>OZ010720.1:8513993-8711854 GCA_963932345.1 Ophion ventricosus
AGAGGACTGGACAGACAACGGGGGACGTATGGACTGACAAACGGCACGGGACGGACGATGGACAGGACCCGCGTGGGTGAGGTTTTACTAACGTGTTGCCACCCCGCGGGTAGATAGCGGAGGGGGATTGTTTAGTCGGTATATCACCAATCCGACATACGAGAACACCGGTTTGTGTGGGAGTCCGACACACGAGAGAGCCCTTCGGGCTCTCTAACGGTGCGTAATTTGCATTTTAACTCCCTCCTTAAAAAAAATTTAAAAAAAAAAATCCACCCCTCTCTATTTTCCTTTTCATTGGCGATCAAAAAATTTGCCACTCTATTTTGATGAATCTGCTTTCCCTCCGGTGACAATACGAATTCTATGGTTCTAGATACGTGTGGATATTAGAGATCTGCCCCTTACTCCTCACTATTCTAGTGTTTATGAGAAACTTGTATTCTATATGTGCACGAATAGGTACTTTTTTTAATTTACTTTTTTGGCGGCGATACGTTTTTTTCATTTCAAGAAAAAAATAGAGACGTATAGATGCAATAACGGTGTTCATTCTAGATATTTTCGTCATTCTGATTGTGAGACCCGCAAAAGAAAGTCAATATTCGTAATCTCTTTTCAAAGTGTTTTTCTACTTCACATGTATTTACACATCAAAAAAACATGTGCGACTTGCACAACTCCGAACGCTCAGCCGTCCCGTGAAATGACGTGATACGCGCCGACCTTAATGTTGTTTATTGAATACGCTTTTGGAATTTATATCGTAAGGCGAGAGATTAAAACGATCGTGCTGGATTAAAATATTATCAGGTGTTGTCATAAAAATATTATCAGATGTTATTGGGTATTATACATATTTCGCAGCACCTGATAATATTTTTATCCAGCATAATCGTTTTAATCTCTCGCCTTTCGACTATCTATTTTGATGCTTCCTTTAAAAGGCGGTAACCATTCACAGTGTACTAGTACAGACGTACGAGTACATAACCGAGTTTCAAATTGTATTCCGTTTTTTGCGAACTTGGTGTGGTGCGCTGAAAATATTACCATAAGGAAAGTCAACCCGATCAACGTTATTAAACTTTTACTGGCTACGGTTAAGGCTATGAATATTGCACAAACTCTTATTAATAATGCAGAAATAGAACTGAAGGAAAATTTTGAGAAGATTTTATATGACTATGCAAGACTACAATGGAGTTGAGATGATAGAGGAGACTCTAGATTTTCAAGAACCGTTTAAAGAGTACGAAGCAATTGCCGTAGAAGATACCTTATGGCAAAAGGATGATAAAGATGTTAATTCTGACGCTTGTTTGAGTGACGATGACCTAAGCTATGATTACAAAAGGAAAGCTGTGGAATACTGGAGATCTGGTAAAAAAAGAATTACAGTATCGAAACCGTCAAACAAAAATACAAATCTGTCAGAAGCGTACAACAGCGGCGCCGCTGGGCACATCAACTTAACAAAGGCGGCACTTATAAAGAAAAACTAGCTCGAATTTCCGAATACACATTGCAGAATATAAAAACTGCTATAAATTCCGGTGTTATTATTTATGATATTGACCTTAAAAATTGAGTTCTGCAGGCACAGAAAGAGATAGGCCACGAGGATGTACGATTTAAATCTTCTCATACCTGGCTATGGAAATTAAAAAAAACAGCATCGCATTGTTTCCAGAAAAGTAAACAAATTTGTAACGAGAAAAACTGTGGAGGAAGAAGCGTTTCTGCAGAAAAATGGAGAAAAATTTGTACATGATGTTAAATTACTCATCGAAAAGCACGGGTCGGAAAATATAGACAATTCGGACCAAAGCGGTTTTCAATTGGAAATTTATTCAGCACGAACTTTAGCGACTGAAGGAACGAAAAAAGTTGAATGTGTTGTACAATCAATCTCTTCAACGACCCATAGCTACACGATCTAGCCTACAATAAACGCCAACGGGAAAATACTTTCTCCACTTTTTATAGTTTTGAAGCAGGCAAAGGGTGAATTTGGACCAAGGGTAGAGAAAGAATTATTTAGGCCAGAAAACGTCGTGGTAACGGCATCAAAATCTGGAAAACTCAGTAGTATAGGGACCACTATGGCGACCCCCACTCCTCATCCCCACTCCTACCCCCACTCCTCGGCAGCCGAGGTGGTGGGGGGTCTGGAGTGGGGATGGAGCGGAGCTCGCCAAAGTGGTCTCTTTGTTTTTTGAGTGGGGGGCAGGAGGGGGGATGAGGAGTGGGGGGTCTCCATAGCAAACCCTTTTTTTTATCCCCACTCCTCGTCATAAGAATTTTATTTAAAATTTTTTAAAAATTAGTACTCACCGCTGCTGCTACTTTTGCCGCTGGGCCGAGGAACACACACGCACGCAACACACACACACACACACACACCCACACACACACACACGCACACACACACGCGCACACACACACACTATTCCTCGTCCGTCCATCCCTCTACCTCGTCTCCTTCGACGAACCCGTCGTCGGGCAACCCCGCGTCATAAAAAATGTCCACGTGGTCCCCGGCGTTCAGCTCTTCGACTAGCAAAGATGCGATATCGATGCCGTCGCCGCTGAAAAGCCGTACGCACGGACGCGGGGAATTCTCCGCGACGGCGACGACCACGCGGTGCTCGCATAAGTCCGCGAGTGCGTCGTCCGCGAAGGGTATGCTTTCCAGGTGCGATGCACCGGAAAGGCTGCACTCGATTTGTAGCCCCGCTACAAAAGCGCAGAACGAGGCAGGGGTGTATAAGGAACGCTCACTGTAAAACTGGCTATAGCCGTCGTCCGTAAAAAAAACTTCGCAGTACCCCTCTGAATCACAAGAAATAACCTCCCCACGAAATATGCGTGCACCGCCATCGGGAATTACTACGCACGACGCCCCCTCCACAATTTCGTCAAAGGGAAGACGCACTCCCGCCCGCCGTTTTATATAAAACTCATCAAGTTTGGCGCGCAACCACTGTAAAGTTTCTCCCATGGCCACCGTGCGAATATGCACATTCATACCGTTCACTCGGAGAACGCGGCACGGAAAGGGCACTGCAGGAAGCTCGCAGCACAGAGGATACATTTTTTTCAATTCGCGGAGCGGTTTACCGTTGAGAGAGAGAGAGAGAGAGAGAAAAAAAGCGCGACTTGTTCCCGCTACAAGTTCCGAAGATCAACTAAAGATGCGAGACCGGCGAAGAGCGACTTTTGCAAATTTTGACAGCTCAGCATCGCCATCGGAAGACGCTCCACACGCGCGCGAGGTAACCGATACTCGTGGTCGCCCCGACGGCGAACTCGTTCGACGGTGAGCTCATCTTTGAAGCTCGCGCTGACAATTGCGCGAATTTCTTGACCCTGAACCTCGTGTGTGACCACGAGATATTGCAGGATGAATAATAATAACGCCGTATGCACTTTCGAAGGCGCAATAAATTTAAACAAAGAAAGAAATAAAGTGCCCTAGCAGTAGAGGAAGAGAGAGACCTTCTCCTGTAGAGCACTATAAGAGAGAGAGGAGAGAGAGAGAGAGAGAGAGAGAGAGAGAGAGAGAGAGAGAGAATACACTCATAGGACGAAAAAGAGATCTCCTGCTACACGATCGCACGCGCGCGTGTCTGTGTTGGCCTAATTGAGAAAGAGAGAGAAGATTGCGCGAGTAGTAGCGGGAGAGAGAGCCCGACGATGAGCGAGAGAGAGGAATAAAGCGCTTGCTCTGTAGTGGGAGAGAGATTTCCGACTAAGGCTGTCGTACATGTGTGTCGTGACGTACGCGACCATGTATACCGCTAGCATTATACGCTGCAGTGCGACAGCCCGGCGCCCACCCCGAGGGGCACCATACGCTAAAACCACGAGGCCTTCCTCGCTCGGAGTGGCTCCGCCAATGCAGCAGCTGTTTTCCTCGCTCGCGCACGTCGCGACTCTTCCAACTCACAGGAAAATCCCCCCTGAGCCGCGCTTCCTCAGGCGACTTCTATTCCACGCGGTGCCTCGAAGCACGGCGAACCGTATTCTCGGGCTCTCCTCTTTGTGCGGATATTCGTAGCTACTATAGCACGTCGTCTTCTTCGCCATACGGTGCCTCGAAGCACGGCGAGCCGTATTCTCGGGCTCTCCTCTTTGTGCGGCTATTCGTAGCTACTATAGCACGCTGTGATGTTCGCACACACACACACACAGCCACATACACACGTATCTCCCGCATATATAAGGTTTCACATATAGAAAACACTCGCTCGAGTATTTTCTATAAATGCATACAAAGTACCTTATAATCGTCTGTCTTTTTTAAGAGAACACAGATTTCAGCTTCATAATTTAAATTTTGTTGATTGCGGTTCAAATTTTCATGGTTTATCCTGATTTTTTATTTTTTATTTGCATTCTTACAATCGATTTTAATTTTTTAGCACCTATTTTAAATATAGTGATACCGATTTTCATTTATACTCGCGTATATATACGGTTTCACATATAGAAAACACTCGCTCGAGTATTTTCTATATATGTATACAAAGTACCTTATAATCGTTCTGTCTTTTTTAAGAGAACACAGGTTTCAGCTTAATAATTTAAATTTTGTTGATTGCGCTTCAAATTTTCATGGTTTATCCTGATTTTCGATTTTTTATTTGCATTCTTACAATCGATTTTAATTTTTTAGCACCTATTTTAAATATAGTGATACCGATTTTCATTTATACCGGATTTATAATTATGCTTTTGATTTCAATTTTGTCTCATCCCCCGATTTGGAACTAAAGTTTTATTTCAATTTTGATCCGAGTTTTAATGTTTCATCCCTATTTTGATTTCTATCTCTACATCGTCAATGAGTATTCGCCGGAGACGTTAGCGATGATACCTTCAAGCATGATTTCGCGACAGTCAGCAAAACGGCAACTACGCAAAATATCAGTTTACATACTCGGAGGAAGAAATCTCAAGATTATCACAAAGAGTATTGTTTTCAAATATGCTATACAATATTCGTAGCGTTATGAGCATTTGAAAAAATTCAACTGTCTGCCAGTCGCGATCTAGACAGCGTTCGATACATTTCTCGGGAATCATCATGGATAATCGTAATATCCGCGCGTGCATTTTAGATCTCTTGCGCTTAGCCAAAACCCGAAATGCCCAGCTTCGTCGAAGGTGTAATAATAATTGGTGCATCGAATTACGCTATTTGCCGGAAAACTCTCTCTTGAACCGTTTGAAATATGTGTTATGGTGGGCCCCGCTACGAGCCATTGTGACGGCTTATAACAGAGGTCTACTGAGAGGTCACAGAGTTCTCATGTGTGCATTTGAAGAGCCACAACGTCGAAATCTCGAGAATACACCATGCACGCGTAATCTCATCAATGAAATAAACCGTAAGTTGCACCGAATAATGTGTGAGTCCCTTCTACGCGAGATACCATGGTAATACGAAATTGAGTGTAGATTACCGGCGCCTCTACGATGCAACTTCTGATGAAGAAGCTGTGCTCATTGAGGGGGCACTAGCTGTGAAGGAGGAGGAGGAGGAGGAGGAAGAAACAACGCGCACTGCTCAAAGTCAGCGTACCGATTTCCCACCCTCCGCGATTGAAGAAAAAGAAGCATCTCAGGGTACCCACAATCCCTCTGTCGTATCTCCGGCTAGTCCTGATCTCCAGCCATGCCTCGGTAACAATGAGGTGACCAGGCAAACTACGCATACCGATTACATCCAGCTATCGCCTATATAGGCGCTGAAGAAGAAGAAGAACTACATGAAGCCACCCTGAGTCCATCGGATATATTTGCGGATAATTGTGATGCACATTCACGGGTCAGCAACAATGAGACCATCGATCAGTCGACTACGTCGAGCATGTGTAATCCATCCGAAATATTTACAGGCAGTAACGAGCGTGAGTGTTGATATATCATCATACATTAGCAATACTTTTACCCTTATTGATAAAAATAAAATATATACAGGTTTGAATTCTCATTTCAACGGCAACAACTCTGAGGATGATGATCAGACTGTAAGCGAGCGAGGTAATATTATGCTGGAGCAATGGGCACGCGAGATTGCCAATGACGATCATCAAGCTGTTGAGGAATACGATCAAAGAGAAAACCAGCTTTGGATGTACGACCTCGACTCGCCTCAAGAGCACAATGATGATGATCTACAGCTCGATGATGATGGCTGGATAAATCGTCTTTTGAATTCTAGCACCGACTCGGGTAAGCGATCCCTGCTCTATTAAATGTTATTTACATTTTGCAATTTTATTCTTAAAACATTTAAATATTTTGAAAACTAGAAAGTGAGCTATCCTATTTTATGACAGGTTATACATCAGCATCTCTATTGTTTGATGAAGACGTTTTGTAGATGACCGTGGTTAAATTAACGATAATATCAGGTACACGATGAACTTGCTTATTAACTAGGGTTAAACAATTTTACGCATTCGTGCTTATCTTTACAGAGATGCAAGAGGGCGGCGGACGTAGACGACAACACGATGAACCCTTCAATGATGTGAAGCCACCAGGCGCGCGCATTGAGATAATCGGGGACGCTCGCCGTTACTTCAAACGGTTCAAACTTCGTGGCCGAGAAATCACCGTGCGGATCCGTCAACCACCACCCGATAGTCATGTATTGCCATGGCTGGAAGGAGCGTTTCGCGATCTTTTGACGCACATTACAACGTCTTGCGAAGCTAGCGATTACATAGGTATTTCGTTTGCCTCGAGTAGTTTGCCGCACGGACCCGTATGGCACTCATTTCGGCCCGTCAGAAATTGTACGTTCGATGATATTTGGCAATTAATAACGAACGTTGCTCAGAGTGCTGCGTCATTGAATATTGACGATGCATGCACGATAAAAGCCAATATTGTCAGGGGTGTCGAGGGTTCCGGTAGAAAGCGCCTAACGCACGAGGGGGTAGCGAAGAAATCTATTCTAACAATTCGCAACACCGATAATTTATGTTTACCACGATCACTGGTGACGGCGCGCGCGTATGCTGCGCGAGGTGAGATACGCTCGGGTAGTTTACACGCTAATTGGCAGCGTATGCGACAGATTAACGGCTCACTACAGAGAAACGCTGCTCTTGAGCTAACGAATGCCGCCCACGTCATAGTACCGCCAAACGGTTGTGGTGTTCGTGAGATTGCTCTTTATCAAAATTATTTGGCGCAGCACGGTATTGCCGTAGTAGTTTATGAATTTTTGACGCTGGGACGGGGGGGCGCGCCTTTGTTCGATGGCACGCAGCAGGTCACGAATACTTTTGGTAGTATTCAGCACACTCTGCACATTTTGTATTATGAACGCTCACATCATTTTCAGCCGATATTGAATTTACGAGGTGCCGTTGGAAGTCGCGATTTTTGCTCCTCGTGTAACTCGCAATACCGTAGAATCGGCCATAGATGCTTAAAAAAGAGATGCCCCCGCTGTATGATATCGCCACCGTGCGACCCCGAAGTAAACGCCTCTATTCGATGTGACGCGTGTGCCCGCGAATTTTACGGTCGGCAATGTTTCGAAAATCATCTGGCGGTTAAACCGCACAGAAAGCGCAAATCAAATAGCGTTTGCGCCTCTCTCAAGCGATGTCGTGAATGCTTAAGAATAATACGACCCCTGGATAATAGGAAAAAACACACATGTGGTGTTGTCTTTTGCAAAACCTGTAGAACGGATCGTCCCAATAATCACATGTGTTTTATGAAACCTATTCGGGGCGGTCAAAAAAAGGGGAAAATACTTTTCATATTCTATGATTTTGAGACTCAGCAATGTACACAGGTACCAGGCGATGCGAATACTTTTCTACACGAGCCGAACTTGTGTGTAGCTCAGCGAGTTTGCACGTATTGTTGCGGCCGTGATTCCTTAGCCGAACCATGCGAACATTGCAGCTCTCGTCAGTATGTATTTCGGCAGCATCCTGTGGGACAATTGGTCGAGCTTGCTATGCAACGTAACGAGCATTTTTCGCGTACTATTTGCATCGCTCATAACGCCGGGGGCTTTGACGCGCAATTCATTTTGCGTTATCTAATTGAAGAAAAAAAGACCCAACTGCCGGCTATAATTATGAACGGTACGAAAATCATCTCGATGCGCGTCGAAAAACTTGTCTTTCTCGACAGTCTAAACTATTTTCACATGCCTCTCAGTGCGCTTCCTAAAGCCTTTGGTCTCACAGGCACTATCGCTAAAGGTGTTTTCCCTCATCTGTTTAACAGACCGGAAAATCAAAATTATGTAGGACCACTACCGCCTGTAAAGTATTATTCTCCCGATACGATGCGTTCCGCAGAGCGCGAAAATTTTTTAGCGTGGTATCGTGAATCGGAAGATAGCGGTTACGTGTTTGACTTTTCGAAGGAGATCGTAAGCTATTGCACGGACGATGTCACGATTTTGAGACGCGCATGTATGGCTTTTCGCGAGATGTTTATGGCCAGTGGTCGCGTTTGCCCATTTGACGAGAGCACAACAATAGCTTCTGCCTGCTTTAGTGTCTTTCGGAAAAATTTCCTCAAAGACAATACAATTGGTATTATTCCCTTGGGCGGATATAGATGGGCTCATAATCAATCGAAAAAGGCGATTTCATGGCTTGTTTGGATGGAGCATTCCCTTGGAAACCGCATTATACACGCCGGTCGATCGCGCGAATTTAAATTGCCTCAAAATTTACTAGTCGACGGATATTATGAAACAGCCAATGCCGCGTATGTTTTACAATTCCACGGCTGCTACTGGCATGGTTGTCCTAATTGCTTCTCTCTCAATAGAGACTGTAAACAGCGCAATGATGTATCTATGGACGAACGATTAGAGAGAACTCTAACTATAGCTCATAGAATACGCGCGAGTGGTTATCGGCTAACGGAAATTTGGGAATGCGAATGGGATCGCCTTGTGGAAACGAGTCCTGAAATTCGCGAACTTATACGGGATCATCCGTTGACGACTGCGGAGCCCTTAAACCCTCGCGATGCTTTCTTCGGTGGTCGCACGGAGAATATGGTGACGCTCTACGACGTTAAGGAGGGGGAGCGCATACAGTACGTAGACGTCTGTTCTCTGTACCCGTATATTTGCAAATTTGGTAAATACCCCGTGGAGCACCCGAAAGTATATATCGGCGAGGAATGCTTAGAACTGGTTGGTCCCTCTAATGATCTAGCTAGTGTCGAGGGTCTGGTTAAATGTACCGTTCTACCGCCGCGCAACCTCTACCATCCTGTATTACCCGTGCGTATGCATCAGAGACTGCTGTTCTCTCTGTGTCGCAAATGCAGCGAGATGATGAATCAAAATGAGTGTATGCACGAGGATCCGAATGAGCGCGCGTTCGAGGGTACCTGGGTTGTCGATGAATTGCGAAAAGCTGTCTCATGCGGCTACACTATACTCCACATTGCCGAAATTTGGCAATACAAAGTAACGCAATTCGATCGTCATACGCAGTCAGGAGGATTATTCGTTGAGTACATTAACACTTTTTTGAAGATCAAGCAGGAGGCCAGTGGATGGCCTGAGAATTGTCTGGCCGATGAAGCCTCACAGGAACGCTATATTGCTAGTTTTGAGGAATCAGAGGGGGTTCTTTTGAATCGCCAGGCAATAGCAAAAAATCCAGGACTACGATCAGTCGCCAAGCTCTGTCTAAATTCGTTCTGGGGAAAATTCGGCCAGCGCGAAAATCTGCCGCAAACAGTCGTAGTATCAACGCGCAAAAAGCTTATGGAATTATTAACTAGCCCTGAATACGAAATTACCGGTATACTACCGGTGAACAACGAAATTCTTTATGTAAATTACATTAAAACCGACGAGGCTGTGGTACCCTCGAGCATAGCTAATTCCGTGATAGCTGCATACACTACGGCACAAGCGCGCTTAAAACTTTATAGCTACTTGGAGTGCCTGGATCAGCGTGTATTATACTGCGATACCGATTCCGTAATTTACGTGACGAGAGGGCAATCTGACGAATACGAGCCCCCTATAGGCCAACTGCTTGGCGATTTGACTAACGAGCTGACCGTCTATGGAGAGGGTAGTTACATAAAAAGTTTCATTTCCGGCGGGCCAAAATTTTACGCGTTCATAGTGCGTGCGCCTAACGGGTCAGAGAGTGAAGTTTGCAAAGTTAAGGGTATCACGCTCAATTTTGCAAACAATTCATTAATAAATTACGCGTCCGTACGAGCTTTCGTCGTTGGCGATCGAGAGGATCCGATCGTACTGAGCTACGATGCCATCAGGCGTACAGAGCTCCATCATGTTGTCACACGAGGCGAAACAAAAACATGTAAACCATCGAGTGTTAAGCGAAGACGTAATGGGCAATACAGGTCGCTACCGTACGGCTATCGCCAATTGTAAAATATGTTGTAAATATATTTGATGAAAAAAAGATCGCCAAATCTTATTTAATGTTGCTCAAAACCTAAATTTCCTCATTTACCACGATGGATACGAGGTGGCAGCATCCCTGGACTTCTATGATCTGCGGGCCTACAGGTTGTGGTAAAACGTATTTTGTTAAAAAATTTCTAAAATCTATCACAAGCATGAACAGCGAGCCCTTCGAGAGAATAATATTTTATTATTCCGAGTGGCAGGCGGCATATACGGAGTACGGTAAAGCTATAGAATTTCGCGAAGGGTTACCCCAGGCTGCTGATTACTCAAATGACCCCCGCGCCAAGCTTCTAATTATCGATGATCTAATGCGTGAAGCATCGAACAATACCGTTGTCGATCTATTTACCAAAGGCAGTCATCATAAAAATTTAAGCGTTATTTTTATAACGCAAAACCTGTTTCATCAGGGTCATGGCCAACGAGACATCTCTTTGAACGCGAATTATATTGTTATTTTCAAAAACCCCCGCGATCGCGCTCAGATACAACACTTGGCGCGCCAAATATGTCCTGAAAATCCACGATTTCTACAGGAGGCTTATTACGACGCAACGTCTAAGCCGCACGGCTATTTACTACTAGACCTGAAACAATCGACACCTGACAATTGTCGGTTCCGCACATCTATTTTTCCGGATGATCCTCATCAATTCGTTTACGTACCGCGAAAGAAATTAAAAAGCGGTGACTCAAGTGGAGAATTACCAGTTCTACGATTGTAATGGCACGCAGCGGATCGTCTCTCTGTAAGAAGAGCGTTGCGATATTGAACGCTCTTCAGCATCTCACGAAAGAACAGCGTGAGGCCGTTTTGCGGAAAGCAGATTCTCGCATAATACGCTGCATTTGCGAGTGCGCTTTGAACGTTCTTCGCGGTAATATTCCACTCAAAACTGACCAGCGGAAAAAACTGCGTCGCCACGCTCCCCTTCTCAGACGTTTAGCCTCGAGGAGCAGGTGTTGGAAAAGTAAGAAGAAGTTTGTCGTTCAAAGTGGTGGGTTTTTACCCCTGCTGCTTGCCCCGATACTCGGCACCGTATTGTCAAATCTAATTGCCAAATAATGGAGCACGCTAGAAAAATGGTTCTGGTGCCCGAGGAGCATTTATTACAGTTAGATTCCCAAAGGCAGCATAGCAGCGTCAATGATAACGAGGCACGGCCCATGAAGCAAGCGGAGAAAACAATTGTGGCGACTCTCAACCGTCTGGATATGGAAATGACCGAGATTTTGAAATCTAATACGTACACTGACGAACGAGAAAAGTGGTTAGCGTATTTGAGCGTATTACAGCGCTATCTGCATTTCGTCGGTGGAGAACGAGCACAACGGTATCATGATCTTATGAAGGACCAAAAGGACGGCATGCACCCAATGGAAAACCCTACAACAGCAATAACAACAACAACAACAACAACACGAATGAACGACTCCATTATCGTTGAGAGTGTACCTGTGAAATTTCGCAATAAAGCGAAACTCCTATTGCGGCGCCTACATGACGCTCCTTCGTCAGACTTTTCGTGGGATGCAGCCGGCGTCGTTTCCGTCAACGGGGAAGCAATCAAGGATTCAAATATTGTTGATCTTGTGAATGACGCGATGCGTGCGAGAAAGTCGGCTAAACCGACGGGTCGTAGAGCCTTTGCAAAATTTTTGAGGGCTATACAGACGCCTCGAGAATTTGTGGGAAACGACGAGCTATGGCTGGAAACGCAAGCCAATTCAACATTACGGTCGCGCAGTGATAGTACAACCACCGACGCTGGCGATGACGGGGACGTCAGTGATACTAGTCATTCCGAGTTCTACAGTGGTAGCGAGAGCAACAAATTACAGAGCGGTCGTGGTAAGAGAAGACGAGTCACCTGGACCTGTCTCAAACTGTCAGCATGAAAACCCTCGAAAAAGTGTACTTTGATCCTTCGCATGAAGCATCTTTTTCCGGCGCTACTAGACTGCTGCGCGTAAGTCGTAAAAAGAAGATTTCCCGTGAAAAAACGATACAATGGCTCGAGGCGCAGGATGCTTTCACCAAGCACAGAGCGACACGTCGGCGATTTCCGCGACGATCCTACAATGTGTGGAGCATTGATGATGTTTGGGAGTCTGATCTTGTAGACCTCCGTTCACTCAAAAGTTATAATGACGGCTATACCTATCTCCTTGTGATCATAGATGTACTCAGTAAGTACGCGTGGGTCGAGCCCTTGTACGACAAGTCTTCTACAGCAGTGGCTAATGCTCTGGCACGTATACTCTCGCTAAAGAGCACAAACGGCCGATCTCCCGTTTGCCTGCAATCGGACAAGGGTCGAGAATTTACGGGCTCAGTTTTTCAGACTTTTTTTCAGAAGCATAATATTCAGTTTCGGGCGATCCGCAATCCTGATGTAAAAGCAGCTGTTGTAGAGCGCTTCAATCGAACGTTGAAAGAAAGAATGTGGCGATATTTCACGTATTCTCGCCAAAAACGCTATATCGATGTTTTGCAGAATATAGTTTCCGCATACAATCGTACGGTCCATAGCAGTATTATGATAACGCCAGCGTCTGTGACACTGCTTACGGCTGCCAAAGCGCGTAATAATCTAATGCGGCGATACAAGCAGCCTGCACAAGGGCCACGTCCTAAATACAAGGTGGGCGACATTGTTCGTATCAGTAGCGCGAAGGCGGCGTTTGCTAAAGGATACGAGAGCGGTTGGAGCAGCGAGCTGTTTAAGATACATCGTATATCCGTGAGTAGCTGGCCTATCGTGTACATCCTGCGTGATCTCAACGACGAGGAGATTGACGGCATTTTTTACGAGCCCGAATTGTCTAGAGTTCAAACGAAAGGGCGGGGAAAGCAGACACGATGAATGACAACGAATTTTTTGTAGTTCTGCCTAGCAATAGCAGCATGAAATACTACCCGAATAACAGGACAACACAATATACCACACCCTTACCACAAAGTGTAAATTTGCATGGTAAATGGGGCGTTTCTTTAGCTGAAATACACATACCGATGACTATTTTACACGTACCGCCTGAAGGTGAAAAAAACTTTATCAACTTAGTGACGAACGTTGCGACACCAGGTGCTGTGGCCGATGTCGATTTTAAAGATGAGCGCGCTTGTGTACCGTCTGGGGTATATCGTAGTATCTCTACGCTACTTGAGGCAATTAACGAGATTCAATGTATCGCAGGACACTTGAAATTTCAGCATACTCGTAGCGGCTATGTCTCGGTAGAACGTGTCTGCACAGGGTGCAAAAATCTAGAGCACGCTTTCCACTTTTCCCCCATAATAAGCAAAGTTTTAGGCTTCACTCATTGCGCGGGTCTTGTGGTAGCGAACCGGTATATTGCACCACAACCGGCTAGTCTCACCAATGGCATTCCCAATATGTTGTTTGTTTATACCGACATTTGCGAGTCCTACATCACCGGTGATGTACACGCACCGTTGTTACGTGTCGTTTCCTCTGACGCCGATAATAATTATAATTACGGTTCTGTGAAAATCAAAAGTTTTTCGCCACCGCGGTTCATACCTCTTCTACGTACCAGCTTTCAAACGATAGATATCGATATAAGAGATGAATTGGGGCAGTCGATACCATTCGAGGGGGGAACACTAACCGTGACACTCCATTTCAAGCGTCTAACGTAGGTGCGACGGGAAGGGAGCAAAATGAATTACTACGATGCGTACTTTGACATGCAGGAGGGTGGGGGTAGAACAGGGTACGGGGGAATTAGCCAAGTTTACATAGGATCACCAAATCAGAGGGGTCACGGCATCGGTAGCCTTCTCGGCGGTCTTTTTCGCCATATTTTACCTCTCTTAAAGCAAGGGGCTCGCGCGGTTGGCAAAGAGGCTATACGATCAGGTCTCAATGTAGCAAGTGATATAATGGACGCGGGATTGCATCCTAAGGAGGCCTTCAAATCGCGTTTGCGCGAATCGGGTGTAAATTTGAAGCGAAAGGCTGAGGAAAAACTCAATAGCATTATGCAGGGCTCAGGATATAAGGCCTCGAAAATTCATAAGCTTGCACATTCGCTCGGTAGCTACGGTACGCGTAGGGTCGGCCTAAAAAAGAAAAAGCGCGCGAATTGTGTTAAAAAAAAGAGAACATCTGTGAAAAGAGCGTCTAGAAAGAGAGTGGGATCGTCAAAGAAGAAGACGAAGAAGAAGAAGACGTCACGAGCTAGGACCGTCTCAGATATCTTCTCGTGAAAATGGCGTTCTTGCATGCCCATTCGTGTGAGTGCTTGAAGTCTGAGCTGGAGCTATTCTCGCTACCGCCGACTCAAACAACCATCGAGGGAACGCAATGGGTACACTATAAACCGATCTCATCTCTGACGGACGATTCACCAATAGAATTTGTGGTGCCTGGCCAGGGCGAGGAATACATTGATCTTGCTCATACTATGCTAAGTATAAGGGTCCAAATACGCTCGACTGCTGTAAAACCCGACCCTGCTGTTAAGGCGGGCCCTGTTAATAATTTACTTCATTCATTGTTTAATCAGGTCGATGTATTCCTCAATCAGAAGCTTGTATCGCCACCCAATAACGCTTATGCATACAGGGCCTACATTGAAAACTTATTGAATTATGGTCATGGTGCGAAAAGCTCCCATCTTTCAAGCTGTCTGTGGTACACCGACACGGCCGGAAAAATGGATGATGCAGCAGACGCTAACGTAGGTCTTGCTAATCGTCGAGCGGTTCTCAACGTGCGCAACGAAATCGATCTACTCGGGCACCTCCATTGCGATATTTTCAATCAAGAGAGATTTCTGATAAACGGTGTGGAGATGCGATTACGTCTTGTGCGTACCAGTGATGCGTTCTGCCTTATGACTTCTTCAAAAGATTTCAGCATGCATATTACCGAGGCATCGCTTCTCGTACGTCGCGCTAAAATTTCCCCGGGCATACTTTTAGCTCATGCACGAGCATTATCCAAATCTACGGCTAAATACCCTTTGACACGTGTCGAGGTTAAGTCTCTATCGATGCACGCGGGAGTGCACGGCGATACTTTGGACAATGCTATACTGGGTCAGCTGCCAAAACGCATAATTATCGGCTTTGTCGATAATAAAGCGTTCAACGGCAATCGAGCGTTGAACCCGTTTAACTTTCAGAATTATAAAATTAATTATCTCGCATTATACGCTGACGGTGTGCAGATACCATCAAAGGCTCTCCAGCCTAGTTTTGACGATACGTATCTGTATGTGGGCGCGTATCATACATTATTCTCTGGGACGGGTATTCACTTTCTCAATCAGGGTAATACAATCACCCGCACAGCATATCCATGGGGCTATTGTCTTTTTGCGTTTGATCTTACGCCCGACCTTTCGGCGAACAGTAACAGTCATTGGAATTTGGTGAAACACGGCAGTGTCAGGATAGAAGTACGTTTCGGCGAGCCACTAACTTCAACGGTGAATTGTGTCGTGTATGCAGAATATGATAATGTGGTGGAGATCGACGCTACCCGACAAGTCATTGTAGATTTCAGCGGTTGAGCGCTTCAGTTCTTACAGAGTGCTCATAGCAGAATCATGAATATCGCAATTGACATACAAGGCTTGACGGATAAGCACTACAATTTCGTACCCAAAGAAGTGGCCGTCGCGTCAATCGATTCACCGTGGTATGATCATTGGATCGTTGCTCCACCTCACACATACAGGCAATTGCCACTGAGTGTGAAAAGAACGAACGAGTGGGTGACTCGAAACCATCATGACATAACATGGCTCGAGGGTCATACATCGCTGCATACTATTGGGGGAATTTTGAGGGCAATTTCTACCGATTCTAGACGGATATTTGTAAGAGGTTCCGCTAAATCGGCCTATCTAGCGCAGCTTACGGGGTTCTACATTATAAATCTGGAAGAGGATGAGGACGACATCTCATTTCAGCATCTTCCGGGGATCGGTACACGCTGCTCATACCACGCCGTGATACAGAAAAACCGTTCGTATACGTGTGCCCTGGATAATGTGATGAGAATTAAAACATTGCTCTGCCATAACGAGCGTCGCGAGTCGTTATGGGAATATAGGACCACCACAGCATTATCGCCTGCTTTGCCTGGCGGGGAATCCTGTTATGAACAGTCTTCAGATTCTCAACTCTCTACGTGATATAAAGAATCACGCTGTTGGCGTATACCCCGCAGATCGCATACCAAAAGTTTGGACAAAACCAACGGCTATTGTCGCGAATACAGATGGGCATAAGCAGCCCGGAACCCACTGGGTCGCCATGTACGTCGATCGAGACGGACGCGGATGGTACTTCGACAGCTACGGACTACCACCAATCATCCCGCAGCATCTCCGTCGACTCCGGGGAAACTGTAAACTCTTCCGGTACAGCACTGATCAACTTCAAGCTGCGGATTCGCAATGTTGCGGACAGTATTGCATTATGTTTCTTCATTATATGTGTACTGGCTTCGGTATGCATAAGTTTAGAAGTATATTTTCAAATGATTTATCTCACAACGACAAAATAGTTAACGACTACTACAAGGCTTTTGTCAATAAGAGCGATAAAACTACAAATAAAATGTACAAGAAGGGTATGGGCACTGAAAGTGTTAGCAGCAGAAGCTCCTTCAACCATAAAAGTTTACACTGTGTACAGCGTTGCTGCTCCCGTAATCGCTAATTGTTGAATAAAATTATCATATCGAAATATTTTTACTGTGTGTGTGTGTGTGTGTGTCCGTGTGTGTGTGAGTGTGTATGTGTGCTTATTCTCCAACTTTATTCTTCACCTCGGCGCGTAGCAACGACACCGTCAGCAATTTTTGCAAAAAGGCTCCGCTTGGAGAGCGTCAGTATCAGCCATTTTGTTTTCTGTGGTTCTTGGCGAATTAGTGGTGGGGGGGCACATCGGTTGTAGTGGGGGGAAGCAGCGGTGATATAGGAAATCAGTCATTTCACATTGTCAATTGTTCTCGGGAAAAGGCTCCGCTTGGAGAGCGTCAGTATCAGCCATTTTGTTTTCTGTGGTTCTTGGCGAATTAGTGGTGGGGGCACAGCGGTTGTAGTGGGGGAAAGCAGCGGTGATATAGGAAAGCAGTCATTTCACATTGTCAATTGTTCTCGGGCAGCAACAGCAGAAGTATATGCATAGGAAACGACGCGAATTGAAAGTACGCGTTGAAGCTTTCCTGCGAAACTTAGCCGCTCTTCAAGCGCTCATACAGAGAAGAACCGCGTTACAGATTCTAACACGTAAAATTCAACAACTCGATATCAACGATGGACTTCTCCCAGATCAACAAGATCGGCAAGACGCCTGAATTTTTACCGACGAAAAAAATGTCGGAACTGTCGCTAAAAACCGACTACAAAATTTCCGATTTACGCGCAGTAAAAACGCGCTACGGGCTCCGGATCATCATTGAAGTGGACAAGGAGTTCACTTGCTTTCTGCCGTCCAGATTTGCCAAAATTCTGGAAAACGAAACGCTGTTCAAATAGATGGTAACAGCGGCCCATGAAAATAATCTTCTCATGGAATTCCTCGGAGAGAAATTCAACAGTCTGGAGTTCAAACCAGCCGTCGAATAATGCAACGGCTGCAGTTACCGAGAGAGAGAGAGAGAGAGAGAGAGAGAGAGAGAGAGAGAGAGAGAGAGAGAGATAGAGAGAGAGAGAGGCGACGGCTACTCTGCTCGTTCGAATGATTCAGTCAGTCCGGAGAAGCCATGACGACCGAGCCTTCCAATAAACCCCCCTATAAACTATACCCGCTGCTACTACAAATATCCTACAATCTCAATGACCGTTTGACAAAAAGGGTGAGGCTGGGCATTGAAGCTGTCGATGCTAGTCAATTGAGCCCCGTTATTCGCTTCATGTGCGACAGCAACGGCGGGGCAACGCTAAATACGTCATCGTGGCTAGATTTTCGTAAACGTCTCTCTACGATCGCTGCTTATCTCGATGGGGAAGGAAACGCTCCCGCTGTCCACACCGTAGTTTCTTGTGATAGTTACAATCTAGAATACAGTGAACATCTCAATCAACCCATCGTAACTATCCAAAATTTCAACGACTACGGGGCACACGCTATACACCACGCGGCGCCACTCTTCAGTTTCCTAAAAGATGACTTCACCGTGCTGAAATTATTGGAGGAGCGCGTAAACGCATACATAGTGTGGCTTCATCGCGCTAGCGAAGACGTGAGAAAGTGTAAAACTGTACTTGTCACCGTAATAGCGTCAGAAATATTCAACATGACCGCGCGTCGTTTGCGACGACGGATTCGTAAAAGAAGAACCAAAATTCGCGAGAGTGTTCAACGCACCCTATCCACTATCCCCGGCGAACTCTCTGCACACGTCAGGACAAGCGTCACCGAGAACCTCATAAATCATCAATTGAAACGGATAATTAGCAGCGATATCATGTACATATCATGAAAATGTATATTTTGTAAATATATGTATATTTTAATAAAAGTAAAAACAAAGGGACCACTATGGCGAGCTCCGCTCCGGTCATCCCCACTCCAGTCCCCCCACCACCTCGGCTGCCGAGGAGTGGGGGGCAGGAGTGGGGATGAGGAGTGGGGGTCGCCATAGTGGTCCCTATACTACTAACGACCCATAGCTACACGACCTAGCCTACAATAAACGCCAACGGGAAAATACTTTCTCCGCTTTTTATAGTTTTGAAGCAGGCAAAGGGTGAATTTGGACCAAGGGTAGAGAAAGAATTATTTAGGCCAGAAAACGTCGTGGTAACGGCATCAAAATCTGGAAAACTCACTTCCGTACGTGTTATGGTTAAAGGTTGATTGATATTTTTGCAAACATATACTTATAAATACAAATTTGTTTTATGTTAACAGATCATTTTAAAATTTGGTTGAAGAAAGTTTTTTTCCCCAATGTCGGGAGTGACAATGTATTGTTGATCGATCCTTGGAGTGGACACTACCCTAGCGTTGTCCAAGAAACTACGCCTACCTGGCTGCAATCATATAGCAGTTGTAAAATGCTCGTGGTGTAAAAAGTCTCTATGTTTGAAGCATTTTTTCGAAGACTACCATTATTGTACGACGTACGAACCATGAGTAGTGTAAATTATCATAAAAGTATGACTTCAGTTTTCAATATCAATATCTAATAAAATCCGTTTGTTGACTTTGCGAGTGTTAATTCTACTTGTTTAATCACCAACCCGCATGTAAGCTTGTATTAAATATATAATTCTACATGGGCCAGAAAAACAGCGTGGAGCTTATCTAGCGCTAGACATTGGAATAGTGGTGAGTAAGGAGTAGCTTTTTGTATCTCCCTTCCGCGCCTCTATTGAAAATTATGCAAATGAAATATCTGGTATAAACACCGCGATCGCATCTCTACGTCTCTATTTTTTTCTTGAAATGAAAAAAAGTATCGCCGCCAAAAAAGTAAATTAAAAAAAGTACCTAAATATAAACATTAGAATAGTGAGGAGTAAGGGGCAGATCTCTGCGTCCCCCTTCCCTCGCCCCTGTTGAGTTTAATGCTAATATCGACACGTATCTAAAATTATACAATTCGTATCGTCACCGGAGGGAAAGCAGATTTATCAAAATAGAGTGGCAAATTTTTTAATCGCCAATGAAAAGGAAAATAGAGAGGGGTGGATTACCCTCTCAGGGTCTCATATTGATTTCGCAACATGAGGAAACATCGATTCGGAGTTGGTAGAAATATTTTGAATCAGCAAAGACATGTTAAACAGGGAAAGACGACCGCGGTAAG
Organism: Ophion ventricosus; assembly: GCA_963932345.1. NCBI lineage: Eukaryota > Metazoa > Arthropoda > Insecta > Hymenoptera > Ichneumonidae > Ophion > Ophion ventricosus. The sequence continues at coordinate 8,534,262 of OZ010720.1, forward strand.
GAAGTTCAGGTAGAGGGTAGTTCACCCCCTTAAGGTTGCTATTTGGAAAAAAATGCAAAATCACGCCAACTAGATTTTTGTGTTTTCATCAAAATAGAACAGGTTGCCTCCAATTAGGTCCATCCCTTCCTAATATAGGGTGGGAAAAAGATAAACACAGGGGTGGCTCACCGCTCAATTTTTTTATACGGGGGATTTCACAAATATGCAATCGCAAACAAATATGCAAACTTATATTGACGTGAATTTAGCCCGGAATGCCAAAAGGCTAGCTGTTTATACGATGCTCTTGGGTAAAAAATCGAAGGGTAGTTTCAACCCCTCAATTATGAGATATCGGAAAAAGAAAAAACAGGTATCCGCTACTTTTCCATCCTCTACATGTGCGCAAACTCATATCCCAATCGATTCAAAATTCTCGGAGATACGTATGAAAAAATTGCATTTTTGCAATAAACAATCTGAAATTTGTCTTTATCTGCATCGTTCTCATCTCCAATGTAAAGTACGCGAAAAAATAAAGGTTGTTGCAATTTAAAATCTTTTTATATCTCGTACCATTAAAACGTTATCGACGACAAAAAAAAACCCATTTTGGAGGGTGCGTTTCACCCCTTATAACCGTTTTTCCGCCGATAAATAAAATACATTTCTCTTAGTTTTTGATACTCTTCCACATAAGAAAGTTTCAACAAAATCGGAGGGGAACACCAAAGCGATGTTCCTTGTGAGAGGTTGATTTGACTAATGAACTTATTGATTCCGAGAACGAGAGCTTTGGATTTGGACAGTTTGAGCTTGAGTCCGTTTGCAGCTGCATATTCTGCTATAATCGCAACATCATCTGACATTCTGGCTATACCTTGTGCCAAATCTGATGGAGGGCAATGCAGGTAGATCTGTGAATCGCCTGCGGAAATAAGATAATGAGAGTGTTTAAGCCCGTGACCGATGTCGTTAATAAAAAGCGAGAAGGTTAGTGGGCTCAATACTTGCGGTACACCGGAAGTTGTATGAATCCAAGCGGAGCTATTATTGTGATCGTCTAAAACAGCCTGCGATCTCCCAGAGAGGTAACTTTTTAACCAATCGAGGCCATTTTGATCGAGTCCAATTCGTCGGAGCTTAATTAACAAAAGATTGTGCGAGACTATCAAAAACTTTGCTAAAATCGAATAGCAATAATATGGTGAGAAGTCTGCCATCAACTGCCTTTCTAATATCGTGACTCAGTCTAAGTAGTGCAGTGTGTGTGCTAAAACCTTTTCTATAAGCAGATTGCCTTGTATCTAAGATGTTATTCCTGCACAGAAATCTCTCTAGCTGATCATAGACGATTCGCTCAAAGATTTTGGAGATTTAACAAGGATTGGAAATGGGTCTGGTGTCAGAAGGTTATGATGGTCGATTTACCTTGAGAAGAGGTCTGAGGTAAGCTCTCTTCCAAAGGGTTGGAAAATGAGCATTTCTGACAAGGAAACCGTTTCCGGTGTCCCCCTCCGATTTCGTTTATTTTTGGATATGTTATTCTTCATCGAAATCTAAGAGACACGTATTTTTTTTATCGGCGGAAAAACAGTTTTAAGGGGTGAAACTCACCCTCAAAGTTAGGCACTCTCCTAGTGACTATTGCAGTTTCGCATAATTCCAATCAAGATATTCGAATGAAAGCAATTCGAAAAGAATGCTTCTGGCGAATAATGAAAAAAGCGCCTTTTCCGGTTCCGCAGGGGTGAATAGGGGTAAATCTATAGGGGTTGAAAGTCAAAAAATTCGTGTAACTCGGAAACTTTTTTTTTTACTCGATAAAATTAATTGCATTCGAAAGAGCTTAAAAAAATAGAAGATACTGGTTTTTGCATTTTTCGAAAAAACCTTTTGGGGGTGACTACCCCTGTATAATACTGTTTCCGGTGTTCCCCTCCGATTACGTTCATTTTTGGATATGTTATTTTACATCAAAATTTGAGAGTCACGTATTTTCTTTTCCGGCGGAAAAACACTTTTAAGGGGTGAAACTCACCCGCAAAGTTGGGCATCCTCCGAGTGACTCTTGCAGTTTCGCATAGTTCCAATCAAGATATTCGAATGAAACCAATTCGAGAAGAATGCTTCTGGCGAATAATGAAAAATGCGCCTTTTCCAGTTCCGAGGGGGTGAATAGGGGTAAATCTATAGGGGTTGAAAATTAAAAAATTCGTGTAACTCGGAAACTATTTTTTTATCTCGATGAAACCAATTGCATTCGGAAGAGTTTGAAAAAGTAGAAGATATGGATTTTTGCGTTTTTCGAAAAAAAAACCTTTGAGGGTGAATACCCCTGTATACCATTTTCGGTGTTCCTCTCCGATTTCAATCATTTTTGGATATGTTGTTTTTCATCGAAATCTAAGAGACACGTACTTTTTTTTATCGGTGGCAAAACAGTTTTAAAGGGTGAAACGCACCCTCAAAGTGTCCTTTGCAGTTATGCACATTTTCATTCAAGATATTCGAATGAAACAAATTCGAGGACAATGCTAATGGCGAATAATAAAAAATGCGCTTCCATCAATTCCGAGGGAACGAATTGGTAATAATTTGTAGGGATTGAAAGTCGAAAACTTTTCAGAAATCGATTTTTTTTTCATTCTATCAAAACCATCTAAATTTAATAGAGTTACATAACGTAGGAGATACCTGTTTCTTAATTTTCCGGAAAAACATCGTCCCAGGGCGAACTACCCTTATATGATGTCCGGTGCTCTCTTATCCGATTTTGTTCCGTTTGATCGATGGTGTTTTTCATCGAAATTGGCATGACGCAAATCGTTCTATCTCATGGCGAATGACTCAAAATAGACGTATTCCTACTTCGACGGCATACATTTTTAGACACCTATGCGGGTTAAAAGGTTAACAATTGTAAACCATAAACACGATTCGTTTTATTGTAATGAATTGAACGCAAACAAACCCGTATCTTCTACTTTTTCAAGCGCTTTTGAATGCAATTGGTTTCATCGAGAAAAAAAAAAGTTTCCGAGTTATCCGAATTTTTTGACTTTCAACCTCTATAGATTTACCCCTATTCACCCCCTCGGAACTGGAAACGGCGCATTTTTCATTATTCGCCAGAAGCATTCTTCTCGAATTGGTTTCATTCGAATATCTTGATTGGAACTATGCGAAACTGCAAGAGTCACTCGAAGGCTGCCCAACTTTGAGGGTGAGTTTCACCCATTAAAAGTGTTTTTGCGCCGGTAAAAAAAATACGCGTCCCTTAGATTTCGATGAAGAATAACATATCCAAAAATGAACGAAATCGGAGGGGAACGCCGGAAACGGTATTATACAGGGGTAGTCACCCCCAAAAGGTTTTTTTTGTCGAAAAACGTAAAAACCCGTATATTCTACTTCTCAAGCTCTTTCGAATGCAATTGGTTTCATCGAGATAAAGAAAAGTTTCCGAGTTACACAAATTTTTTTACTTTCAACCCCTATAGATTTACCCCTATTCGAACTGGAAAAGGCGCATTTTTTATCATTCGCCAGAAGCATTCTTCTCGAATTGGTTTCATTCGAATATCTTGATTGGAACTATGCGAAACTGCAAGAGTCACTCGGAGGGTGCCCAACTTTGAGGGTGAGTTTCACCCCTTACAAGCGTTTTTCCGCCGGTAAAAAAAATACGTGTCTCTTAGATTTCGATGAAGAATAACATATCCAAAAATGAACGAAATCGGAGGGGAACGCCGGAAACGGTTTCCTTGTGAGACTAAGATTGAATAAATAAATCAGGTAAGGTAACAAACAGGCTGCAGCTGAAGAAATAGTAAACCAACAAATGCCATCGAGTCCTGACGTGGGAATGGGCGATAAATTGATGCTTATGAAAGGCATTACTTTATCTGCGGTGATAGTCGAAAATCTAAAAACTGGCTCAGCGGGAGTGCATTTCGAATAGGAAGGTCTGAGTGAGCCTGGTTCTGTAATAGAATCAGAAATGGCAGCAAAAGAATTATTCAGTTCATTTGATGATAAAAAGTTGAGTGGAGAGACTGGATTAGCTTTTACTAGACCTAAACGCGCCAATTCTTTCCACAGCCGAGAAGTATCATTAATGCTGGTTAAATGTTGCGCATGATATTGAGCCTCGGCTTTCCGGATGTCTGCAACCAGGGTGTTGCGATGGTGTCTATAAATGGCATACTCGAGAGTACTACCTGACCTTTTTGCTTGCTTGAACAAAGCCGAACGGGTACGTATACGTGCCTTCAGGTCCGTAGATAACCATGGCGTGGCAGGTTTTTTATCCTGAACGATTTAGTGGTTTCATGCAATTCGAGTGACTGAAATATAGAACACAATGTTCCACAAAATGCATCTATATATTCTGGCGTGGCCATTTTATCGGGTTGGATAGGGCAGTTAGTTGATCGGGCTGAACAGACATCCGAAGAGTAAGAATTTGCATTGAAGTATTTAAAATTTCTGCGAATGATGTTGCGATCTATATCTTGATTAGTCTCGATGGAGTAACATAGCTCAATGAGATCGTGACCCGCGATAAATGGTTCATTTGACTTCGAGAAGGAGAGCACCTTACTTAACGAATAGATAATAAACACGTCGAGAAGCGTATCGATGGATGCTGCGTGATGTGTAGGTCCGGAGTTCACTATGGATAATGCGTGAGCGTTGGCGAAAACGCGGAGTGCTTTCGATTCAAAGCAGATTTCAGATAGGTTGCAATTTAGGTCGCCTGCTATTATAATATTTGAGTTAGCAAACGAAAACATATTCAGAGCATTTGTAAACTCACTAAATAAACCGCCCTTCGGCCGCCTGTAAACTACTGCAAGAAGAGTGGGGTTTTCGCCAGGGCGTCGTATATCTAACAAAATAAATTCAGGCTGATTGGTGAATAGTGTAGGAGATAATGCGAGTGTTTTTGCATTGAGAGACCTATGGATATAGCAAGCTACTCCGCCGCCTTCCCTACCTTCTCTATCATTACGTATGAGATTGTAGTTTTCTAGATGAATCAGGTTATCAGATAGATGAGAATGTAGCCACGTTTCAGATACGCAAATAATACGAAAGAATTTCGTAGCGAGTAATAATTTTAATAAAGAAAGAGAGGGAGAGTGAGAGAGAGAGAGAGACCAAACAAATTCATATATTTACATGTACCTTATCATCCGAGAAGTCTGATTACATTTTCAATGCTGCGAAATAGTTGCACTTTAAGGAATGTCTGTAGATAATTTTACTAATATTTAAAAATAAAGCATTTTCACGAAAAAAAACAGCGAGAACCTATTCAAAATCCCAATAGCATCGCGCGAAAATGCCATCAAAATACATTCATTAGTTCATCACCAATTCAGCGCTCCTATGTTTACTAATATGTTGAAATACGTTCGATATACTGCAACACTGATTGAACGTCGAATCATCTTCTAAAATGTTGACGCATTACGGTTCCCTGTCTTTTTTAAGCAAAAATATTCGTGCAACACTGTCGCATTTATACAATGCGCGTATTGCGAACAGAACATATTTTTTACGTGTTTTCATGATAAGTATCACCCGCAAGTGTACCAAATTTGTAGCAAATGACAGAGACAGCGATGTATAAATATTGTCACACTTTGGTATGTGTTTGAAAAATAAATTATATTGTGCATTTAATAACATCGTTTTGTTTATTTCATATTACCTTCACCCTGACATTTGAACGTCTGTAGAAAAAAAAAATACAATGCGTGAAATTTAATACTGATATTCCGTATGGTTGTAAATTCTTTTTTATTTCTTGTCTTTCAATAAATAAAATATTTTTTAAAAGTATCCAAAGTATGGTCGAACCCGAGTCGCCAGCGTGATAGTCAGACTCTCTAACCGCTGGGTCACGGTTAGAGCCTTAGCGATGCCGAGTGCAGCGTTACTGATAGATAAGTTGTGTCTCGTTTTTCGATCGGCTATTTCTCGAGATCAATTGAGTGTCAAGGTTTCACCTTTACAGGATAGATTGCTATCGGGAAGTACTTTGGTTTCGCCACGGGACGTCAAAATCGACGAACCCAAGTTCGCGCCCTCCTCTCGACAGTTCTTTGTTGCCATGCCTTTAGGAGCGATAACTGCAGCACAACGACGAGGCATGGACGCTCCTAATTGTGAGGTCCGTTCTTGTGGCAAGTTTTTTCATTCATGCTCAATCGGATTTAAGTCCAGGGATTGCAATGGCCAGATAAGAAGGCGTCCTTTGCGTTTTTGAAGAAAATCTTTCACAAGACGTGAAGCATGTTTGGGGTCGTTATCGTGTTAAAAAACCCAATCACGCGGCATTTTTTTCATTGCAAATGGGAGCATATAGTTTTGCAATATATTTCTGTACATTGCAACGTCCATCTAGCCTTGAATTTCTACCAGCCGACCAACGCCGCGCCGTCATCAGAAAATGCTCCCCAAACTTTAATGTTCCCGCCACCGTATTTTACGGTAGGAATTTGATACCTCAAGCTACGTGTCCACCTGCGAGCTTCTCGTGGAAGAACTCGCACAATTTCTCGTACGCGCTGTATCCACTGTACGCAATAATTTGTACAAGTTACTCGCGCAAGTTTCTATTGCGAGCTCGCCATCGTTCTCGCAAAAAATTTCTCGCAGTATCGTGTCCACTGTCGATGGATAAAGATGTCGACAAGAGCTAAAGTGCAAGATACTGCTGCTGTTGCAGCAATTTTGATTATGAAAAAGAAAAATAAAAAAAACTAGAAAAGTTTGGGTTCGAGAATAGATTTTGAAGTTTGCAGAGCTTGGTGTCGAAGAACAGTTGTTAACAGACTTGCAAATCACGGATCCACACCAACTGAAAAACTTTCTTCGCATATCATCTCTGGATTTTTATTTTTTATTAAATTTAATCCAGGCGGAAAATTCTGAAAAAAGATACATTTATGCTCCGTGCAATATCACTAACCGTACGTTTGCCCGTAACACTTCGGTTTCTTGCGACAGGTAAGTCCATCTAAATTTTATTTCAGTCATGCAATGTAATTTATTTGAATTTTATAAATGCATATACATGTTTATATGATATTCATATTCTGTATTTTATCATTGATTTACGGAATATATTAAGAAAAATAATTATTTTAACATCTTTCGTTATTTTATAAAATATTTGATAAAAATAAAGAAATGTTATTTCCACAGGAGACTCATATCACTCGCTTATGTATTTATTTCGTCTAACTGTCTGCACAATCTGCACAATTGTGTCTGCACAATTGCACGCATAATTCCAAGCTGTTGCAAGATCATCTACGATATTTTAAAGGATGAATATCTCCAGGTATGTTAATATTTAAAGTTACAAGTTTGTATAGTGAGGATCTGCGATATTCGAATAACTGCTGCAACTTGAATAGGATGTATTTTATGGACCAGGCATCGCCGATTAACGAAATGTAAGTATATGTACCATTATATGACTTAGACTGCCTGAAACTGTACTCGAATCTTTAAACGCGTTTTTCTCGAAACTACTTTTTTCGAGACGGTTGACATGATATCTCAAGTTGTAATGAACCGATTTACTTGAAAGGGTCTAGCCGGATAAGAATGGTGAATCTGCCCCCACCGAATTTTGTGGCGCCGATTTTTTCCCAAATCCCTAACCTAAAAAAACAATTTTGTGCAAAATTACAGCTTTCTACATCGATGCCGAGGGGTCTTCCTGCTGAAAAAACGTGTTTTTTCGATTTTTGCAGTTTTTAAATACCAAGAGGCGACCGAAAAATCTGAAAAAATTCTGAAAAATCAGAAACATGTCAATGTTAATGGGAAATTTTTTTTCGTTTTTTTCAAATGCTAAACTCCCTTTTTAATCATCGAATCTTCCTTTAAAAACATTATTTTGTAGTGAAGAGATTTTTCTACTATTATGACAAAAATTGACATGATTTTACTCTTCATTCCCTACATTTCAAAAAAAAAAGTCTCAAAATTCGACCTGCAACACATTGAAAAAAAAATAAAAACGACAAAATTTTTCATTTTTCATTGGAAATCCATACATAAATCATTCTTTCGGTTTAATAAATGGGTGCTCATGGCTGGAGCAGTTTTTAGAAATGAGACATGACATCTAGATCGATTTCGTAATTCAATTTAGTTCGATGCATTCACACTAGTGGCGCCACTTGAACTGTGCGGTTTTACCGACAGCTATGCTGAGATGAGTATGTTTACGCGGACTTTTGGTCAAGCTAATAAGCTGAAATATTCAGATCCGCGTAAACTGTCAAACAATTGTGAGAGGGTACGTTTACGCAAGCCGCAATTCTGTAACGTTGCGCTGTTACCTTACTACTGTAGAAAAAAACTCGCGTAAACGCCATCAGTTCGTTCTTCATGTTATTATGCATGCGTGTTTGACCGTTTACGTGACTAGAATATCTTAGCATAACGTGAGCAAGTGTCTGCATAAACATACTCAATGATTTTCTCATCGACATGTTATTAAATGACGTCGAAAAATCAAAAATATCCAAAATCAGCGTAAAAATCCTATTGTTTACATCTGTTTGTTATGTCTGACAGCTACTCCAGCCTTGAGCACCCATTTATTAAACCGAAAGAATGATTTATGTATGGATTTCCAATGAGAAATGAGAAATTTTGTCGTTTTTATTTTTTTCCAGTGTGTTGCAGATCGAATTTTGAGACTTTTTTTTTTTTGAAATGTAGGGAATAAAGAGTAAAATCATGTAAATTTTTGTCATAATAGTAGAAAAATCTCTTCGCTACAAAATAATGTTTTTAAAGGAAGATTCGATGATTAAAAATAGAGTTTAGCATTTAAAAAAAACGAAAATAATTTTTCCATTGACATTGACATGTTTCTGATTTTTTAGAATTTTTTCAGATTTTTCGGTCGCCTCTTAGTATTTAATAACTGCAAAAATGGAAAAAAACACGTTTTTTCAGCAGGAAGACCCCACGGAATCGATGTAGAAAGCTGTAATTTTGCACAATTTTTTTTTAGGTTAGAAGTTTATGAAAAAATCGGCGCCACAAAATACGGTGGGGGCAGATTCACCATTCTTATCCGGCTAGACCCTTTTTTGTGGACCTTCTCTATACACCCCTCTATCACCCCTACCAGATTTATCGCGAAATTTTGTTACTAATTATTTTTAAAAAATCAACAATCGTGAAAGAAAACGGTAAAAATGACCTTTTTTTTTAAACAGCCGCCATTTTGCGAATTTTTTTTTTGCCTGAGGTAGGGGCTATAATGACATCCTTACTAATTAAGAATCTATTTTTTTTTAAAGATGACCAGGAGGGTTGGAATCATGTCAACCAGGAGAGGCCGTTTTTTTTTCCACCCCCACTTTACCAGCCTGCATCTACCAGAATTATGGATTTTTTTTTCGCCAATTTTTGTATACAATGTCAAAGGATGAATAAATATGTGGTAAAAAGATAGATACGGAAATATTTTTTGTTTTTTTTTAATCGCATGTTGAAAAATCCCCAAATTTTGGCCCTCTAGACTAGAAGACGGCCTTAACTCGATCGCTTCTGTGTCCAACTGTGAAGACTCGCTCGTTCCGGGTTACCAAACTGTCTACCGTCGACGTATGGTCTGCAGCTATTTTGATGAATTTTAATGCGTCGAAATATAGCCATGTTCTTTTATAACACTCATCGCTACTTGTTCTTTTTTTTTCTCGAGTTTTTCAGTTCTTGGAACATTTGGCTTCGCAAGTTCCTTACTTTTTTTGCAACATCGATTTCTGGTTTGTCGACGACTTTTGCAATTTCTTTCCATGCATTGTCTCTTTTCAATCGATTTTTATAATCTGGAGATTTCACATCCCACAATTCGGGAAATAACTCATAGTTTTCAATTAAAAGCACGATCTCGCGCTTCGTCCACTCACTTTTTGCAGTGTCCATCATGCCTGCTGTGATACGAATGCGAGAAACTCGAACCTGCTTTGAGAAGTGCGAGAAACTTGCATGAACTTGTACGAACGCGTATCCACCAAAGACAAAAGCGACTCGCGAGCGTCTCGTGCGAACTCTTGCAAGTTAGCGCGAGTCAACTTGCAGCGTTGTTTACACAGTGCGAGTCTCTCGCAATAGCTTCTCGAGCAAGAAATCGCGCAATAAAATTGCAAGTGGACACGGAGCTTTACGTCGAATCTGGTACCAGTTAGATGTCTTACGTACTTCCAACCATCGCTTTCGAATATTTAAAATTTGGATTCATCAGAAAAAAAAACACTTTCGCCAATCTGATGCTGTGTCCAAAGCTGATATTTTTTTTGAAAAATTCAATCTGGCCTTTTGATTCTTTTTACTGATGAATGGTTTTTGTACACCAGTGCGTCCAATCAGTCCTACAGCCTTTAGAAATCGGGCTACTGTACTCCGACTAATGTCGGCACGATTTTCACCACGCAGTTTCCTCGTAACGCCTGCTGCAGTTTTTCATGGATCTATGACGCACTTCCTTTTTATAATTTTGTCAACGTATTTCATAATTTTTCGCGGTCTACCACTTTGATTGTTGTCACACAACGAATTTGTTAATTTAATTTTACGAACAATACGATTGACCGTACTTTTTCAAATGGATAAAGTAGTCGCAATATTGCGGGAACTCTTCAACACGATTTTACGGAGCTCAATATTCGTGTATTTTTCCATCGCGGCAGAAATAATACTGATTTTTCATTGTCATGCATGTTTTGAAACTTGTACGAAAGAAAATGCAAACAAACTGTACAGACAAAGCCGAGCGAAATAGCGGCCCGATATTTTTGGACATCGACGAAACTCGTTCGACTCTGTACACAAATAATACGCCATACAAAAAAAAGTAATATATCAGGCTTTTATTCATAGCTATCTCAAAAATATGAAATGATTAACGAGTTCACGAATAAACTATTTTACTTTATCAGGAATTAAATATTCCATTTACTCAAACAAATACTGTGGGCCGAAACTTTTGCACGCCAGTGTATATATAAATTCTAACTTTTTTTATCAACACTAGGTCCTTCTGCAGTAATACTTTATATTTTATAATTATCGCAAAACTATTTTTCCTGGTTCATTTTGTTCCTGGTTTTAGAAAAGTTCCTCTCTATTTTTCACGATGCAAATTACTCAAAATTCGAAATCATGCTGACGCTTTCCGATCACAGCAATGACGAACACCCTCAGACCCTGTCGGGAATGGCCGTAACTACCTACTATTATATTCCATCTAAGTTTCTAGGTCCTTGCGCATCAGGTGTGAAAAAGAAGTTTAAAAGGTTGTAGAAACCAAAATACTTGGAATTAGAAAAGAAATTCAACACCATATTCTGAGAAAATTACACTCGCAAAATATGAAGAAAAAAAATCTATTTTACAGACCTTACGAAGCTTTTTTTTTCAAAACATCTTAAAGTTTGACAACCATGACTTATGTAATAAAGATTTTGGTGAACGTTTGACTACATGTACAGACTCGCGATATTGCGAATTTTATTTGTAATGCCTTGTTCTGTAAATTCTGTCAACTATTTTATAAATCTCGTCTCCTTAGTAGACGCATCAACTAAGATTCATTAGAAGCTTTCGTGTTGAAAAGTCGAAGTATTCTTCCGATATAGTTCGTAAAACCCGATATTGAAAGATTTAAAACGCAGGAGATTTATTCACATTATGGTTTGTCGTGTACATACCCTTCATCCGTTATTTTTTAGCGATCTATCGAAAGTTGTAAAAGATCATGTGTTCAATTTGATTCTCACCTGATTAAACTGACCTGTAGCAATGTTATGGATGCTCAGATGTTCGAAGTGATAAATAATTAACGCTTTTGAGATATTGTCAGCAGGGCATGTCGATTGTTCAAGATATTTTGTATTTATTTTTTTAGCACATTGATAAAAGTTTCTCGTGGTAAAGCAATTTTTCCAACCATTCTCATCTTCCGTTTTCCTTCGGCTTGCTTCGCTAGTAGCTTCATTCGCCGTGTCACATCACCACCGTACTGCAATAAAAAGAACCAAAGAAGCATTACCACATATAGAGTAAGCGAGTATAAAAATAGAATCGAAGATTACCAATTTCGCAGTGACATCTTTTCTGAATGCTTTGAGAGTTTCTCTTGCGAGTATTTTCGCACCGACTTTCGCTTGTATAGCTATGACGAATTGTTGCCTTGGAATTATATCGACAAGTTTAGCGCAGATTCGCGTACCCACTTGTCTTGCACGGGTACAATGAACTATGGTACTCAATTCTTCGACGGGGATACCGTTTAGATGTATTTCCAACTTGACGACGGCTGATGGTACGTAACCCTGATCCTCATAATCAAAACTTGCGTAACCAGATGATAATGATTTCAATGTGTCATGAAAATCAACGATCACTTCGTTCAATGGCAATAAAAATTGTAGTATGACACACTTATTCTCGATGTTCTTCGTAGATTGTTCTATACCTCGTCTCTCCATGCACAACGACATTATACCTCCCAGATATTTTTCTGAAATAAAAATGTATTTTTGTTAAAATTATATCATTTGAGTCAGCAATGAAAAAATATCCTGCCTACTACTATATTCATATTGCATCCTGATGTTGCAGCTGCCGTCGCTACCGCGAAGATCGCCACTGAATACCCGACGAGTAACGTCGAGTATTCGTGGCGATCATAATATTAGGTGACTGTATTGAAACCGGCAAGAACAGAGCGCAAGAGAGCAATCGAGAGGAAAGAATACTCCATAGGCAGTATCTTCAGGCCAAGACGTACAGTATGGACCCGGAATGGATGACTCTGCATGAGTTATGAAATAATTTTTTTAACTATGTATTATGCGCTTTTGAAATTTTAAACGCTTTTTTCTCAACCGTATGTTTTCAAAATCAGTGAGCAGAAAATCTGAAAAAGACCGCATCGACTATTCTGAAATTTTTAGGGCTTTTTCTTGATGTAGAAATATAGAATTTGATGTATTTTTTTCAATTCGTTCCGATGGATTTTCTTTCCGATGTATACTTTCGATAAACGAAAAATACCCATTTATTTCGCAAAAAACAAAACTCTCGCTTCGAACACGCGCCATGTTGTTTTAATTTGATATTGCGGAAATTCCTACGATTAATCATAGGATCCACTAATATACGAGGGTCATTTAAATATAAACCGTACTTTTTTAATACAGATTTATTGGAGATTTATAAAAATATAAATAGAGTGCCTTACTTTTCAACATAGTTTCCGTCAACAGAAATACATTTTCGCCATCGGATAGGAAGCTTTTTGATCCCTTCATTAAAAAAATGGCTGCCCCAGTAGCCAATTGCGCACGTACTATTCGACCCACTTCACAATCTGTAATTTTGGCTTAGGCATACCATTGTAAATATTCATCTGATCGAAATAAGTTATGAGAATGATCAACTAAACTTTTCAGGGGGCAGCTAGTACTCTTGCAAGAAGTCCCGTTTTTCGGCAATAGCGGCACTTATTATATAATTTTTTCGTCTAATTTTGTTTTTCGTCGGACGGAACCAACTTTGTTTTTTAAATAATTTTAACTTAGGAATATCGTTGTACAATACATATTGGTCCGATCGCGGACTACCGGTGGTCCGCGGACCACAGGTAGTCCGCAACCATTCTGACAAAATTATAATTTTCTAATTTCTGAAAAAAAATTAGGTATTCAAAAGATTATCAGCTGAAGAATACTCTGTAATTTTTTTGTGTAACAATATTTAATTATAATCGATTTACAGCCGATGTCCGGGAAGCGCCTCTCGAAAACGTATTTTGCGGGGAGCAAAGACCCTTCTGAACAACGTTATCGAAAATAAAAATAAAACAAAGCGATTTAGTTAGTACGAGGGTCACTCCCATAAAAAAAAATACATGAGTAAATTATGTTTTCCATAAACGGAACTTGTCTCAAGAGCTCTAGCTGGCTCTCGGAAAGTTTTCGAAACCTTTATAACTTATCGCAATCTGAAGAAAAAAAACAAGCTGCTACTTCGAAGGGGATATAAATAATTGATAACCGATGCGTATATCGTTAAAAAATTTAGGAGTTCTAGCTACCCCTTTAAGTGTTCTGCAAATTATTTATAACGGAACACTTAAACAGAATTGGCGAAGTGTGAACTTGGTCCTTCCCCCAATAAATGGCGTCGTAAATAGTAGAAATATCGCTACAAAGTGCATAGAACTTCAGCACTATGTGAGGGGAAACTGTAACTGACATATTATCGACGACAGCACCTTTATTACCCCCGTGGGTGTGTGATATTGATTCAGCAATAAATTTAGTGGCTTTTAGTTCAACCAAAAAAAAAATGGTTTCAGAAGTCTTTTTTTTTGTAGTTCTGTGTGCCCCCATAAGAGTTCTGTAAATTATCGGTACAACTTTTCCTCATCAGATAAATATCAACAACGATACACTGAAGCAAATTTTGTTGACTGTAACGTTAGCCGAACGGCGGCTAGAATGTGCTTTACAAATATCGAACAGCCAAACCCCTATTTTTTTAACTTCGCCAGATGTAGACCATCAAAATTGTGCAATATCGAAAAAACAGCCCATACTCGTATTGGCGGGTAGCTCGGGTCTTTCAGGAATGGTACCTGGGGAAATTTTCGTATTTACCGTTTGACTTTGGGATATACAAAGAGCGCATAAAAAACACATAAATGTGGAATAATTTGATTTTGAGATATCGAAAAAATAGCCCTCTCTCTTATTGGCGGGTAACTTCGGTCTTCTCGAGGTGGTATTGGGAGAAATTTCGTATTTGTGGTGGTTTGTCTCTTGGATATTCAAAAAGCAAATAAAAAGCACACAAATGTGGAATACTTTGACTGTGCAATATCGAAAAATATAGCCCACACTCGTATTGGCGGGTGGCTCGAGTCTTTTAGGAACGGTACCTGGAGAAATTTACGTAGTTGCGGTTTGACTCTTGAATATTCAAAGAGCACATAAATGTAGCATTAGGAGGGATCTCTATTATTAGAGGGTAGCTTGGGTCTTTTAGGGTTGGTATCGGGAAAATTTTTCGTATTTGCGGTTCGACTCTTGGATATTCAAAGAGCACATAAAAAGTGGTGTAATTTCATTTCAGAATATCGAAAAAATGGTCCATGCTCTTATTAGAGGGATTTTGGGGTCTACATCTGGCGAAATAAAAAAAAAGTAGTCGTAGGTCTGTTCGATATTTGTAAAGCACATAAAAAGCGCTTAACTATTATGTGGTTTTATTCGTGGATATGGCAAAAAATAGTAGGTGCTCTGCTAGCGTGATGGTTCTGATTTCTAATTACTCGCTAAGCGATAAGAGTACAACAATTTTTATTGCAGCACAGAATTGACACATAAAAAGCGTGAAATTTTGGTACAAATCGAATTCATTTTGGGAACTTTGCTAGTAGATTTGTGTTTTTCATAGATATGGAAAAAAATATTAGGTGCTCGGCTAGCTTGATGATAAGCCAGCAGAGCACTTCTGATTTCTAATTACTCACAAAACGATAAGAGCACAATATTTTTTATTGCAGCACAAAATTAGCACATAAAAACACAAAATTTTGTAACAAAAAATTCATTTTGGGGACTTTGCTCTCCTAGCTTTATGGAGGTTTGAAAACGATAAATACAACACTACTAGCAACTACAAACGTTTCAGGAGCCGGTGCGTCGTTTGTACTGATCTAGTGTGTGGTTATAAACGACCATTTTCTTCTTAAATGGTTAAATAGTCCGTTATGATAAGAGTACGAAATTTAATTTAAGAGGTGGAAAATAGAGACCTCACGCACGCTTCGTGCGAGTAAGACGTCCATTATCGTACCGAGTGAAATAAAAATTATTCTGAAGCGACTTTGTCGTTTGTCGTTGATTTCTCTGCAACTGGCCTTGGCAGAACTCGATCAAAGTTGAGATTGCCGAGTCACATTTCTACACAGACAGAGCAACATTTACGGTGAATTAAACCAATGAGATGTTAAGAGCGAGTGATTAATATTTAATCATATATGTTGATATCATTGGAGAATGTACATTTTTAATAACAGATGTTAATGTTTCTAGGAAATTGCCATTTTTTTAAGAACTTTAGGTGTCTCCTAAATATTTCTCACACTCATACAACGAATGATTTATTATAACCTTAACAAGTGCGAAGATTGATATGAGAAAAAGTAATAACAAATGCTAATATTTGCGAAATGCGGGATTTCTTGTACGAGTTCTATAAGTCCCCTTAAGAACTTTGCAATTTATTATTTAAACTTATTTCGATCGGACCAATATGTATTGTATAACGATATACCTAAGTCAAAATCATTTAAAAAACGAAATTGGTTCCATACGACAAAAAACTAAACTAGATGAAAAAATTATACAGGGTGTCCCAGGACCGAAAGTCGTCCCTGAAATGGGGGGTTGAGGATGAAATTCTGGGTCAATTGATATAAGCATAAATGGGTCTCAGATCAACCCTTGAATTATTATAAATTTTTAAAGGCGGGCCAAGCAAGCGCACCCGATGAGCCGGCGTACGTCAGTGAGTGATACACGCGTGTAGTGGTGCCTCGAGGTGCGGTGCCTTGTGAGCGCTTGCATATGGTGGTGGGTGCCTTGCTGTAGGTTCGTTCGTAATATGGGTACGGCTCAGCGCTCGTCATCGGTGTGAGCGCTTGAATGTGGTATACGTTTCTCCGTGCGTATTTTATTTATTTTATTTTCTTCATCGAGAAATAAAGATTAATAAGTTTTTAAATAAACATACAAAAAACAATTAAACCATTTTTTTAATTACCGAATTACCCACATACATTTTGAAGGCATTTTGTAATTTTTATCATTTCAATTCGCACCTCCAGGCATCACTACACGCGCGTATCGATCACCGATGTACGCCAGCTCATCAGGCGCGCCTGATTGGCCCGCCTTTAAAAATTAATAATAATTCAAGGGTTGATCTGAGACACATGCATGCTTATATCAATCGACTCATAATTTCACCCCCAACCTCCCATTTCAGGGACGACATTCGGTCCTGGGACACCCTGTATAATAAATGCTGGTCTTGCCAAAAAACGGTACATCTCGCAAGAGTTCTAGCTGCCCCCTTAAAAGTTCCGCTGATCATTCTCATAATTTACTTCGATCAGATGAATATTTACAATGGTATGTCTAAGCCATAATTACAGAATATGAGGTCGGCCCCACCCATGACGAAAAAATAGATGAATAAATTATGTTGCCCATAAACGAAACGTGTCTCAAGAGCTCTAGCTGGCCTCCAGGAAGCTCTCGAAACCCTTATAACTTATCGCAATCCGAAGAAAAAACCAAGCTGCTACGTCGGAGGGAATATAAAGGACTGATAACCGATTTATCGTTAAAATAGGAAGAGAGATAAATATCAACAACGATACACTGGAGCAAATTTTTTAGAGCGTGACGTTGGCCGAATGAAAAATAAAATTACGTTACAAACAACAGAACTATGGATACAAAGTGCACGGAACATCAGAACTATGTGAGGAGCAACTAGAACTGATATATTATCGACGGCAGTACCTTCACTATCCTCTTGGACGTATAGTATTGACTGAGCTGTAGATTGGTGGCGTATGAACTACTTTGAGTTGAAAATTTTTTTTTTCTGGAAGAGCGATTTTTTTTTAGCTCTGGGTGCCCTCGTAAGAGTTCTACAAATTATCGTTATAACTTTTTCTCCCCAGATAAATAGTTACAACGATACAATCGAGAAAATTTTATAAAGTTGGCCGCCCCGAACGAAAAAAAAAAATACGGACAACAAAACTATCGGTACAAAGTGCATAGAACTCCTGAGTTATGTAACGGGCAACTGGAACTGACACATTATCGACGACGGCACCTTCACTATCCCCTTAGACGTGGCGGAATGGAAAAATGATTATTTTGTTTGGAGTTCTAGTTGCCCCCGTAAGAGTTTTGTAAAACATCTTTACAACTTTTCCGCATCAGATAAATATTAACAACGGTATACCGAAGCAAATTTTGTGGACTGTTAAGTAGATCGAACAAAAAAAAACGAACGTCAGAACTATGTGAGGAGCAACTGAAACTAGTACATTATCGACGGTAGCACCTTCACTATCCCCTTTGATGTATAATATTGACTAACCTGTAGAATAGTGGCGTACAACATTTTTGTTTGGGCTGGACAACATTTTTTTTTATGAATGAATTTTTTTGCCGTTGCCAAGTGCCCCAAGTAAGAGTTCTGCAAATTATCCTTATAACTTTTTCTCATCAGGTAAATATTAGATGAAGTAAAAAGTTCTTCTGCGTTTTTTCGCTTGATTTCGACGATGAAATTAACATAGTTAGGATTATCCGATTTAGATCAAGGATGCGCCGTTTTGTTCGATAACTTTTGTCCATTTTGAAGGCAATTTCATAATTCTGCGATTGAAGAAGTCCTCGTCCCTATTGGTAAAAAAACTTGACCAGCTCATTTTCACAAGCCTCTCTTGAGGCCAGTTTTGTACCATCAAGAAAATGTTGCAAATGCTTGAAAAGGTGATGATCGCTTGGTGCCGGGTGTGGACTATATAGCGGGTGCGATAGAACCTCCCATCCAAGCTCTCGGAGCTTCTGGCGCGTCGTTAAAGATGTGTGCAGCCTGGCGTTGTCTTGACGGAACACAACCCCCTTCCTATTGGCCAATTCTGGCCGCTTCTGGTCGATCGCCTGCTTCAATCTGGTCAGTTGTTGACAGTAGAGGTCCAAATTGAGTGTTTGGCCCGATGGGAGCACCTCATAGTGGATGATTCCCTTCCAATCCCACCAAACACACAGCAAAACCTTCTTGGTCGTTAATCCGGGCTTGGCGATCGTTTGGGCCGGCTCACCGCGATCTTTTTCGGCTGTTGTTCTCGGATATGACCCATCTTTCATCTGAACAGTAGACTGAACAGTAGATTGGCGGCGTATAGACTGCTTGGAGTGGAACGATTTTTTCTTTTTGTTTTTGTAAAATGAATTTTTTTCTTTAGAGTTCTGGGTGCCCCCGTAAGAGTTCTGTTGAATATCTTTACAACTTTTCCTCATCGGGTAAATATTTACAACAGTACACTCGAGTAAATTTTGTGTATTGTGAAACTGACCCCCCACCCCCTGAACGAAAAAAAAATCGTTACTAACAACAGAACTATCGATAAAAAGTACATAGAACTCCAGACCTATGTGGGGGGCAACTAGAAATGATTTTATTTTTATATCTTTGACATTGGGGGTCGATCTACGTGAACCCCGGCGCCACCCGGTCCGAAAATGCCCCAAGCGCACCGATGATGAGGACAACGAGAGTTACTATGAATCTCTGGTGCAGACGACGTAGCCCGACCAAGAGAGGTTGGTACTTGAGCCGTTTCTCCTCTTCTTTTGGCGGGACGTTTACCTCGTCTTCTCGTCGAAATCGAAGGGGACAACATCAGGCTTAGTCGCTTGACGTGGCCCGATGGTCGCGAACGAGAAGTTCCAATGAATCTTGCACCTCTCGCCCACGACACAGGAATCAATATCTCCTGGCAAATGAGGCGCCACGGGCTCCCGATATATCCCATAAGAATGCCGTAGATGGTAATATAACAGCCTTAGGGCCGCATTACGACGATGGATATAGCCAGAGACCGCATATACTGGGCAGGCCGATAGTAAACGCGTTGGTGCCTCCGGCGCTCGTTTGCATGCACGACTCTAAGAGGTCGGCAGTGGCTGACCCATTACATGGCTGCGATAGACCAGGGTATTGATGACTCCATCTTGGCAGGCATCGATGAACCCTTCGATCTCGGGCATCAGTCCAACTGACTGCAAAGAGAAATGGTTAGCTGGGCGAACAGCGCATATTCCTCAATGTATCGCAAAACACACCGTGCATGAGCCCACGTGCTCCTGAGTCAGAATAGAAAATGTCCATTGGTCATTAACGTGTAGTACCTAGCCGAGGGCCTATTACTACAGGGCCTTTATTAGGTCCAGGATTGAGATACGCCCACTCAGCGCGGAACCGCGTACATGATCCTTCTCAGTTTACACCCAAGATTCGAGGCCTGGAATGCAACTGCTGATCAAGCCAGGCGTCTTTCAAACACCTAACAGCTCAGCAGGCTGCTACCCGAGCTGCTACGTGATATCACGCAGCTACCCACTGGGATCCGGCAGTATACCGAACCAGCATACGGCTATAAACACTGCCACCGCGAATCCAACCTCAATGATTCGACCTGACGCCGAAGCGCCGCCGGGACACCAACCCCCGCCGTATAATTCTTGATCATTGGTCGACTCTTCGTGGATATCGTGATACCTGCACCACTCCCAATTGACGGGCCTCGTCCCGTCGGCATCGGTTGGCCTGCTGAGGCCGCGGTGCCACTAGCCACTGAGGTGCAACAAGCATCTTCCCGAAAGTGTCCACTCGCAGTTCCCCCTTACGGAAGGCCGCGTCAGCGCAGATAAATGTCTTTGTGATTAACATGTAGTACCTGCTTGTCGACCTATCTACACGGCCTCCATGAGCTCGGGATCCGGATTACGCCCACCCAGCGCGGCCCCGTAATTGCGGCACCTATCAGTACACACCCAGAATACGGGTCCCGAGTGCAAGCTACTGATGAAGCCGAGTAACTTTCCACACTCGAACAGCTTAGCAGGCTGCTTCCCGAGCTGGTGGTATGGGGCTCACCCGTCGGGACCCCGAAAGGTCCTTACCAGCATTTGGCTTTAAACCACTACCCCCGCAAATCCAACTTCACTCGGCCAGGCCCGGCTACACGCCGGTTGGTCCCAGCTCCCGCGATACCAGTTTAGGTCACGGGTCAGGTCTTCGTGGCCACGGAAATCGTGCCACTTCCAATCGTCGGGCCTCGCACCCGTCGGCATTTGTCGGCCAGCTGGGACGGCGGTGGCGCCACTCACTGGGACCCCCATAGTCCTCATCCCGAAGGAATCAGCCCACGGGAGCCCTCCTGCCGCATCCGCACACATAAGCGCACACATACGGCCACTCATTCTTGCACACCTCCAATTACTTTTCTGCCGCACACTATTCACGCACACCCACGCACCCAAATTCACTCATTCACTCCCTCATTTACCCTTCTTTTTGCAAACGCACATTTCGCATATTCACATAGACGTTCATACTTGTCCTTGCATTCTAACACGCGACTCACATCTACCCGCCCATCCGACCTCACATTCACACAAAAGGCATTCAGGTCCCGCACATCCTCTTGCGTCGGGAATTCCGTTAACACGTGCATCCAGTCCACACACTCTTCGCCACACGTACACTCCGGACTCAGCGCCAGCCTTCTATTAAACAGAAACTCATTCATACTGCCGTGACCAGTGAGCAGGTATCCCCCACTCATAACGAACTCAAACCATTCATTTGTTCTCGCAAACCTCACATCCCTTATCCATTCATACGTCACACGTCCCTTCACACTCTCATCACATCTTCTCTGCACCTCTCATTCACTAGCTTCGCACACTCTTTTACATTCAGACCACGCACCTCGTTCTCATTTACCGGGTCATTCTCACTTATCCCGAAATCATGTTTAAACTTGGAGCGTGCAGTCCGTCTCAAACACTCCAAATCCCACGGCAGATCCCCCATCAGGACCAGCAGCGCCTCCGTCGAGACCATCCTGCATACATTCAGGCATACAGACAGACTCACTCGCTGGCATCTATTCGCAAACATTCTTCCATACTTAAAACTCAACACGCCACTCCACACACTCACACCATACAGCACACACGCAACAAGAAGCCCCTTATGTATCACTCTTACAGCTTTCCGACGCAGACCCCATTCACGTCTAAGCACCCGTCTCATTTTCCTTCAGCATTTTCTCCCTCATACACTCCAGATGCAGCCTAAAGCCCATTCGCTCATTCATCCACACTCCCAGGTACTTCACACGTTCCAAATACCTCACGCATGCCTCATTCATACACGCTCACGGCCGTCTATTCACACTCAAGCTACCTTTCATCAACATCATCACAGTTTTGTCCCAATTCACACTCACTCCCACACTCTCCCCCCATTCACATACCGATCGCATCCTTTTACGCACCTTCGCTCCAGCACTCTAGGGCTCTGTCCATTCACGCACAACACCAAGTTATCTGCATATGCGGCCGAGTTAGGACATTTAATGTAGCACATCCGTTTTTCGCCTTTACAGAGATATAACCGCCGTCACACGAATGTGACTACCTTCTAACAAACCTCCAGTGTGCCCTAAGCAGTGTTACTGTTCGCTCGTTAGTCAGATGCGTTGTTCCAAGGGGGTCCAAGGAACACGTCGCGAACGTACCTGTTCTAACCCGTCCTCTTTCTAGAGTAATGCTGCACCGCAGAGTGAGCGCCGCAGACTTCGTTCAAAAAGCCAAGTGCTCCGTTAGGAGCCCGTTTCTACCCGTTTACCCATGGCTACTCAACTCCACTTGTCCAGGACGTTAGAGGGTTCCACCGCACCATTCAAAAAGCGGTTTCGCCCTCTAGCCTCGTTCGTTCGATATGTTATGCGAGTCCATGGTCGCTTGCGAATGGACCCATCACGTCGTTCCACGGCCTTGAAACGGAGTCGCTTGACGAAGAATGAAAACCGCTCCACGTGAACAGCTGATGGCACCTTATTGGAGCCAAGCGCAAGTGGCTAGAATCAGCGGGCTGGATCAGAGTGAAAGATGGCGTTGTCTAGAGCAGATGACCCAGCCGCCTCTCTAGGAATTGCTTCGCAACCGCCAGGTTCTACACGTTTTCCACGTAGCTTTCCTCCACAAGAAGAAGGATAGGTTTGTTCAATGTGGATTACGGCATTTTAGTTCTGAGCTGATTTTTCGAATTTTTAGGGTAAACGCCCTCCCAGCCGTAATGAAGTCCATCACACACTGATGACGGAGTGCCTGCCTCCGCGCTTCATTGATCTTATTCTGGAGCTGTGCGACGTGCCGCCGAGACTTGACCATGGACGCCGCTTTTCCATAGCGTGTCCGAGGTCTTGCCTCATCAGCCGTTTGATACGCAGCCCAGTTCAAGCTGAGGAAATCAGCAGTCTCAGGAATTTCTGCTCTAAGGGACTCATTTGCCGCTTCTAGGTAACCAAGCTGAAGAGAAAATTTCCCAGTAATTCTCTCCCTTCTTGTTTACCACCCCGCTGTCAAATCGATGCACCGATGTGCGGGGAGGGGAGGGAGTCCGACTGCTGGGGGGACCGATGATCTGGCCGGCCAGCAGTGCACCGCGTGGGATGCGGGGATGAGCGCCTGCCGGACAGTAATAAAAGGAGATCGTAGCCTTGTCATAGTAAGCGGACGGCCTGGTCTCGCAGATGTTGCGAAAAGTGTACAGTCCTGGGTTGCACTCGGCTCCACAGGGCTTGCAACGTCGTCACATAGCCCCGCCGCGATAGCCTGCTATCCCTCCAGCAGCGGATGAGGTTCTCATTGCTTAGCTGCGTCCACTCGAGGTACCGTTTTCGAGAAGTGTTCGTTGCCTTAGATGTTATCCGGGTACCCCTCTCGGCTATTGCGAGAGAGTGATATTGCGCTCCCCTCGGCGATGAGCACACCAGCTTCCCTAAGCCTCTAATATTATTATTGGGAGTACAAATAAGTCTCCGCCCTTTGACAAAAGATGGTCTCACCAGGAGGTTATGGTTGAAATTGTCAGATGTAAAGCGTCATATCGTAAGGTTGGACATCTGGCAAGACCATAACCTTGAAATATTAGCAATTTTGTATCAGCATCACATCATTTTTTTTGTGCGAAAATGTCGAACTTTGAGCCGAATAAGCGTCATTTGCGGGAACTTTGATTTACTTCTTTAATTTAAAGAAATCTGCAGCTGAAGCGCATCGATTGCTTGTAGAAGCATATGGTGAGGCTGCTTTAAGTGAGAGAAGTTGTCGTGAGTGGTTTCAAAAGTTTAAGAACGGTGAGTTTGACGTCGAAGACAAAGAACGTAGCGGAAGGCCGAAAGTGTACGAAGACGCGGAATTGGAAGCATTATTGAAGGGAGATTCGTGCCAAACGCAAAAAGAACTTGCACTTACATTAGGAGTGACTCAACAAGCAATTTCACATATTTTTAAATCGTTGGGAATGAAATAAAGCAAGGAAATTGGGTTACATATGAACAGAAGTCGAGAAACGTTGAACGATGATTTTGCACATGTGAAATGCTGCTTGCCAGGCATAAGCGAAAGGGTTTTTTGTATCGTATAGTCAGTGGTGATGAAAAATGGATCCACTACGAAAACCCATAGAAGAGGAAATCATGGGGACCAACTGGCCATGCTTTAACATCGACAGCCAAACCCAATATTCATGGAAAAAAACTCATGTTGTATATTTGGTGGGATCAGCTTGGTGTCGTGTTTTATGAGTTGCTCAAACCTGCCGAAACCATTACTGGGGCTTTCTACAGAACACAAGTGATGAGATTGAGCCGAGCATTTAAGGAAAAACGCGCCTACTACTACTGACGACACGACAAAATTATTCTCTTGCATGATAATGCTCGTCCACATGTTGCGGCGCCAGTCGAAATCTACTTGGAAATTAGGAACACTCAATTGGGAAGTTTTACCCGTCCCGCTGTATTCACCAGACATTGCTCCCTCTGACTATCATTTATTTCCATCGATGACGTACGGCCTGTCTGAGCAGCACTTCACATCATATGAAGATACCAAAAATTGGTTCGATTTGTGGATAGCCTCAAAAGATGAAGCGTTCTTCCGACGCGGTATCCATATGCTAGCAAAAAGTAGTGGCTAGCGATGGACAATACTTTGAATAAAACATAAAGTACCGTTCTTTCACAGTAAATGCCCAATCTTTGATAAAAAAAAAACGGCGGAGACTTATTTGTACTCCGAATATTAAAAATGATTATTACTACTACATTATTGTTATTTTATTATAATTTTTATTATATTAAAAAAATTTTATAAAAATAAAAAGCCTCAAAAATAAATTGAATGAAAGAAATAAAAGTGTACGAGTTGAGATTCGAATAAATTGAATATTTTCAAATTACTATTGCATTCAGTCCTCTTATATTTTTATAAAACTACGAAACTATTGCAGTAAGCAATAATTCGATATATTAGTTAAGAAAGTAACCCTTCGGGCACATTTCGAATATGTAAGTGAGACAAAAAGACGACATCGATGCCGTATAAGCTCACGGAAAGCCGGCCACATAACCGGATATATATTATCTAAATATGGAACACATGTACTTACCAATTGATTCTTTTATTTTTTTCACTTTTTTATTTTCAAAATCACCAACTAAGTTAGTAATAAGTAATTTATCGCGAAGTACGGAGCTACGTGCTCTCGTACCAGTAATCGGACATGA
This sequence comes from Ophion ventricosus, assembly GCA_963932345.1. NCBI lineage: Eukaryota > Metazoa > Arthropoda > Insecta > Hymenoptera > Ichneumonidae > Ophion > Ophion ventricosus. The sequence goes on from OZ010720.1 coordinate 8,559,763, forward strand.
GATTCAACCATGGTACATGCGTGTGATAGATGTCCCAATTAACGAGACGCCCAAATTATTATATAAAATCTTATTCAAACCAAATTGTAACGATTGTGTCGAAAAGTCGGTTCGATTCGCTTTCGATGGGTTATAAATCCAGTCTCGAAATCGATAAAAAATGAACCCCTATTACTATCACAAGTTATCGCAACTCTTTGGCTCTTCGGTTTAGAAAAGTGCTTTCATGACATGACCGACTCGGACTCATGAATATGACTCGTCAATTTTATTACTAAAATTCGTTACTAGCATACAACTTGATGCAAGTTGTTGAATAGAATAGAATAGAATACAAGCGTCACTTTTCGTCACCTGTCAATTATATTGCTAATATAGTGAAATATTCGAACTGTGGGACCCGTCCGAGCATTGGTACCGTTATCTTACTCTTCAAAGGCCTCTCTTATTGTCTAGCATGCTTCGAGCTTGATGCTAAGCCCTGGCGTTTCTCCCACCATGCGCTACATCAATCGATATTCGGCACATAGTGAGGGGCTGTTGCATCTGTAGATGTGCCGATAATCGAAGTCGCAGTGTAATTGGTATGCTGAACATCATACCTTTCACTCAGAATGCTTGAGGTTGTTGGGGGTCTAGCCGTCGGGGGAGGAGTGCGAGGGAAGCGCACTATGCGCATGCATGGCGCCGATTGACTGTTACCAACTGTTAGTTAAAGGGCATGTATCACACTCCGCCGACCACTTCGAAATTTTGAAATGCAATTTCTCCCAAACGGAACAACCAATTGGAATGAAATTTCTTGTGGGCATGCAGGACGCCAGCTCCGAGGGCATGGTTCTCGCCATTTTCCCAAATTTCCAAAAAAAAATTACAGTTTGTGGTTACCATGGGATAAATTGTGAATTATTAACTATTTCATCGCGTTTTCGGTAATTTGGAGGGAACCATGCTCTCGACCATGAAAAATCACACATTTCAAGCTTTGTTTCACTTGTTTTCATGAATAAATGGCGGAGAAAAATCATTTTGAAATTTTTTACATAAAAGTAGCAAAATTGTACCAACAAAGCTCAAAATATTATCGACGGACACGATAGTCTAGTTGATCTGTTTTCTCACTGACAGCGCGCAGCTCGCATCGTTCCGTTTTTACCGACCGCGCTCGTATCCTTCCGAGACAGCAAATTGTTTTTTGACAGTCGGAAGCGGCACCCCTCGCGGAACGTTGTATATTCGTTCGGTTCACATGCAGTTTTTTTTTCGAAATACGTTGCTGCGTGCGCCATCCATTCGCAAGAATTCTAGAACGGGTCGGTTTATCCGCGGTGTGTGAAAAAGGGTTTACCAGTATAGTCGTGACGGGTGCGTCGAATCGGCGAAAAGTTCACGTGATCGGCCGAATATTTGTGTACAGTGCGCAGATGACCAAGTGTGCCATTCCGAAACTGGGTCGTGAAAGGAAGTGCTCGAGAAGGAAAATGTCGAGCAGCGCAATTCCTAGAAGGCGGTTGCTTTGCGTATCGGTGAGTGCAGCGAAGCCTTGCCTGATCATGTGCCTGGTTATTTTTTAATACCTGCCTCGTTATTGTTTAACCCATTCCCAGCGATCGGGTTATCTTACCTGTTGCCTTCCTTTCGTGTCTCGGGTTATCTGTTCTCGTTATTTTGTAATCCCTCCCCATCGATTCGGTTATTTTACCTACCGTCTCCTTTTTGAGTCTCGGGCTATCTGTCATCGTTATTTTTTGTGCCCTCCCCATCAATCGGGTTATCTCACCTACCGTCTTCTTTTCGAGTCTCGGGTTATCTGACATCGTTATTTTGTAATCCCTCCCCATCGATCCGGTTATCTCACCTACCGTCTCCCTTTCGAGTCTCGGGTTATCTAATCTCGTTATTTTGTAATCCCTCCTCATCGATCGGGTTATCTCACCTATCATATTCCTTTCGAGTCTCGGGCTATCTGTCATCGTTATTTTTTGTGCCCTCCCCATCGATCGGGTTATCTCACCTACCGTTTTCTTTTCGAGTCTCGGGTTATCTGACCTCGTTATTTTGTAATCCTTTCCCATCGATCGGGTTATCTCACCTACCGTCTCCCTTTCGAGTCTCGGGTTATCTGACCTCGTTATTTTGTAATCCCTCCTCATCGATCGGGTTGTCTCACCTGCCGTCTTCATTTCGAGTCTCGGGTTATCTGCCCTCGTCATTTTTCAATCCCTCCCTATCGATCGGGTTATCTTACCTACCGTCTCTCTTTAGAGTCTCGGGTTATCGTACCTTGTTACTTTGTAATCATTCTCCATCGATCGGGTTATCTCACCTACCGTCTCCCTTTCGAGTCTCGGGTTATCTGTCCTCGTTATTTTTCAATCCCTTCCCATCGATCGGGTTATCTTACCTAGGGTCTCCCTTTCGGGTTTCGGGTCATCTGATCTTGTTATTTAGTAATCCTTCTCCATCGATCGGGTTATTTCACCTACCGTCTCCCTTTCGAGTCTCGGGTTATATGACCTCGTTAACTTGTAATCGCTCCCCATCGATCGGGTTATCTTACCTACCGTCTCCCTTTCGGGTCTCGGGTTATCTGACCTTGTTATTTAGTAATCCTTCTCTATCGATCGGATTATTTCACCTACCGTCTCCCTTTCGAGTCTCGGGTTATTTGTCCTCGTTATTTTCCAATCCCTCCCCATTGATCGGGTTATCTTACCAACCGTCTCTCTTTCGAGTCTTGGGTTATCTGACTTTGTTATTTTGTAATCCTTCTCAATCGATCGGGTTATCTCACCTACCGTCTTCTTTTCGAGTCTAGGGTAATCTGCCCTCGTTATTTTTTAATCCCTCCCCATCGATCGAGTTACCTTACCTACCGTCTCCCTTTCGAGTCTTGGATTATCTGTTCTTGTTATTTTTCAATCCCTCCCCATCGATCGGATTATCTCACCTACCGTCTCCCTTTCGTGTCTCGGGTTATCTGTCCTTGTTATTTTTAACTCCCTCTCTATCGATCGGGTTATCTCACCTACCGTCTCCATTTCGAGTCTCGGGTTATATGTCCTCGTCATTTTGTAATCCCTCCCCATCGATCGGGGAGGGATTTGTTTAACTTAATTTAAAAAGGATGGAAATATGTCGCCACCCTTTCACAAGACGAGTCTCTAGCAAACGTTTGCTAGAAAGTTTAGCAGTAATAAAATTTCCACTGATTACCGTCGTCGAAATAAGAAATCGATTCGAGCCCATTTATTTAATCAATTACCGATCGTAAAATTCCACCGCTCTTTCGTAGAGGGAGACTCTAGCAATCTTCATTGCTAGAGACTTCGATCAGCAGATCTCTCTACCGAAAATAAATCTCGCCAGAGAGAAAACATTGTTAAACATATTTGTTTAAACAATAGACAGTAATGGATAAATTGTAGCACTCTCTTGCAGAGAAAGCCTCCGGCGATCTCCATTGCTAATAAATACTTGCGTCGAAAAAACTGTCTGAGGTCAACCTTGGCAGAGAGATCGAATGCTGAACGTATTTGTTTCAACAATAGGCTTCGCCTGTAAAATGTCACCACTCTTTAGTTGAGTGAGTCTTCGGGCGATCTCGTTCCTTCGAGAATTTTACCGAAGTCGAATGCATCGATGATACGCTGCATCGAGAATATAAATCGTACTCGAGCTTATTTGCTTAAATTAATTTAAAAAGATTGGAAAAACAATTCGCGATGGCAAAATTTTACCGCTCTTCCGTAAAGCGAGACTCTAGCGATCTTCACTGCTTGAGACTTCAAGCCGCGGATAACCTGCCGAAAATAAGTCCCGGTAGAGAGAACAAATGTTGAAGATATTTGTTTAAACAATAGGCATTAATTGTTGAATTGTAGCACTCTCTTTCAGAGAGAGTCTCAAGCGATCTTCATTGCAAGAAAATGTTTGCCTCGGAAAACCTGCCGAAGGTAAACCTCGGCAGAGAGATCGGATACTGAACGTATTTGTTTAAACAATAGGCATGACCTGTTGTTTCACTACCCTTGTCACGGCCCTTTTGTTGAGTGAGTCTCCGGGCGATCTCGTTAGTTCGAGATTTTGGCCGAAATCGAATGAATCGATGATAAGCTGCATAGAGAATATAAATCGTACTCGAGTTTATTTGTTGAAATTTATTTTGAAAGGTTGGAAAAAATGTCACTACCCTGCCACAAGTCGAGTATATAGCAAACTTTGTTTCCTAGAAAGTTTATCCGTAATCAAATTTTCACCGATGACCATCGTCGAATGAAGCAATCGATTCGAGCCCATTTGTTTAAACAATTCCCGATTGCAAAGTTTCACCGCTCTTCCGTCGAGCGAGACTCTAGCGATCTTCATTGCTGGAGACTTCGATCCGCGGAAAACCTGCCGAAAATAAATCCCGGCAGAGAAAACAAGTTGAACATATTTGTTTAAACAATAAGCATTAATTATTCAATTGTAGCGCTCTCTCGCAGAGAGTCCCTAGCGATCTCCATTACTTGGAAATATTTTCTTCAGAAAACCTGCCGAAGGTAAGCCTTGGCAGAGAGATCGAATGCTGAACGTATTTGTTTAAACAATAGGAATCGCCTGTAAAATGTCACCACTCTTTTGTTACTGAGCCTTCGGGCGATCTCGTTAGTTCGAGAATTTGGCCGAAATCAAATGCACCGATGATAAGCTGCTTCGAAAACATATATCGTACTCGAGCTTATTTGTTTAAATTAATTAAAAATAGGCTGGAAAATGTCACTACCCTACTACAAGACGAGTTTGTAGCAAACTCCGTTTGCTAGAAAGTTTTACCGTAATGAAATTTCCACTGATGACCGCTGTCGAAAAAAGAAATGTATTCGAGCCCATTTGTTTAAATAATTCGCGATGGAAAAATTTTGCCGCTCTTTCGTAGAACGAGACTCTAGCGATCTTCACTGGAGCGGAGAACCTGCCGAAAATATATCCCGGTAGAGAGAAAAATGTTGAACATATTTGTTTAAACGATAGGCATTAGTTTGTCAAATTGTAGCACTCTCGCAAAGAGAGTGTCTAGCGATTTCCATTGCTAGAAAATTCTAGCCTTGGAAAACCTGCCGCAGGTAAACCGCGACAGAGAGAATGAATGCCCAATGCATTTGTTTAAATAATAGACATTGCCTATAAAATTTTACCACTCTTTTGCTGAGTGAGTCTCGGGCGATTTCATTCGTTCGAGAATTTGGCCTAAATCGAATTCATCGACGATAAGCTGCATCGAGTATATAAATCGTGCTCGAGCTTATTTCGTTAAATGAATTACAAAATGATGAAAAAATGTCGCCCCCCTTCTGCAAGACGAGTCTTTACCAAACCCCGTTTGCTAGAAGGTTCACCCATCATAAAATTTCCACCGATGGCTGTCGTCGAAAAAAGATATTGGTTCGAGCTCACTTGCCTCTACAATGTAACAAAGTTTCACCGCTCTTCTGCAGAGCGAGGGCATACCATGAGGCGTAGCATAGGCACTAAGCCTGTGTGTGTGTGCATTGCTCGATACACACATACACACACATATATATAAGGTGTATCGTTACGACCGAACAGCGTGCGAAAACGTTATTTTGTTTCTGCACGCGGTCGGCGTAGCGAGAATACACACCAATACACGGGACCATAATGAGACGTGTTTTTATTTTTATTTTTATTTTTTTTATTGATATAAGGAGAGGGCTTTGGGATTAGTCACCCATGCAGCCTGTAGTAAGACGTTGTGTAGATGTTGAGCGCGGTTCCCTCTGGCGGCAGAGGATCGTAGCTAAAACTGCGAGCTCTGCAGTACCGCCGTAATGGGACCCCGCGTCGAAATTTCGTGGCGTGTGATACATGCCCTTAAACAATAATCGTCATATTTAACATACGTCCAGGAACAATTTTTTCATACCTATTTTAAAAAATGCGCATTTTTGTACAACCGATGACTATTTTTATTACCTTGTAACATTATTTTCTATAAATTCGTCTCGATTTATTAAGGCAGAACACCACTGTGACCCCCTGTTTTTTTGCCATTTTTCAAGAATTTTTTTTTGTGGGAAAAAAAAGAGATATTCGAAAAAAAATTTTTTGTTTTGTTCGTTGTTTATTGAAGATACATAAAAAAAAAATTTCAAATTTTTCACGCCCCATGGTGACGCTGGGGAAGCTCCCGCGTCAGGTACTGTTGCCTCTGCAGTGGTTCGCGGCACGCAGCAGAACTCTCTTCAAAGTCGATCTGAAAAAAAATACCGAGTGTTTTCGTTAATAATATGATATTTTGAAGAGAAGTACACAGGGATTTGAAAAAATATTGATTTTTTTAAAATAGGCACGCTTTTGAAATTAAAGGACGATTTTCGAGCAAAATTTCTCGTCGAAAATAGGCTATAACTTTTTTTATTATTGAGATATCGAAAAAATCCTATGTACTTCTTTAGATAATCTAGTTTTATTGATGCAGTCCAAATTTGAAGTCGATCGGATAAAAATTGCTCGAGTTCTGCTGCGTGCCGCACTCAAAAAAGTGGTTTTGAGAAAAACGCGTTCAAAGTTTTAGGTTTGTTAATTTATGCGATAAATTGGAAAAAAAATTTTTTTTACCTTTAATCAGCGATGCCGGCACCATATAGCTGGCCTTCAAGAAGCAAATGATTGTCCCTAGCATCTTTTCTCGAACTTGTAGAGGCTCTTCTTGCCTCTTCTGCAGCGTCTGTGAGCGAGCGCTCCGCCAGGTCGATCCGCGCTGCGTCGGTTTCAACGCAAAAATTGAAACAATTTGGGCCGATAGTTATCCCCAACGTCTCCAAAACTTTCATGAGGCTTCTCAGGCCATCATTGAATAATAATACCGCGATATCAGCTGCAATATCGACGATTTTTTTGCTCCCGGACTGACACTTGGGGGCTATTGCCCAAACTGATTTGTTGTAGCTTTCGTTGTTGTTTTGCGTGGAGCCGCCCAAACAACGCTGCAGCAAATCGTCTCTGCTCAAATTTTCGAAGACTGGCGTAATTGCCTCCAATACTTCCTCAGGAAGAGGCGGCTTATGGCGATATTCAGAAATATTACCGCTTGCGACCGTTCGCTGCCACGAACACCACGACTCGGCTCCCTCTGGGCAATCGTCATGTTGTGGCTCACTATCTGTGGATATTTTATGTTTGATAGTTGCCCAAATTGCCTTCCTCATTTTTTCAACATCATCGCTGTTCCTCCGAATAGCCAAGCCGTAATATGTGCTCAACTCGTCAATCAATTTTCCGGTGAGCTTTCCTCTGCCAGACAATCCTTTTTGTTTTTTCACGATTTCGCGGAGGCGCGTCCCCATACGTTTTTGGACATGATCGATGCACTCTTTTTTTTTTATCTCGAAACCGTCGTATGGATCGCTATTCGATATGCCCAGAAACGTTTTAGAATCGCCGTCACCAATATAATATTTATATTTTATGCCATAGAGCTCTTCAGACCGTTGAAACATTTCGACAGCTGAGTCGACTTCCATTTTTCCGGAGGAGCCGCTATGGTTCGCCTGGCACTCATCGTCGTGGGTACTTTTCCATTCCCAGTACTCCGCGGTGCTTTCTTTTTTTTCCCAATGCTCGCAAGCTTTGCAATATTTCGATTTCACCATAACGTCGATCACTTTTTTAGTGTACCAGCCGATTAGCGATGTTATGCCGAAAAGCGAGCTGAAACCGCGCTTACGCCACGATCCGTCGCCTGAAACGATAATTCCGTCCTCCACCCCATTTTCCAACGAAATTGTCTCCTCCTCAAGTGCAGCTCACTGTGCTCACAGCTTTAGTGGCAATCGAAATCGAATTTAAGATTCGATCGTAGAAAGACTGAAATATGGGGCGCGGTAGGTCCATAAATGCACAAAACTTCATCAGGCCATTCAAACCGACGCCAAGAAGACGCATACTGAATACGATCCGACGATTTATTTCGTATGCATTGTCAATCATAGGACACGAATTGATTTGCACTTTTTCACAATGGCCGCAATCGACCTCGATTTTGAATCCGAGTCCGCGCAAACTTTTTTCAGTAAACTTTATATCGCGATCACACACTTTGCACTTCACTAACGTCGATATAATGTTCAATGCATTGACGAGGTGTACTATACGATAACCGAAATCGTTAGTAACACCGACCTCTAAATCGTCCGACGATTTTAACTTTTTCGCCGACGTGCTCACATACTCTGCAGAACTATTTTCGGAGCTATAACGGTTCGGAGGTTTTCGATTCGAAATTTTCGTTCGACTCCTCGTCACATAGCTCCGTTTTGTTCCCTTTTTGGCCGCGTACACTTTCGGATTATCCATTTCGATGTGCAAAGAATAATTCTGAGCGTTCGATATTTATAAACGAAACGATTCGGAGCGTTTAGACACGAGTAGCGTCGCTTCTATTCGCAAACTGACGCTATGACGCTATCCCTATACCTGCCTTGAAAATTTTTCAATTATCGCCACCTATGGCTTTTTTTCGAAACTATATTTATAACAATAGCCGGTTTTTGTAAAGGAAGACAAAAGAATATCTGGGAAAGACCCGCAGGACCTGGGAAAGGCCCGGTATACCTACCGACCCTGCGGCGCGCAGCTTCGCGGGACCCCGAGCGTCACGGAGCGCTGCACCGCTCCACAAAATATTCAATATCTCCGAAAATAATTATTTTTTCGACCTGGGTCCAACGGCATCTTAATCTTAAATGTATTTTAGATTTTTCTAGATGGTTTTCAAAAAATCGATTTTTTGAAGCCGTCACAGTGGTGTTGTCCCTTAACGCGAGACGAATTGGCTACGTCATAAATCGTGGTATATGATAATGCTCAGATTCGCAGCTGTGTCACATAGTTAGAAACATACGCGCCCCGTTGATAAACTCAACATCGGCCCGAGCAGCTGTCAACCATAAATATCGTTCCGAGTAAAAAGTTCTTTTGCAGCAAAGAAAAAATGCGTGCTAGAGCTGTTTATAGTCTAAAAGAAATCAATTTTTTATTATTTTCCGATATCGTAAAACGATCGTTCATCATTGAAAAAGATTCCATTGTACTAGGTGTGTGAATTCATTTTTACAGATTTTTCTAGCAGGCTGGGAATCCTCTCAAGTTGAAATATTTCAACGTCCTTGTAGGATTTTAAAGTATTGACATAGCCCTGTTCAAGACGCTGTATGAATTTATTGGGCGAGCATCATAACCTTAAAATAAAGTAGCACGAACAACGGCAACCGATAAACTGCGCATTCGCCACTGCATCCTTTACGAATTCCAACAAGGAAAAAGCACCACCAAAGCGTGGGAGTCAATTTATTCTGTGTTCGGGAAGAGTATTATGTCATACGAAACATGCAATTATTGGTTTAAACGTTTTAGAAACAATGATTTCGAACTCAGTGACCGTGCGCGTACTGGACAGCCTGAAAAATTTTCGGACGACGATTTGGAAACTTTACTGGTCCAAGATTCTTCACAGGCACGAGAAGAAATTGCAGCCCAACTAGGAGTTGATCGATCAACCGTTGCCAAGAGGTTACACGCGATGGGAAAAATTCAGAAGCTCGGGAAATGGGCCCCACATGAACTTACCGAATATAACCTCGGACAACGAATCAACACGTGTCTTTGGTTGCTTAGCAAACAACGAAGGAAGAACTTTTTCTGGAAAATCGTGACGGGGGATGAAAAGTGGATCCTTTATGAGAATCCCAAGCGGGAAAAATCATGGGTGGACCCTGGAGAACCAACAACATCAACTCCCAAACCGCAAATGAACGTCAAAAAAATGCTTTTGTGTATCTGGTGGCACATAAAGGGTGTTCTTTATTATGAACTTCTAAAACCGGGTCAGACGATCACTGCAGAACGATATAGTGACCAATTAAATCATTTAAGCGAAGCAATTGAGCAAAAAAGGCCATTCACAGGACACGGAAGGTGAAAAGTCATTCTCCTGCATAATAACGCTCGACCTCACGTTGCTCGTACGACCCAAACAACTATTTTAAACCTGGGCTGGGAAGTTCTTCCTCATCCGGCATATTCACCGAACTTGGCCCCATCCGACTATCACCTATTTGGTCAATAGCGCACAGCTTAAGAGGGAGCCACTTGCGAGAAGTCGAAGATATTAGGAAATTCGTCGATGACTTTATCGCCTCGAAACCAGCCAGCTTCTATCGTGATGGTATCTGTATGCTACCAGATCGTTGGCAGAAGGTTGTAGAAAGCAACGGGGGATATTACCTGGATTAAACACGGTTTTGTCTATTTTTTAATAAACTGCAAGTATGGAAAAAAAACTGTAAAAATTAATTCACACGCCTAATATTTTCTTTCTTCCTAGAAATTTCTAGAAATTTATCATTTCTGAAGCAATGGAAGCTCGTGCTATAACTCTATTAAATGTTTAATATACTTATAGAACTGGATTACAATCGGATATTTATGAAAACAAATTAGTCTTTTAATTTTCCTTGACATTTGCGTAGCTTGTAGTAAACATGAATGTTTACTGCTTGACACGTTTTTATATCCTGTCTCGTCCGGATGTTTTAAATAAAAATGAAGAAAAATGAGGATCATTGAAAATCTTTTTCGAATACCGTTGTTAACATTTGTATCTTCAAAGCAAAGTGGTAATCCAAAGAAAAAATATAGAAATCATTTTTCTCCAGTAGTGTTACTGCAATTGCATCTTTTGCGTAAAAGTAGATATTCACGCAGTAATACGTTTTTCCATAGCTTTTTTCACGAGTTATGGAAGAAAACGGGCAATGCTGTGATCTTTGAAGGTAGTATTTTTTATATGGTGAGGAGGGTGGATTTTTTTTGTAAATATACTATTGTAATCGAACAGTTTTAAAGGGCACAAAGTTGACCGGGTACTGTAAATCCCATTTAAAAGAAGTTATTTAAGCTATTTCTGCGCCCAAGCTAGCGAAAAACTGAAGCCCGTTTTTCATCGGTTTATTGCGAGATGTCGATTACATAAAGGTTTAAACAACATGTGTCGGTTATATTCTACCCTCTGCACATGTACAAAGTTACATTTTAAAGGGACGAAAAATATTCGTAGGCAACACTTCCGGTTGGGATCGTGTTGCATGTGCACGCGCTGTAGGGACCGAGAGTGTAATGGAAAGAAATTAAGAGATGAAACGTTAGAAAACGAGCAGGAGAAAGGTGGAAAAGAAAGGAGAGGTGAAGCGAGGTGAAAAAGTCATAATGGGAATGGTGAGAAACAGTGAGGGTGGTGAGATATGGGTAAATAATGATCGGGTGTGTGCAGAAGAGGTTATGAGCGAATTAGAGGGAGCAGCGAGAAAGGCGGATGAGGAGCGAAACTCTGACGGAGAAAGTAAGCAGCAGCGCAGTGATACCGGCACGAGCTACCAGGCAGAAGCAGCCGATAAGGTAGAGCAAGAAGTCGGAGTGACGGAGAAAAGGAAGAGCGCGTTCGAAGAAGAAAGAGACGAACAAAGACGTAAGTCTTTGTTTGCCTCACGTACATGAAAAAAAATGTAAAGGCACTGAAAATAATAAAGAAGAGGAAGAAGCGCAATAGACAGAGGAGAGAGAGAAAGAGGACAGCAATGATTGCGTGTACTCCTGGATGAAAGGAATTCATGAAGCGGAGATAGGAATGAAAGGGATGATGAGGAATAGTTTGGCGGAGCTGGAAAGAAATATGAAACAGTGGTGGACGGATGAGATAAATGAAATAAAAGAAGAATACGAGAGGGAGGCCGATGAACAGTGTGAGGGTGTGTGAAACGCCGACGGGAAATAGATGAATACAAAAAAACGGTGAAGGAAATAAGAAAAAAACTAGTGGGAAGGGGAGCGACGCCTGCTCCTCAATATCATCAACAGGCGCGAAAGTAGGAAAGACGGAAAGGAAAAGGACGAGACAGTGGGAAAAGACCCTGGGGTTGGGAACTGCAGCCTTGAAGTAGTCAGTGTGGCATCGATCAAGCTAACGGCAGGAAAAGTAAAAGGCGACGGAGAAAATGGAGCCAGAGGACAAGAGAAGGCATGGAAGCAATGCAAGGAATCTGGAAGTGGAGAAGGGAAATCGATAGAGGTGAGAAAAGAGAGGAGAATAGCTGTGGACCCATATGTGAACAATAATCACATAGATGGTTACGTAAATGAAAATAGGAGGGAAATAGTGAAGAGGAAACCGATATCGTTAACCAAACGAGAATTGAATCAAGAAAAACCAGGAGGACAGTAGAAAAACAATATAAATGTCTCATCCCCGGAGAGGGAAGTATATAAAAAAGGTAGGGTTTTGGTGAAGAAAGAAAAAGAAGAAAGATGCAGAACAGTTATAAGAAGACAAACAATACTGCACGAGCAGGGGGCGATGGTCTTGAAGTTTAAAAACTGGAGATCTTGAATAAAAGAAAAGAGCTGAAGGGTACAGACATCTGGATAAAGGATGACCTGACAAACAGGGAAAAAGAAATCCAAAAATGGCTTCGAGATATTGCAGAACATGAAAGGAGGTGCGACAGACGAACGGACGTGAAGTAGATGAAAATCTGGTTAGAATATAGGTGGTGGAGATGGAATGAGCGGAAAGGAGACATCGAAATATGGAGATATAGCCCTTCCAAAACGTGGGGGGAGGACGTCTATGAGGGCATCGGGGGGGGGGGGGGGAAAAGAAAGAAGAGAGAAGAATCAACGGCGATGAGCAGAAGAAGATATATGAAGAGACGAGAAATGAGGAATTCAAATCAATAGTATGGAATATTGCGGGTATATTTAAAATTGGGGAAGCGTAGGAATTTTTAGAAAAGCGTTTTTGAAGGGAGGGGGGGCGTAGAGAAATACTGTGAATCGGTAATCGATTATATTATAGCATTAGACAGGGGCAGAAAAGAAGAAACTAAATGGATGAAGGTGGTGGATAGAATTGAATCTGGCCACCTACCAATAATGTTTGCGTTTGGGGAAGGGAAACAGAAAGAGAGGAAAAGGAGGAAGAGGAGGCACATGAAAGCATAAGGTAAATCTGGAGAGAAGAAAAGGTTGAAAAGTTCACAGAGGAAATACAATAGGAAAAAAAAATCGAAAAGGGGAAAAAGCATGGGAGGGGGTAAAAAAATACTGAGGGTGGCAGAGAAGGCGGGGTTAAGGAAAGAATGGAAAAAAAACAAAGAGGTGAGAATAAGTAAGCGCGAGAACATTTTTCCGATGATATTGTAATCTTCAAAGGCAGTACGTATCGGGGGAGAATTTCTTCGTAAATGTACAATTGTTCCCAAAGCACGAAGTCAGTCCGTGATTGCAAGCCTTACCTGTGCCCATATTAACGGAGAACTGAAGAGTGATTTTCCGCCAGTTATTCACGAATTATTGCAACAACCAACGAGCCATTTGTTGCTGTACTCATCATTATCATCATGAACGTCTAGTAGTCGAAGAATACAACATTTTTTCTTTCTATAACTCGTGAAGGGGCCGAAATAAAAATAAAGATTAAAGCTTTATTTTTATTTCGGCCCGTTCACAAGTTATAGAAAGAACAAAGTTTTTAAGGGCGCGTTGGCCCCTTAAGAGTGGTGTTCCGGCAAAATGAGAAAATTTGTATCGACTATTTTGACTGATTGTACTTTCTTTGTAACCCATTTTTATTTCTACAAATTTTCGTCCATCCCACACGGTAAAAACTTTGAACGTTTGCCTTTCGAGAGGGGAACGGTTGGGGGGGGGGCGGCACGTGGAATGTTACAAATATGCAATCGCGTCACAAAACGAAGTTATATTAACGTGAATTTAAGGCGGAATGCCAAAAGGTCTCTCTTGGCTAGAAAGTCGAAGGGCAGTTTCAACCCCTTAATTGTGAGATATCGGAAAAATAAAAAACACGTATACTACTTTTCCATTCTCTACATGTATGCAAATTTACATCCCAATCGATTAAAAATTCTCGTAGATACGCTCGAAAAATTACATTTTTGCAATAAACAATATTAAATTTGTGGTCATCTGCATCATTCTTATCTCCAATGAAGTACATGAAAAAATAAGCGTTGTTGCAATTTGAATTTTTTTCATATCTCGTACCGTTAAACGTTATCGACGAAAAATGAAAAACTCCCCTATTTTCGAAGATGCGTTTCAACCCTTAAAAATCGGATTCCTCAGGTATAAAAAAATACGTGTCGCCTATTTTTACCCGTTCTAGAAACATGCCAAATTTCATAGAAATCGGAAAGATCGATTTCCTTGTAAAATTCTTCAATGAAGAGTGCAAAGAGCAGAGAGGGGTAGCATAGAAAAAATTGAAAGCATTGAAACAAAGAAGTATTGATAAAAAGCAAGAACTAGCAGAAGAAAGAAGGGAATTAAAAGAAACTATAGAGAGGCAAAAGAAAAATGGAGGTACTAAACTTGGGAAGAAGTCGGAAAAGAAAAAAATATGCCAAAATGGTGGAAGACAATTAATAAATGTTGGAATAAAGGACGGGGAACAGTAGGTAGAAAAATAACGAAAAAACAATGGAAAGAACATTTCGACAAATTATTGAACGGAGAGGAGAAGCAGGGTAGGGAAATGGATACGGGCGCAGAGAAAAGAAGGGTATGGGAAAGAGAAGAACGGGAAATGAATGAGAAGAAAACAGAACAAAAAAGGAAATTTTATGACGAATTAAAAAAAAAGAACTAGAAGAGGTGCTGAAGAAAATTGGAAACGGAAAAGCGGCTGGGGAAGATGGAATTGATGGGAAATTTTTTAAGTCACTACCGGAGGTGCAAAGGGAAGAACTGAGAAAGATATTAAATAAAATATGGTCGGGGGGGGGGGGGGGTAAATTGCGCAAGAATGGGTAACGGCAAGAATTGTGCAAATATAAAAAAAAAAAAGGGGGAAAGGACAAGGCAAAAAATTATATAGGGGTGTCATTATTGGGTGCAGACTATAAAATGTTAACAAAAACGATGACATAGAGGGTAAGCAAGGCGATAGAGAAGAACAAAAAATTGAAGGAAAGTCAGGGAGCATTCAGGAAAGGAAGACGAACGAGGGATCAGATATTTACGTTAAATGCAGTGATCAATAAGAAAATAAAATCGAAAGGAGAAAAACTATACGTAACGTTTGTAGATTTTAAGGACGCTTTTGATAGAGTATGCAGGGGAACAATGATGATGAAATTGAAAGAGAAAGGAATAAAGGGAAGAATGTTGGAAACGATAAAGGAAATTTACAAGGAAACAAAAGCAGAGGTGCAAGCACAAGGGAAAATCACGGAAAGTTTTAGAACAAGAAAATTGGTAAGACACGGATGCGCACTAACTGCGGTGCTGTTAGATTTACAAGAATAGGAAAATGATTTAGAGGACAAGTGGGAAAGGAAAAATGAGGGCAGAGTTGTAATAGGAAAGGAAAATATCTTTGCGATAAAATATGCAGACGATGTTGTGGCAATAGCGGATACATTGGAAGAGTTTAAAAGTATACTAAAAGACCTACAAAGATGGGCACAGGAAAATAAGGTGGAAATAAATACGAAGAAAACAATAATGATTGTTTGTAACGGGGGGAAATTTAAAAAGGAAGAAAAATGGGAAATCAAAGGTGAACAAGTTCAAGTAGTACATGAATTTCGATACTTGGGATATTGGGTTATATGTAAAAACTCGATTTGAGCCCATGGAAAAAAAAATTGACAGTAAAAACGCAAAAGGCAACAAACATGGTGTGGGGAATTTGGATAAGGGCGGGGAGAAATTTGATGGAGGAAAGACTCTATTTGCTAGATTCGATAGTAAAAGCAGGACCAGTGTATGGAGTAGAGATATGGGGATTGGGAGAAATAAACATCTTTGAAAGAATACAGAGTAGATACTGTAAGATGGCATTAAGAGTGGATAGAACAACACCAAATTATATATGGAGAAGAGAACTGGGAGTGGCTACTATGGAATATTTGATAAGAGAAAGAGCGTTAAGGTACATTAAAGAGGTGATAAGAATGGAGGAGACAGGATGGCAAAAAAGTTTCTTAATGGAAGCAATAACAGCAATGATAAACGGATACCCGACAAAATAGGGAGAAAACTTACTTAAAGTATTACGAGATATGGAAACAGAAGACATAATAACAATGATAAGGGAACGGATCGAAGTGAAAAGAATAGACGAAAGGATAAAAGAGGGGCTAGAACACTTAAAAGCGAAAATGTTGAGGAAGAAAGAGGAATAAACACGAAAATCAACATATAATGAGAAGTATAAATATATTATAGAGAATGATAATGTGCCATGGAAAAATTGATCGGGGGAGGGAGTAACGGGAAGGGCCAAGGAAATGGGGGCGAGGTTAAAGGGGTCATCCCATGTAACAGGTGCAAAAAATCGAAATAAAATTCTTGCACAAACTGCTTCTATAAAATTCCTAGAATTCGCAGGTGAAATTATTTTTCGATATTTGAAGTCGTTGGAATGTTACGAACGTAGAACAGAGCAGGTGTTTAGCTCGTGCACTCGAGTGCCCGACGGGGGGAGCATTTGCCCCTTTTTAATCAATCGGTTGCTACCTCGGACCTTTCTGGGTAATGCCCGTTTAGAGAGTCGCTTGCAACAACCCGAAAAAACTCAAAATAACGAGTCGCTCAATTCATTGATCTGGACTTTCAATCCCAAACACCTTCATTCTGGTCTAAAAATTGTGGAAATTGTCACTTTTTTGGCTGTAATGATTTTTATTAAAGGATTTGTAACAATTCTAATGACAATGAGCATAATAGGATGTGAAATTGGTGACGGAGTCCAAGCTTACGTTCACTATCGCTCGCATCGACCGCTCCGCTCCAATGATTTTGTAAAACAAGCTAAGATCGAAGCCAGGAAAGAAAAAGCGGCTTTGCGTGACTCCTACGAGACAGAGGAAAGCGTGTGATATGGGACCCGGCATAGCAGACTAATGGAGAGTCAATATTTTTTTTTTGTGTAAATCGTACTTAAACTTTTACGCGCGTTTTTCTCAAAACGGTATTTTTCCAATTGGCTGCCATGATATCTCTGATATCCCTTTTTATAGTATAGTCAGCACATCTATAGTTCTCACCCGAACTAGAATATTTCTGATAACTGCTATAGTTTTTTTAAGTTGAAAAAGTCGAAAAACAATTACGAAACTTGAAAACCGTGCCCAAAGTTCAATTTTCGACATTTTTTCTTTACTATAGTTTCGGCGATAGCCTCAGGTCTACAAATTGAAATGCCGTTTGATTTTTTCTATTTCAGATGGGCAAAACCTCCGGAATCATTGAACTCGTTTTTTTTTTGTTTGATAAAATTCCGAGGGACTCTAAAAATGTTAATAAATATGTGGTAAAAATTCAGACATAGTGTGTTTTAAGGCAGTAGTCTGGTCTAGAAATTTGACAAAATCGATTTTTTTTTCATTTTATTATTCCTTAGACCTTTCTTAATACGCTCGTGAAAACCGTTTATTGATATTTCAAAAATTAGCAGAGTAATAGAAATTATAAGCAAGCCGCGCGCTCAGGTAGCGCTCTGTTACGTAATCAACAGAGAATCGACCGTTCCGAAAGACGTTCGTTATTCGCCTCAAAAGAAGCCAGAACTGCTAGAAGGGAAGCACTATTGGAGCAAGACCATTTCTACGAAAGGGAAGAAGGAGCAATCTATGGACCCGGGTTGGCAGATTAACTAGTAAGCATCGATAATTCAATTTAAACCTCATCTAACGGTATCAAAACTTTGAACGCCTTTATCTCAGAACTGTTTTTCAAATCGGCGCCCACGATATCTCGATAACTAATTGACCGATCGAGCTCAAATTTTGCACATGCCTTCGGTAGCCTCTTTCTGAGGACTACTAGCAGAATTGAGTCGAACAATAATTTTGCCCACATTTTATAACTCGTCGAATACCCGAAAATGTTTGAAATATCGTTAATCAAAGTTGAACAGGCCGCCATTTTGTAACAACATTTTTTTAAGTACTAATTCTGCTACCAGTGCTCAGAATACTCATACAGATTGAGAATATATATATATATATTTTTCAGATGCATACAACATCACCCAGAGTGGGCGCCGATTGAGGCGGTTTTCGGCGGACCATGTTGTAAAAAAATAACAAATTACATGAAAATATTTAAAATAATTTTTTTTTTAAATGTAGATACATTCTAAAGGAACAATAAATACATATGTAAAATTTCATCAAGACAACTTCAACGGTTTAAAAGTTATTCCAACCCAAAAATGACGTAAAAAATCTCGCTCTAGACCAGACTACTGCCTTAATGGTGCATAAAAAAAAATCCCAAAAAAGCGAAAAAAATAGCTGCCGAATGGGATAACCCCCTCAAGATATGACAACATAGGAAGAGCGGTAAAGAGAGGGGAAAAGGAATGGCAGTACAGGATCTGTACAGAACAGAATGATATGTTGGAGCACCTGATAATATAAATATTAAAAAAGCAGGTAAAAGTACAGTCAACTCTCACCTATTTCACCGAGTCGCGACCGATGCTTCCCGTTTATTTTGCGGCGTGAGGGGCGCCCTACTCTAGGCTCAATAACAGCGATGCCCCATGGAAACCGCGCGAAATGAAAGTACAATTTTAGCGGAGGCTACCTCAAGACAAGGTTAGGACGGTAAGTGAGGTTATACTTACGAAGAGATGGACATAGAGTGGGAGTAGGGGAAGGACCTATCGGACAAATAAGCGGTCGGAATCAGTCGGAATTTCGCAAAATAACCGGGAAGGCAAAATAGCTGAGAGTTGAGTATAGCAGAGAAAGCAAGCAAGAAAGCAGAGGAGTAGATGAAAGGAATAGCTGATGTGGCAATAAAGGGAGAAATTATAAATATGTTAGGTGGGAAAATACAAAAAGGGATATGTCAACATTTTTGGGGAAATAGGGGAAGTGTGCAAAAAAAAGAGTAAGGGGGAAGGGGAGGAAGAATAGATGGAGTTGAGGAATAAATGAAGAATAAATTATGAATAAATGAAGAAAAAGAGAGAAATTTTAGAGAGTACGAAATACAAGAATGCGAGGTATAGTAATTGAGTGAATTAATATTTAAGCGGAAAGTTACGATTTCGTAAAAAAACTTTTGTAAAAAGTTGTGCAAATAAAACTCGTTTGGTTGATTGATATTCGTAGGTACGCGTGCAAAAAACGAATTATTACAATAAACAATACGCAATTTGTTTTTATATTCATCGTTATCACCATAAATGTATAGTAATTGAAAAATACTATATTTTTTTCATTTGAACTTTATTTTAATCTCCCCCCAGTTCACAAGCTATAGCCAAAAACCGAAAAAAAATACAGATTTTGAAGAGTGCGTTCAACCGCTTAGAAATGGCGTTCCACCGGAACAAAAAAAAATACGTATTGAATATTTTTAATCACTTTACTTTCATTTTGATTCACTCACTTCAATTGCCGCCATTTTTTTCAACACTGGAGGGCAACACCTTCAAAACACCTTCAATACCTTCAAAAAAGATTATTTTTCAACAACCTTGGGTGGTTTTCTTGTCAGAGGGATTGGGGAGGGGGTGGAGCGAGTGTATTTCACATAAATATTTCATAGAGTTATCGAAGGAGCTTGTATTGACCTGAATTTAACCGGGTATCGCAAAAGGTTAGCTGAATATGCATCGGAATTGGTAAAAAATCAAAGGGCGGTTTGAACCCCTTAATTGCGAGATATCGTAAAAACCAAAAATTCGTATTCGCTACTTTTCCATCCTCTACACATGTACAAATTTACATCTCAATCAGCTAAAAACTATCAAAGATACGCATTGTAAAATTGCATTCTTGCAATAAACAATATGAAATTTATTGTTATCTGCACCGTTCTCATTTCCAATGTATAGTACACAAAAAATTAAACATTGTAATTTGGAATTTCTTCGTATCTCGTTTCGTTTTTTAGTTACCGCCGAAAAGCAAAAAACAGCCTCATTTTTAAGGGTGTGTTTCACCGTGTAAGAATGAGATTCCGCAGATATAAAAAAATACTTGTCGATTTTTTCGACCCCCTCTACAAATCGGTAAAATTTCATTAAAATCGGAGGGAGACGTGTCAAGACGTTTCCTTGTAAGTAGTTTGAGGTCCCCATGCATAATAACCGAATGTGGATAAAAACTCGATTAAAAACATTAATAATTTTCTAACGGTGCTGCGAATGCTCATTTTCACGATGCCAAGAGATGGTCCGATAATTCGTCGAATCGTAACTATTTTTTTAGCTCAGTGGTAGCATCTTTTCAGCAGACATAAATAATGCACTGAAAAGCGTTCGGAAGTTTTCTGCAAGCGAAATACATCGAGTTTTCTATTTATTCTCTGAAAAACGGTGCTGTGGATCGTACCCAATTTGCACAGGATAATTAGCAAAGGGGTTATATACTTCTAGAAAAAAAATTCAGCTCAGAGGTAGCACTTTGAGTTGGCCCCAAAATAACCTTAAACAAGTCAATGACGGGTACAACTTCCATTATCTGACCGATCCCATGTGATTTACCGTAAATTCCATGTCATGCGTTTCAAGTCGGACAGACTATGCGATATGAACTCGAACTTTCGATGTCAATTATGTTTACAATGTAATAACCGGTTAACAAAAATACTCCATGCAACGATTTAAAACCACGTTTTTACCATGCGCCGTCTCCTGGTACGCATCATTTCCAGCATTTTTCACAGATCACTCGATACTTCTTAGAAATAATGAAGTATATTCTTCACAAAAGCACCATAGGTACTGTGAAAATGAACTGTGGTATGTTCATCAGCCATAACATTTTTGTCATCCATTCAAACCAAGTTCCCGGAACTTTTATCCGTAATATGAAAGTCTGTTTATGTCATATGAATGTTGAACATGACCGCACAACCGTATCGATCAGGACGGGCACGTATCGCAAAAAATGACAATTAGAAATCAGATTAAAATTTGGCGTCAATGTCAAAAGTTTACACTTTACGCGATTAGATAGTGCTATGGAGACCACGATGAAATTCAGAATACGACTTTCAATTGAATTATCTTGCAGCATAATCATTTCTTACAGTAGCTTAACTTTTGCCGCGGACGTAAATACTTTCTGTTTTCGTCGCTTTCGATTCGGTATTTCCTTTCCAATTCCTTCTGATACTTGAGTTTCACGGCAAATATTCCGTCGATTCATGTTAAGTTTGTTTAAATAAACGCCGAAGTTCTTCACAAAAATCGCTGCAGAAGCGCATGTTGAATCCTTCACTTCGACCTCAATTTCAGAACTGGGCTAAAAATAGCTTCAAATATAAAATAAATTTCAACAATATATTCTATTCCATTCGGTACGATAATGGACTTGTGTCTATGTGCTTAAAACCCCCATTTTCACACCTTGTAAAATAAAATTTCGTACAACACTCGACGAAAAAACTTTTCCTAATCTCGTGTGATTGCAACACTCGCCTTCGGTTCGTGCTGCAAACTCACACTCGTTAGAGTAAGATAATGTACTATTTAAGATGTACTTAAAAAAGTACAATAAAATCTATTTTTCTAAAGGTTACTACCGTGGCATGACCTTTGAAGAAAGGCTATAACCACCGATTTACCATAAATTTTAAAATAGAAACCTTCTTTCACATAAGCCAAATGTTATTAATTAAGGTCGATTTTTTATCGGATTGCAACACTGTAATCAGTCTTATAACTTTCTTAATGTTTATGATGGTTTTTGTTAAAGATATAATTCAACTTCGATTTTGTACAAAAATAGAATTTTTTAGTAAAAAGTTTTTAATAAAAAATGGTTCCAAATATAGTTAAGCCGCTTTACATTCAAATAAGAATTTTAGATTTCAGGAATTCAGGAATTTTGAGCTCTATTAGACATTGTGATCACCAAAACTCCCGTGAAACTATACGACAATATATATAGCAATAAAATTAATTCATGACGACGATCAAAACTCGACACAATACAATGGCAGAGCCAAAAACGGCTATGGCCACCAAAGGGGAGAAAGATTCGAGCCTCCAAAAATTGCGAATTAAGCTGTGCAATGAAATGTCGAAGTGAAACAAGGTTAAGATGTCTCGGAAGACATTAAAAAAATATATATATATACCAGGTGTTCTATTTTAAAAGGAGTGGTGAAATATCTCCAGCACCGAATTTCTGGTGGAAAAAAAATGCGGACAGAAATTATAC
This sequence comes from Ophion ventricosus, assembly GCA_963932345.1. Classification (NCBI taxonomy): domain Eukaryota; kingdom Metazoa; phylum Arthropoda; class Insecta; order Hymenoptera; family Ichneumonidae; genus Ophion; species Ophion ventricosus. The sequence goes on from OZ010720.1 coordinate 8,582,037, forward strand.
GGGTTGGAGCAGGAAATATGAATGCGATCTTTTCTGTTTTTCAGTATAGCAGGAGATTTAAAAAGCCGTTTATATTACATCCATAAGTAATTGCTTTGCTGGAATCGCACGAAACGCTGAAAGTTTGCTCATATACATATTAATGAGATTTCAATCAACAAGATTTAGAAGCTTTTGTTTCTGCAAGACATTGTGCTATCAATAATAAATCAAGTCCTCAAAAAGACTATATTTCAACATAAAATGTAATCAAGAGACACAGCAGTGATGTAATGACGAAGAATTAAAAATAAAGGTTCAAACGTCGATAACTGTGCCAGGCCCTCTAATATACAGTAAAGTAGGCATTTACTAGTCATATAGTATGTGCCTACAGAATATTACACTTTTGAACACAGTCGCTTTGTTGTATAATATACTTTTGATTGGTCTAGTTATACATACCTGGAGTAATGACAGTACCAAGTACTATCGGCTCGTAGTATTTCTCAACGATTTGGGGACTGAGAAACTGCATTGGATTGTTAAATGTATATTCTTCGCCATATTTTTTTATGTTTTTGGCTCCAATGACTTTTGCTTTGTACGTCACACCTGGTGCAGTGATAATAGCCTCTGCACTGTACTCCTGTTCCAACCGCTGTGAGAATACTTCCATATGTAACATTCCCAAAAATCCTAAACGCCAGCCCTGTCCCAGAGCAGGGCTGTAGTGCATAAACGATTTTGATAATATACTCGATTTGGAAAAATCTTATCTAAAATATTTGCTACTGGTAATACGATAATTCATCTTACCTACTTTCAACTGTGGTAGTGACTGCACTATCATTTAGGATCAACTTCTCAATAGCACTGCGCAGAGTTATATGGTGTGACTGATCCATGGGATAAATGCCAGCAAAGACCATTGGCTTTGGAGGATTGAATCCTAACAAGGGATCGACAGGTTTGTTCTTTAAATGAAGGGTATCACCGATATGAGCTTCCGTGGACACCCGCATATTACAGGCCACACATCCAACTTGACCAGCGTGACTGAAAAAAAAGCTCTGAGCACAAAACCATGCATTTCTATTTTTCAAGATGTTTCATGTATTGAGGCTTATTAAGAAGTTTGAGATAAGAAAAATTGAGTAAAAACGATACATCTCTATAGTTCTCTTAGTACAAAGGTTTCAATCTATCTAAAAAAGTACAAGCAAATTGTCTGACCAATTGCACGAATGCAATTTGTAATATTTTATTTGTCACTGGACTTCTATCATGAAATAATAATGTTTATTGCCTGTTAGGCTACTACCTATTTTACTTTAGAAAAATATTATGCCATTAAGTTCTGGTACACTGATCAGTTAAAAATAAATTTGTTTTTTCTCATATGTCCCGAAATTCGTTGTTATCAATGTACTAAACGATTATCATTGACACTATTGTTAACTCTTAATTTACATGCCTGGCATTACTGTTAAATACTGTTACCTATATATTTACATTGTCCGCAACCCAAGTGATTGCTTAAACTTTTTGTACATGTAGTACAATTTGTTTTCCAAAGATATTCACATACATATTTGTGTCAATTGCATATTTAATATTGACATATGTCAATATTAAATAAGGTCAATTTTAAAGGATATAAGAAAATTAAAATACAAGTATGCAGCTATAAATAAATGGTAAAAGTATTTTTTTAAATATGAATTTAAAATCATGAGTTAACAATAAACAAAAATTGGAAGGAATTATTTTTATTTTAATCACATGCACCCAGTATCTAATGCGTTTTAATTCATTCTTACAGTGATTCAATGCTTTCCAGATGAGGTCTCAGCATATAGATAGACTTCACCTCATAAGATCTGCCGCTATGCACCGACGTGACTTGATCTTTTACAGAAACAGATCCCTGCTCCACATATATAACTGCGACAGCACCTTTGAATTTGTCATACCAGCTATCAAAGATCAAAGCTCGCAGAGGCTTATTCCTAACTACGGCGGGAGGTGGAATCCTTTCTATTACAGCTTCTAAAACTTTGTTGACTCCAAAACCAAATTTAGCAGAAATCTTCAATATTTCACTAGCCTCAAAATCGAACATGGCGGTCAACTGTTTAACAACTCTATCGGGATTAGCATTCTTCAAGTCGACTTTATTCAATACTGGAATTATTGTGAGATCTCGGCCAAAAGCTAAGTAAAAATTAGCTACAGTTTGGGCTTGCACACCCTCGTTTGCATCAACCAGAAGAATGACCCCTTGACAGACTGCAAGTGATCGGTCCACTTCTGTAGCAAAATCAATATGACCGGGTGTATCAATGAGATTCAAAAGATATTCAGAACCGTTATAACAATATTTAAGTGATGCCGTTTGAGCCTTCACTGTTATCCCACGTTCTTTCTCAACTTGTAATTTGTCAAGTACTTGTTTGCCAGAGTTGGCCTTTATAGCCCCTGTTATTTCTAAGATCCTATCAGCAAGGGTACTTTTCCCATGATCTATGTGAGCGATTATACTGAAATTTCTTGTTTTCTCAACAGCCACGGTGTACTCTTTTGAATCTTTCCAATCAGTCGAGTAAAACCTGTTCGGAACAATCGCGCCACATCTGCAAGGGTGAAATGTATTTTTTTAGAAAATTATAAACGGTACAAATAAATGGACTTCTTATTTGTTAATGTGCAATTGCTACCACATACTTTTTAAAATTGTGAGACTGAATCGTATTCCAAACGTACTTGGACGAGAAATAAAGAGTCATGCATGATTTCTTTTTCAAAACCATGTCGACTTATGAGTAATTTACAAACGACGTTAAACTTGCTTCAACTAAGATCGAGTCCCATGGCAGAATACGGCTTGTACTTTAGGTAGCAGCAGGGAGCTACAGAGAGTAAAGGAGTCCGAACTGTGTATCTCAAAAGTGGGTACAGACCGTGGTCAAACAGGGATGGCGCCACTATTGTTGAGACCGCGAGAAATGAACTACGTATGCATGTCGTGTAAGAGAGATGGTAGAGGATCGAATACGCACCCTAACCTCCATGGCATGGAGCCTAGATACCAGGAGGTCCAGCGCCAATGCAACGGCACTGAAAAAAGCGTCCCCAAAAACGGCTCGAAGTGATGGCGCTGGGGTGCAGCGGCACCTACATATATAGTAATATATTGGTCAACGAGGTGAAAGTGATCGGATGAGTTTCTAACCTCACGACAGACCGATCGTGACATCAAACGTCGAAATTTCCGCCGATTAATTTCCTCATGACGGCTTGAAAAAAAAACTCAAAAGCGAGAAAATATGAGTCTTTTGTTTAAGCATATTTAATATTCCGGCTGAAAACTTTATCGCCTGTAGAGTAACTTATTGTCTAATTTGTGACAAAAGTAACTTCCTTGTTCACTGAGAGTACGGATAGGAATAAATTCTTTTTTATTGTAGATATTACAAATAATATACCATATTCGATAATTTAAAACTATTGTAAGTATTTTATTCTTGTTGCTGCTACATATTAAACTTAATTTCATTAAATAACTATTACTGGATTTCGAAAGCCTCATCTTTTTTTAATTACAATCACCAATATTTGTTTTCATGCCCTTGCACGTTTTCAGGATTCACTCTTGCAGTTCGGTATATTCCTTGTTGATATCTGGGTTCCATCGTAATTTTAGGGCTGAGGGTCTGGGATTCACAGGTCGGCTGCTCATACACTGCAAAGGATCTTTGTACACTGGTGCGTTCTGATCTGAAACACAGAAAATTATTCTTCCGGTTCAATAATGCAAGGATTTAGGTAGCAAAGAATAATACCCTAAATTTTGTGGTCTGGAAGCGTTAGCTAAAAGAAGGCGCGCTTCCCAAAATTATGTATTTGCTGCTGAGCTTTTTATGGCCATTAAAGTCTGGTTGGTTGTGCGTATCACAAAGACAATACCTTATCGTCAAAGACAATCCGCAGGGTAGCTTCCACCGCTGTGTTCTCGGAGGGCTGAACGTCTTCAGGTAACATTGTTGCAATTGTCAAAGCAGCACTGTGTCGATTCTCTCTTTCTCGGAAACCTGCACTTTGGTTGGCGTCTAGCAATGTGGTGATAGCAGAGCCACGTTGGATTGTACCGTCCTTCTTGGCAGTGGGATTTTTATCGACCGGACGTGTGACGCATATCCTTAAAAATGGACGTAACTCGTAGAAGGAGATAAAGGAATTTTATCCGATTCACTTTAAGTTTTTCAGTTTATTCTAAACTATGATATGCAACAACTGTGAATGATTATGAAGAACATTTTGTCTTTACCTTCGATTCCTTAATGTCGTCAACAACAAATTTGGTTTTTTTGGGCTGTTGGTTCTACTACGTGATCTCGTGTTCTTGTTCTTGACGGTGTCCTGTCCTCTTGGCTTCCTTGAGTTGTGATCGGATGGGACCGGGGCTGTTTTGCGCCCACCAACCGTGTCCGAATGTTCCGTGGCTCCTCTGCAGACTCATGTTTGCACATATATACGTTTTGAACTACGAAAAATTACGCACGAGAACAAAGAACTATATTTTTCATTTAAAAAAACTATGCTGCATCTGTTCTTTATGCGTATCAATCACCGTAGCACTTCGTCGTAAATTTTATTAAGGCCCCTCTACACTACGCGTTCGAAGTTCCTCGCCGAAGTACTCGCCGAAGCTAGCCGAGTACGAGGAGCGTCACCACACTACTCGCTCAACTTCGCGAGAACCCGTGGCTTAACTTCATACTATAGGGAACTATACTATAGGGAACTATACTATAGGGATACTATAGGGAAGGAGTCCAAGCTTCGTATATTGCGCTAGTATTCAAAAGTCCGTAAATCTGTCGCCGGGAGTTAGTGTTGAGTACGGCCGATAGGCGTCGCATTGAGAATATGAACCGTAGTATATAGTAATACTATCGATGCCTCACACGAAGCTGACCATCATGGCGGCTGTTAAAGGGTTTTCGCGCCATTTACGTCTGTCAAAAAATTAAAACCCTCATCGTGTTGACAAACGGTGACGAAAATAAATGTTTATAGTGTAAGATTTTTTTAATATCACGTTATATTCGTTTTATCGCATTATAGAAATTGGCGGTTTTCGTTTGGTATTCTGATGTTAACAATAAAACAATTTCCTGGTTTGTTCATTTCACTCGATTTGTATAAATGTTGGCCATCGTTTAATAAGTTGTAATAAATATTGTCATAAGTTATATTAAAATAGTCCGCTTTCCATATTTCACGCATACCCTATGACCTTTTTTCTGATAATAGCTGTAAAGAGTATAGCGAAAATTAAATAAAGATTGAATGTGGCTCAAATTAGAATTCTCTGAAAAAAAAAATACTCCGCTTGCTAACAGTTGATTAGTTTGCAATTCTTGCAATTCTCTACTAGATAATATTGATAGGGAAAAAATGACTGGAATGTTAATAAAAAATGGCAACCTGCAAGAATAATGCGTTACAATGGAGATAAAATATAATAACACTATTATTAACATAAATGTCAATATGAATATAAGTATAAATATATATTCAATATTTTTTATTACATTCTCGAATATTTCACAGATCTATGAAGGAGTCTCAGAAATATATTCTTCTAACCGGATCTTAATAACAAATATCGTTGATGAACTTAATTAATAAGAGATAGAATAATAAAAAAATACAGCTTCTGAGGAAAAAAAATTCTTCCGAGAATCGAACCACGAACCATGCGGTCTCACGACTATTACTCTATCACTTGGACTATTCACTATTTCTAATAATGTGGTATTCAAATAATATATAAATCGTTTAACTGATTTTGTTTATTTTTCATCTTTTGATTTACGGAGATAGCTTTCTGCTGATCTCGTATTTAATCATATCTGAGATTATTTAAACGGACAAACAGGCTTCACTTTGGAAGTTTGTTAAATTTTACGCATTTGTTTTATAAGGTTACGAAAACAACAAGTATCAGCTGTTAGTTCGTTGTGCTTTTTGCGCATGATCAGTTGTATACGTCATACGCATGCCCGAGTCCCTATTTGCAGCAGCGCCGCTTGAAAGGAACTAACGGGCGGCGACATTTTTACGGACACGGCGGGAGGCCAAGCTTGCACTCCTTCCCTATAGTCTCCCTGCACACACCATTCATTGAAAATGGCGATCGCCGTCGTTTGGCGTTTGAAGGTTGCGCGGTCCTTGCAGTACGTACAACGTGCTAGTTTCAATTGGATTTTCACTTGCGCAAAAGACCTCGAAAGACAGTTGACGATACCGGATATATGGATGAGGCAAAATAACTGTTGCAATGCGTATTCAAGTGATGCAAAAGCCGATAACAATTCGATGGAAAACGGTCCAACACCGAAAGCAAAAAAAAAAAAAGTTTTTATACCACGAGTGACACTGCTGTCGGAAAATAGAGAAATGTCAATAGTGACATTGAATATGGCTCAAAAAATATCAACTCGTCGGAACTTGAAACTCGTGAAGATACGCGATTGTGATATGAAAACTGAGAGACCGATTTACAAACTCATGACGAGTAAGCAATACTTGCAGGAGGGATTGGAAACAAAAAAACAGCTTAAGCAGGTCTCAAAAATATTAATAAAACACGAAAAACTCATGTCAATATCTACCAAGATAAGTGGGCATGATTTGCAAACAAAACTTAAGAGCATCGTAAATTTATTGACAAAGCGGCATGAAATCAGAATTTTGGTATCTGTCGAGGAGACTAATGAAAAAGCTGTAAGTTGACACTAATATTTATGAATACTTAATATCAGGTTTCCTCCGAAAGTTGAATGCAAATTGCGAAATGCAAATAAATTTAAATTACATGATTGACAACATTGAAAAGTTAACTCTTGGGTATGCCAAATAGCGTAAAAAGCTTGTATATACAGGTCTTGTGATAAAAAAGTAATTTAGTTTTAAAACACTTCTGCATTTAAAAGGTTTTCAGCCCCTTTGGGGCCATTTCAATTATGACCACATGATTTACAACAAGGAATTTATCAAATTAATTAAAAACTTTACCAAGTTAATCATAGGGTTTGATTTTCTAATAATAGTTAAATAATGGTTGTTTAATTCGAAAAAAATAAATATTGAGACTAATTATATTTCCTTTTAAATTATCTAGGCCTGAATATACTTAGAGTTATTGCAATAATAGCTATAGAATATTATCAAATATAGCAGATGGAAAGGTTATTGAATAATTATGTTTGGTATAAAATAGTGAAATATTTTTCTGAAGATAATAAGCAAGATTATAATGAGCAAATATATACATAATTAAATTAAACTGGATACAGTATTTTGCAAGGTAAGGCATATATTGGACAAACATAAAAAATACTTTGAATTCAAGTATACAGCAGGTGATCTGTATAAGTCTATCACACATTTATGGGAAATTGAATTTTTTTTATCAAGTAGAATTATTATGGGTGTTAAGACTCGAAAGTTATTTTATAAACTAATAAACAGGATTTATAATTTTTCAGCAATAGATGTAAGATGAAAGAAAGAAATATCCAAATAATATCAAATTGAATCACCGACATTGGTAGATGTGCGCATGGGGTTTTGGCTCCGGCAGAACTTCGAGTTAAACAGCATTGCGCACAGCCAATACTCTATGACTGCTTAGCCGTATACCGACTGGTGCATCAACCAATGAACGGAAAGCCAATATTTCTGATACCTTGGTGTAGATACTTGAGTAAAAGTATATGTACCAGAAAATCAGAAGAATATTGGGCTGTCGATACTGGTACGTGTTTATCACAGTTTCCCTGTACTCTTGGCAAATGCGGTATAGTATAGCTTAAGACAGCTATGCGCGCAACAGAAGTGAGGTTACATTAGCAAAGTGTGGGTAGGGAATGATAGTAAAGGGTAATACGTAAAAATTCACAAGGGTATACATTGGAACGCAGGAAAAAACTTTAATAGAAAATTGAATCTCAAGGTTTTCAAATTTATAGTGGATAAAAAAGTTGTAATATTCCACTGTATATGATAAAATTCAATGAGGTCTGCTTTTTTCAACTCTCCATTGACACACAGCGTCATTTTGACCCAGATGAATTTTTTCACTGTCAAATATTCGTACCCCAGAATCTTTTTCAGGAACTGCCAACGCTATCTACTGTCGCTTTAAACCATCATCTACACGCTGGCACAGCGAATTAGCAAGAATATCAGTTAGTCTGTGTTTGGCGTCGTTTCGAAGTAGACACTGAGTCATTTTGACCGATGTGTAGAGTTTACCCTCTTCAAAGGTGCAAAAAAAAAAATTGTTTTTTCTCGTCGCCATTTTTTACCAACCATCGTAAGTATTCCTCTACAATGTCACTCTTTTTATTTCATTTGATAATTATTTGTAATAATTGCAATGTACACAAACTATTATGTACATTATTTTTCATTTAATAATCATTTATGATATTCACCATATGTTTACAGTATATTGTGATATGTGTGCCTCACAATTATTTCTGATATAGATGCCCTACAACTTCCGACCTTGATCTGATGAGCCACTGTTGGTGCACGACAATTATGATCATTTCGGAGGGGACCCATCTGAAAGTGAGGATGCAGAACCATTTTGGGATTGCGGGATCCACGCAAAAATGAGGACCGTGAATACTTAAAAAAAAGAGTTCGTTGTTGTTTATGTTCTCTGCCACAAAGAAAGAGAAAAGTGAATGTCACGTACATGACCAATGTGCAATTTGTCCAGAGCATATGTGTGCATTCATTGTGGGGGCAAACAGAATTTTATGTACTGATTTAATCAATATTTAATCCATTTTGTATGGAATAAAAAAAATTTCCACCAGAATAAACGATTTTGTCATTTAAAAAGTAGGCTAACTCAGACATCGAGATAAATATGCGGTTTTTAAAGCTCGTTATAAAATTTATTAAATATGGAAAAAGTTACGATTTTTTCAAGTAAAATGCTTAATTATATGAAATGTACATTTTTCGATGTTTTTTTTTTCTTATGCAGAAATATTAAGAAGTGTTCAAAGTGTATTCCGAATTTTGAAAAATAATAACCAATCGAAAGGTTGATTATGGCACGTGGTTGAAGTACCAATAGAGTCAAATTGGCCCAGTGTGTCAAAATCGTGGCCAGAGGGAAGTGTATCAACAGAGGGTTAATAGAAGTTATTTGATATCAAAGTTAGCAACTTGAGAGAACATCTCCTATAACGTTTATCGAATACTCGTCCTAGCAACCATCTCTAATTGAAATGAATAAATCGATTAATATTTTCATAAAAGAATACCAGATTGCAGAGGGCTTTCATCCAGGGAAAGTAGAACAAAACAAACCAAAATGTACATTTTGTTTTTTAAAATAGAATTACGAAATATGTGGATTTTCAATGGAGATTAGATGTCTAAACACCTTAAGTAGGAACAATTCTGCAACATCGAAGCAGCAAACAGCATTTGAAAGATGACAAGTTTATTCAAATCGTTCTATTTGTAGTGACATTACTGTTAAACTAAAACTCATATATGGAATTTCTTCACATAATAAAAACTTACGTGACATCGACCTGTATTTTTATTTCGATTTTTCACATTCAGAATCCAATGTGATAGCTAAACATTGCGCCATAAAAGCACTTTGTGTATATCATTCATTCAATACAGATGCGCCATATTGCATAATAATTGAGTGTGTCTAACCACTACTTCTTTTATGTGTAATAGTGATTTTGAGTATGGTTCCAATCAACATTCCAGTGTACATAACCATGAACCTTCCACATATTTTACCATCTGCGATATAGAACACTTTTTGATACTATTGTAGTATGAGCATTACGCTAACATAGATTGTACTGCCTTCTAGAAAATTTGCAAAAAAATTATTTTGCTTATAACATAATTTTTGTTCAAACTCATTCTTCAAAAAATGTATTGAAAGTGTTCTTCTTTTCGAATTTGATACTGTTGAAATAATTTACAAGCATATTTGATATGGTGATTCAACCATGGGTGTGAGTTGTGTATTTCTGTAAGGTGATGTGAATAGTATATGGATTCAAGTAAGATGTTTGCAAATGTCGCGGTCATATATATATATATATATTGTGACGTGGAAATTTGGAGGTCACGTCAATTGCCGAAGGGGTGCCGACCAGTGGGTCGGATTCACGACCCTGAGGCGTCCTGGGTCGACTAGGGGGACTCCAGGATCGTCGACTCACCCGCGGCGGTATTATATCACCGAAAAGAAAAAAAATATCCACAATTTCCCGAATCCTGCGTCTTATTTTAGGGATTTACTTAGGGCCAGGGATGAGCTGATGAGGCTTACGATAAATTAATTGGACCCGTTTTTTTCTATAGTATAAAAGAAGCTGCGGAAGGAACGGATAAACGTAAAGGAGACCATCGCTCGCGCGATTCGCTCCCCACGTTAATGCGAGGAAAATGCATGGGAGCTGGGCCCGGTTTCCGGTTCCGCGCGCCGCTAAGCTTCGCGCGTGTTGGTCCAAGTGTACACGTCTGCGCCTCTACTCTCTCCGCAGGCGAGCGTCGTATACCCGTGCTCGCGGATCGGATGCCAGAGGAGACGCCGGAATAAGGCCAAGATAACGTGTCGCCCGTCCCTCTAGACTTAGCAATCTGGAGTTGCACCATCCCTACTGTGATGCGGGCCTCGTGGACCGCGTAAAACTGACGCCTCGTCGAAGGGGGTCGGGGCGGTGGATTGGGCGACCGGGGTATGGTCACCTGGTGGTATTTTGCGTGGGCTCACCGCCTTGCCTGGGACGCTAGGACTTGGTGAGGGAGGCCTCCCCCCGGGTTCGAGAATCACGTCTCGGCTCCCAGAGGAAGAGGCCCGAGATACAGTTCCGGCAACGCTGCGAGGGTGGGTGCAGGCGCGCGGGGTGGAGCGGTGGAGTGGGGCCGTGGCCGTAGGGTTAGGCTAAGATAAAAGAAAAGCGTCCGAAATGGGCGAGATAGAGGAATCTCACGTGAGCGTGTGAGAAGGAGGGGAGGGTCGCGTGAGTGGGGCACAAGAGAGCCCGGAGCACCGCAAGAGCTTCGCGAATTAGGTCAGTCACGATTTTGGAGTTCCCGGGCCCAGCCACGTCGCCGCGCCTTATCATCAGCGAGAGGAGAAGGGCGTTTGTTCGAGCGACCGTCTGTCGGCTGCGATTTCTTCAGCGGTGAGCCTGATCTCTCCCATCTCTCTATTTTGCCGGGTACGAGCGCTAAAATGCTATTTTATTGTTGAAGTCCGCCATAAGGCGATTTGAATACCCCACGGAGGGAATGGTGTATCCCCGGGGTGACCGCGGACCGGTGGAATATTTTGGCGAGAAAGTCGCATCTGCTTCCGGTTTTCCGCTCCCGGGGGAGTAAATTAAAGTAAAGACATGCAAATTGGAGCTCGTACCGGGGTTTATTTGGGTCGTTCCGTTTTTTTCGGATATAGCGAATTATTTTTGTGCGTCCGAAATCAATTTCGTAATTTTGTCATTACGCCAAGGGCGTTTAATATAGTAGGGGGATAACGTAAAATTGGTTCAAGCGAAAAGCGAGGGTGCGTGGGAATATTTAACGTCGACATTTTAGCATATTTTCGTACGACATGATTTTTCGCGTGTAAGTCTCGTCCAATCTCTCCGTGCGCTCAAGTCCATCGAGCGCTAACGGTCTCTAGCGTTTGTTTACCTTCGATTGTCTACCTTTGTCCCTTTGTTCATCGCGCGTTTGTGACTATTTTCTTTTAAATCCGGATCCCTCTATACTCTGACTCACTGGAACTCCTCGCGTAATATTTGGTCGGAAATTATCGTTCTCTTTGCGATCTCAAGCGAATATACAGGGTGTCCGCGAAGTCGGCTGTAGTTATTCATGTTTCCGGTCACCCATGAGATCAACTTTGTAATTTCAGCGAATATAAAGGGTGGCCGAGAAGTCGACTGTAGCTATTCATGTTTCCGGTCACCCATGATATCTTTGTCATTTAAGCGAATATACAGGGTGTCCGAGAAGTCGACTGTAGCTATTTATGTTTCCGGCCACCCATACTATCATCTTGTTAATTCAAGCGAATCTACAGGATGTCCGAGAAGTCGACTGTATTTATTCGTGTTTCCGGCCACCCCCGATATCATCTTTGTAATTCAAGCGAATATAAAGGGTGTCCGAGAGGTCGACTGTAGTATTCCCGTTTCCGGTCACCCAGGTTATCATTGTACTTTGAGCGAATATAGAAGGTGTTCGTGAAGTTAAGCGTCTTTATTTGTGTTTCCGGTCACCCTTGCTAATGCGTGAAAATTCTAACAAATATACCGGGTGTCCGGATCATCGACCGTTGACCCGTAGTGCACAATTACTTACGCTCTCTGAGCTAGTGCACAATTACCTACGCTCTCTGAGCTAGTACACAATTACCTACGCTCTTTGAGCTAGTGCACACTTATCTACTCTCCTTGAGCCAGTGCCTACGCTCTTTGAGTTAGCGCACATTTACCTACGCTCTTTGAGCTAGCGCATATTTACCTACGCTCTCTGAGCTAGTGCACAATTACCTACGCTCTCTGAGCTAGTGCACAATTACCTACGCTCTCTGAGCTAGTGCACAATTACCTACGCTCTCTGAGCTAGTACATAATTACCTACGCTCTTTGAGCTAATGCCTACGCTCTTTGAGCTAATGCCTACGCTCTTTGAGCTAGTGCACATTTAACTACGCTCTCTGAGCTAGTGCACATTTACCTACGCTCTCTGAGCTAGTGTACCATTACCTACGCTCTCTGAGCTAGTGCCCAAGTACCTACGCTGTCTGAGCTAGTGCCCAATTACCTCCCCCCAATAAGTATAAGATGTCTGTGATATATTGTAAAACGATCCGTTAACTGTACCTAGCATTGCAGAGTCCTTGAGCCCAATAAACAATCGTCAACCCGATTTGGGACTCAGGTGTTCCGTTTATTTGAGAGCGGCCTCTCATCGAGACTGGCCCTTTTTCGCATCCTCGACACTCGTCCTCCGACCCTGCCCCTCTACCAATTTCCTCCGGCGAGCAGAGCTAGCTGGGCCGCCTTGGTCGTGCCGTTCAGCACTGGATGCTTTATCACCGACGGACCGCGTTAGGTGGACAAAAGATAAGCTGACCCCGGGTCTGCGGTACCTGGCGCCCACGTCCACCTGGTGGGTCTTCGGACACCCGGTAGATTTCGGGAGCGGCACGGGCCTGGAAGTGTGCGGACCAGAAAACCCGTTACAATATAGATATATATATATGTACAAATGTACACTGTATATATATATGTATATATACAGGGTGGACCATTTAATGTGACCACCCTAAATATCTCCGTTGCCTTTAGAGTGACGAAAGAAATGTTAGGATGTAATTTGATTGATTTCGAAGGACTGATACAGTGGTGAAAAATTCATTTTTATCAAGGTCATAGTTTTTGCGTTCTCAAGGTCATCGATGGTTTTTCAAATGGAAACATGTTTTTTTTTATTATTAAGACGTTATAACTTTGCAAATAACGGATAGACTAAGGATGTTGACTGTGACTTTTCAACCTCCAAGTATCCCAAAGAAACCCTGAAAATTTCAAAGCGCTGCGATTTTTTTCTCATTGTGTTCGGAACGATTGCATTTGTCGTTTTTGCTAAAAATCCATTTACGGATGAATTTTTCATTTTTTTATTCATTTTTTGAGGTTAAAAATGTTTTTCAGCAATAATCAATATATTTTTGTATAACATTTTTTTTAATTATTGTAAGGAAAAGAAGTGACGAGACATTTTTTATTTCATTTTTTTTACCATATTCACAATACTTCACGATCACTGAAAAAAATACATTTAATTTTCTTTTGACGACACTTTCTTTTCACCACCTGCATTAGCGTTATCCAAAGCGTACCGGGTGGAGGTCGCACGCTGGATTTACGCTTCTTTGTGTGTGTGTGCGTGTGTGTGTATGTGTATGCTTTTTTAAGGTAATGAGACTCTACGGCTCGTCACTTCCGCAGTAATCAAACGACTCCAAACTCATTCCTTAAATGGTGTGTGTGTGTGTGTGTGTGTGTGTGTGTGTGTGTGTGTGTGTGTGTGTGTGTGTGTGTGTCTGTGTGTGTGTGTATGCGCGCGCGTGTGTGTGTGCGTGTGTCTGCGGATCACAATTTAAAATTGCCTGTTACCGCCTTTGTTGGAAATCACCGATTCCAAGCGGTCTCGAATATTTATGCACCGCTGGATATCTCGTTGCGAGATTCCTCGCCACGTTCGGAAAAGCGCCTGGAACAGTTGACGGTGATTTAGTAATCGCGGGTAGTCGCGTCGCAATCGACGCTCGACTATGTCCCAAACATGCTCAATAGGGTTCAAGTCGGGACTCATAGCTGGGTGGTTGAGAGCTACCACGTCGTTGGCAACAAGAAAATTTCTCGTGCGCCTTGCGGAATGAGACCGAACATTATCCTGCATAAGGATGAAACGCCCATGCGAGGACGCCTATTCGTCTTTGCATGGGCAGGACGTGTGGTTTCAGGATTTCTGTGACGTACCTTTCGGCAGTCAATGTTCCTGGAATGATTACCAGAGGGGTTCTGGTATTCATGGATACGCCGGCCCATACCATTACTGAACCGCCATTAAAAGCCGCTACTGGCTGCGTAAAATGATCACGATTACGTTCCCCACGGCGGCGCCAAACGAGAGATCATCTGTCACTGCCGCGAAGAGAAAATCGGGATTCATCAGTGAATAACACAGTCGCCCACTGTCTACGACCCCAATGCCGATGACAATGCGTGTAGGCTAATCGGGCTCGACGATGTCTAGCTGTAATCATAGGCACGCGATTTTGGCGTCGAGCATGAAGTTCTTGTTGTCGAAGGCGATTTCGAACCGTTGAGATCCCCAACAACCCAACCGGTTGTTGGGGCGGTCGTTGTCGACGATTTTCGAATTGATGAGTAGTCGTATGTGCATGCACGGTAGGTTCCTGACGTGCCTATCGAACGATAGCCCGTCATCGCGCTCGGTAGTGATCCGTCGTCTACCTTGACCGGAACGCCGTTCGTCGCTTTGGGTTTCGTTAAATCGCGCATAAGGACGACTAACAATCGATTGGTTTACTCCTACAGTAGTTGCAACTTGAGCTCGATTGTAATCCGCTTGAAGACGGGTAACAATGCGAGCAATATCAGTTGGAGTTGGCCGTCGCCGCGGCATATCGAAATTTTTTTTTCTTTCTAATAACCAAAACGGTCTGCATATCCAGGAAGGAGTTTTTGGGTTATTTTTTAACAAAAACTTTTTTTTTCCATGAACGCTTGTGAAAACGATTTATACTCTGCAGAACTCAGTAAAAATTCAAGATTTGGGGAAGAAAATACGACGATTCATTAGGAGGTACATAAACTTTTAGCAATTCATTTGTAAATTGACGATTAAAACTAAGGCAGTCGCAGCGGTCGAAAAAAATCAAACAAATTTTTTTCGACGATTGTGAAGTATTGTGAATATGGTAAAATAAATAAAAAAAATTTTTCTCGTCACTTCCTTTTCTTACAATATTTAACATGTTTTATACAAAAACATATTGATTATTGCTAAAAAAACATTTTCAACCTCAACAATGAATAAAAAGTGAAAAGTTCATCTTTAAATTGATTTTTAGCGAAAACGATAAATTCAATCATTCCGAACACAATGAGAAAAAAATCGCAGCGCTTTAAAATTTTCAGGGTTTCTTTGGGATACTTTGAGGTTGAAAAGTCACAGTCAACATCCTTAGTCTATCCATTAATTGCGAAATTATGCGAAGGTAAGCGAATATCCGTAAATCCGCAATTTTTCACCTCGTTTTCAATCAACATCCTCGCGCGGAAATTTTTTTTAAAATAAATAATCAATAATTATGTCTTGTAAAGGATACTTTGCAGTTTTACAAACCCTTCCTAAATTTTCTGCACGACCATTATTTCCCGAGTAATCAATTACCAAAGTCAAAACTGATCTTTACAAGGCTGTTATACCGCTCAAATCGAAGAGGATAAAATTATCTAAATAAACTTTTTGGTGAAATCACTGAAAAAATTTATTGAAGTCCGTGGACTTTTGGAAAGACAAGCAAAAATGTTGTATTTTTTTCCTGTGGTTTTCTTATGATTACTCAAAAACAGCTAACGATAAAAAATATTGAACTCAAGATGTGAAAACTAGAGACTTTGAGCTTCAATTTGCTTCTTTACAAATTGCTCTGCGACTATTTTTCTCCGAGTTACAGCCTCTTGAAAATGACCTACAAATTTAGGATTTTTTTCATATGCTTTAATTTTTGCGCCTAGTATATACACATATAATATATAAATATACAGGGTGTCCCAGGACGGAATGTCATCCCTGAAATGGGGGGTTGGGGGTGAAATTCTGAGTCGATTGATATAAGCATGTATGATTCCCAGATCAACCCCTGAATTATTAATTTTTAAAGACGGGCCAATCAGGCGCGCCCGATGAGCGGGCTTACGTCGGTGAACGATACGCTCGTGTAGTGGTTCCTGGCGGAGCGGTGCTCCTACCATGCGACACTCGCGCTCGTCGGTGTGAGCACTTGCATGCGGTAGTGGGTGCCTTGCTGTACGTGCTTTCGTGGTATGGGTAGGACTCTGCGCCTGTCATCGGTTTGAGCGCTTGAGTGTAGTAGTGCTCTCTATTTACGTGCACTCGTCGTATGGTCCGGCGCAGAAGGCCACTATCGGTGTGAGCGCTCGAATGTAGTAGTGCGCTTCTCCTTGCGTATTTCATTTCTCGTATTTTCAATCATCGAAAAATAAAGATCAATAAGTTTTTAAATAAACAAAAGTTTTTAATAAAACAATTAAACAATTCAATTTTTTTTATTACCCGATTAGCCCAATACATTTTGAGGGCATTTTGTAATTTTTATAATTTCAGTTCGCATGAAAATTTTAATAAAATGAGAACATTATTCGTTTTATTTATTCGCAGGCATTTCTTCGCAACCTTCTCTGTCTTATCAGGCATTCATTTTTTTACACTTTACGATTTTGTTAGAAGCTCGATTAAAAAAAAATTACAGAAAAATACGGGATCAATTTTCAGTTGTTAATTTTTTTCATTATCAACTTTGATGAACTATTTTGCAAAGAATTTTTCCGAGAAATGGATCGAGAAAATCCGCCCTTTTTCGTTTTTGTTTTTTTATGCCTGATAAGACAGAGAAGGTTGCGAAGAAATGCCTGCGAATAAATAAAATTGAATATCATTCTCATTTTATTCAAATTTTCATGCGAATTGACATTATAAAAATTACAAAATGCCCTCAAAATGTATTGAGCTAATCGGGTAATAAAAAAAATTGAATTGTTTAATTGTTTTATTAAAAACTTTTGTTTATTTAAAAACTTATTGATCTTTATTTTTCGATGATTGAAAATACGAGAAATGAAATACGCAAGGAGAAGCGCACTACTACATTCGAGCGCTCACACCGATAGTGGCCTTCTCCGTCGCACCATACGACGAGTGCACGTAAACAGAGAGCACTACACACTCAAGCGCTCACACCGATGACGGGCGCAGAGTCCTACCCATACCACGAAAGCACGTACAGCGAGGCACCCAATACCACATGCAAGCGCTCGCACCGACGAGCGCGAGTGTACGCACGGTAGGAGCACCGCTCCGCCAGGCACCACTACACGCGCGTATCGCTCACCGACGTGAGCCCACTCATCGGGCGCGCCTGATTGGCCCGTCTTTAAAAATTAATAATAATTCAGGGGTTGATCTGGGAACCATACATGCTTATATCAATCGACTCAGAATTTCACCCCCAACCCCCCATTTCAGGGATGACATTCCGTCCTGGGACAGCCTGTATATATTGTGACGGGATATTTCTCTAACCACGAATACGAGAACCAGGCGCGAGAACCGTTACCTTCGGCCATCCTCCCGTAGTCGTACACCCGCAGAACCCAGGGCGCCAGTGAATTTTGTTTCATCGGTTTCACAACCGGTATGACCTGGGATCGAGGGGGATCCGCCCTCGATCCACCAACGGGGAGACTGGAGATCTCCCTGATTTTTTATTATACTGGAATCATAACCGGGATTACTGGGAGGCTGGAGACCTCTCTGAATTTTTTTTCGCCGGAATCATAACCGGACTAAACTGGGTGCACTTGGATGGGGGGGGGGGGGGGGGGCGGTTGCGGTAGAGCACGGCCGCTCAAGCTGTGGATTGTGGTAGAGGGGTCGGGATTCACCGGAGAGTATCTAAATTCTCGCGAACAAAATAAAATAAAATAAAAATTATTTTATTTTATTTTGCGGGAGCTGGATCTTATACAAAATTCCGAGAACGAAACGCGGAAGACTCTATCGTGAACGCGAAAATGCCAGCGAGAACATTATATGCACGGGAGCGAGAGAACAACTCAGGTGTCACTATCGCGAGAGCGATAACGCGACTTTTCTTTCCGCAAGAGAGACCACGACACGTCACTCCATCGCGAGGTCTGAAACATGACTCAAGGAGAATTACCTCTGAAATCTAGACGCGGACTGTACCTCGCATGGCGAGGGCCTCCGCGCGAGAGCACTGTCGAGCGAGCTTACAAAAAAAAAATGTAAACACGCTCGCGCGATCGGATCATGCGAGAACGCTGGTCTAAGCGAGAACTCTCATCTCGTAATTTTCGTGAGCTGAAATCTAATTTCGAAGCTGAAATATTCTAGCAGAATATTCCTTTCGAAATCTCTATTTTCTGCCCGAGTTACCCCGCAACGGAACGGTAACAAATCGGGACTTCTCCTCGGTAGCATGGAGACTCTCGGGGATCGCATGCCCGGGTCACCGTGCGAGAGCGGGCAAAGCTTCTCTCCAGAAGCGCGGCGCGGAGTTCTCCAGCTTCCGCCCGTAACCCAACGGCTCGCTCCTCAGCACGATGCATCACTCAGTGGGGCCAGGCCCCCCAAACACAGATGGCCCGAGTCGTGACGATGTTTTTCCGATTTTGTCTATTTGTGGCTCTAATGAGCATAACTTATCTCACTTGCACACTATTTCTGTTTCGGTCGCGCAACCCCTCCCCACTCGCCGCCGAACGAAAGTACAAGCGATGCCAAAACAGGCGAAAATCTAAATAGTACGCCGGCGTGGTTTAGGGTGTTCTTTAGTGAACAGTTTTCATCGGTCATTTATGCGTTGTGTAATGCAATTATATTTTATTAAAAAGCACTGCGAGTGAGTGAAAATCCGGTATTTTTTCAAGAATAATTCCGTATTGTACCCACCGAATTAGTAAAAGCAACTATATATGTTAATAATATATTGTTAATTACTTAACGGGTGGTCAAATCTTATTGGGAACACTAATTATGATTAATGGTTTGTGGTTGGTCACCACAAAAGCAACTATTAGAAACGTGTGTTAATCACCTGAAAAATAAAAACTCAGTGAGCGTTCATGCGTTGATTTCACGATTGTTGACGATTACTTTAGTCATTCAGCCCGGCATCTTACAATTAATATGCCTTGAAATTAAAAATGTGCTTTATTTATTATACTTCGCACTATTTAAATAGTTCACCAGAGCATGCAGATTTACAGTAATTTCGTCATGGTTCGGTTATTCGGCACGTTTTTTAGACGAGTATGATGTGATATTCAAAAAAGTATACTGAAATAAGCAGAAATAAATGTGAAACCACTTTGAAGTATTCAAGTTTTGGTTCTGGCTGTACTTTCTTGGGGAGGAACGAGAGGACAAGAGTGCGCGAGTGAAACGGAAATAGTGTGCAAGTGATATAGCTATAGCCCACTAGCGCCCCAAGTAGACAAATCGGCGAAACATCGTCACCACTCTGGCCACGGCAGCTTGGGGGGCCGGCGTTTCAGCCGGGCGTACAGAACCCAAGTCTCGTTGGGTGCTTCCCTTGGTCGGGATTGCCCGATATGTTGAGCGCCACGCCGCTTGGCCGAGTTCCGCACGCCAACCTAATCCTAACGAGAAAATCAACCAAACGAAACGCAACACAACAAATTTTCAGGAGAAAAGGACCTTAACATGAACTGCTGGGTCCCAACCCGGACATCGAGAACGTAACCTAGTCACCGGTAGCCTTTTCTGTGACGCGATTTAATAAAATCATGTCGCAATATATATATATATATATATATATATATATATACACATTAGGGTGATCCATTGTTATTTTGGACATGTGATCAAATTGTGACAAATAGAAGAAAAAAAAATATCGTAAAGGCTCCCTGTAATTAGAAAATATTTAGAGGTCGCTACCAGGGTTTAAACAAAATTTCTCTGAAAACGAATGATTTATATTCTTTCGAAACTATTTGTCGGCATACAAATTTGTTTATACTATTTTAACATAATTTTCTTTGCTTCTTTTGTTACTTTATTTATCCGACAATTTCAACAACACCGATCATACAAATAAATAAACTCGACTCATTCGTCGAGGAAATTATACCGGGTAAGAATAACCGACTTTCGGCCCGCTGACCATTTATAAGGCAGTGTACATGAGAAAAACTAAGAATCGATTACTTATGGCGCATCAATCATTCACATTTGACTTTATAAATAACGCCTTTCGGCATCGAGGACCTATCACATGACATTTCTCGATAACATGAGAAATAACGACTTTTGGCTCGTAGACCAACAGTCGTGGTCCTGGCATCGTAACCCTCGGCTGCCAAGCGTCAGCCGCGCGTCACATTTCCATGCCTGGGCTAAGAATTTTTGCCGAGCCTCGGCCAATTAAGTTCGACACTGCGCCAGCGCTGGGCCGATGGTCAATTTCTACATGGGAAACACCTTCGAAAATTTTTTCTAATTACCACGAATATCCTTTTCGTTATTATATTTTTTTTAAGGAAGTTATTTTATTTGCATCGCCTTATCGGATTTTTACAAAGCTGTTCCACTGTTAGACATCGCTCTTTTTACACTTGTATCATTCATTCCACAATTCCCCCCCACCTTCCGGCCGCAGCCGACTTCCCCCTCTGTGTCGTATTCACCATGACATGTCATGGGCAAAGGAAAACTGCGGACAACCTATACCGATAGAGCTGGTTCCAAGTTCGCCTCCCAGTCACGGAACTAATCGTCTTTTGCCGAAAAATGTCGAAGAAAAATATTTCACGACGAAAGTGACGTGACTGGGATTCGGACCCGTGACCTCCTGATCCGCTGGATAGCACGCTAACCACTAGACCAACACACCGGGTTACATTATTATATTTTTGTTCCCTATTTCATTATCTTTATTAACGTTTCTTATTACATAAATTTCTAATTACTTTTTAACAAATATTATTGGTCTCGTTTTGACGTTATTTAATGGTCCGTTTTACCGCACCACGAGCGCCGTATGGCGCGAAGTTCAAAAGACGCAACTGGCGTAAAATATCCTTACACTATTTATAACAATGTAACTTTATTTTAATTCTTTATACCACGTGCAATCGTACTGTTATTCAAATTTGGCATGTTTTTCCGATGTTCGCTTACGACTAACCGCAGATACTGTTTCTGTCCTTCATCATATGTAATAGCCCGATTAAATTCATCTACAAGGGTAACTCCTCGCTCTGCTGTGTCGTTTACTATACGGAATCCTTTGCAAACAGCGAATCACTTTTCTACTCTAGTGGGTCCCGAGCAAGAAAAGTTGATTCTATTTTTATTATTTAAAAAAATCGCATGCTGCTAGCGGTTACGAAGTCTCCCAATCTGATGTAAAGAAGGCTCCGGACTGTTATATCAGCTTTCACTTGACGACTGGTACTCCCTGGACGTGCTGATGATTCACTCATTTCGCGCTTCGTCTTGATTGGAACGTCGTCATCGAAAAAAGACAAACCGATTAACTCTTCTGACAGATACTATAGAATGTTCATGAACTTTTTTAGGACGGTAGTAACCACTTTACGGAAGTAGTCTCGCCAAGGCGTTTTTCTATAATTTTTTTTTAATTTTGAGGACTCATTCAGGACGTTATTTAATGATTACCTCCAAAATTTCAAAAGGATTCGCCGTTTCGTTTTCGAGATATTGGCAATCAAAGATTTCATGGTTTTACACGTGTTCTTATGGAGAGCCGTGAAAAATTTCGCATTTCACGCAATAACTTCGAAACGTTCCTACAGATTTTTTTTTGAGTTCTCAATTACAAAAGAACATTTGACGAAGTGGGTAAAAGAAAATCATGAATTTTGACCGTTTAGTCTCAGAGATATAGCGATTCAAATTAAGCAATGTCTAGCGACGCTAGCGGAACGAAGCGACTGGAGCAGACTAGAACTAGATTACAGTAGTGTGTGCATATTCGTATACGCCAAGTATCTACGCACTAGTAGCCGGAATTGATAGTCTGATACAAAAGTGAGGGTTAGGTCAACATTATATCAGGCGTTTTAATCATTACTTTATAAGTTTTTAAATCCCGACAAGATGTACAACCTATATTACAAGGATATTTATGGATATTTTGCAATATTTCGAAGCTGTCATCGATTGAGTGGAGAATAAACTTTTCAATGTGACTGTGGCGAGACTACCACCTTAAACATAATCCGATAGCGACCGTAAGATACTTGACACGACTGGAGGCTCCATGGTGGGACAAATACATAGTAAACATGTTATAATGCACGGTGTAGCGACCTCTAAACATTTTTCGATTACAGGGAGCCTTTGCGATATTTTTATTTCTCTATTTGTCACAATTTGATCAAGTGTCCCACAAAGAAAGTAAAAACAAAGTAAAAAGTGGATCACCCTAATATATATATACAGGGTGAGGCATATATAGTGTTACAGAGCAATAGCACTCAAACTATTGATCATATCCAAAAATGTTTTAGACAAAAGTTTCAGTGTTCGAGAAGGCCGTCATACTGGACCACCCTATTTTTTTTATCGGTGGAGGAGCTGAAGCTACGTCAAGGTGAACTCCACTTTTTTCAATGGAACCGTGTATTTTTTTTCGATGACATTATTACCGATTTTAAGACGAATTTAGCGACCTACAATACAAGGTCATTTTAGTCACGCAAAGTATGAAAATAGTCGGAAAATTGAAAAATATCGGAATAATTACTTTCAAAGGATCCACTAACCTTGGTTTGGGTCTACCTACAGCAGATGCTCGAAGTGATGACCCTCGACTTGTAAGCACTTGTTTGATCGCTGTCTTCATTTCTTACGATACCAATGTTTCTTATCGGCAGCGAGTACGCATTTTCTGTTGACATATCAGTTAGTCACGCATTACCTTCTAATGTGAGTACATCGGATCGAGAAAATGAACGATTTTCAAGAATCTTTTGATATGTTGATGGTGCTGGGGGAATGCCGTAAACATTACAGAAACGCCCAAGATTTGTATGCGGCTCGTTATCCGGATAGGCAATAAAAATCGCACATGGCTTTTAAGCGATTAGCTTAGTCAAACGTCGACCGATTGCTAATGAAAATAATGCGGCTGCTATCTTAGCTTTTGCTGCACTAAATCCACATGCGAGCAGCAGGCAAATGGAAAGAGAGAGTGGAATTAGTCAGCGACCTGTATTCAGAATCTTACATCAACACAAGTTCCATCCGTATCGTATGTCATTACATCAGGATTTGTAGGACAATGATTTCCTAAATCGCGTCAATTTCTGTAACTGGATTCGTAGAAAAATACGCACAGATGTCTCATTTTTGAGTCATGTGCTTTTTTCTGACGAATCTAACTTCACAAATACGGGAAATGTGAATAGGCATAACATGCATTATTGGGCAAATGAGAATCCTCGATGGATGAGAACTGTGCAATTTCAACATCCGTGGTCCGTTAATTGTTGGTGCGGCATTGTCGGCGATCACGTCATTGGTCCATATTTTTTTGAAGGTCTCTTGACGGGGCAAGTTTACGCAAACTTTCTGCAAAACGTACTGCCTCAATTACTGGAAGACGTGCCCTTGCATGTTCGCATGAACATGTGGATGCAACACGACGGTGCATCACCCCATTATGCTCTGTGTTTAAGACAAGTGATAAATGAGATTTTTTGTGAAAAGTGGATAGGACGAGGCGGCCCTGTAGCTTGGCCACCTCGTTCGCCAGATGTAACATCACCGGAT
The DNA here is from genome assembly GCA_963932345.1 of Ophion ventricosus. Classification (NCBI taxonomy): domain Eukaryota; kingdom Metazoa; phylum Arthropoda; class Insecta; order Hymenoptera; family Ichneumonidae; genus Ophion; species Ophion ventricosus. Next base: position 8,606,283 of record OZ010720.1, read on the forward strand.
TACTTTTTATGGGGTTTTGTCAAAGAACGCGTAATGGCGGTAGCATCTACCACGCCTGACGACATGAAAGAAAGAATACGCCGAGCATGTACCGAAATTACACCACAAATGTTGGCTGAAGTTAGACGGTCTTTTCATCAGCGAATTAATAAGTTCTTGCAAGTCGAGGGTCATCACTTCGAGCATCTTCTTTCGGTAGACCCAAACCAGGTTAGTGGATTCTTTGAAAGTGATTATTCCGATATTTTTCGATTTTTCGACTATTTTCATACTTTGCGTGACTAGAATGATCTTGTGTTGTAGGTCGCTGAATTCGTCTTAAAATCGGTAATAATGTCATCGAAAAAAAATACATGGTTCCATTTAAAAAAGTGGCGTTGACCTTGACGTAGCTTCAGCGCCTCCACCGATAAAAAAATAGAGTGGTCCAGTATGACGGCCTTCTCGAACACTGAAACTTTTGTCTGAAACATTTTTGGATATGATCAATAGTTTGAGTGCTATTGCTCTGTAACACTTTATGTGCCTCACCCTGTATATATTGTTACACCGTTAACGGCGAACATTAATTTAAAAAAAAACGTCGGTGATCTTTCGCGAAGACTCTTTATTTGATTATGTGTCGCTTTACAATTCTCGTTCCTGATTTATATGATGAAATCCTGGCGTTGTCTTTGAATTAGCTTGGAAGTCGATTTGTAATACGATCGACAGAAAGTGGTATATCGAGCAATGGAGCGCGTGTGACTGACTGTTTACAACTAACGACTTTCTTCTTCGACGCTTGGTCGAGACCGGCTTTTATATCATTATGTTTGCGTCTCTCGAAACGTTCGAGATCTTGCCCGGTTCATACGATTGCGCATCTTAAAGAAATAGTGCATCATATTAAGATTGTTTGAGACTCTCTGATTCATTTGGCTATGTAGTCTGTCGTTCGAAAAGAAAAAAATAAGCTGTCACTGGAAGTTCTTATGTCAAGGCGAAAGGTGTCAAATTTCTCTCGTAACAATCCTCCCTCCTTAAAGAATTTTGGTCTCCATAAATTACATTTGATTCGCAGATCGCTTCGGACGAAATAATATTTGAATTAATTTAGTCGATTCCTCTATTGTTTCAAGTTCTGCGATTTTTGGTCTTTCTGTTTGTGTTTCCTTTAAACGCACTGTTTCTGGTCTATCTATCGTTTGTGAATGATGTTCGAAGTTACAGTGATCAAATATTACGCACGGTTTTATACAGCATGAAATACATTTTCGTATGCATTGACAAAGACCGGTTTTATAAGCAGTATATATAGTGATTATGATTATTGCTGTATATCCTAAATACTAGAGTCCATCTTGAATATGTTCTTTAAGTGTTTTCGTTCTTTTTCGTAATACTAATTCATGAATTTGTTGATTTATCTCTTCAAGATTTGTTCACAATTCTTGTGAGTACTTGGGGTTTATATGATTCTCAGAGATTGTACGAATATTTAATTCATTTTTCATGATTTTATTATCTTGTAATAAATCTTCGATTTTTGTGTCATCGAACACGTTAGAAAGTATTGTGTTATATTTGATTGCTTTGATAAATATTTGATGCTTTTAGTATAGCATGTGTAGCCATTGCTATACATCCTTGTCCAAGATGAACTCGTGCAATTGACTCGATTTTTATTGTTCGCGGAATATTGTCAGGACATAAGATATTGAGCGTTTCGCTTTTTATTGGTATATTATCCAGTCTGAACCAGTATTGAATTGAATATAGAGATATGTTTGTAGCTGGATATACTTTGGTATACATTGATTTTCTTTTTTCACAAGAATCATCGTTATGACGCAAGATGTTGTTGAATCCGTTGGACAATCAGGAAGTTTTCTTTGGATTAGATACGTATTTTCGACTTTCTTTAACTTTACAAATTCAAACGCTTGTAATGGAAAGAATTTTGTTTGTTTTTCGTTTATGACTAAGTAGTCTGTATGTGATAAAGTCATCTATGTGATATAAAATGTACCCCTTGATCATTGAATAACTCGGAATTGGTATTGGGTGCAATATTTCATACATTTTTCTTCTAGAGTGGGTACTTCCAGAATGTAGATTAATTTTTTTTGAACAACTGCTACCGGTAAATGACTTATGTCAATAAATGTCGAAAAATATTCCTCTTTCAAGGGAACAGGAAAATAGGAACGGTAGTGTGCATGTGTATGATTTTGCAAGCTTTGAAAGATTAATGAAGGAGGTAAGGTTTGGGGATGAGCAATTCCATGTTTTCCAGATATACTGATTTTTCATTCTCGAGGTTGGTAACTTGTACCTGGCTGTGGATCATCTGGATCAAAAGTGTCGTCAGAAATATCGTCGTCGTCATGATTTTATCTGAAAAATATGGTTTGACATCTGTTTTATTATACGTTATGAGGTCATTGCCTCTTCTTATGACTATACTTAGTTCGTTTGGAATATTTTCTACTACATATGGTCCATCCCAAGGCGTCCATTTAACTAATACCCTTTGACCTATGTGCAAAGGTTCTGAGGTCTTGGAGGAGGATAGACGTTCATGTGTTTTTTCTTGAGATTGATGGATTTTGCTTTTTGCTTTTTCTCTCATTTTTCGTGATATCGTTTAAGAGAATCATATTTTTCTTTCATGCTCATTTCGAGCTCTTCGATATCGATGGGAATATTGGGAGGATATCCGAAAAGGAATTCGAATGACGACACTCCGCTCTTTTTATTGCTCGTCGAATTATAGGATATCATTGCTCCCGATAATTGATCAATCCATTTGGTACTCTCCATCATGTATAACACCATTCTAGCGGCAGAAAATAAAGCCTTAACTTTGACAATCTATTTTGGGAGTATGAAAAAAGGAATAGGATTTCTTTTGAGAGGGTTTATTTAACACATTAAAGTATGAAAAAAAATTATTATAATTGTCATACAAAATGGTGGCGACAGAGCCCATCTCGAAAAACGTGTTTTTTACAAATAGCTTCACGGGAGGACGGTTTTCGCGTAAAGTATAAGACCTGGAACAAAAACCAAAAAAAATTATAATCTATATATTATTAGCTATGGGACTACGTAGGGATTTTTTTTATCAAATTTTGAAAAAAATGGCGCACTTTGGAAGAAATAAATCGATTTTTTGCCAAAAAAATAGGCAGTTATTTGTTTATAAAAAAAAAGTTGACATTTAATCAAAAAACGGCTACGTACTCCCATAGAGAATGTAATTGTGAATCTACTATCAAAATTTCAAATCGATCCATTCAAAGGTGTTCGAGTAGTAATCCGTCCTCCCAGTTTGAAAAAAGTGGTTTCGAAAAAAACGCGTTTAAAGTTGTTAAAGTCGTACGATGTATTGTACGAGTTTAAAGTTGAAAATCGATAATTGAACCTTTAAAAAAATCGCTACAGGACCAATTGCATATTCTTTTTATGACCCCAAAATATGTTTTAAGCAAAAAAAAATTTTTTTCCAAAATCCTAAATTAAACCCTTAATTTTTCAATTGCCTTTTGTGGTCCATAATGTCGACCGATTGTCGATTCATGCAGTTCCTTTATGATTTTGTCTCTTTCTTCTTGGGAAATAGGATCCTTTACTTGATTTACGAAAATTATTAATTCTTTCTATTATCTATTATTTCTCGTAATCTTGGATCTTTAATTCTGATTTCAATAGATTCATGATTTGGTATTATCTTCTGTTGGATCAATTATAATTCCTTTTCCATATTGTTCATCCGTTATAACCAGAGCTTTTTTTGTTAGTTCGACCCTCTGATAAAAATATTGTCGGATTTTTCATACGAATCTTTTTCATCTTGATAATCATCATAACTTGGACATGTTCGGTTAACAGTTCTTCTAGACCTTCATCTTCGAGTGGGTTGTTCGAGATAGGGCGTCTGCATTACTATGTGATTTTCCCTTTCTGTGAATTATTTCAAAATTTTTATCGTCTAGTTTCTATTTCCATCGTATTAGTCGGGAAGAAGGGTCTTTGAGATTCATAAGCCAAGTCAATGGTTTGTGATCCGTAATGATTTTGAATTTCCTTTCGTATAAAAAGTGTCGTTAATATTTTACAGCCCATACGATTGCGAGTAATTATTTTTCTGTTGTAGAATAATTTTGTTCAGCAGGATTTAATGTTCTTGAAGCATATGAAATTGGTTTGTCTTTTCCTAATTCACCTTGTGAGAGAATTGCCCCGATTGTTTTACCACTTGCGTTTGTAGGTAAAATAAACGATTTATTCCAGTCTGGATATGCGAGAACGGGTTCCGTGCATAATGCATTCCTTAATGTTGCAAACGAATTCTCTTCATCGGATGTCCATTGCCATTGCGTTTTTCTTTTAATAGATTTGTTAACGGTAAAGCCTTTTTTGAAAAGTCTTTGATGAGTTTTCTGTAATATCCAACAAGTCCCCAAAATTGCTTGATTTCTTTTTGAGTTTTCGGTCTCGGATAGTTTACGATTTTTTTTAATTCTTTCACGATTTGGTTTTATTCCACTGTCAGATATTATATGTCCCAAAAAAGCTAATTTTGGTTTCAGACATTTACATTTATCCGGTTGTAATTTACGTTCTACCTCGCGAAGTCTTTGGAATAGTGTCTCGAGATTTCGGTTGTGTTCCTTGAGAGTTTTTCCGTAAACAATTATATCATCCATATATACGAAACAATTATTTCCGATTAGTCCTTGAAGTCCTTTATACATTATTCTATGGAATGTTGGAGGAGAATTTTTCAGTCCAAATGACATTCTATTATATTCAAAATGTCCGTCTTTTATAGAAAATGCTGTTTTGGGCTTAACTTCATCTTTTACTGCAATTTGATGAAATCCCGAAGCAAGGTCAAAAGCAGAAAAATATTTTGAGTTCCCTAGGTTATCCAGAATTTCGTCGATATTTTGTAGAGGGTAGGCGTCTTGTTTGGTTTTATCGTTAAGTTTTCGATAACCAATTACGATGCGCCATTTCTTTTTGCCAGAGGAGTCAGTTTTTTTTTAACTATCCATAATGGGGAGTTAAATAGGGATTCGCTTTCTCTAATTATTCCTTTTTCTAGCATCTCTTTAACTTGTTTTTTTATTTCTTCTTAATTTATTGGAGGATATCGATATTGTTTTACGTGGATTGGCTTTTCGTCAATTAAATCGATTGAATGCCCTGTCAAATGTGTGATTGGAAGAGGATCGCCAGGTAAAACGGAAATATCGTGGTATCTTTTAACGATTTCCCAAATTTCATCTTTTTCTTCTTTTATATGATCAAGTCTAGTATTTGGTGCGAGGAATTTTTCTCTTTTAATGTTTAATTCTGGAATATCATTCTTTGAGATCGAGAAGATTTATTGGTTCAGCTTTTAGAGTTCTAATATATCCATCTTGATTTGTCCAATTTGGAATTGGGAATGTAGCTTGTCCGTTTTCTACATTTACTAGTACGCCATAGTCTTTTAATGGAATTTTTGTTTATCCATTTTGGATTCCTTCAATATCGAATGTTTTTAAACGGTCTGTTCTGGCGGGCGTATTTGTTTCTCTTTTTGGCGGATTTTTAGTATAAGTTTTCGGTCCAATTTTTAATATATGATCTCCCATATCAATTCGCTTTTGAATTGATGAAGCGTATCAAGTCCGATTAAACCGTCTTCTTTCATAGGTAGATTATATGGGATTACGTGGAGGATGACTGGTTGGGAAAAGAGTTTCGATTAGAAAATTCCCTTTGTGTTTAAAATGTCACTTGCGATGGCATTTATTTTTTTTACTTTTTGGAAGAATTTGCTTAGGATTACTGATAAGGTTTTTTTTTATTAAAGATAGGGTTGAGCTCCCAAACGGAACAACCAATTGGAATGAAATTTCTTGTGGGCATGCAGGACGCCAGCTCCGAGAGCATGGTTCTCGCCATTTTCCCAAATTTCCAAAAAAAATTTACAGTTTGTGTTTACCATGGGATAAATTGTGAATTATTAACTATTTCATCGCGTTTTCGGTAATTTGGAGGGAACCATGCTCTCGACCATGAAAAATCACACATTTCAAGCTTTGTTTCACTTGTTTTCATGAATAAATGGCGGAGAAAACTCATTTTGAAATTTTTTACATAAAAGTAGCAAAATTGTACCATCAAAGCTCAAAATATTATCGACGGACACGATAGTCTAGTTCATCTGTTTTCTCATTGACAGCGCGCAGCTCGCATCGTTCCGTTTTTACCGACCGCGCTCGTATCCTTCCGAGACAGCAAATTGTTTTTTGACAGTCGGAAGCGGCACCCCTCGCGGAACGTTGTATATTCGTTCGGTTCACATGCAGTTTTTTTTTTCGAAATACGTTGCTGCGTGCGCCATCCATTCGCAAGAATTCTAGAACGGGTCGGTTTATCCGCGATGTGTGAAAAAGGGTTTATCAGTATAGTCGTGAAACGTGCGTCGAATCGGCGAAAAGTTCACGTGATCGGCCGAATATTTGTGTACAGTGCGCAGATGACCAAGTGTGCCATTCCGAAACTGGGTCGCGAAAAGAAGTGCTCGAGAAGGAAAATGTCGAGCAGCGCAATTCCTAGAAGGCGGTTGCTTTGCGTATCGGTGAGTGCAGTGAAGCCTTGCCTGATCATGTGCCTGGTTATTTTTCAATCCCTGCCTCGTTATTGTTTAACCCATTCCCAGCGATCGGGTTATCTTACCTGTTGCCTTCCTTTCGTGTCTCGGGTTATCTGTTCTCGTTATTTTGTAATCCCTCCCCATCGATTCGGTTATTTTACCTACCGTCTCCTTTTTGAGTCCCGGCTATCTGTCATAGTTATTTATTGTGCCCTCCCCATCGATCGGGTTATCTCACCTACCGTCTTCTTTTCGAGTCTCGGGTTATCTGACCTCGTTATTTTGTAATCCCTCCCCATCGATCCGGTTATCTCACCTACCGTCTCCCTTTCGAGTCTCGGGTTATCTAACCTCGTTATTTTGTAATCCCTCCTCACCGATCGGGTTATCTCACCTACCATTTTCCTTTCGAGTCTCGGGCTATCTGTCATCGTTATTTTTTGTGCCCTCCCCATCGATCGGGTTTCTCACCTACCGTCTTCTTTTCGAGTCTCGGGTTATCTGACCTCGTTATTTTGTAATCCTTCCCCATCGATCGGGTTATCTCACCTACCGTCTCCCTTTCGAGTCTCGGGTTATCTGACCTCGTTATTTTGTAATCTCTCCTCATCGATCGGGTTATCTCACCTGCCGTCTTCATTTCGAGTCTCGGGTTATCTGTCCTCGTCATTTTTCAATCCTTCCCTATCAATCGGGTTATCTTACCTACTGTCTCTCTTTCGAGTCTCGGGTTATCGTACCTTGTTACTTTGTAATCATTCTCCATCGATCGGGTTATCTCACGTACCGTCTCCCTTTCGAGTCTCGGGTTATCTGTCCTCGTTATTTTTCCATCCCTCCCCATCGATCGGGTTATCTTACCTACCGTCTCCCTTTCGGGTCTCGGGTTACCTGACCTTGTTATTTAGTAATCCTTCTCCATCGATCGGGTTATTTCACCTACCGTCTCCCTTTGGAGTCTCGGGTTATATGACCTCGTTAACTTGTAATCCCTCCCCATCGATCGGGTTATCTTACCTACCGTCTCCCTTTCGGGTCTCGGGTTATCTGACCTTGTTATTTAGTAATCCTTCTCTATCGATCGGATTATTTCACCTACCGTCTCCCTTTAGAGTCTCGGGTTATTTGTCCTCGTTATTTTCCAATCCCTCCCCATTGATCTGGTTATCTTACCTACCGTCTCTCTTTCGAGTCTTGGGTTATCTGACTTTGTAATTTTGTAATCCTTCTCAATCGATCGGGTTATCTCACCTACCGTCTCCCTTTCGAGTCTAGGGTTATCTGCCCTCGTTATTTTTTAATCCCTCCCCATCGATCGAGTTACCTTACCTACCGTCTCCCTTTCGAGTCTCGGGTTATCTGTCCTTGTTATTTTTAACTCCCTCTCTATCGATCGGGTTATCTCACCTACCGTCTCCATTTCGAGTCTCGGGTTATATGTCCTCGTTATTTTTCAATCCCTCCCCATCGATTGGGTTATCTTATATACCATTTCCCTTTCGAGTCTCGAGTTATCTGTCCTCGTCATTTTGTAATCCCTTCCCATCGAGCGGGGAGGGATTTGTTTAACTTAATTTAAAAAGGATGGAAATATGTCGCCACCCTTCCACAAGTCTCTAGCAAACGTTTGCTAGAAAGTTCAGCAGTAATAAAATTTCCATTGATTACCGTCGTCGAAATAAGAAATCGATTCGAGCCCATTTATTTAATCAATTACCGATCGTAAAATTCTACCGCTCTTTCGTAGAGGGAGACTCTAGCAATCTTCATTGCTAGAGACTTCGATCAGCAGATCTCTCTGCCGAAAATAAATCTCGCCAGAGAGAAAAAATTGTTAAACATATTTGTTTAAACAATAGACAGTAATGGATAAATTGTAGCACTCTCTTGCAGAGAGAGCCTCCAGCGATCTCCATTGCTAATAAATACTTGCGTCGAAAAAACTGTCTGAGGTCAACCTTGGCAGAGAGATCGAATGCTGAACGTATTTTTTTCAACGATAGGCTTCGCCTGTAAAATGTCACCACTCTTTAGTTGAGTGAGTCTTCGGGCGATCTCGTTCCTTCGAGAATTTAAATCGTACTCGAGCTTATTTGCTTAAATTAATTTAAAAAGGTTGGAAAAACAATTCGCGATGGCAAAATTTTACCGCTCTTCCGTAAAGCGAGACTCTAGCGATCTTCACTGCTTGAGACTTCAAGCCGCGGATAACCTGCCGAAAATAAGTCCCGGCAGAGAGAACAAATGTTGAAGATATTTGTTTAAACAATAGGCATTAATTGTTGAATTGTAGCACTCTCTTTCAGAGAGAGTCTCAAGCGATCTTCATTGCAAGAAAATGTTTGCCTCGGAAAACCTGCCGAAGGTAAACCTCGGCAGAGAGATCGGATACTGAACGTATTTGTTTAAACAATAGGCATGACCTATTGTTTCACTACCCTTGTCACGGCCTTTTTGTTGAGTGAGTCTCCGGGCGATCTCGTTAGTTCGAGATTTTGGCCGAAATCGAATGCATCGATGATAAGCTGCATAGAGAATATAAATCGTACTCGAGTTTATTTGTTGAAATTTATTTTGAAAGGTTGGAAAAAATGTCACTACCCTGCCACAAGTCGAGTATATAGCAAACTTTGTTTCCTAGAAAGTTTATCCGTAATCAAATTTTCACCGATGACCATTGTCGAATGAAGCAATCGATTCGAGCCCATTTGTTTAAACAATTCCCGATCGCAAAGTTTCACCGCTCTTCCGTCGAGCGAGACTCTAGCGATCTTCATTGCTGGAGACTTCGATCCGCGGAAAACCTGCCGAAAATAAATCCCGGCAGAGAAAACAAGTTGAACATGTTTGTTTAAACAATAAGCATTAATTATTCAATTGTAGCGCTCCCTCGCAGAGAGTCCCTAGCGATCTCCATTACTTAGAAATATTTTCCTCAGAAAACCTGCCGAAGGTAAGCCTTGGCAGAGAGATCGAATGCTGAACGTATTTGTTTAAACAATAGGCATCGCCTGTAAAATGTCACCACTCTTTTTTTAGTGAGCCTCCGGGCGATCTCGTTAAGCGAGAATTTGGCCGAAATCAAATACACCGATGATAAGCTGCTTCGAAAACATATATCGTACTCGAGCTTATTTGTTTAAATTAATTAAAAATAAGTTGGAAAATGTCACTACCCTACTACAAGACGAGTTTGTAGCAAACTCCGTTTGCTAGAAAGTTTTACCGTAATGAAATTTCCACTGATGACCGCTGTCGAAAAAAGAAATGGATTCGAGCCCATTTGTTTAAACAATTCCCGATGGAAAAATTTTACCGCTCTTTTGTAGAACGAGACTCTAGCGATCTTCAATGGACCGGAGAACCTGCCGAAAATATATCCCGGCAGAGAGAAAAATGTTGAACATATTTGTTTAAACAATAGGCATTAGTTTGTCAAATTGTAGCACTCTCTCGCATAGAGAGTGTCTAGCGATTTCCATTGCTAGAAAATTCTAGCCTTGGAAAACCTGCCGCAGGTAAACCGCGACAGAGAGAATGAATGCCCAATGCATTTGTTTAAATAATAGACATTGCCTATAAAATTTTACCACTTTTTTGCTGAGTGATTTCGGGCGATTTCATTCGTTCGAGAATTTGGCCTAAGTCGAATTCATCGACGATAAGCTGCATCGAGTATATAAATCGTGCTCGAGCTTATTTCGTTAAATGAATTACAAAATGATGAAAAAATGTCGCCCCCCTTCTGCAAGACGAGTCTTTACCAAACCCCGTTTGCTAGAAGGTTCACCCATCATAAAATTTCCACCGATGGCTGTCGTCGAAAAAAGATATTGGTTCGAGCTCATTTGCCTATACAATGTAACAAAGTTTCACCGCTCTTCTGCAGAGCGAGGGCATACCATGAGGCGTAGCATAGGCACTAAGCCTGTGTGTGTGTGCATTCCTCGATACACACACACACACACATATATATATAAGGTATGTTCGTTACGACCGAACAGCGTGCGAAAACGTTATTTTGTTTCTGCATGCGGTCGGCGTAGCGAGAATACACACCAATACACGGGACCATAATGAGACGTGTTTTTATTTTTATTTTTATTTTTTTTATTGATATAAGAAGAGGGCTTTGGGATTAGTCACCCATGCAGCCTGTAGTAAGACGTTGTGTAGATGTTGAGCGCGGTTCCCTCTGGCGGCAGAGGATCGTAGCTAAAACTGCGAGCTCTGCACTACCGCCGTAATGGGACCCCGCGTCGAAATTTCGTGGCGTGTGATACATGCCCTTAAAAAGATTCCTTGTTTTCCGTTTTCAACAGTTAGGAGAATGTGAGTGAGTTACATTCTTTGTTTCGGATGCTACAGATTCGTCCAACATTTCCTGAATATGATTGTTTTGAGGAGGGTCTTTTATGGGTTGGGGAGCACTTTGAAAATCCCGTTTATTGAATTGTTTGTTTCTTTGATCATTCAATTGTTTTTTCCTACATTCTGAAATGATGTACCCCCGTTTCTTACAGTGATTACAAGTTTTGGAGAAACTTCTCTAGAATGGTCGTTGATTTTCGTTTTTATTTTTAAAACTTGGACCTGGATGCGATTTTTCAGACCAGTTATTCATTGAGCGAGTTTTGAATGTAATTTCGGCTTTCAAGGCGGAAGTGATCGCGTCTCTACTTGGATGTTCGGTTTTGACATCTAAACGAATTTCTCGTTCGAGTCCTTCTAGAAAATCTGTTAATCCTCTCTTATTTTCTTCTAATTTATGTTACACCGTTAACGGCGAACATTAATTTTAAAAAAACGTCGGTGATCTTTCGCGAATACTCTTTATTTGATTATTTGTCGCTTTATAATTCTCGTTGCTGATTTATAGGATGAAATGCTGGCGTTGTCTTCGAATTAGCTTGGAAGTCGATTTGTAATACGATCGACAGAAAATGGTTTATCGAGCAACGGAGCGCGTGTGACTGACTGTCTACAACTGACGACTCTCTTCTTCGACGCTTGGTGGAGACCGGCTTTTATATCATCATGTTTGCGTCTCTCGAAACGTCTGAGATTTTGCCCGTTTCGTGATTGCGCATCTTAAAGAAATAGTGCATCATATTAAGATTGTTCGAGACTCTGATTCATTTGGCTACACAGTCTGTCGTTCGAAAAGAAAAAATAAATTGTCGCTCGAAGTTCTTATCTCTATTTTGACAGTAGTTTCCTTTTATGATGTAAACACCCACCAAAAAATGAATTTGTGATATTCAACCCTTAAGGGGAGAAAAGGGGTGGCGAAATTTGTATGGGATCTTACAAGCCGGATTGGCGTCCGGTTGTAATATTATTCTATTATTTTGCGCGTAACAAAGTTACGCGCAAAATCCGAAGACCGAAAATCCGAACCAAAGACTCCGGCACATGGATCCTTGTCTGTTTTAAAGCGGCGTAACGCACCTCACCTTTATTGCTGACGCTGCTGGAACTGTTCGGTGTTCGAATGTAGGTGAATAATCTGCAACGTCGTCAGTAGTTCACCTAATTCACTATTCACTTTATTCGTCATTTAAAGCGGCGTAACGCACCTCACCTTTATTGCTGACGCTGCTGGAACCGTTCGGTGTTCGAATGTAGGTGAATAATCTGCAACGTCGTCAGTAGTTCACCTAATTCACTATTCACTTTATTCGTCACTTAAAAGAGTCTTACATGAAACGTATCTTATAATGTTACGTGTATATCGAAATTGAAATATAATAGTTGTATCGGGGTTATTGGAAAATGATTTTACTTCGAAATAAATCGACACGCAATGCCGCTAAGGTAATTGTCGCGAACGAATGTAACGAAGGTGAATGAAGGGCCGCTAAGGTATTGCCTTCATTCGATGAGTTGTTACGCGACGATGATTTCAATAGCCAAAAAGGACAACACCGATCGTACCCGCGAGAACCTAAGTACGCGAGCAGACTTGTCACTAAGGAGTGAAGGTCCCTCGACCGATTGTTCAGAAAGTCGCAAAATAAGACTAAGGAGTCACCAAGAGGATGACTGCCTTGAGAATTTCGGCAAATAGCGGGTCGGTCATCGTGGGGGGTATAATGCAAAAATCGATCAGCGATTTTAATAGGAAGTCTTTTGTAAAGAGTTCGATTGTTGCAACCCTGTTTAGCTTGCACTATTTCGAAACCGGCAAGGTTCGTTTTGTGAAGGAGGAACAGAATTTGATGATTTCTGGTTGCGAAATATTGCAAGCGTTCGGTATTATTGAGACCGCGGAGGCAATGACACCGGTAGAGCAATACAGAGATATACGGATACTGTTGACCGGTCCGTAAAAGGGAATTGAAAAAAATCTGGTCGGATTTACTTGAAATTTGCTATTCGTACTTCTTGACACAATTAAGGAAAGACGTATTTCAACGTTTCGAAAAATTCAACCCCTAAGGGGAGAAAGGGGGTGGCAAAGTTTATGTCTATCTTCCCTTTATCTATATATATAAAAGGACATGTTCTGACTGACTGACTGGGTGACTGACTGATAGATCAACCCACAGCACATACCACTGAACGATAGAAACGTGAAATTTTGACAGTAGTTTCCTTTTATGATTTAAACATTCGCTAAGAAAGGAATTTGTGATATTCAACCCTTAATAGGAGAAAATGGGTGGCAAAGTTTGTATGGAATTTTTTAAAATCTGGTCGGATTTCAATACTTGAGATTTGATATTTGTGCTTCTTGATACAATTGATGAAACACGTATTTTAGCGTTTTGAAAAATTCAACTTCTAAGGGGAGAAAGGGGGTCGCAAAGTTTGTATCTATCTTCTATATATCTATAAAAAGATATGTCCTGACTGACCGACAGATGGACGCACAGCCTAAACCACTGAAGATAGAAACGTGAATTTTGGACAGTAGTTTCCTTTTATGATGTAAGCATAAGGAAGGAATTTGTGGTATTCAACCTTTCAGGTGGGAAAAGGGGTGGAAAAGTTTTTATGGAAATTTAAAAAAATCTGGTCGGATTTACTTGAAATTTGGTATTCGTGCTTCTTGGTACAATTAATGAAAGACGTATTTCAGCGTTTTGGGAAATTCAACCCTTAAGGGGAGAAAGGGGGTGGCAAAGTTTGTATTCATCTTCTATATATCTATAAAAAGATATGTCCTGACCGATTGACTGACTGACAGACCAACGCACATCCCACAATACTGAAGGTAGAAACGTGAAATTCGGACAGTAGTTTCCTTTTATGATGTTAACACCCATTAATGAAGAAATTTGTGGTATTCAATCCTTAAGGGGAGAAAAGGGGTGGCAAAGTTTTTATAGAAATATTTAAAAATCTGGTCGTATTTATTTGAAATTTGGTATTCGTGCTTCTTGGCAAAATTTATGAAAGACGTATTTTAGCGTTCAGGGAAATTCAACCCCTAAGCGCGAAAGCGGGTGACTCAGTTTGTATCTATTTTCTATATATCTATAAAAGGACATGTCCTGACTGACTGACTGTCTGACAGACCAACGCACAGCCCAAACCAGTGAAAAGGGGTGGTAAAGTTTGTATGGAAAGTAAAAACACCTGGTCGGATTTACTTGACATTTGGTATTCGTACTTGACACAATTAATGAATTACGGATTTCAGCATTTTTATAAATTTAACCCCTACGAGAAGAAAGGGGGTCGCAAAGTTTGTATGAAAAGTAAAAAAAATTGGGTCGGATTTACTTGGTACTTCGTATAACTGCTCTTAGACAAAATTAATGGAATTTCAGCGTTTATGGAAATTCAATTCTTAAGGGGAGAAAGGGGTACGAAAGTTTATATGATAAAAGATAAAACAGTTCTGTGTCTGACTGACTCAGAGATATATAGACAACGCACAGCCTGAACCGCTGAAGATAGCTTTGGAAGAAATGTTGTTTACAAGGTGTAGAGGTGCACTAAGAATGAATTTTTCAAAAGTCAACCCCTAAGAGGCTGAAATGGGATGCAAAAGTTTGTATGGGCCAAATTCCACGCGGGCAAAGCCGCGGGCGGACGCTAGTCTATCTATATATATATACTAGTAGTTCGGCCCGAGCTGACAAGGAGAGGCTGGCAATTGTCAAATTTAGATTCGATTCATACTGCGTGTAATAAAAACTCATAGCCAGCGGTGTTATATGACAAAGCAGTAAGATGCGCTTCTTCGCCGTTGTCGAGAAAATCGGCATTGAAATATTCCGTTGCGTTCAAATACTTTCTACGTAAAGAAAATTTCAAAGAGCGCGTGACGCAGCGAGCCAGCTCTCTGCTTCATAAGCCCGTCGTCTCCGGTTCGAATCTCGCTGCTGGCAACTTTTTTTTAATTCAAAAATGTGTATACAGATAATTCCCGGAAATCAGTTTCAACAATTATGCATATAACACGTTTTTTAAATGCCGTTTGTTGTAGAAAAACCGACGCTTTCGGACTTCATGATATTGTTCGCAAACAAAGATATATTTTATAGTTATTTCAGCTAATAACACTATAAATAAAACACATGAACTACTTGCCTACAAAATTTGATGAAAATCGGATCAACGGTACGCAAGTTATCCTCGAACAAACATACAAACGCCTATTTGTTCCAGTAGACACTGAACCTCGCTTCGCTCGGTCAATTGACCGAGATGTAGAAAATGGAGGGAGGGTTTTTCCAAATCGGTTAATAAATGCAGTCGTGATAATTTAAAGTCATTTCGAGAGAAATGCCTTAAATTTTTCGTGTCATTTCACATTAATAGATGTAATGCTACCTATAAAATCCAAACTATTTTTGTCATTACGACCGGAATCTACCGTTCTTGAGATGTATAACGATACTCTTCAATAAGAGGGCACGTAGTAGACTAGTAGACGATATGGGTGGACTTCCGAAAAGTGGGAACCGAAGTTCGATCTGAAATTTGGCATACACCTTCATTTTAATGCTATAAGACTCACCTAAAAAGGATTTTTGGCGACGCGCCATAGTTTTCGAGATATCGATTTTGGAAAGTGATTTTGCTACCGCGCTTCTACTACATTTATAGCTGACGGGCTCAACTCTGGCTATATATATATCACATATAAAAGTTAGGGAGGCTAGGAATTTCGTTCGCGATTTGGAAAATAATAGTTTATCTCACTGACTACCGCAGTGACACGGCTTACACGATTTACTTGTGTCTCGATACAATGAAATATTCGGTACAATGTAAAATCACCGGAAAGCAGTGCTAGCGAGGTGTGTTACACAGAGCCTCTTTCAAAATTCGTATTTCTCAAACCAATGACCCAAGAGACCTATGCATCTCTGGGAGATGGGAGATGTATGGGAGGCTTATACATCTCCCATTCCACTTCTTCTAGGCCTCTACGCAACACAATACGCTCGTGGATTATATGCACCAGGCACTACCACCGGGGTAGATTCTTCTCCGAACGCCTTGTCGGCACTCGATTCCTACCACTTGACCCTCCATAAACATCGCCAAGAAATCGAGAGCGCTGTTGGAAAAGCCATTTCCATTGCCATGCGACACGGCCATACTGACTAGCACGCGTCTTGCGTGCCCAGTATCAATCCATCTAGTTTACTTCTGAAAAAAAGGCATTGAACAAACAAGTGTTAGTTCACGTTCGGCTTTCCTGACTTTACAAGTCTGCCGTTGCCCTACAGGCTTTTCTAATCTCCATACCACGTGTGCAACCATGTGTATCGTTTTATCTTTCTCTTTCAGTATTTTACAGCCATACTACAATTTTTTTAAGTGTCAAAACGAATTCTCCACAAATTCAATCTCCAAGGCACCAATAGCCCTGCAGGCATGTCTTACACATCCCTACAGTTTCTAACCATTGTCCTTTACTCATAATAGCTCTGTAGGCATGTCTTACACATCCGTACAATTCTAACTATTATCGTCTATTTATAATAGTTCTGTAGGCATGACTTGCGCATCCGTACATGTTCTAACTATTATCTTCTACTCATAATAGCTTTGTAGGCATGCTTTGAGCATCCGTACATGTTCTAACTATTATCTTCTACTCATAATAGCTCTGTAGGCATGTCTTGCACATCCGTACACGTTCTAACTATTATCTTCTACTCATAATAGCTCTGTAGGCATGCCTTGCGCATCCGTACATGTTCTAACTATTATCTTCTACTCATAATAGCTCTGTAGGCATGCTTTGAGCATCCGTACATGTTCTAAGTATTATCTTCTACTCATAATAGCTCTGTAGGCGAGCCTTGCGCATCCGTACATGTTGTAACTATAATCTTCCACTCATAATAGCTCTGTAGGCATGTCTTGCGTATCCGTACATGTTCTAACTATTATCTTGTACTCAAGTTTACATTGAATCATTCTCAAGTTCCTTTCAGGCTTTGGGTTCGAGACTTCTGGGTGACCATTAGCTCTCGGCGTCCCCGAAGCTATCAAATGAACCAAAATATTTTTTTGTTCGCAGAATTCCTTAAATCGCGCATTTGTAAATCCTGAACCTTGGCCATAAATTATTCGTTTCGGCATTCCAAAAGTGAACGAGTGTTTCTCAATCTGATTAATTGCTGTTTCCGCGTCTGAACGGTTTATCCAACTTAATGTTACAAATTTCGTGAATCCATCTATGATTACGAAAACGTATTCTTTTTTTCTCAGCGGGACCTGACAATTTTCTCGATATGTCTATATGAATCGTATACCATGGAGTATCGTCTTTTTCTATAGGGTGCAGCTGTGCTTGTGTCGGTCTCGATACTGATTTACAAGTTTGACACAAAATACAATTTGCTACAAATTTCTTTACTTGTTTTGACATATGAGAAAACCAATAAAGTTCGTATAATTTGTCCAAAGTCTTTTCCCAGCCTTAAGGCCAAGTGTCACACCGACCGAGCGGCCATGAGTGCGAGAGAGATAGCTGATTTGCAGATTCCCAATGATTTCTGAAACGGTTGATTTTTGGGAAAAAAGAAAAGAAACACGTTCCGCTCTGTTGAATGACGAACAACCGCTTTCTCTTCTTTTGCCCGAAATATGATCCGTCTAGGAGAAAACTTGGCAGTAGGATTTTTACCGACTGGACGTGTGACACATGGCCTTAATGACAAATATTTTCGTGTACGTGATGGATGAGTGACCATAACATTAGTCTCGGCACTACAGGTAGTGTGTCTGGTTTCCTTTTCTTTCTATCGTTCGCATCAAGATTTTATTTTTTATCATATGTCTTCCTGGTCTCTGATCCGGCAAGTACTTCGCGGTATAGAGTTTTTATTCCATCATCTTTCTGTTGGGCTACGATTAACTAATCATCGGCCAATTCTATTATTTTATTCGCGTCGTCTTTGCTGACATACTTTATCTTTTTTTCTAAAACAAGGTTTCGTGACAGAAAGTCCGCGTGTTTCATTCTTTCACCCGCGCGATATTCGATTTCAAACTCGAAAGATATTAAAAATGCCCACCAACGATATACTCGTAACGTTAGGTCTTTCTTGAGGCTTGCGGCCTTTAGGGAGTTACAATCTGTCACAATAAAAAATTTACGCCCCACTAAATATTGTCGAAAGTGTTTTATTGCGTTTACGACTGCGAGGGTTTCGAGTTCGTACGAATGATAACGAGTTTCAGCGTCTATGGTGTGTTTGCTGTAGTATGGGTGTTTATTTTTCTCTATGCGTTGAAGCAGCACAGAGCCATACCCAAGGGCACTAGCGTCAGTATGTAATTCGTTCGGTAGGCTAGGGTCAAATATACGGAGACACGGTTCTGACGTCAAACATTCGACGAGCTTTGTCCTAGCTTCATTGTGTTCTTTTGTCCATTTTATTGTCTTTGTATTCCCTGCGGTTAGTCTATACAGCGGAACTGCTGTCTGCGAGAATTTTGGTATAAACCTACGAAAATAGTATGCTAGCCCTAACTATTGTCTTACCTGGGTCTGCGTTCGAGGGATGGCCTATTGCACCAGGGCTTCGATCTTTTGAAGGTTGGGTCTCAGCTCTCCTTTCGATACAGTGTAACCCACATAATCAACTTGTGTTTTCAAGAATTTACTTTTATTTAAGTTAAATGAAAATTCATTAGCGGCGAGTTTTTCCATTACAACTTTCAGTCTATCTAATCTCCTGTTCGGTTTTGCCAGGGATGAGAACATCATCCAAATAAACAATCATGTAAGAATATCTTACAGCGCGTTATTAATTGCCCTCTGATACACGGAAGGAGCGTTTGTCAGTCCAAATGGCATTGTCAAATATTCATAATGTCCATTAGGTGTAATGAACGCGAGTTTCTCTATCGAATTTTCCTCTGCGGGTATTTGATGGAACCCGGCTACCATGTCCAATGATGAAAAAAATTGCGCTCCACACAAGCGATCTAATTGATCTTGAATCAATGGCAATGGATAACGATCTGCGACCGTGTTAGCATTTAATTCTCGAAAGTCTACACATAATATATCTGAGCCGTCTTTTTTTTACCAAAATGATTGGACTAGAGAACGGGCTTTTACTTTCCCGGACGATTCCTGCCTCGAGCATTTTGTCAACTAAACGTCTTACAGTTTCTCATTCTATAGTCCCTAGCTTGTAAGAGCCTCTCTGTACGAGTTTGTTTACGTCTTTCAATCTAATCTCGAGCTTACCCGAAGTTACTCGAATCTTAGGAGCCTCGAGGCTCATATGTTTAAAATAGAGCTTCAACAACTAGATAAGTGGTTTTCTTATTTCAACCGAATCACAATCGACAGCATTGACATCGATCTCTAGGCTTCACGAGCCAACAAATCGATTTAATTTTGAAAATTTAATCGTAATTCCGTTCAAATTGACTGAGGCCTTTGCTAACAATTCTTTGCCCAAAAGTAAATCAGTAGACAAATTTTCATCCGGTACCACATATAAGTCAATCTCAACATTACACCATCAAGGTCGACCCACACAGAGATAGCTTGCAGCAATCAACGTATCCGTTTCCGATACCGCGCAGCCGCGTTGAGACACATCGTTTCCTACCAGGCAATCTTTCTTCCAATTTTTCTCCCACAAGAGAGCAATCCGAACCAGAAACAGAGGTAAATGTCAACACCTTTCCTTCAGCCAGCTTCAAAGTACCTTCAGTACTTCACGTTTTTCTCCTCCTTCTTTGGACAATTCGTGGAGATATGACCCTCTTCCTTGCAATTGTAACAAGTTATCGCCTTCCTGGAATGTGAGCCTTTGCTGCCCCATGACTGGCTGCTGTGCGACTTTGAGGATGATTTACAATCAGCCTTACGATGCCTCTTCTTTCCGCAGTTGTAGTACTCGATGACCGAACAGTGCGACTTTCCATCTCGTGGCGTCGAAGTCTTAGTATGAGGACCAGGGGCTCCGAAGGATGCACGCGGTTGATGATGATCGATCGTTTTTCCATCGAGAGACGTCATTGCTTATTGCAAATTGCGAAGCGATTCGCATACAAATATGTTTCGCACAAATCGATTCTGAAACGAGTACGACAATCCGGCCAGTTGAATAGCGGTCCCGTCCACCGATTTCCGTTCCTTGAGCCACGCTTTGATCTTCCTTTCCCTATTGATAAAATTCTCGAGTGTGAAGTCGGCGTCGTCCGTCCAAATGGTGTGAAGTCCAGAAGCGACGTTTTTATTCTTCGCATACGCGCTCAGAAATTCAGCACGAATTTAGGTTCAGCTTTTTCCGGAAGGATCCACGCCGGTGAACCACTGAGCTGCTTCGCCCTTGAAGGCTTTAGCCAGATGCTGGACAACTTTCCAATCATCCGGTTGATAATGTCGAATCCATTCATTGACCATTTTGGCCCAGCCAGTTGCGTCAGTACTTTTTGGGTCAAATTTCACAAGATCCATAGGAGCTCGATCTCGTTGAGTAAGCAATGTAATTAATCACGCATTCTCCTCCTTCAATTTTGACGCACGTTTCCTCCGTTTATTTTCCTTTTGCACAGACTCATTAGCATCGTGCTTAGATTCCGACGACGTTGGACAGCGATCTCTCTTCCGATTATCAGATAATACACTGCTCGTCTCACCTGCACTTTTTTCACCGTCTTTAGTCATAGTCGTATTGAGACGCTGACACAATTTTCACGTGAACTTTATCGCCCGAATCTCTGAATTAAACGTTCTTTATCCCACTTCTGATGTCAGATATAAAAGTTAGGGAGGCCAGGAATTTCGTTCGCGATTTGGAAAATAATAGTTTATCTCACTGCCTGCCGCAGTGACCCGACTTACGCGATTTACTTGTGTCTCGATACAATGAAATATTCAGTACAATGTAAAATCACCGGATAGCAGTGCTAGCGAGGTGTGTTACACAGATCCTCTTACAAAATTCGTCTTTCTCAAACCAATGACCCGAGAGGAATGACTTGGGGACCCGAGACCTATACGTCTCCCACTCCACTTCTTCTAGGCCTCTATGCAACACAACACGCTCGTGGATTATGCACCACGCACTAACACCGTGGGAGATTCATCTCCGAACGCCAGCGAGATGTGTTACACAGACCCTCTTTCAAAATTCGTCTTTCTCAAACCAATGACCCGAGAGGAATGACTTGGCGATCCGAGACCTATACGTCTCCCACTCCACTTCTTCTAGGCCTCTATGCAACACAACACGCTTGTGGATTATGCACCACGCACTAACACCGTGGGAGATTCTTCTCCGAACGCCTTGTCGTCACTCGATGTCTATCACTTGACCCTCCATAAACATCACCATGAAATCGAAAGCGTTCTTGGAAAAGCCATTTCCATTGCGATGCAACATATATATGCTATCGCGCCCTCTGCTTTGTGTGCATCTTCTTCAGGTTTGGGCGGTAGAAGCGGTCCACGCACCCTACACGTGCATCCGAGACGCCCCACACGCACATCCGAGATGCCCTGCGCCCACACCTGTGTTCTACACACCCCACGATTGTACACACACACATCAGAGGTGTCCTGCGCCCACACCAGTGTTCTACACACCCCACGATTGTTTACAGGGTGATCCATAATAAGTGTATCACCGGGAAATCCCGGGTTCAGCAGGTCGCTCCGAAGATTTGTACTTAGCCGTTTTTTTTTCGACCGCGTCATCAAATGGGAAGCATTAGAAAATAGGCGCTCGATCTCCGAAAAGAACGCTCGAATTCGCCATGATGGACGATCGAAAAGGGCCGAAGAGTAGACGAAGGGCTACGTAGCCGTAGCCGACGTCAGGAGAGTTCTGCGAAAAAGCAGCGTTTGACAGATGCCAGCGCGCGTGATCTGACGTTTAGCGAATCATTCGCTACGTCGCTTGTCAACCTGTTTGGTTCGAGACTCGTGACAAGCCGCACGATTTGACGTTTCACCTATCGTCTGCTATCCGTCGGCGTGCCAAAGAGTGAAGCAGGCCGCAATTCATGAGATGTATGAATTTTATCGTGATTATCCATTGAGAATGCCTGTTCTTTTTGCTTTCTTAAGAAATAAAAATTAACAAAACCGGAAAATCGTCAATGATCATCCAATTTCGATATACCGACCGATTTTTTTTGCGTATAAGAAAAAAAAACAGGCAAATTTTCGTTAACAAACTCTCAATAATTTGACGTTAAATAATCGGGCATTGGATGTTTTCAGGATTCTATTATTCATTCGACTACTCCGTCTTGTATGACAGTCGGATTTATCTCCTAAAATAAGTTTTTCTGAACGAATATCAATGCAAAATGTGTTCAAGCTGGGTTAGGAAACATGAGGAGAAGCTTTGCACTTTCTCGTTGGGGGAGACGAAATTAGTCGGTTCCAGCAGACGAAAACCGATACAACGTTTTTGGAGGATTGAAACAATCTTCTGCACCGCTATGTATGGAGTCTTCTGCACAATGCGGTGCAGAAGACAATGCGGGCGGTGCTGCAAGCAGCGAGTACTACGCATTTAAAACAAGATAAAGACGAAAGCAACCTTGGTCTTGACGTTTCCGCGCGACGTTCAACGTCGTTCGACTGTTCCCGTCATGGCAGTTGCCGATTTAATCTTCGATTAAGCTAACGATTCCGGAGGAGGCCATCGTATGTCGTTGAAACGCAGCTAGCGCGATTACCAGCTCGCACCAAGCGATCAAGGATTAAATCGATCCTCCGAATGCTTTTCAGAGCCCTAGCTGACATCCCTAAAATCATTCACCCAAATTCGTTCTCGATTTCATCCTCTTTCTGATAAGAACGATCGGACAAGTAGTGCAGTACCGAAAGCTGCAATCGACAGGATCATTATTTACGGGTTGGAGATGAAATCGACATTGCGCTTGACATTTCTGCGCGACTTTCAACGTTGTTCAATCGTCCCCGTCGTGGCAGTTGTCGATTTCATCTTCGATCGAGCAAACGATTCCGGAGAAGGGCGTGGTCTATCGCTCAAACGCAGCTCGAGCGACTACCACCTCACACCAGGCAATCAAAGATGAAATCGATGCTCCGAATGCATTTTGGAGCCTCAATCGGAAAGCCCTGAAATTATTCATCCAAATTCATTCTCGATTTAATCTTATTCCCGGTTAGAGCGAGCGGGGAATTCGTGCGGTTCTACAAGGTGCCCGAACGGGACCAGGATCATAATGTACGTGATAAAAATGAAATCAACGATAAGCTTGACGTTTCCGCTCGACTTTCAAAGTCGCTCGATCATAGCCGTCATAGCAATCATCGATTTCTTCTGGGATCAAGCAAGCGATTCCCAAAAAATGCATGGTGCGTCGTTGAGACGCAGCTCGAACGACTACCACCAAGGATCAAGCGAGCAAAGATGAAATCGATGCTCCGAATGCTCTTTGGAGCCTCAATCGGACATCCTGGAAATTATTCACCCAAATTCATTCTCGATTTCATCTTGTTCCCGGTGAGAGCGAGCGGAGAATTCGTGCAGTGCTACGAGGTGCCCAAACGGGGCTAGGATCATTATGTACGTGATAAAGATGAAATCAACGATAAGCTTGACGTTTCAGCTTGACTTTCAACGCCGCTCAACCATACCCGTCATGGCAATCATCGATTTCATTTTGGATCAAGCAAACGATTCCCAAGAAGTGCATGGTGTGTCGTTGAGACACAGCTCGAACGACTACCACCAGGGATCATACGATCAAAGATGAAATCGATGCTCCGAATGGTCTTTGGTGTCTCAATCAGATATTTCAGAAATGATCCACTCAAATTTGTTCTCGATTTCATCTTATTTCCGGCCAAGGCAAGTGGAAAAGTCGTGCAATCCTGCAAGCTGCCAGTACAACGAAAGGAACATTATTTACGTGTTAGAGATGCAATCGACATTGCGCTTGACGTTTCTGCGCGACTTTCAACGTTGTTTAATCATTTCTGTCGTGACAGTTGTCGATTTCATCTTCGATCAAGCAAACGATTCCGGGAAAGGGCATGTTGTGTCGTTCAAACGCAGTTCGAGCGTCAACCAGCTTCCATCAAACGAGCAAAGATGAAATCGATGCTCCGAATGCTTTTTGGACCCTCAATCGGACATTCCTGAAATTATTCATCCAAATTCG
The DNA here is from genome assembly GCA_963932345.1 of Ophion ventricosus. NCBI lineage: Eukaryota > Metazoa > Arthropoda > Insecta > Hymenoptera > Ichneumonidae > Ophion > Ophion ventricosus. Next base: position 8,630,509 of record OZ010720.1, read on the forward strand.
TTCTCGATTTCATCTTATTTGCGGCAAGCGCGAGCGGAAAATTCGTGCGGTGCTATAAACTGCAAGTACAACGACAGGGTCATTATTTACGTGATAAAGATGAAATCGACATTGCGCTTGGTGTACCTGCGCGACTTAATGTCGTTCGATCGACCCCGTCATGGCAGTTGTCGATTTCATTTTCGATCAAGCAAACAATTCCGGAGAAGGGCATGGTGCATCCTTGGAACCCAGCTCGAGCGGCTAACAGTTGGCACCCAGCGAACAATGACGAAATCTATGCTCAGAATGCTTTTAAGAGTTTCCATCGGGAATCCCTAAAATTATTCGCCCAAATTCGTTCTCGAATTCACCTTATTTCCGACGAGAGCACCGCACAACTCGCTCTGGCCGGAAATAAGATCAAATCGATAAAGAATTTGAGTAGATCATTTCAGGGATGTACGATTGAGATAACACAAACCATTCGGAGCATCGGATTCATCTTTAAGGGCGGGGTAAAGTTAATTCGGCGAAAAAAGGCATGTTTTTAAGATTTTTTTTTGGCGTAACGGATAGTGTTCGTTCATTGAAAAATTTACATATAATAAAGTAACATTTGAACAACATTCTCCTAAATTTGCATTGCAAAATATTCAAAATTGAGCGAGTGAAAATTAAACCCCGGAGGCGCCTCGAAAAAAAGTTGGTTTGCGGTGTGCACCATAACTCGCAACAGAATCATCTGAAACAAAAAAATCAAAATGCATTTGTTAAAGGAGATGTTTCTCGAGGTAATGACGGGAGGATTTTTTTTTTTCGATTTTTCGATTTTTCGTAGCACTTGGGAGCCAAAAACCCGATTTTCGCTAAAAAAAATCGGCTAATTTGTTGTTGAAAAATTAGTAATTATAAAAAAAAACAAAAAAGCTCTCGACAATACCTGGTGAATTATGTGAAGAAGTACTGTGCAAAATTTCAAAGCGATTGGTCCAGTAGATTTTGAGTTATCGTGCACACGGACTTCAAATATGACAAGTCTCAGAAAAACGGTTTGAAAAACGCAGAAGAGTTTGGTCGCTTAGCGCTCATTGCACATAAGTTTGAGAACACTTCTCGATTGCATAAAAATCTGAGAAAATTCATGCATATTAAAGGTACTCAAAAGATTAATTTTGCATAATAATAATTCCAAAATGTTATTAACAAAATGATGAAAAAAAAAAATTAGTCAACAAATTTCCCCGCAACCCAATTTTTTTTCGTGATTCGTTTATTTTTCTGAATACGTATGAATTTTTTCAGATTTTTCAATTACCTTTGAATTTTTAGAAATTCAAAATAAAACTCGATAATTTTCTTATACTCACTCAAAGTCGTCGATGCCAGGTCCGTAGAGCAAAAGGCTTCCATCAAGATGATCGAGAGCATATTTTTGCGTTTGTCTACGCAAAACTCTTTCTTCTTTACTGTCGTGCGCCGCTTGCTCCTCTGCTCTACTAATTCGCAAATCGTCAACTTGTCGGGCCCATTCGTGAGAACTTGGCCCTGTACTGATTTGCATCTCTTCCATAAAGGCCAACAAAGCGAAAGAACCTTCATTGTAAGTACATGCAGCTACATAAGCTGCAATTTCCACAATTGTAGAGGTGCCACTGACTGACTTTGGAGAGATTTTCCAAATAAGTTGATTGAGACTCTCATTATTATTTTGCGTGAAACCTCCAAGACATCGCTGCAAAAGTGCGTCGTTGCTCAAGTCACTATAAATGGGCTCAATGGCTTCCAGAACGTTAGTAGGAAGGGCTGTGTAGCTGTGTCTGAATGATTCTAGAGCATCTGCAGCTGCAGCTTACTGCCATTCGCACCAGGAGTCTTCGCCGCTTGGGCATTTCTCGTGCTGTGGGTTCTCGTCGGTTGAACTGTAGTGATGATAAGTTGCCCATATGGCATTTTTCATCTTCTCAACTGAATCATAATTACGTCGAATAGCTAGTCCATAGTAAACAGTCAATTTATCAATCATTTTAGCAGTGAGCTTTCCTTTGCCAGAAAGGCTTTTTCTTTTTACGATCTTTCCGGCCTTGGTTTTTGTGTCAACTACGCTTGTTTTTACTAGTCCACGCAGACGTGTTCCCATTCTCTTTTGGACATGTCCTATGCATTCTTTTTTGTTTATCACAAAATCTTCACCATAAGGTTTTGCATTGACAACGCCGCTGTACGTCTTTGAGTCACCCTCTCCGATGTAGTTACGATATTTCACCCCAAGATTTTCCACCGATCGTTCGAACATTTCTATAATTGCTGATACCTCCATGTTTCCAGAGGGTCCCTCATGGTTGGCTTTGCAATAAACGCTATCCACATGCTCTTCGTACCACGCTTCGTATTCGGCAGAATCCAATTTGTTTTTCCAAGTCTTACAACCGTGGCAGTAACTGCTTTTTACAAAAAATGTCAAGTACCTTTCCAGTACAATATCCAATTAGAGAAGCAACGCCAAATAACGAAGAGAATCCTCTTTTTTTCCAAGTGCCGTCGCCTGATACAGTAAATTCTGACGTTTCTTCTACATTATTTGCTTCAGACATTGCTTTTTTCTCTTCTTGTGCAGCCGATGCGAAGAACTTCTTGGCCACATTTTGTATCGCTTCACAATGTTTTTTCATATATAAATTATAGGCTGGTTTCGATAAGAAAGCACTCGCCAAATCCATGAGTCCGCAGAACTTATTGCAACCGGCTAAACCTAAGCCTAACATTCGCTTTACGAAAACAAATCGATAATTGACATCGTATACACCACTGTCTATTCTTTCACTTGATGGAATGTAGTGAGGCTGTTTACACTTTTCACATGTAACCTTGATCTTGAAACCAAGACCTTCTTTTTTGCATGTTTGGAATGTAACTTTTCCATCACACTTCACACATTTGACTACAGTAGCAATAGTCGAAAAAACAAGAACGAAATCTATCATTCGATAATGTTTTTGGATGTCTTCTACCACCCCAGCGGGATTATTTTTAATTTTTTTCGCTGACGCGCTATTAGCTAACGGTTCGTCGTTTTTACGCTTTTGAGGAGGCACTTTTTTTTCGGTCGGCACAATTGCTCAATACCGTTCTCACGATCTTGTCTGCTTATTTTTCGAGGCATTTTTCGAGGTACGAACACGAACGAAAACGGACTCAAACTGTTAGTGTGACTTGCTACTGCTCAGCACGGCATACAGCGGTGAACTGATGTACAGACTAATGTGTATACTAATATACACCATGCCTCGAATATACATAACGGGACCGGAACAGGCCCGTTTATCAAGAAATTTATTCGGGGTCGAAAAATACAATAGCGCGCCGCGCAGCTGCCGCCCAGGTATAAAACCCGGCATGGAGCAATAGACGCTCAAATACTCATAACTTCGTCAATTTTACTCCGATCGACTTGAAATTTTAACACAATATTCTTGAGATATTATGCATTCATTTAAAAAATGAAAATTTTTTTTTTTTAATACTTTACTCCGCCCTTAACCGCTTGGTACCGATTTCATCTTTGATCGCATCGTCCCTCGTGGCAGTCGTTCGAGCTGCGTCTCAACGGGGCACCATACACTTCTTGGGAATCGTTTGCTTTATCCAAGATGAAATCGATGATCACCATGACGGGTATGGTCGAGCGGCGTTGAAAGTCGAGCGGAAACGTCAAGCTTATCGCTGATTTCATCTTTATCACATACATAATGATCCAGGGCCCCTTTCGGGTACCTTGTAGCACCGCAATAATTCTCCGCTCGCTCTAATCGGGAATAAGTTGAAGTCGGGAATGAATTTGGATGAATCATTTCAGGGATTTCCGATTGAGGCTCCAAAATGCATTCGGAGCATCGATTTCATCTTTGATCGTCTGTTGTGAGGTGCTAGTCGCTCGAGCTGCGTTTCAGCGACACACCATGCTCTTCTCCGGAAGCGTTTGCTCGATCGAAGATGAAATCGACAACTGTCACGACGGGGATGATTGAACAACGTTGAAAGTCGAGCAGAAACGTCAAGCGCAATGTCGATTTCATCTCTTACCCGTAAATAATGAACCTGTCGCTGTACTGGCAGCTTGCGGTACTGCACGACTTGTCCGCTCGTTCTTATCAGAAAGAAGATGAAATCGAGAACGAATTTCGGTGAATGATTTCAGGGATGTCAGATAGAGGCTCCGAAAAGCATTCGGAGAATCGATTTAATCCTCGATCGCTTGGTGCGAGCTGGTAGTCGCCCTAGCTGCGTTTCAACGACGGACGATGGCCTTCTCCGGAATCGTTAGCTTAATCGAAGATGATATCGACGCCTGCTATGACGGGAACGGTCGAACGACGTTGAAAGTCGCGCGGAAACGTCAAGACCAAGGTTGCGTTCATCTTTATCTTGTAATAAATGCGTAGTACTCGTTGCTTGCCGCACCGCCCGCATTGTCCACTCATTCTGACCATAAGTGAAACGAATAAATAAATAACATTCTATTATAAAAGTGCGCAAATGTTTACATTTCAGACTACGCTGGCATTCTAATATTCTTAAGAGAAATCACAAGCAGACTCGCAACGCTTTGGGATTTCCTGAATCAATCCGTATCGGGAGGTGAAAAATCGTATCTCGGGCGGTGCAGGAGATTGTTTTAATCCTCCAGAAACGTCGTATCGATTTTTGTTTGCTGGAACCGACTGATTTCGTCTCCCCTAACGAGGAAGTGCAAAGCTTCTCCTCATGTTTCCTAACCCAGCTTGAACACATTTTGCATTGATATCCGTTCAGAAAAATTTATTTTAGGAGAATCCGACTGGCATACAAGACAAAGTAGTCGAATGAGTAATGGAATCCTGAAAACATCCAATGCCCGATTATTTACCATCAAATAATTGAGAGTTTGTTAAGAAAAATTCGCTTTTTTTTGTAATACGCAAAAAAAAATCGCTTGGTATGTCGAAATTTGATGATCATTGAACCGGTTTTGTTAATTTTTATTGCTTAAGAAAACAAAAAGAACAGGCATTCTCAATGGATAATCACGATAAAATTCGTACATCTCATGAATTGCGGCGTGCTTCACTCTTTGGCACGCCGACGGTTAGCAGACGATAGGCGAAACGTCAAATCGTGCGGCTTGTCACGAGTCTCGAACCTAACAGGTTGACAGGCGACGTAGAGAATGATTCGCTGACGGTCAGATCACGCGCGCCGGCAAACGCTGCTTTTTCGCAGAACTCTCCTGACGTCGGCCGCGGCTACGTAGCGCTTCGTCTACTCTTCGGCCCTTTTCGATCGTCCATCATGGCGAATTCGAGCGTTCTTTTCGGAGATCGAACGCCTACTTTTTAATGCTTTCCATTTGATGACGCGGTCGAAAAAAAAACGGCTAAGTACTGTCACGGGTATCGCGTGTTAACGTAGGCGGAGGAAGGGGGGGACAGGATTAAAGTAAAGATTTACTTCACACAAAAAAAATATTTAAATCAAATTTTAATTAAAACAAAAAAACAGGGTGACTCGATATAATAAAAAAAAATTATGGTGAACAACAATGATTAAACTTTTAATAATGACTCGATATAAAATGAATGATACTGATAACAATACTAAGGAAATAATAACGGGATTCGGTACACGCGAATTCCCAACTCGAATTTCTATACCCGTTATAAACGCAACTGGTGGGCGCCAGCCTGTCTCAGGCAACGCGGCTTACCGCGTACGCAAGTTTGAGCAAACCAAAAAAAAAACGTAAATACGCGACGCGTATCGCTCCGCGCGAGACTCTCAAAAGAAAAGGAAAACAAACGGCGACACCTCAGGGTATCGGGGCAAGACGGGGTTCTCCGAACGCAATGGCCTCTTATATTCCGGACCACGACTAATTTTTATCCGTGCAAAAGAAAATTACACAATAAACGAAAGAATCAAAGAAACTTACGTATTTCGGCCGGCGACCAGAGCCTCACGGGGATGGCCACGGCTACGCGCACACGAGGGGGGGGGGGGGGGGGGGGGGTGAATTCTTCGCAGGACGGCGGGGATCCGCCACGCACCTTCGTACAATTTTTAACGGCTCGATTTCGTCTTATTTTATTCCGGCACTGCGAGGAAACGCTCCTCAATTCTACGCTACGATTTATCTTTACAAAGTAATAATTCGGCGACGCGCGAGGAAGGGACGACGATCTGGGACTAATATGGGGGGAAAGGAGGGACACTAAACGTCGCCCGAGCGACACAATTTTTACGCACTGGACTTTTTCTCGGCTTTTCGCCACTTTCGCAAAAAAGAAATAAAGAAAAGGAGGGAGACTTACTTGTTAGAGATCGATCCGGAGTTATTCTCTCACTCGATTACTCTCCCCTGAATTCTTCTTTCGCTTTATCTCTCTATTACTTCGCTCTTCTATACTCTTTATGCTACTTGGTGCTATCGGGACCACGTTCGCAGACTTAATGGCGACCACGCCGGCCGGCTTCTTCCTCGTTCCCAATTTTTCTCCAGATGGGAAGACCTCCCATCGAGTTTTCGCGTCGATCGCCGCGGCTCGCTCTTCCGGCCGTCCCCGTCGATCGATTAACGAGTCGATGAGCTCCCCGGTCGGTCAACGCGCCAGCCGGCTCGGCCGCGCGAAGGACGCAGGGCCTCGGTTGACGCTCGCTTTGACGGTGACTCGGGAGATGGCGCGCGCGATGACGAAGGAGTCGAGCACCGGGCCGACGTGGCTCTTGCCGACAGTCCGCGTGTTCCTCGCGTATGGGTCTTCGTAGGGGGGAGGGGGGAAGGAGGGGGAAGGAATAGTCGCGGACTCGATACAAAAATACTCTTAACTCTATTCTTACATCTAACAATTTTACGTGAAGGGCGCGGCGGAGATCAAGCCCGAGCGTGGTCACGCGGGCTTTTTCTCTTTAACTGGTGACGTCACGTCACAGTACAAATCTTCGGAGCAACCTGCTGAACCCGGGATTTCCCGGTGATTCACTTATTCTGGATTACCCTGTACACACATCCGAGGTGCCCTGCGCCCACACCAGTGTTCCATGCACCACACCATTCGCACAAAACGGAGAGCGTGATAACACATATAGGTATAGATAGAATTGAGCCTGTTAGCTATAAATATAGTAGGAGCGTATTTAAAATCAAGATAGATATACTCAGTGGGCTGAAGTAACAACTTCCAAAATTTCGATTTCTCGGAAAATATTGCGAGCCGCCAAAAATCCTTTCAAGGAAAGTCTTATAATATTAAAATGAAGGTGTATGCCAAATTTCAAATCAACATTCGGTTTCCGCTTTTCGGAAGTTCATCCGACGATATTTTCTTCTGTGTCATTAGTAAGATTATCGTCAATGAACGAAATTAGTATGTTCAATTTAGCTGATTGTTAGAGTTTAATTATATTGTGTCTCAATTTGTTATTGAATCTACCTTTAAATTGGAACTATATGTTTCAAATATCCTCAAGGGAGAAAACTATACATATTTAACTATATTTATTCAATTTTGATTGCAGGAAGCTATCTTTACTCAGATACGGACAGCAGTAAAGGATTTGTCACCGAGTATCACAAGATCATCGACGAGTCACAATTTGAAAATTCATCTGCGCCCTCAATGTGAAACACAGATGTCGGATAATTTGAATAATAACGCTACCGTTGGTAACAACCACTAGATCGCATTTGAAATTTTAGTACTTAAGGTCGATTCTCTTCGAGGCTGTATACACTTGCGTTTACTAAAGTTTGTTAAAAGTAAAACTGTAAATAATTCTTTAGACATAAAATTCATTTTCTTGCCATCGACATTATGGTCCTGAAGGTGGTGGGACACTCTCTCAGTTGGTAATAAAACTTGTAATCTCTTATTGAAGGCGCTTGATTCTGCAGGCCTAAAACTCTTTTTGTCTTCAAAAATTCATCTGCCTTTGGAAATAGTTGGACCCAAGATTGGAGGGGTTGGGGTAGAGTGTAAATTGAAGTTTTATATAACGTTAAAACGATGTAAAAGAGATTCAAGTGCCACAGTGATTGCAGTAGTGGCGTCAACCGTCATACTGAAGGTCGAATGAGAAATGTCTTTTGCATCATCTTAGGAGAGATGTCGGCGAACTTCTCCGTTCTCGCTCTCCCCATCCCTCACAACATGAGAGACATTTTCGTGATTTACATAAGCTTGGCATTTCTAAAATACGATTTCTATTGAATAGTTTCATAGCCTAGGATCACAACTTTAATTTTCAACATAGATTTCGTATAAATTCCAAAGATATATCAATTATACGGATTTTTTGTGAAGGATCAGATCGCCCATTGCGGTAGGGCAAACCGCCCCGCTGCAATACGAGGTACGGTTGTCCTTCGCTCGCCGTACCGTTCTCCGAATTATACCTAATAGTATACATTATATTGAATCCATTGACAGTATCCCTTCCGGGTCAAATTTTGCACCTGCTCACTCTACTATATAAAATCAGATGTTTCCCGACCTGCTCATTTAGTTACGCGTAGTAAGTGATACAGTACAGATCCACGTGTAAGACGTATTAGAACGCAGTGGAAATGAAACGAACGCATTCTAAGCGCAAAGGTACCATAGATCCCGGTGGATATCCTAGCAGTAATAAAAAAAGCAAGCATATTCCATTGAAACATTGGGCATCAGAATGTGACCGTGACTAGTAAACGCTTCGTTTCGCTATTGCATCCGGACCTGGCTCACGCAAGTGAATGCATTGACAATTGGGCCCAATGTCTATGTAAAGTCACACAAAATCGATGCACAGCGTATAGAAAGGGCTGACAAGCGTGTACTGGGAGCCTCGAAAGAAGGGCGAGAAGTTTGCCGACCAGCCCAAAAAGAAGCTGAAAATATAGCTGCTGCGGAAGAATTTCTGTATGGCATAGGAATCGCAGATTGAAAGTATTAATTTTTTTATTTTATAAATATCAAACTAGTTTTCTATACGTCAGGGCCCTTCCATACATCTTAAAGGGTATGTATAACCTTGGAGTTAAAAAAACAGGTCGATTTTTTATATATATATTTTTTTTACTTAGGTATTACGTTTATTTGTGTTCGAAGTCGAGTTTTCGCACACATACAAGTACATACAAGGAAACCGTTTCCGGTGTCCCCCTCTGATTTCGTTTATTTTTGGATATATTATTCTTCATCGAATTCTAAGAGACACGTATTTTTTTTTATCGGCGGAAAAACAGTTTTAAGGGGTGAAACTCACCCTCAAAGTTGGGCACCCTCCGAGTGGCCTTTGCAGTTCCGCATAGTTCCAATCAAGATATTCGAATGAAACCAATTCAAGAAGAATGCTTCCAGCGAATAATGAAAAATGCCCCTTTTCCAGTTCCGAGGGGGTGAATAGGGGTAAATCTATAGGGGTTGAAAGTGAAAAATTCGTGTAACTCGGAAACTTTTGTTTTATCTCGATGAAACCAATTGCATTCGAAAGAGCTTGAAAAAGTGGAAGATACGGATTTTTGCGTTTTTCGAAAAAAAACCTTTTTGGGGTGACTACCCCTGTATAATACCGTTTCCGGTGTTCTCCTCGGATTTCAATCATTTTTGGATATGTTGTTCTTCATCGAAATCGGAGAGACACGTACTTTTTTTATCGGCAGCAAAACAGTTTTAAGGGGTGAAACTCACCCTCAAAGTGTCTTTTGCAGTTTTGCACATTTTCATTTAAGATATTCGAATGAAACAAATTCGAGGATAATGCTTATGGCGATTAATAAAAAATGCGCTTCCATCAATTCCGAGGGGACGAATTGGTAGAAATTCATAGGGGTTGAAAGTCGAAAATTTTTCAAAAATCGATTTTTTTTTCATTCTATCAAAACCATCTAAATTTAATAGAGTTACATAACGTAGGAGATACCTGTTTTTGAATTTTCCGGGAAAACATCGTTTCAGGGCGAGCTACCCGTATATGATGTCCGGTGCTCCCTTATCCGATTTTGTTCCGTTTGATCGATGGTGTTTTTCATCGAAATTGACGTGACGCAAATCGTTCAATCTCATTGCGAATGACTCAAAATAGACGTATTCCTATTTCGACGGCATACATTTTTAGACACCTATGCGGGTTAAACGCTTCACAATTGTAAACCATAAACACGATTCTTTTTATTATAATGAATTCATTTGCATTCGAAAATACGACGAAGCTTACAGTGGTATACCATTTTACGTTTCTTCGAAAATCTTTTTTTACCGGTGAATGACGCCTAGGTATACGTGCGCAATTTCCATTCAAATCGTATTATGTTTAAATATTACGAAGCTATTTTTATCTGACAATAACGAGCTTAATGGTTAGAAGAACATTCGATTGTATTTCCTAAAAAAATCCATCCCTATTTTCAGACCCATTTTTGGCAGAATTTCTCATAGGCAGGCATATTTTTGCAGATTTCTATTTTCAAAATGTTTTGGTCGTACTAGACCTGATTGACGAATCGAAGCTATCCATACAAAGTCGTTTATTTTAACGCTAATTCACTTGCAACTACATAGTTAATTAAATGCATAATTGCGGATATTCCAAATCGTAAAAACAACAAACCCTTGGTATTCGTATACTATCTTGGCATTCGGAGTAATGTGAGTAATATTATTTATTGACGGTGATCCCCACCGATCAAAACGACTGCAGCAGAACTCGTTTTCGACATGACGCTGAAAATCCCAGGAGAATTTCTCGCCGATACGGAGAGCGGAGTTAACCATCAGCTGTACGCCCGAAACCTGCGTACCTACATGTGAAACATCCGTCCTATACCGACAGCTCACCATAGTAGAAGAAAACCATTCCATTACAAGAACCTCTACACCTGTACACACGTATTCGTCAAGAACGACGCCAAGCAATCTCTGGAACAACCTTTCCGAGGCCAATACCAAGTCCTGGAAAGAATATCCGACGTGGTATTCAAAGTCTTGGTAAACGATGAACCCGTCACGATCAGCACAGAGAGACTAAAACCCGTCTTTTTCGAGGAGATACCAGCAAACGACAACGAAACAACTAGTCACGAGGTTCCACGGTCGCAATCAACAAGAAGTATGGTAACAATTCTAACTGGCCAGCCACACACATCCAATATGATTTCGCTTGCCCCTCTTACGCTTACGCCTCGCCCCACGTTACCTCCATGAACGTATGCGGGACCCTTCTTTCTTTCTTTGTTTCCTTTGGGCTGGCTCCGGTCTACGCTCTAGAGCGATTTGACCATACGGCCATGTAATTGGGGAGTAGATGATGGCGAAGTAGGGATGAGTAAATCTGAGAAGTATTATAGAAACGGGCCTACAAGCCCGACGCGCGCGCCACCCGCCGAGGTAGCGGTGGCTGAGCGGGAAGCGCGCGCGTCGTGCCAACCATTTTAAACTATGAGGTGGCGAGATGCGCCGGGGCGTGAACTGGTATATGTTAAATGCGGATGATGTGAAATCATATGGACATTTTTGTAGAGTTAATGAATTTCATGATGGCAGTGATAATTCGTGAGCTGGGGGTTGTTACTAGAGATTCAATATTGAATGGACGAAAAATGTTTGCTTCCGCTAGAGAATGAATGAGGATAGAACGATGTAGGTGATGCTCAGGGCAGGCCCAGAAAACGTGGTTTAAGTCCTGTGATTCGTAACCGCATGAGCAGACCGAAGACTGAGAGAGGCGTTTTCTAAAGAGGCTGGCTTGAAGGCTGTAATGATTCGAACGCATTCTGGAGAGTGTTACGATAGATTTTCGATTCAGACGTTTGAATTTAGTAAACGTTTTAGAAGAGGCTGTGTAGTAATTTTGGAAGTAGGGGGTGCCCTTGTAGGTACCCTCGAATCGTAGACGACGGTCAGAAGAGTCAAGGCACTTTTTTCGTGCAATAGGGAAAAGATCTGAGGGCGGAAGAGAGGTGAAAAAGGTTTCACCGACCGAAATGGCTGATTTTGCAAGGGAATCCGCGACTTCGTTGCCCGGAATTCCGTGATGGCCTGGGATCCAAACTAGGTTGATGTGTATGTTCTGATTAATTGCTTCGAGAAGGGCTTTGAGGATGCCGATGGTGAATGGGCAACACGTTCGCGAAGTCGAGACGGAGCGGAGAGATTGAAGACAACTGAGAGAGTCCGTGAATACGAATGCAATAGGAATGTTGTTGGCCATAATTAATTTAATAGTGTGGAGAATAGCGAGAGCTTCGGCTGAGAAGATTGAGGCAAAAGACGATATCCGGTATTTAAGGGATATGGAGAGGGAGGGACAGTAGACTGCCAGACCAACGTAGGTGCCTGGGTCAGATTTAGAGCCATCTGTGAAGAAGAATGGGGTCTCATTCTCGTTGTTAAAATGTGCTAAGAATTCAGATTTGGGGTCAGCCGATGCTTGTATCAGGAAACCCGTTTTAATACCAATCGAAAGGTCAGATAAATCAATGGAGGGAGAGATGTCGTAGCATGGAGGGAAAGGATGGGGTTCTATGAGGCCTTTGTGGTGAACGAGATTGTTGTAGGCTTTCAGCAAGGGAATCTGGAAAAGTGTCTGGTGAGTGTTAGAGGATCTGAGTGAAAGTGAGAGTGTAGGTAAAGAGGTGAGAAGAGGGTGATCAGAGGATGAAAAGGTTTTGAGAATAAATTTATCACTGAGAAATTGAATACGAGAGAGAAGAAGAGGTTCGCACGCTTCCGCGAGAACCACGTTGTTTGGGGTAGAGGTGCGAAGGCCGAGGGCGAGTCTCAAGGCTTTACGCTGGATTATTTCTAATTTGTTAAGTGAAGGGTGATGTTTGAAAGGTATAACCAACGAACCGTATTCAATTATGCTACGTATGAGAGCTCTGTAGATGTGGACCAGGGAAGAAGGATCAGCGCCCCACCAGTTGGCGCGAAGGCATTTTATAATGTTTAATAGGTTATTGCATTTTGAGATGAGTTGGTTAAAGTGTGGGTTCCATGATAAGTGGTTGTAAAGGATAAGTCCGAGGAATTTGGCTTGAAGGCAACCTGATACCGGAGAAGAATCTATAATAACAGAGGGTTGAAGAGGGTCAAATTTGTTGCGTGAGAAAACTACTAATTTAGATTTGGATGGTTCAATTGAGAGACCTCTCGAGTTTAAGTATCCTGAGATACTTGGTCCAGAGAGGGTTGTAGAGAAGAGGTGCGGTTGACAAGCTGACGAGATGTAGAGAAAATGGCCATGTCATCGGCAGGCTTGAAGGCAGGAGCTTTGCGGGTGAAGGTGTTGTTCTAATTTGGTTTGTATATAGAATATACAGGGTGGACCACGCAACGTGTGCACCTCTTTTACGACCAAAATATGCGTTCCACAAAAAAATGTTTTATACAAAAGTTACATGGCTTATAAGGCTACACTATGTGGTGCATTTATTTTTTTTATAGGTAGAGGCGCTTCGAAGATTTGAAGGTCAACTTAATTTTTTCAAATGGAATGCTATATTTTTTATAGCGTAATATGATAGAGTATCGAATTCTGAGTAAAAAAGTATAGACCTTTATTAGCCCTAGAGTTAATAGCTAACGAGTAATTTCACTTTATTACTTTAAAATTTTCTTCACGTAATATCAAGTTGGAGATTCAAATCTACTACAAATTTCTGAATGGCAGTGTTTACATCACAGTGTTTATCAATATGAACACATTTACCACATCACACATACTTATCATGATTCACAATCTTCTCAATGATTGTAATCCAGTATTAAAGTATCCTTCGGTGATTGTGCGTGATTATTATCAGAAAGATAAAAGTGAAACACTGCCATTCAGAAATTTGTAGTAGATTTGAATCTCCAACTTGATATTACGTGAAGAAAATTTTAAAGTAATAAAGTGAAATTACTCGCTAGCTATTAACTCTAGGGCTAATAAAGGTCTATACTTTTTTACTCAGAATTCGATACTCTATCATATTACGCTATAAAAAATATAGCATTCCATTTGAAAAAATAAACTTCAAATCTTCGAAGTGCCTCCACCTATAAAAAAAAAAAAAATGCACCACATAGTGTAGCCTTATAAACCATGTAACTTTTGTAGAAAACATTTTTTTGTGCAACGCATATTTCGGTCGTAAAAGAGGTGCACACGTTGCGTGGTCCACCCTGTATAGCAAAGGGCTTAGACTGCAGCCTTGAGGAACACCTTTGAGGGTTTGGAAGGCACCGTGAATAACATCAGCTACCTTAAAGTGGAGGGAACGAGAAGAAGTGAGATTGTAGATGAATCTACAGTAGGACCGTGGGAGGCCGATGTGTTTGAGGTAGTCGGTTAGAAAACCCGGGTCGACATTGTCAAAGGCATTGGACACGTCCAAAAAAATACATGCCGTAAAGCTGCGGGTCGAGAAACTTTTGTAGATCTCGGTTGTGAGAATGGAGAGATTGTCGAGACAGGATTTAGATTTACGAAATCCAAATTGCGATGAGGGTAGCAAGAGGTTGCTCTCTAGCCATTGTATAAGACGAGAATGGAGAAGTCTTTCCATAAGCTTAAGAAAGCAAGAGGCTAGGGAGGTGGGACGGAATTTGCCGGGTGTAGATTTGGGGATGAAGAAAACGAGGAAGTCGTGCCATGATTCCGGGAACAGATGAGATCGAAAGAGGTTGTTGAAGGTATCAAGAAGAATTACGAGAAAAGAGTGGGGTAATTTGGAGATGATATGGAAATCAATTTTGTCTAAGCCTGGAGCTGATTTGGTGTTACACATTGAAATTGCTGAATCGAGTTCTTTAAGCGAGAAGGGGGAATCGAGAATTGGGTTTTCTAGAAAAGGGGTATCCTCTGTCGGGAAGTTGGGATAGAAACAAGAGGGTTGACAGATAGAAGGGATGAGGGACAGACATTTTTCTTGGCCGTGATGTTGGAAGGGACAAAATTGGGATCGAAAAGGTTCCTGTTGCGGAGGCTCTTAACTTTAGCCCAGACTTTTTTAGCTGGAACGCGGAAATCGATAGTTTGAGTGAATTCTTTCCACGAGTTTTTCTTAGCTTTTTTAAAAGTTTTTTTTTGGCTATGGCATCTAATTTTTTCGCTTGAATGAGGTTATCCAAGTTAACTAGGCGCCTGAAGGAGGCACAGGCCTGTTTGCGTGCGGCGTTGGCGGCGTCACATTCCGAATTCCACCATATGGCGGGTTGGAACTTGAATGTGGGAGCTCTATCAGCTGTTGGTAAACTCGAACAAGAGTGGAGAACGGAATCATTAATGGCTTCAGTTATTTTATTGTATTGAATTAATGGAGAAGGGTCGGCAATAGTGGGAGCCACCGAGTTCAGGGATTCCTTAAATAGGAACCAATCGATTTTTTTAAAGGGTAGCGGTGAGAGGAGAATTTGATGGCCGGTAAAGAGATACCGATTGTGATAGTGATAGGAAGATGGTCGCTGAGGAGAGAGTCTTCTTCGACTTGCCATTCGCAGAAGGGGAGCAGGTTGGGGGAGACTAGGGAGAGGTCGATGGCTGACGCGGCGTTGTTGAGATTAGAAGGATTTGTAGTGAGAGATCCATTGTTAAGCAGAGAGACGTTATTGTTGATAAGAGAGTGTAATAGGGAGGAGCCGGAAGGGCTGTTAGCTGCACAACCCCAAGCGGTGTGGTGGCAGTTGAAGTCGCCAGCGAGAAGGACGTTCCCATTGGAAGGGAGGGAATCGAAGAGGTTTTGCCATACATTGGTGCTTGTGCGAGCGATTGGGGCGCGGTAGAGAGATACAATGGTGAGCTGTCCCAGAGAGGTCGAGATAGAGATCGCTAGGGTGTCTAGTTGGTCCGTAATGTTGAGAGTATTATTGATTTGTTTAAAAGGAATGTCTTTTTTAAGGGCGATGGCCAGGCCGCCGCCTCTTTGGTTAGATCTGTTTTTGGTGAGAAGGTGGAAACCCTTAAGTTTAGGTATAGAAGAGTCGGTGAGCCAAGTTTCATATAGAATAATGATGTCATATGAATGGGCGATGTCCAGTAAGAGACCGATTTTATTGAGAAGACTACGGCAGTTCCATTGCAAGATTTTTATCTTTTTATTGGGAGCCATGTTGAGCTTGCGGAGAAAGGGAAGCGAAAGAGCTAAGGAGTGTTGCGAAGAAGGGAGATACCGTATCCGTTAAGCCAAGAGAAATCAGCGTCGGGATGAGCTGTTGCATGATAATGTTGACAAGGGTAGAGATTAAGTCGCTGTTTTGCACCATCTGAGAGGACTCGATTGGTGCGGAAGAAGGGTGGGATGGCCCGGGAGTTGGATCCGGATGGGGGGGGGGGGGGGGGGGGGGGGTGTTTGGGGCTTTGCTGAAGGGCGAATCCGTTTTGAGAGAAGGGGTCAAGGCGTCCGTTTGAAGCCATGAGAAGGTTGTTGTGAGCTGTGCGTGTGGCAAGCGTCGATTGATGAGCGACGTTCAGATTCTTGAGCGTTTTTCGCTGAGGGGTCGCGCGAATCGAAGCAACGTTTGCATTAGATGTCGGTTCGGGGGATGCGGAGGATGGGGGGTGTTGCAGCGTTTGAGGTGGGCGTGAAGCGACTTCACCGTACGAAATCAGTGGTTGCTTGAGATGAGTCGGCGAAGGTGGAGCGAGAGAGTGTGCCGAGGAGAGAGACGGGAAGTGCGCGGAAGGACGCATAACCGGTTAGCGAGACGCGGTGGATCGGCCTCCAAAGAGCTGTTTGGCCTCGAACAAAGGGATGCCTCTCTCTGTCGCCGTTATTGTTATATTTTTTTGATGGAGGAAGGCAGGACATTGCATGCTGATAGGAAGATGGTTTTCTTTACAATTGGCGCAGGAAGGCGGACCGTCCCTGTTTAGGCACTCTTCATCTCCCTCATGCCTCCTGCAGCCGCAGCGAATGCATTTGGGGCGGCTCTTGCGCTGTTGAGAGACGTGGTTGAACTGGAAGCATGAGAAGCATATCTTCACAGGAGAATGCCATGGATCCACCGCATGATGCGCCTGAAAGAGTGAGACGTGATCGGGGCGAGAGCGGCCCTCGAATTTCAGGTAGAAGGAGAGTGAATTGAGTAGGGAGAAGCTTGGATTCGTTGTTGATGGTAACTTTGCGGTTTTGCCTACGAGCATCTATGACTGAGACGGAACAGTCGATGTTTTCGAGGAGCTCTTCCCTCGAGATGTCCAGGGGGACGCCCCGGATGAGACCCTCGCAGTTTATGAAGGAGTCTGGGATAAAGGCAACCAGGTTTGCGGATGTGAGTATGGAGTGCGAGAGGATGCCGTTAGCCGCCTGAGCGCTTGAAAATACAACTGAGCATTGTTGTCGGCCGGAGTTGAAGACGTCCAATATTTGCTGTTTGGAGAGCACGCTGAGGAAGATTCTGCCTACCTTAATTGCGTTCAGTCGAGGTGATTTAGGGTCGATTGACTTATCTTGGATCAGGACAACAAAAGGGCCGGAACTCTTAGCTCCGTACTTATTCGCTCGAAGATGGTTCCGGACGGAGGATGCTCCGGCAGCTTGCGTTGAACACGCTTGCGTTATATTATTATTCTTCCGGGACTCTGCATCGGGCTCGCGGTGTTTCGGCTTGGCGTTTTTTTTTCCTGACAGGGCATCGGTCGGCTCATGCGGGTGTTTCCGTGAATCTGGAAATGATTCGTTACGCAGGTATTCGACTTGTTTTTGTAGGTTAGGTGGATGAGAGGAGTCAAAGTCAGAGTACTCGTCCATAGGGTCCTCGCCCTGAGCATTAAAAGAGTCAGCCATGTCTTACCCGAAGGAGAGACAGGCGAGCGTGAAGGAGACAACGGTTAGAGAGAGGTTAGGAAAGATGGTGAAAGGTTAATGAAAGTGTGTAAGGTGAAAAATGGCGAGAGATGGTATCGAATTAATAAGATGCGTGGGCTCTAAAAGAATCAGGCGCATTGACTGTGAGAGAAACTCCGAATGTAAGGTTTTCACTCTTTATAGTATCGAAACGTTAAACTCCGAGGGTTCGCACGTGATTCGAGAAACGACTTCTTTTTAAAGACGTATGCGGGACCCAAAGCTAAAAATAAAAAAAAGGTTTCCTTCGCAACCTAGTAGGTTGCTCGGAGGGGAGTGGTGAGGTGATCAGAGAAGCCAACCTTCTCTGTCAGGGGGAGCCCCTCCATCTTGAACAAAATAAGTAGAGCCAATAGCGTGCCCCTACGCTTTGTCGTGGCTGCAGCGTTTGCATCCAATTTCCCGGCCACGAGGAAGAAGAAAGACACTTGCGCAAAGGCACCGGGACGAGGAGCTTCGCTCCCATTACACATTATTCATATTGTTCGATCAAATAAAGATATCATATTTACCTTTAGTTACAAACTCAATCGAAACTTTATTATCCTATCACGTAACTGATGAACGGGGAAAAGTACGTCTCCCCGCAGTTATCGTTACGCTGCTGCCATCCATCGTCGCGACCAAAAAATACGGAACTATAGCAAATCCCAATACTCCCCATCCCACCCATCGATGCTCGGCCCTACGCTATCGACCCGAATATCGATTACCAGCACAGTAACCCTTACTTTGCCCGGGAGGTGCTGCCCTCGGACGCAATTTTCGGGAACCCTTTCAACAAATTTTGGAAATCTCAGCCACGTCGTGGAAGAGGATCTGGAAGCACAGTCAGCAAGGAGATTATAGGGAAGGAGTCCAATCTCCGTATTCTGGCGTGTCCGTAAAAGTGTCCTGAAACAAGGTTCCGCATAAGCGGTGCTGCGGACGGTCGCGGATATGTGTTATATCACGTATGTTTTGCGCATGCGTTGTTATCAGCTGTCTCTGTTGTTATTAGCTGTCACATAAGCGGACAATTCTAATTTTCTTAACTTTAATTCATTTTATAAATAAATCTCGTATAGCTGTAGTAGCGCCTTAAGATGTTTCAACATTTAAGTCGTAATGCAATTACCCACCTAATTACGAAAAAACCACCTCAAATATGCCATAACAATTTATATCCGACGTAAATATAAGTCCATTCAAATGTGGTCAAGTGGCCGAGATTATAGTGTGTACCAGGTGTACAAGTATGAAATGCGGATTTCAGACAACAGATGGTGCACCAATGCAGTTTGTGCTATAAAGTTTTGACACTGCGCCATTTTGTTGTGTCATCAACAAGTGTCAGACGCGCAAGAGTGATAGATTGGAAAAGTGTGTGCATAGTGTTGTGTTGTTGTGTTCAATATGTCGACATTTATACCGAAAGAAAGAGCATTCGCGGACAGCATTAATTTTTTGTTTTCATTTGAAAAACACTGCTGCTGAATCATACCAATTACTTTGAGAAGCTTATGATGAACATGCTCCATCGCAAGATACGTGTGAACGATGGTTTCGGCGTTTCAAAAGTGGTGACTTCGATGTTGCAGACAAGGAACATGGAAAACCGCCAAAAAAATACGAAGATGTGGAATTGCAAGCATTGTTGGACGAAGATGATTCGCAAACACAAAAACAACTTGCCGAGTAATTGGGTGTTAGTTAACAAGCTGTTTTCAATCGGCTACGAGAGATGAGAAAGATTTAGACGACCGGTAGATGGGTACCACATGAGTTGAACGACAGGCAATTGGAAAAGCGCAAAAACACATGTGACATTTTGCTCGCTCGGGACAAAAGGAAGTCGTTTTGGCATCGTATATTTACAGGGGATGAAAAGTGGATTTATTTTGAGAATCCCAAGCGCAAAAAATCATGGGTAGACCCAGGCGCACCATCCACATCGACCGCAAGACTGAATCGCTTTTGCCGCAAGACGATGCTCAGTGTTTGGTGGGACCAGAAGGGCGTGGTCTATTATGAGCTGTTAAAACCTGGGGAAACGATTAATACTAAACGTTACCAACAATAATTGACCGATTTGAACCGTTCGCTGCTTGAAAAAAGGCCAGAATACCGAAAGAGGCAACACAAAGTCATTTTTCTTCATGACAATGCTCCATCACATACGGCAAAACCGGTTCGCGACACGTTGGAAGCACTCAGCTGGGAAGTTCTATCCCATGCGGCTTACTCACCAGACTTAGCTTCTTCCGATTATCACTTGTTTGCATTTATGGGTCACGCACTTGCTGAGCAGCGCTTTGGTTCGTACGAAGTTGTGAAAACATGGCTCGATGAATGGTTCGCAGCAAAAGGAAAAGATTTTTACTGGCGTGGTATTCACAAATTTCCCGAAAGATGGGAAAAATGTATAATAAGCGATGGAGCATACTTTGAATAAAGCACTTTTTATCATTCTTCCGAATTTAACGTGCTTTTTTTAGAAAAAAAATCCGCATTTCAGACTTGTACACCTGGTAAAGCATGTAGAAAATGTCAGCGACTGGGATATGCGAGTGTAAATTGCAATGTCACCAATGCGTCAAGTGTAGTGCTTTAGGCGAAACCGGAAAATGGATTTTAACCCATTAACGCCCAAGAATCGCGATTTTTTCCTTCATTTTCAAACCAGATTTTTATTATAAAAAAAAAATCATAAAAAATGAAGAGATACGTTCCCTAGTATTTTCGAGTGTGCTCTTTCAGAATCTGGGGTCAAAATCGGGTTTTGTCCACTAGGAAAAAAAATATGGCGGCTTTTAAACAAAAAAAACAGGAAAAATCGATGACACTTTTTTTTCAACATTTTTTTTTACATCGAAGCCGTTGAAAAGTCCAGTTTTTTTTTCAACCATGGGTGCATAGAATAGTGACGCTTGAACAATACATTTTTTCAATTCGTCGTTATCAACATTTTCACCCCCAAAATGGCGCTTTTCACCCCCTGAGTGACACGAAAAATTTCACGCTCGGTATCCCAAATGAAAAGTAGTTGGATTTGGACGAAAATTGGTACTCTGAGGTTTTTGAGGTCGCTGATTATGATTCTGCTCTCAAAATTCCGAAATTCAAAATGGCGGATCCAATATGGCGGAGAAAAATGCAAAAGTTCATTGGAATTGGATGGAATGTGGCACTCGGGGGTTTTCGAGATCGCTGATTATGATTCTGCTCTCAAAATTCCGAAATTCAATATGGCGGACAAAAATGCAAAAGTTCATTTGAATCGGATGGAATGTGGCACTCGGGGATTTTCGAGGTCGCTGATTATGATTCTGCTCTCAAAATTCCGAAATTCAAAATGGCGGATCCAATATGGCGGACACAAATGCAAAAGTTCATTTGAATCGGATGGAATGTGGCACCCGGGGGTTTTCGAGGTCGCTGATTATGATTCTGCTCAAAATTTCGAAATTCAAAATGGCGGATCCAATATGGCGGACACAAATGCAAAAGTTCATTTGAATTGGATAAAACGTGGCACTCGGGGGTTTTCGAGGTCGCTGATTATGATTCTGCTCTCAAAATTTCGAAATTAAAAATGGCGGGTCCAATATGGCGGACAAAAATGCAAAAGTTCATTTGAATCGGATGGAATGTGGCACCCGGGGGTTTTCGAGGTCGCTTATTATAAATCTGTCTTTAGAATTCATAAATTCACATTTTTCGATAAAATATGAAAGAAAAAGGGTTTATTTTTTATGAATTTCTCATAATTACTCATATGTCTTTATTCTACTCTTAGCATGACCCAGAGAAAACGACATGGACGTGGTAGAATTCCTTTCTCCTTTGGGGTGCTTTATTTGAGTGAGTCCCCTTGCCTCTCACCTTTTGGGGTGCTTTATTTGAGTGAGTCCCCTTGCCTCTCACTGAAACCGACTATGTGATTGGTTTACTTTCACACACGCTCTGCAGAAGTATCCATTACACTGTTTACAATAAATACAAGTTCTTATTGAACAGTTAGAACAGCGCGCTTGTTTGCTTTGGCGGGAAATATCGTGTGCTTTATTCCGTTCTCGCTGACTCTCTTGTAAGTAATATTTGGCAATCGAAATTGCGAATTCCTTTGATCCGATTTTGTTTTTTCGATCTCCAGTTGCATTGAATATCACAACAGAGTTTACAATGGCGGCCTGTATCAGTCTAATGTCCATTTCTTTGAACGGAAACTCGGCAGCAGGTTATTGCAATGTCCATCGTGGACATCTACTCCACCCATGAATTGATTACAGAGGTGAAAGGCATGTGGAAAAGGAATCTCAATTTTCGATTGTACAATTGAACTATACCTCTTTGACGGTAATAGCGGCGTCACCCCGGTAGCAGTAGAAGCAATCGACACCGGTTTTGAATCTACAATAGTTATATAGTTGATCCCACTATTTTGGTCATGCTGTACAACATACGTGCCTCGTGGCAATTTCTTGTCTACTACGTTCTTTTCTTTTACTCGATTTTCTCTAATAGTTCCTGTACATCGTAGGCCTAACTTTTTCAAGTGCACTATGAGATCAAAGCTTGTAAAAAAAATTATCGCAGTAAAGATGCAACTGGGATATCTTTTTTGGAGCTATAGTTTCGAAAAAAGGTTCCAGTAATTCCATAACTACACGAGAACCAAGTGCACATTTAGCCAATTTGTCTTCAGTGTGTGAGTTTTTTCCACAATATAGATTGAGATTTAGCAGATAGCCATCGGCAGTGCAAAGACCCCAAAATTTAAGACCAAATCGTATAGGTTTTCCCCGGATGAACTGTTTCAGTGGTGTCCTTGCATACGATTTAGCCATCATTTCATCAACAGATAAAGCAGTCTTCCATAATCCAAACTGTTGAATATTTTTTTGAAATAATTTTAGCAATTTGCGAACGCGACATGCCCGATCATTAGGATCGTTGTCTTGAGATGTCGAAAACTTTAATTTTGATTTGATTGCCTCAAATTTATTGCGTGGCATTGCAGAAGAAACCACCGCACAAGATAAAAAAGATCGGTGGACCAATAGTCTTTTTGAGATTTTTTTTTGTTGAATGAACTTAGAATAATGATTCCAATGAAGGTATTCAAATCATTCAATTGTAATTCATAGTCGTTCTTTTTACGAGCTTGAATGATGAATTTTTTCATTTCTGTACAGGAAAATTTTTCAAATTATTGTACAGGCTCACTTTTTTGAATCTCTTTTTTCACGCCCTCAGACAGCAATAGTTTATCATCACAGCCATTAGGGTGGGTCTTTTCACCAATCATCCACTTATATTTGTGATCCTTCTAATTTACATTGATTTTCAGTGTCATTTTCGACTGCTTGTTTGTAAGTTATATTCGGAAGTTCATCGTTTGATTCCAAATCAGAATCGAAATCATTGGAAGTACCGGAATCATCTGGATTCGGAATCTGAACGATCTCGTCACCACTATCGTCGGAATTATTCTTTTCTGTGCAAGAAGGAACAGATTGTCTTGGTCGTTTCCGAGACATAAGGGTACAAAAAAAATTTTTACTTCGATTGTACTTATGGAAAATGTTTTAACAAAATATTTATTAAAATTGCGTTGGAATATTGTCAATATCTTTACACAGCCTATATAATCATGAATTTTTTAAAAAGTGAGTTCACCCAGGAGCAGCGTGATACTATACAGAAAGACTAGGTAAAATATAGAAAAAATCGGAAATTTCTCAACCTCTGTAGTTTTTATTTTTGATGGGTCACATAAAAAATAGAATACATCATCATGTAACATGAATGAATCAAATGATTATTATTTATATATGGCAGATCCAGTATAGCAGACGAAAATGCGACAATTTTTTTGAAACAAAAAATTAGACTCTAGATGTTGTGCGTGAATTCACAATGTAAAATTATAAAAATAAACCCTTTTTCTTTCATATTTTATCGAAAAATGTGAATTTATGAATTCTAAAGACAGATTTATAATCAGCGACCTCGAAAACCCCGGGGTGTCACATTCCATCCGATTAAAATGAACTTTTCTATTTTTGTCCGCCATATTGGACCCGCCATTTTGAATTTCGGAATTTTGAGAGCAGAATCATAATCAGCGACCTCGAAAACCCCCGAGTGCCACATTCCATCCGATTCAAATGAACTTTTGCATTTTTGTCCGCCATATTGGACCCGCCATTTTGAATTTCGGAATTTTGAGAGCAGAATCATAATCAGCGACCTCGAAAACTCCCGAGTGCCACGTTTTATCCAATTCAAATGAACTTTTGCATTTGTGTCCGCCATATTGGATCCGCCATTTTGAATTTCGGAATTTTGAGAGCAGAATCATAATCAGCGACTTCGAAAACCCCCGGGTGCCACATTCCATCCGATTCAAATGAACTTTTGCATTTTTGTCCGCCATATTGGATCCGCCATTTTGAATTTCGGAATTTTGAGAGCAGAATCATAATCAGCGACCTCAAAAACCTCAAAGTACCAATTTTCGTCCAAATCCAACTACTTTTCATTTGGGACACCGAGCGTGAAATTTTTCGTGTCACTCAGGGGGTGAAAAGCGCAAGTTTGGGGGTGAAAATGTTGATAACGACGAATTAAAAAACTTTATTGTTCAAGGGTCACTATTCTATGCACCCATGGTTGAAAAAAAAACCGGACTTCTCAACGGCTTCGATGTGAAAAAAAATTTTGAAAAAAAAGTGCCATCGTTTTTTCCTGTTTTTTTTTGTTTAAAAGCCGCCATATTTTTTTTCCTAATGGACGAAACCCGATTTTGACTCCAGATTCTGAAAGAGCACACTCGAACATACTAGGGAACGTATCTCTTCATTTTTTATGATTTTTTTTTTATAATAAAAATCTGGCTTGAAAATGAAGGAAAAAATCGCGATTCTTGGGCGTTAATGGGTTAAAGATTATACCTAAGGGTACCACCGGCAAGATTCAACCTCTTGATGTTTACGGTTTTAGAGTAGGGAAAAATTTCATCAGACATTTCTCTGATAGTGTAATATTAATGGATTATGATATCAATTTACACTTAAGAAATAATTTCATTAAATTGCAATCTCTAACTCATAATCAGTTATCATCCCCTCAATAAGTCAATTTTTTCAAGTATTGTTGGTTCAAGAGTGGTTATATAGAAGTAAACCCAGAAGCATTTGGAAATCCTGTCGATTTTGGATGGGAGAAGCTTGCAAATCTCATTGTCAAGTCCCAAAATGCAAAAATGTGGGTGTTATTCGCTGTTCGTGGTGTAAGAAATCGTTATGTTTTGAGCATTTTTTTGATGATTACCATTATTCATTGAAAGTACTGCAGTAGGGCAGTACTTTCAATGAATAATATAACTTACATTACTCCAAATGCCAGGATAGTATAACAATACCAAGGGCTTGTTGTTTTTACGATTTGGAATATTCACAATTTTGCATTTAATTAACTATGTAGTGGCAAGTAAATCAGCGTTAGAATAAACGACTCTGTTTGAATAGCTTCGATTCGTCAATCAATTCTAGCACCACCAAAAATTTTGAAAATAGAAGACTGCAAAAATATGCGCGCGTATGAGAAATTCCGCCAAAAGGGGGTCTGTAAATAGGGGTGGATTTTTTAGGAAATACAATCAAATATTCTTCTAACTATTAAGATCGTTAATTGTCAGATGAAAATAGCTTTGTAATACTTAAACATAATAAGATTTGAATTCGTGAATACCTTTTATTCACCAATAAAAAAAGATTTTTGACGGAACGTAAAACGGTATACCTCTGTAAGCTTCGTCCTATGTTTGAATGCAAATAAATTTATCATAATACAACGAATCGTGTTTATGGCATAAAATTGTTAACCCTTTAACCCGCATAGATTTCTAAAAATGTATGCCGTCGAAATAGAAATACGTCTATTTTACATCATTCGCCATGAGATTGAACGATTTGCGTCACGTAAATTTCGGTAAAAAAACACCATCGATCAAACGGAACAAAATCTGATGGGGACACCGAACATGGTATCATATAAGGGTCGTTCGTCCTTGGACGATGTTTTCCCAGAAAATTCAAAAACAGGTATGTCCTACGTTATATTATATAACTCTGTTAAATTTAGATGGTTTTGTTGGGATGAAAAAAAAATCGATTTGTATAAATTTTTCGACTTTCGTCCCTATACATTTCTACCATTTAATCTCCTCGGAATTGACGGAAGGGCATTTTTTCTTATTCGCCATAAGCATTATGCTCGAATTTGTTTCATTCAAATATCTTGAATGAAAATGTGCGAAACAGCAAAAGTCACGTTGAGGGTGAGTTTCACCCCTTAAAATTATTTTGCCGCCGATAAAAAAAATACGTGTCTCTCTGATCTCGATGAAAAATAACATATTCAAAATAAACGACATCGGAGGGGAACACCGGAGACGGTATTATACAGGGATCATCCCTAAAAGGGTTTTTTTCGAAAAACGCGAAAACTCGTATCTTCTAATTTTTCAAGCGCTTTCGAATGCAATTGGTTTCATCGAGATAAAAAAAAAGTTTTCGAGTTATACGAATTTTTTTACTTTCAACCCCTATAAATTTGACCCTATTCACCCCTCGGAACTGGAAAAGAGGCATTTTTCATTATTCGCCATAAGCATCGTTCTCGATTGGTTTCATTCGAATATCTTGATTGGAACTATGCGAAACTGCACAAGTCACTCGGAGGGTGCCCAACTTTAAGGGTGAGTTTATTCCCACCCCTCTCCTAAAGCCCGTTTGATTCGGTGGCACCATCCTTTTTCTTCTACCTCTTCCTCCAACCTCTTCGCCAGTACCGTCGTATATATTTTATATAGCGACGGCATCAGCGTTACCCTCCTGTAATCTTCTACCCTCGTTCCCTCTCCTTTTTTCATTATTGGGGCTATTATCCCCTCTTTCTGACCCTCCCCTCTCCACACCCTCCTATAGATTTCCCAGGCCCACTCTACCGCCTTTTCGCCTCCCCATTTCCATGCTTCATTTGGGATTTCATCTCCCCCCAGCGCGTTTCCCTCCCTGATTATTTTCACCGCTTTTCTTATTTCTTCCTTACCCATCTCCTCTTTTTCATCTTCGTTTTTCCTTCTCTCTACCACCCTTCTCGCGCCTCCGCCACCCCTCCTAATAATTCCATAAAATACTTTTTCCATTACTGCCCCTTTATCTTTTCATTCACTCTCTGCCTGTTCCTTCTTCCCCGGTTTACAATTTCCCACACCCTATCCTCCGTCCTCGCCTGCGATATCTCCCGTATCATCCTTTCCCTCTTCTCCTCCTTCTTCTTTTCGCATAACTCTTTGTATTCCCTCTTCCTCCCCCATACGTATCCTGCGTACCTCCTCCTTTCCTCCATCTTCTTAACGCTGCTCTTACCTCACCCTTCCTTTTCCTGCTTTCCTCGTCCTACTATCCTTCTTTTCTTACCCTTTTCTCTCTTCCCCCTTCTTCCTCATTCTCCTTCATTGCGTTTTTTACCTTTTCCGATATTTCCTCAACCAGCCCTTGAGTCTCCTCCCCTACTCCGACCCCCTTAATCCTTTTCCCATACTCGTCCTTCATCCTTTTCGACCACCTGCCACTTCCTACCTATCTTTCCCTCTTACTCTCCCCCTTGCCCCATTTTATTGTCACTATCAGCGGGTAGTGATCCGACTCCACCCTACCCCCTACTGTCATGCTCTCTGTCCCCTCCCTTGTGTCCCTGTACACTATCACGTAATCTGTCACCGTCTCCCCCCTTCCCCCCGTGCATGTGAATTCTCCCTCTTCATCCCCCTCTCTATATTCCCATTGAAGATCTCCCATCCTGTCTCCTTTACCATTTTTATTATTTTCCTTCCATCTGCGTTTATCTTCCCGTCTTTTGATTTCCCCGCCCCATCTTCCTCCATATCCCCGTTCACATACACCCATGACCCTTCCCCCTCTCCCACCTTCACTGCCATTAGTCCTTCTTCCTCCCTCCTCCCCTTCTGTCTTTCCGCCTTCATTTCTTCTAGCACTCCTATCATCATTACCCATTGTCTGTCCCCTTAGTGCTCTTTTTGTCTGCCCTTTGCACCATCCACGTATGTCCCTTTGATAGTCAGTCTCTTACCCTCTTCAACCCTTTTTCCTCTATCCACGGTTCCATCATTATTACCACTTCCCATTCCTCTAGTTCCTTCCAGAAGCCCTTGTCCTTGTTCACTAAGCCCGCTACATTCCAGAATACCATCCTCCACCTCTCTCCTTCTTTTCCCCTGTTTGCTTTCCCCTTTTTCCCCTCTTCTGTCCTTTCTATTCGTCTTTTGCTTCTTCCCTCCTATCTCTCTCTACCCCCCCCCCCCCCCCTCCTTGTTCCCGCTCTCTCTCTTCCCTCACCTCCTGCCTTGTTCTCCCCCCCGGCTCCGCTATCTTTTCTCTCCCCCTTCAATCCCTCAGTACCTCTCCTTGCTTGTCCCAGAACCATACGGTCCCATCCACTACCACCTTCTCATATCCTATTCTTACTCTTTTCCCCTTTCTTCCCCTATTCCTTTTAGTCTCCACTGCATCTTTCTCTCCCTCAATGTCAAGTCGTCTTCTATTTTCTCCCTTCTTCCTTTCAGTTCTCTTTTCTTTCTCATGACCTCTTTCTTCCCCTCCATATTCTCTATTTTCACTTTTATCATCACTTCTTTCCCGTGTTCTCTCCCTTTCCTTATCTTTCCTACTTCCTCCGCCCTTCCCTGGACCCCTATTTGCTCGAGAATCTTTTCTACTGTCTCTCTTACCGTCCCCTCTTTTATTACTCCCCTCATCACAAAGTTTTTTTATCTCTCCTCTCTCTTCTCTCTCTTCCTCTTCTCCATTTTCCTTTCCATCTCTTTTACCCTTTTTCCTATCTGTTCCTCCTCTCTTTGTCCTCTACTACTTCTCCTATCCCGCGATTCCCTATTATCTCCCTCATTTTTTCTATTTCTTTCACCTGCACTTCTGCCTTTTCTATCCTTCCTTCCATTTTCCTCATTCTCTTCCCCATGGCCTCTTTTTTCTCCCGCCACCTTTCCTCCTTCTACCTCATCTCCTCTCTCGTCCTCCCCAGGTCCTCCTTGACTGCCCGCCCTTGCTCCTTAACTTTCGCCATATCTCTCCTTACCTTTTCCCTCATCGCTCTTATCAATTCTTGCAGGCTCTCCCCCTCCTGTCTCGCTCCCTTCGGTGATCTCCGTGCCTTCTGGCTCTTTTGAAAAGCTCCCTTTTCTTCCTGATCTTTTCCTTCCATTTGTTCCCTTTTCCTTTTCCACAATTTATTTATCTTCCCTAAGCTCGAGCTTCTCTCTCATTAGTCTTTCCGCGTTTGCCTTTCTTCCCATTTCTTTCCAAGTTCCTCCTCCTCCTCCGTCTCCTCCCCCGCCCTGCTGCTCTCCTTTTCGCTGCGCCCACCCTTTCCTTCTTTGTCCCTGTAGCTCATTCTTCCCTTCACCTTATCTGTCCAGTCACTTTACCGCCTCTCTCTTTCACCATGCCTACCTTGCTATCTCCCTTCGTTCTGTTTCCTTTTCTTTCCATCTGATGTCGTTACTGTTCCCTCGCCTGTTTCTTCTCGCCTTTGCCCGTCTTCCGTCCTTCCCTCCTCACCGCCTCTGTTTGCGGCACTCTTCCTAACCTCTTTTTCTTATCTGTTTTTCCTCTCTGTTTTTCTTTATTTCAGCCTGCTTCCCATCTTCTTTTCTTTTCTGCTCTCCTCCCTTCCTTCCCTTCCACCCTTTTTTACACTTTCACTTTCTTTTACTTTTACTTTTAAAAGGAATTTGTAATATTGAACCCTTGAGGGGGAAAACGGGGGGCAGAGTTGGTATGGGAATTTTTAAAAATCTTGTCGGATTTACTTGAAATTTGGTATTCGTGCTCCTTGACACAATTGATGAAAGACGTATTTTGGTGTTTTGAAGAATTCAACCCCTAAGGGGAGAAAGGGGGTGGCAAAGTTTGTATCTATCTTCTATATGGACATGTCCTGACTGACTGACTGGGTGACTGACTGACAGATCAACGCACAGCCCAAACCACTGCAGATAGTAGCGTGAAATTTGGACAATAGTTTCCTTTTATCATGTAAACACCCACTAATAAAGGAATTTGTGATATTTAACACCTAAAGGGATAAAACGACGGCCAATTTACTTGAAACTCTATATAAATAATTTTTAAGGAAAATAATTAAACACGTGCTTTAGCATTTTTCGAAACAACCCCGATTAAGAGGTGAAAAAGGGTGTTGAAGTTTGTATGGATACAAAATATTCCATGGGTCGATTGACTTGAAACTTGGCATAAATCTATATCTATAAAAGGACATCTCCTGACTGACTGACTGACACAGATCAACGCACAGCCTAGACCGTTGAAGACAGAAACGTGAAATTTGGATAGTAGTTTCCTTTTTTTATGTAGCCTCCTACTTATAAAGGATTTTTTGAAAGTCAACCCCTAAGAAGATGAAATGGTATGTAAGAGTTTGTATGGAAAGTTGTAGTCCTGGTGTGTATCAACTTGAAACTCGGTATAAATATTCTTCAAAACAAATAATACAACGCATATTTTAGGCTTCTTTAAAACAACCCCTAATAAGGGGTGCAACTGTTTATGAAGTTTCTGTGCTCCAAATTCCACGCGGGCGAAGCCGCGAGCGCACGCTAGTTATTTATACTTACTCGAGGAGGGCTAGAAACAGAAACTCGTGACGAATTTATGTGAGAGGTAAACAAATATCACATAGAACATGCTCAACACTTAGAACTCGTATCAGTCCTACAACATTTCACTATTGGACTAATTTTCTATTCACCATAATTATTAATAATTATTCTGTGAGGGCTGGAGGCTAGAACCCTTGACGAATGTATGTGGGAGGTATCCAAACATCCTATAGAACATGCATAATCTTCAGAACTCGCACCAGTGCGATGGGAGCAGATCATAGTGGATGATTCCCTTCCAATCCCACCAAACACACAGCAAAACCTTCTTGGCCGTCAATCCGGGCTTGGCGATCGTTTGGGCCGGCTCACCGCGATTGGACCACGATCTTTTTCGGCTGTTGTTCTCGTATGTGACCAATATTTCATCGCCATACATCGAGCTTCTTCTTGAGATCAGCCTTATGCAAATAAGGTTCCAAACGGTTTTCTGGCTAACCTTCAGTTCCTGGGCAATGGAATAAGTGCTCACATGCTGGTCCAACTCGACGATTTCCATGATTTTTTCGACATTTTCGACGATTGGCCTACCAGAGCGTGCGTCATCTTCGACGTCCATATTACCAGAACGGAATCGTTGGAACCACCGCTTTGCTGTTGCATTCGATACTGTATTAGGTCCATAAACAGCACACATTTTTTTGGCCGCCTGCTCCGCCTTTTCACCTTGGTCGTAGTGGTACTGAAGGATGTATCGAATTTTCTCTTTTTTTACCTCCATTTTAGAACGCTGTAACACACAACTGGCTTCACCAAACACAAAACTGTCAAAGAACTTATTTTGAAGCGTAATGTCACCTTTAAATCGCCGTATATTATGACCCGATACGATGTATACATCGTGAGATATGGCTCACTAAAGACATCTACTGGAAAACGCTCAGAACTTTTTACTTCACCCAATATAAATGATCGTGTTTACCGTGATGTTCCGACGACGCCGGCGAACATGCGATAACGAATTACAAGAGCCTGCGCCGCTATCACACCAGAAACTATTCGAAGGTCAAGAGAATCATTCATCCGACGTCTTCAAAAATATGTCGAGGTTAATGGCCATCACTTCGAACATTTGTTACAATAAATTTTTTGCACAAAAAATTCAATTACATTATTCGGATATTCTTATTGTCAATACCATCACGATTTCCCGTTTTTACGCGTGTATTTTGGTGAAAAATCATTTCACGGTCATAATATCATAGGTCGTTGGATTCGTCTGAATATTAGCTACAAAGTCTTAATAAAAAAAAACATGTTCCCATTTGTAAAACCATTGATGACCTTGAGAACACTAAAACTATGACCTTGTCAAAAATGAATTTTTCACCACTGTATCAGCCCTTCGAAATCAATCAAATTACCTTCTGACATTTTTTTCGTCACTCTAAAGGCAACGGTGATATTTGGGGTGGTAACGTTAAATGATCCACCCTGTATATAATCAACAAAGCAATCAAACGGATTTACTGGAATATAACAAAATCGCAATCAAATATACATCGCAAACTCAATTAGACCTTACCGAATTGGAACGAGACACAGATACGCTGATGAATGCTATATTATTCGCAAAAGCCGGGCAATACATCCTAGAATACTTACGGCTAAAGAAATACTACTAACAATAAGTGCACAGGCTATACAAAAAGCAATATCAAAAACCGAATTTCTCGTACTATTGGACATAAAATACATGCAAAACTTAATCGCCATAACTGATGTAACGATATTCCATCTACACGGAAAACTTATTTACGTAATCAAAATACCACTAATAGACCCAATGACTTATAGGTTGTACCAATACACTCCGATTCCTGTACGCCCTCAAATCTTAACAAGTAACTCACGATTTGCTTTCATTAATACAGACTCTCATTACACATCCATTTCAGAAGATTTCAAGAATTATTTTAATCTGCAAACATTAGAAACGTGCAAACTAGCGATACAGAAGTATCTGTGCGCCCAGGACGCCCCAATCCAACAAATAAATGACAACAGTGGATGCGAAATCCAACTAATTATTAACCCGCTATTCGATAACATAGAGCTTTGCCACATACGGTTAAAAACACTCCGCCAGACGTATTGGTCCAGAATTCAAAGCACAAACTCATGGTTGTTTGCATCACCAACAAAGGAGAATTTATACATATACTGCACAAATCAACAACCATCAATACAAATAATAGAAACATTAGCATACTAAAAGTCGATGCGCTGTGTCAAGCAAAAACATCCACGACGGAATTAACACCGTCCTTTGATTCAACTTCTACACAACAACTGAACTTCTCCCACATTATCGTACTCAATATAACTTCTATTATCAGAAACTCCATCAGGAACGAGCGATGGGAATTCAACATAACAGAAATCCTCACTAATGTCGAAAAACTTACTCACCCTCTAGAATCAGGCTCAATAAATGAAGATTTAATAAACAGTGAAATATCACTGAAAACAGTTATAAAAAAGGCCTAAAAAATTGTCCAATTACAAGACAGGAGTAAAAAAATAGCCTCATTAGAATCAACCGTCAAAATTTCTGGTATATCAATTATTCCCATCCTAGCAGTTTTAGGAGCATGCTGGAAATTCTCCATGTTTGGGAAAATACGCCAAATTTATAAGTCATGTCCTACCTAATGAAGAAACAAAAGCCCAAACTAATCGAATAAATGCAACACGATTGTCGCGGTGAAAACAACGTGCAACCTGTCCCAACTCAACGATAAGTAGCGCGACCTTCGGAAATGGCTCTAGTACCATCAAACTACTGTGGAGACGTGGTAATGATTAGAAACCGACCGACAGGAACAGAACGTAGGCCTTATCGCACGGTCACGTACTATAGAAGTAAAGTGCCATAAGCCTCTTCAGCTTCGCTCACTCCACAACGGCACACATCCTTAATACCTTTCTATGCATGGCACGCTTACGATTGACACAAAACACACCGTTATCACAACACGTCCACACACATCTATCGTAGATAAATACAAACACGGAAACAAGGATGGAGCTACCGACGGTGAAATGCCCGCTCTGGAGGAGAAACGGTAACCTCATGTGCCCCCCGGAACACCTTTGGATCTGTTCCGATAAATTGGCCAGGGCAACAATTATGCACGGTGGAGCCGGGATGCCGTGCCCCCTGTACGACGTGAAGTTCCTGGCACCCACATCGCTGAGATACTTGGAAAAGTGTTCTGCGTACTGGGTCAGGATCGGAAGATGGCCCAGGGGTGAAGTGAACCTCGAAGATGAGACGGACCCAACAGCCGGACCATCAACGGCAACAAAATGAAATAGCAACGCGGCCCAGCGACCAATGCCGGCACCACAAACACTCATTAAAAAAACGGATAGGGACGATATCGACACAGGGAAAAGTGACAATGACATAACAGACAACGACGTAACAAGCAACGACGATGTGGAAGTTGACGAAACAACCAGCAACGAAATGGACGCTGACGAAACAAACAATGATGAAACGGACAATGACGAAACAACCACCGACGAAATAGACGCTAACGAAGCAAACGATGACGAAACAAGCAACAGCGAAACAGATAGCGACGAGCCAGGGCAGACAGTACACGAAAGGAACTTGACCATAGCCAACGAAGAAATTGTAGACAACACCTACGGAACAACAGATCGAGCAACGAATGACCAAATGACAGACATAAGAAACACAGACAAGACGGCAACGAACGGCAACAACAACGCCGACTGTAGCATACTGATTTACTATTAAAAAGGAGCACTTATCCTATAAAGAACCCGCAATAAGAGAGGTTAAGACCCTTCATTTGAGAAACTCCAGTACCCCAACATAATGCACACATATTTCGCAAGGAGTACAGACTGACGACAGAGGAAAAATAGTAATGGAACGGAATCTCATAGACTGGTACAGAGCACAATCCTTACAAGCACTCCGACAACAACGAAACCTACTGAAAGAACGGATTATGGAAAGACTAAACACAGAGACATTACCGACGACACCCCCGCGAACAGACTAGACAGTGACAGTTGAAAACGCTATGTCTGAGCGCACGCTAAGCGCACTAGAATAAGAATACATTATCATAAAACTGCACTAGAATAAAAGCACTCTAGCGTAAAAGCGCAATAATATAGAAATGCACTAGTATGTAAGCACATCAACACCATATAAACATATCCATATACTACGCAAACACTAAACTACTTTCTTTTACCCTTTCTTCGATTATCTTCTACTTTCTTAACTAAATAAAACAAAATTTTCCCTGAAAAACCAAGAAGCGTGTCTTTCATTCTTCACACCGACCAGCGAGGACCAACCAAATCCTGAATAACATGTCTATACCCTTTAACACCCAAACTAATCAGAATTAAGACTGTTTCAGATTCAACTTAAAAGAAAGGGAACTATAAAATACGTATACACTTTTCGGCATACAACGAATTAAAAGGAACCAAAACGGAAAGACAAATTACGAAAAATTCACGGAAAAATATATTTACCATACGAAAAATGGACATAAGGGAACGTCAAAAGTTGAAGGGATTCCTGCGAGTCACCAAACAAAATCTTTATAAATTGCATGAATTAAGCAACCAGCTACCCATCTATCTCCTTATAACAAAACAACTTCCACTATCCCAGGAACTAATCTATTACAGTCAGTTTCAGATTCATGGTAATTTTTTTCTTCAACATACATACACGGTGGTCGATACATTAGAACATTACGATATCAGGAACAAATTACGGACGTACGAAAATGGAAATAAAATTGCCAAAACAATGATACAAGGAACACAAAAACCAATTCTCTGGACCATTTCCTTTTCACTTTACGAAACATATTCGATTGGGAATACTGCATCCGACTAGAATGTGGTCCAAATTGCACCTACAACATAATCGAACCGTAACTTTAAACAAACACACAACACACACATTCATATTATATCGAGTCATACAACTTTTACTTAGATGTATAGAATTAATAAAAAAAAGTTTTGTAACCTACGATGCGGAACGTCGTTTTGTAAGAGTGTCACGGTTCCACACGTCTCTTATTGCCAAATCCAGTCACACGCAAGCATCTGACACTCCTTAACCACTATCAGTAGTTTCTCACACCTAAACTCCAACGCTCATCTAAACCTAATCTCTTTTCCTGGAAACCTTTCTCTGCAACTTCTCAGACTCTTTGTCCCTTTGTTTTTAGTCCCGTACGTGGCATCCTTTCTACCCACTTAGGCCCCTCCACTTGAATTACGCTTCCTTCCGATAGGCCCAAGAGAGTTAGTTCATCTCCAGCGCTCCGACGAATCGTCTCCGAACTCACCGATTAACCCGTGCACTCCGCGTTCTCATTCGATACCCGCTCGACCATCACACAACCTTGTTAGAGAAAATAAAGAAAAATAACTTAACTTTTTTTCACCGCCCTTTTATGCGATAAACCTATATACCTTTCTCGTATTCGTGCGATATATGATTTATCTCTATTTATTTAATTTCAATATATTTAATATTTAAAAAGAATAGCTTTAACGAATAAAAAACATATTTTAAACAAATAGGGTCGTAGAAGGCCGCGTACATTTCTCACGCTCACGACCATGGAACGCCGTTGCGGAACAGCTGTCAGTCCTTAGGTGCTGCCATCAATCGTTAGCTCGAGGAATTATGTACGTTGAGGCGTTATTGACGGGAAGAAACATAACCTTACGTTCCCGTGACAAATAATTAATAAGATAGTAAATTTAAATATGCTGATGCATTTAAGGCCTACGTTTGGTGTCTTACGCCCCCCCCCCCCGGCTCCGGCCCACAGAGGGGCAATCGCGGCAAAAATTCGATTTTCTGAAAGTGAGAATTTTAATGATTAAATACTTGCCTCTAATAGTGAATTAGCCGTACAATCAAGATATGAAACCGCCTTTTCGATCAGCGATTTCTGAAACGAAGTAATACTTCTTCAAAGTTGGAAATTTGTACAACTTGTAAAATGAGGGTACTTATGGAAAGCACACAATACAGTACAGATTTTGTAAAAGAGGATTTGGGCAGCCATTAGTAATATCGAGTAACACTCAATAATGATGCAACTGCTTTGCTTGGGCCAAAAATGTAGAGTGGGAATTGTTTGGTAGAGCAAATACGCTGTGTTCGTGAATGTTTTCTCGTAGTTAGAGTTTAAAAAAAAGCTCCATTAGCCTCCGGCTGGGCTTGGTAATTTTTATTATCTATATACATTTTAGAAGAAGCCCTGTTAATTTCAGCTGCTTAAATCTGCGAATGTGGACTCTGTAGGGGGTAGGGGGAAGTCCGGCGGGACTTCCCCCTACCTGTGGTATAATATGCTCTAAACGATCCATAAGATCCTTGATCCTCGGATCCTCACGATTCCGAAATAATAAGTGCTGCAGCTCTACCAATTGTATTGCTTTCTGAAGAGGGCCAGGAAGGCCGCAACAAGGCGTATAACATTTTTACACTGAACAATTCCAGGAAGCACTCCCGTTCACTGACAAGTGAAGATGTATTCCATAAACTTTTGGAGACCTCCGATCCGCTAATCGCAAGTTTGCGACCGGAACGGAAAAAAATCATCTTCCAATGAGTGAAGAAAGTTTACAATTATTATTCTTGTTTCGTCTTCCTTCTCTCGTTTTTCTATCAGTGACAGGATCCTTTTAAATCAAATGCCCATATACCTTTTAAAAAACTTGAATGTCGATACCCTTGGATCCCATGATGAAATTTATTTTTTGGACCACAATTTGGTCAATTTCGACCATCAGGCCGATTGGACAGGCCGATTAATCCGAACTCTCGCCGAGATAGAATTTTCCGCGAAAGAACGAAACTTTTATTAACGTTTAAATCACGGGAATAATCATCTAGGATATATATATATATATACGACATTTCTTTTTAGCATTGTGATTTTTTATGAGTAGAACGTGTTTTAGGGTGGTTTCTGGCAACCCCCAAATTTTCAGAAGTTTTCAACACGCCAAATAGCTCTATTTGATCCGAAAATTCACTAGTTCTCTTCGAAATTTCGCTAAAGAAACGCTGGAAATAGATGTATTTATTCCTTCCAAGACGAATAAGACCAACCCTAGGTCAATACGACCATCTATTCTCAAAATATAGAATTTTTGCCGCATTTCAGCTATTTTGCCCCTCTGTGCCCCCTACCCCCCTCGACGCGTGCGATACAGCTTCCCTAAATAACTCAGCGTACGTTTCAGATATTGTATCCTACTGGTACCGCGTACTCCACCAAAGTGGCACAAAAGCAGTAAGTGGTTATCAAGGTTCTGTATGCAATACAACTTCTGCACGTGCTTGCAGCAATATGTAACATATTTAACAATATAAAAGCTCGGAAAACATGGTTTTGTTAGATAAATAATCGTGTGCACCATGGAGACAGGGGCTTTTACGCCCCTTCTTTAGTGACACTTTGTCTCCTCGGTACACAATGTGCTATTTTTTAGCAGTGTAATTTAAAAAAAACAAAAAGGTAATGAAAACATAGTAGTTTATATAATAAAT
Source organism: Ophion ventricosus (assembly GCA_963932345.1). Classification (NCBI taxonomy): domain Eukaryota; kingdom Metazoa; phylum Arthropoda; class Insecta; order Hymenoptera; family Ichneumonidae; genus Ophion; species Ophion ventricosus. The sequence goes on from OZ010720.1 coordinate 8,668,687, forward strand.
GTTATAGTTTCAAGTCTTTATACCCTAGATTAAATTTCGTACACACACATGTTCATTGCAAAAATATACCTATATTTAATTTTAATTGAGTAGGCGGTTTAAGATTGCGCACGATATATACATGGTGTATCCCAAAAGTCATGCAATATGTTTTTTTGCTGCGCCCCGACCGGTCGCAGCATATTCGGGCCGTTCGAGTTATGTAGGGGGACTCTCAGCTCTGCAGCGCATCCTAGACCAACCTGCTCCGAGCATAGGTGGCGTCAGGATCGCTGATATAGTGCACCCCTGTTTCGTAATCATCTCATGGCGGATTCTTCCGAACAACGTTGGGCGATCGAGTTCTGCACAAAACTCGACAAAACAGCTGCAGAAACTCATTAACTGCTTAAACAAGCCTACCAAGATTGCGGAAAAAGGTAATGCGCGAGCGAAAAGACATCGCCGGTACCCGACTGCTGCATTACGACAATGCGACCAGCCACACGTGTCTCTGCGTCTGTGAGTTCCTGTCGAAGCATAACGTGGCAACGCTGCCGCAGCTACGTACAGTCCCGACAATGGTCCGGCCGTCTTTTTCTTATTCCCTAAGGTCAAGAACGTACTTAGGGGATGCCGTTTTGACAACATTGAGGCTATCCAAGCGGCTGTGACAACAGTTTTAAAGGAGATTCGCGTCGGGGAGGGGGGGGGGGGGGGTATCGAGCATGGGAGTAGCTGGAAAAAACATGTAGATGCTCATGAAGAGTACTTTGCAGAATATTAACCCCTTGTACAAATATTGTTGATAAACCTTTAAAAAATATATATACTGCATGACTTTTGGGACACACCATGTATATATATATTTAAATAAATAGACAAGGAGATGAATATACAGTTTGTAACACGCTAATTGAAGTTAAAGGTCCTCGGTCGAACACGCACTACTTTATCTCGCGGAGCCCCGAAGTCAACAAGCTAAAGATCTCGACAACAAAGACAAAGGCGATGGTGGTGAAAGGGAGGTTCGATGTGAAGAGCCGCCCGCGAATCAGGATTCGAGGAGAAAGAATAAGGTATGTTGAATGTTATAAGTACCTAGGGGTGCTTGTGGATGCTGGGCTGACGTTTGTAAATCACGCGAGAAATTTAAGAGAGAATATTGTAAAATATGTGATGGTTCTGAAAAAGCATGCACACGGAAGGTGGAGAATCAAAAGGCTTGTGCTTGGACTGCTTTATGGAGCGGCGTGCGCCCCAATTCTGAGATACGGCGCTGTAGTATGATACGAGAGGGTCAACAAAGCAATGGTAAGACGAAATATTAGTGCTGCGCAAAGAGCTGTTCTGCTGTTGGTGGTCGGTGCAGGCAGAACCGTATGAACAGCGGCACTCCAGGTGATTGGAGGCGTGATGCCGGTACACAAAGATATCGTGATGTGGGGAGTGATGAGGAGAACAGCGAGGAACCATGACATCGAATGAGGGGAGGTGGGATTCGGGCCCAGGCACGGGGCAAGACTTGATCCAGAAAGGGACCATGGGATTGAGCGTATTCGAATTAGGGACACAGTCCTGCGGGAATGGCATGGGATAACAATGAACATAGGAGAAGTATGCACCGGTTTGTCAGTGACGTTCAATTTGCGAAGCGAAACTCCTGGTTCAGGCCGTCCAGGGTGGCGGTGGCGCTATTGACTGGGTACGGTCCGATTAATGGTATGCTCCACCGCAGAGGAGTGGACTGTGCGGCGAACTGCCCTCTATGTGTAGACGCAGAAGAAACAATAGAGCATCAACTGTTTGAGTGCTCCGTCTATGAGGAGGCGAGGTATCGTGCCCTGCGGGCAGCGAAGGACGCTCTAGGGAAATTGATTCGCACTAAGGAACGGTATATGTAAGTAGTAAAGGGCCCCTATAGCGAGACAGACGTGACCTCACAGGTGCTGTCTGGCAGACGTGGTGGTGGTGGTGGTGGGGGTCGCTCTCGGCTGCCGCGCGGGGCCGTTATGGTTAATTTGTGGTGGGGGGTCGGTCGCGGGTGCATCGCTATGCCCGTATGGAGAATTTGTAGTGGGGGTGTGTGTGTGGTGGGGGTTGGGGATCCATTTTGGAGAATCGTAGAGATGTAGGGGGCGGTGTCGCGATATAGGTATATGGATTATTCATAGAGGTGTATAAGATAATGAGATGTACGGATTATGTGGAAGTGTAATTTTCGAGCGAGTTGTGTTTTTCGTCATAAGCTTTGTTGGGCGAGTTCTCCACGGGGGTTTCCGTAGTTTTAAGAAAATAGACTATTGTATAGGGATGTGGTTATAATATGTAGATTATGTATAGTATTGTGTAAATATAGAAAGCTGGAGTTCTGTGGAGGGGGGCATTATTGTGAAAACGTGGGCCCTTAGGAGAGAGAGACAGAAAGTTAGATGCGTGTATAGCGATGCATTTTTCATGTGTTTAGAGATTATGTACCTATAGGGGGTCTGCTTGTTAAGCGCTTAAGTATGCAGCTATTAGAAAGCGGTTTACGATTGGTTTGTTTTCGCTTCTTCGGAGTGTTTCTACGTTTCCTCGATGATGTAGTTATTAAGATCGGTAGAAGCATTTTCGAACTCAAGCTGTGAACGTTAAAAGAATTCCCCGAGTAAAAACATCCTTCAACATATTCGTGCACAGACGGAGAACTTTCACCAGAGAAATCGGGGATCTGTCGTAGAACAACTGTCTCGCAACCGGTGTCAACTTGCGAATCAACATTGGGCGCAACTGACGATTCAATACGATCGGCCTACAACTCGCGAGCTCGCTACACGGGAACGGAGTAACGCGAGGGTATCCCACTGACTGTTCACAAGACGATTGGACGAATTCCGATGGCCGGTATCGTTGTATCCGTCGAGCTCAACGAGGTGGATGAGCGAGGCAACCTGGTTGCGCCGGTGTACATACCCGTGGGTTTCGGTTTATTTGCGCCACCGGAGTGGGCAATGTTATCCAAGGGAACGATGCGTATGTGGGCGTACAAGGCGCGTGTGAGCAGCGGTGTCGAGAGCTTGATCCTCGGAGGAGTGCGCTACCAGAAGAATGGGGTAGTCATTCAACCACTTGGGCAAGATCGAGCGCGAATCGTGTTGTTCAGCGAATTTCACGAGATTGTGTCGTGCGATTTTTTTCATAGCTGACACTTGTACAACTAGCCTATGACAATACAACGGAGATAATTATCGAAACACGGCAGCGACCGATCCGGGATATAGTCGTAGGCGTTTGGGATAACGTTTGGCGGTGAGGGGATGCCAGCAGATATCGTAGACGAAGCGTCGCTTTTCTGGGGCGAAGTTATAGATATAGGTGCATCCTTTTTCCAGACAATAGTGCGAAGTTTGTCTTAAACATGTAGATCTACATATCAAAGCCAGCGTCTATGGCACTCACTCGAAAAAAATAAGGTGCGATCGGTGCGTAAATCTAACATAATTGATATGTATATATATTGTCACGGGTATCGTGTGATAACGTCGGCGGAGGAAGGGGGGGGGGGCAGTATTAAAGAAAGTATTTATTCCACAAAAAAAAATAGTTAAGTCAAATTTTAATTAATAACAAAAATAACAAAGTGACTCGATATAATGAAAATAAAAGGGTGAACAATAATAATTAAATGTTTGAATAATGACTCGATATAACATAAATAATACTATGAATAATAATTGTTCAATTAAACGGGTTTCGGTACACGCAACTTTCCAACGGAAAAATCTCTACCCGTTATTCTTATTATTGTTGGGCGCCAGCCTTTCTCAGGCAACGCGGCCTACCGCGTACGCAAGTTACCAAAAAAAAGTAAATACGCGACGCGTATCGCTCCGCGCGAGGCTCCCGAAAAAAAAGAAAACACACGGGGACACCTCAGGATATCGGGGCGAGACGGGGTTCTCCGAACTCAATGGCCTCTTAATTTCCGGACCACGACTAATTTTTATCACATGCTAGCAGAAATTTACTTCAGAACAGAAAAGAAAAGAAATATCGATTATTCTTTAGAGAATATAATACTACAGTCGGTGTACGGTAACGACGGAAAAATCGCCGAACGCGTTATCCTTCTCGGCCGGCGACCAGAGCCTCGCATAGGATGGCCACGGCTACGCGCACACGAGGGGGGGGGGGGGGGGGGGGGTCTTCGCGGGACGACGGGGATCCGCCACGCACCTTCTTACAATTTTCTTTAAGGACGTTAATATTTACGTTAATCTTTTTTTACAAAATATTTTTGGCAACGCGCTGGGAAGGGACGACGATCGGGGATTAACACGGGAGGGGAATGAGGAACAACTCAAAGTCGCCCGAGCGACACTATTTTTACGCACTGACTTTATTCTTCGGCTTTTCGCCGCTCTCGCAAAAATAAAGAAAAGGAAGGAGACTTACAGGGGATGTCTCGATCCGGAGTTCATCTCTCGTTCGACTATCCTTTCTTATTTTCTCTCTTTCTACTTCTTCTCACTCTTCGTCTTTCTTTTATCTCTGCTTGACTGTTCGCTTTATTTCTCTCGGTGCTCTCTGGACCACGCTCGCAGACTTAATGGCGACCACGCCGGCCGGCTTCTTCCTCGTTCCCAATTTTTTTCCAGATGGGAAGACCTCCCATCGATTTTTCGAATCGATCGCCGTGGCTCGCGCTTTCGACAGTTGACGATCGAACCTCGAGTCGGTGTACGGGCCTCGGCCGATAAGAGCGCCGACCGGGCACACCGCTCGAGGGCCGCTGGCTCACCCTCTCGTAACGCAGGACGTCGTCTTGGGAGATGGCAGCAGCAGGAGTCTCGCAGGCGAGACGCGTAACGTCGTTGACAGTAGATGTCCCGCGATGCGACGGGGACGGATCTCCCCGGACCAACGTGGCTATAGTCGACGTTCAGTGTCTTTTTCGGGGCGTCGTAGAGGTGGTACAGGGAGGAAAGGAAGGGATTGTCGCGGATTTGATACAAAAATAATCTTACAACTAATCCTAACATCTAAAAATTTAATGTTTTACGTGAAGGGCGCGGCGGAGATCAAGCCCGAGCGTGGTCACGCGGGCTTTTTCTCTATAACTTGTGACGTCACGTCACAATATATAATAATTTATACTAGACGAATTAAACAAAAAAAAATCTATTTCTTTTGCAGGTGTTTGTATCACTTCGGATCAGAGCAAAAATTGCAATGCCATGAGGTCGATTGTGGAGCGATAAACGACTGCGCGACCGGACTACCAAATGACACCAATAATTGGCTCTAATTCACCAATTTTAGCCAGAAAAAGCGACATCCCTTCATTGTGTATGCTGATTTTGAGTGTGTGTTAGCAAAGACTGATGAGAAGAACCAAGCAAAAAATATGTATCAACACCATGAAGTGTTTAGTATCGGATATTACGTGTGTTGTTCGTATGACGAATCACTATCTTCGTATCACTCGCGTCGCAGTGCTGATTGTGTATCGTGGTTTGTCGAAGAACTTAAAAATCTAGCACTGCGCATAAAAGAAATTTTGTGCGACAATGTCCCAATGATATATTTGACACCGAGCGAGTGGGCAAGTTTACGCAAAGCGATCCAATGTCGTATATGTAGGAAACCAATCGCGCAAGACGATGTACGCGTTCGAGATCATTGCCATCTGACTGTACGCTATAGAGGCCCTGGCCATGCTAATTGCAACTTAAATTATAAACAGTCATTATTTATTCCAGTAGTTTTCCACAATTTATCGGGTTACGATGCGCATTTTATCGTCAAGGAAGTAGCCACAGCGTTCGAAGGAAAAACCGATGTGCTTTCAATCGCAAAAGAGAAATACATCTCCTTCACGAAGCACATAAAAATTACAAACGATTCAAAACATAGGATCCAATTGCGCTTCATCAATTCTTAGAAATTTCTCAACACCAGTCTCGAGAAATTAGCCTCATTTTTGAGGGAGGACAGCCTCAAAATAATATGTATGAAGTTTCCAAACATATCAACAGACGATTTCAATGTGCTGACACGAAAAGGGGTCTTCCCTTATGAGTATATTGACGACGTGGCTGGATTGGACGACACTTGCTTACCAGCACGTGACGCATTTCATAGTTCCCTGATAGATGCTACAGTATCCGAGAGCGAGTACGCTCATGCTGAGAATGTCTGGGACCGGTTCTCCATTCGAACGCCGAGTGAATATAGCGATTTATACTTGAACACAGATGTCTTGTTGTTAGCAGACATTTTCGAAAACTTTCTGAATACGTGCGTTGAGAGCTATGGACTAGACCCTGGGTATTCCTACACATTGCCAGAGTATACCTGGATGCAATGTTAAAACACTCGAACGTCAAGTTTGAATTACTAACGGACATCGATATTGTTTTATTCGTTGAGCGGGGTATACACGGTGGTCTTAGTCAACGCTCAAACCGTTATGCACATGCTAATAATAAGCACATGGAGACATTTGATCGATCGAAAGCATCATCACACTTGATGTATTTTGATGTCAACAATTTATATGGATGGGTAATGGGCCAAGCTTTGTCATATGCAGAATTTTGATGGGTCAACGACTTGTCCAAATTTCAACCATCGTCCATCGCGCTAGATTCACCTACAGGCTACATACGTCCTTGAGGTCAACTTGGAATATCGATAATCTCTACACGATGCGCACAAAGATTTACCATTTTGCCCAACACACGAAAAACCCCTGGGTAAGCAGCAAGGGAAGCTGCTAGCAACCGTCTATGACAAAAAGCGCTACATCATTCACTATCGAAATTTACTACAGTGTTTACGCTATGGACTTTGCCTCACCAAAATCCATAGAGTATTACAGTTCACACAAGCCCCATAGCTACGTTCATATATTGATTTAAATACTCAGTTTCGAACGCTAGCCAAACACGATTTTGAAAAGAATTTATTCAAATTGATGAATAATGCGGTGTTTGGCAAAACGATGGAGAATGTGCGAAATCATGTAGATGTAAAGCTTTTGACAAAATGAGAGGGAAGGTATGGTGCAGAGGCAATGATTGCGAAGACAAACTTCCACAGTCGAAGCGTTTTTTCCGAAAACCTCGTTGCTGTAGAATTGCGCAATCTCGAGGTGAAATTCAACAAGCCGATATATGTGGGTATGTGCATACTCGACATATCCAAAACGTACTTGTATGGATTTCATCACGAGTATATGACACATCTGCATCGGGATAAATGTAAAGTCATGTATACCGATACAGATAGCCTCATATATGTCATTGAGAGCGAAAATGTATATGCGGACATGAAGCGCGACATTAAGAAATTTGATACGAGTGACTATTCAGCGGACAATAGGTATGGCATGCCGCTTGTCAACAAGAGGGTACTCGGTCTCATGGAAGACGAATGCAATGGTGCAATTATGACCGAGTTCATCGGACTTCGATCGAAAATGTATGCGACACGTGTCTAGGATAAGAAGGGGACTAAAAAAGTTAAAGGTGTTAAGAGCAGTGTTGTGGCTAGGACGATAACGTTTGACGATTATGCTCGATGCTTGATGGAAGAAATTGAAATGGTGCGTAGTCAAACGCGTATCCGATCGAAGCTGCACAAGGTCTACACTATTCGCGAGACGAAAATCGCTCTAAGTCCTCATGATGATAAGCGGTACATCATATCTGGGACGTCTGAAACCCTACCATGGGGGCATTACAGCACACCGTTGTAAAAAATTATGTTCATTTTTGTAAATATTAAGTTGATGTTGAAGTTGCAAAAAATTATGTACATTTTTGTAAATATTAACTCGATGTAAAACTTGTTAAAATTATGGACTTTTTTTTGTAAATGTTTGATATTTTAAAAACGGATTTTTGTCTATAATTAAAGAAAACGGCTTTTGTAATCCATGTGTACCCATTATTTTCCTCAACTTCTTCGAATGTCTCTCCACCGCCTCACGGACGTTTTTGAACGCCTCGCACATGTCTCTCGAATGTCTTCGAACTTCTTCGAAGATTCAACATCTTCGAACGTCTCGCGAGAACGTCTCACGAACATTTCACAAACATCTTTGAACACCTGGAAAAGAAATAGATTTTTTTTGTTTAATTCGTCTTGTATAAATTATTATATATATATACATATCAATTATGTTAGATTTACGCACCGATCGCAGATATGTTTTTTATGACCGTCTCGGTTCAATTGTGCGTTTACGAGTCTCGACAGGTTCTTGATCCATGTGAAATGGCCCACATTGTTGTCCTCAGTGTCTTGCGTGTACAGCAAATTGATATGCTTTTCCTTCTTATTTTGAGTCATGCGTATTGGAACGATGTCCTTTTTGGTGGTAGTGGTGTACAACTTGATCATTATTTGCCGCGGGAATGATATAGAGCACCCGGCACGCATCGGGTTATACTTATTCACATTTATTGTAAGGTTAAGTATTTTCCGTAGACCCCAGCCGCTATCTCGTTCTTGAAATTCGTCGAGTAGAGTTTGAGTGAGCTGCATAACATGCTGTTCATACCACTCACTCAAATCGCTTGTGACAAATAGTTCATAGTTTCCCGTGTTGACTCTTTTATTCGCATGTTTGTCTCCACTCGCGAATTCACCATTGAACACTGTATTAACTTTAATACTGCTGTACTTGCAGATAATATTTCGTACATGTTGAAGCACTAGCTCGCGAGCATTATAAAGAAACGGTTTCGGCTCGATGTGGCTGCGATTGATTACGGAACCGCTCAATATCCGACTCTTGAATGATGTGTCAATCTCGCGCCAGATTAACCGATCATCACTGTGTCCTGCGCTCGTGTGTATAAAATGACTACGCACAGAATTCCTTAATTCTTCCAGACGCGCTATTTGAGCTATAAGTGAGTGTTGATGTCCAATTAATAATGGCGGGCACTTTTAACGCTCGGTTTTATATTTACGACACCGCGTAAGATATTCGACGCGCATTCACAGATACAGTTGATGACTCCTGTATCGGCCGCTGGAAAAATGATACACCTATATCTACTTTCCCTCCAGAAAACCGATGCATCGTCTACGATGTCCCCTGGCTGCCAGCGTCCCCTCGCCCGTGAACCATCCAACCGTTATCCCCTCCCATGGACCTCGTGGCTTCGGGCATCCTCTCCACCACGTGTTAATATTTCTATTGCCTTATTTTTTTCGAGTGAGTGCCATAGACGCTGGCTTTGATATGTAGATCTGCATGTTTAAGACAAACTTCGCACTATTGTCTGGAAAAAGGATGCACCTGTATCTATAACTGCGCCCCAGAAAAGCGACGCATCGCCTACGATGTCTGCCGTCATCCCGTCTTCCGTGAGCCCCGCGTACCTCCAAACGTTATCCCCTCCCATAGACCCATGACTTCGGGCATCTCCAGAAAAGCAACGAATCGCCTGCGATGTCTGCTGGCATCCCCTCACCCGTGAGCCCCCCTCACCGCCAAACGTTATCCCAAACGCCTACGACTATATCCCGGATCGGTCGCTGCCGTGTTTCGATAATTATCTCCGTTGTATTGTTACAGGCTAATTGTACAAGTGTCAGCTATACAAAAAATCACACGACACAATCTCGTGAAATTCGCTGAGCAACACGATTCGCGCTCGATCTTGCCCAAGTGGTTGAATGACTACCCCATTCTTCTGGTAGCGCACTCCTCCGAGGATCAAGCTCTCGACACCGCTGCTCACACGGACCTTGTACGCCCACATACGCATCGTTCCCTTGGGTAACATTGCCCACTCCGGTGGCGCAAATAAACTGAAACCCACGGGTATGTACACCGGCGCAACCAGGTTGCCTCGCTCATCCACCTCGTTGAGCTCGACGGATACAACGATACCGGCCATCGGAATTCGTCCAATCGCCTTGTGAACAGTCAGTGGGATACCCTTGCGTTACTCCGTTCCCGTGTAGCGAGCTCGCGAGTTGTAGGCTGATCGTAGCGAATCTTCAGTTGCGCCCAATGTTGATTCGCAAGTTGACACCGGTTGCGAGACGGTTGTTCTACGACAGATCCCCGATTTCTCTGGTGAAAGTTCTGCGTTTGTGCACGAATATGTTGAAGGATGTTTTTAGTCGGTGAATTCTTTTAACGTTCACAGCTTGAGTTCAAAAATGCTTCTACCGATCTTAATAACTACATCATCGAGGAAACGTAGAAACACTCCGAAGAAGCGAAAACAGACCAATCGTAAACCGCTTTCTAATGGCTGCATACTTCAGCGCTTAACAAGCACACCCCCTATAGGTACATAATCTCTAAACACATGAAAAATGCATCGCTATACACGCATCTAACTTTCTCTCTCTCTCTCTCCTAAGGGCCCACGTTTTCACAATAATGCCCCCCTCCACAGAACTCCAGCTTTCTATCTTTACACAATACTATACGTAATCTACATATTATAACCACATCCCTATACAATAGTCTATTTTCTTAAAACTACGGAAACCCCGGTGGAGAACTCGCCCAACAAAGCGTATGACGAAAAACACAACTCGCTCGAAACCTACACTTCCACATAATCCGTACATCTCATTATCTTATACACCTCTACGAATAACCCATATACCTATATCGCGACACCACCCCCCACATCTCTACGATTCTCCAAAATGGATCCCCAACCCCCATCAAACACACACCCCCACCACAAATTCTCCACACGGCCATCGCGATGCACTCGTGACCGACCCCCCACCACAAATTAACCATAACGGCCCCGCGCTGCAGCCGAGAGCGACCCCCACCACCACCACCACCACCACGTCTGCCAGACAGCACATGTGATGTCACGTCTGTCTCGCTATAGGGGCCCTTTACTACTTATGTAGTTCGTCGATTATGCAAGGGAGGTTTATGAAGTGAGAAGAAAATACTTGGCTGTGATGAATTATGAAGAACGAAATGACGTTGGGAAAGACTGAAGTGATGGAGAACCTAAAACAAAGAGAGAAAGTAAATTAGAGACATTTAAAAGAGAAATTGCTGTAATTGGGTAAATTGGTGTAATTGGAAGATAAATATGTAGCGGAAGGTAGATGCAGGGTCCGCCTCCATGGGGCGGGGACGGTAACGCTGGGGTAACCCGGCGGCGATGTGACCCTAGCTATGCAGGGAAATCAAATATAGAATGTGATTCCTGACACGTGTTCAAACGAATAGTTATCAAACGAACAAGATTAATCGACTTAAAAAATATATATATACAGGGTGTCCCTCTTATCCTGCCACCCGAAATAACTCGGTAATTATCGACGTTACAAAAAAATGTTGCAGACAAAATGGACGAAGAGGAGTGAAAAAAATGCGTGGGATTGGATTACCAGAAAAAAGATAGTCAATTTATTTCACACACTAATTACAAAGTTCGTTAGTCGCAGGAAGGAAAATCGCATTAAACAGTTGAGTTAGAGTTTGTATAAGTCTTGAGTGAATCACTGAGTACAGATTCGGTTAATTGATCGCGGTGAGTGCACACGACGCGGCCGCTCGGTGTAGGGACGACGGCCGGTCTTAACGGCGGTGGTGGTACAAAGTACCGATCGCGGTGTGATCACTGTTCGAAGACGCGAACGAGCACAGAATAGAGCGGTTCAAGCGACTCACGGTCCCGCAAGAACGTGAGCTCTACAAGAACTCAAAATGATTGTATCTGAACACGGGTAAGAGTTAAACGATGAGCAGAGTGCCAGAAACCCCGAGAGGTAGAGATTTGAACTGTCGCGTATACGAGATGGCGAGAACACACTGACGATTCGAGCGCGACGCTGTTCCTCGCTCGCGAAGAACAGGGGCGTAGAGGTACACACATGGGCCCGAGAGACGTCCTGCGATCTCATTGGCTGAGACGATTGGACCGCGCCATCGATCGGCGATCGAGTGGTACGGTGCTGCACGTGGTACACGAGCGCTCGCGAGCATCCCGCGTAGCGAGAGCTGCCCGAAGCTCCTCGCGCGGGGACGTAAAGGCGGGCTTGCGCGGACATTTCGCCCGCCATCAGCGACGGAGTTGATGATTAGGTTCCTCTGATGTGACAGGGAGCACGGCGAGCTTGGCGATGGGTCGCATGAGTGTAGTTGATTGAGTCTTGAGTGTTACAACCCGTGTCAGCCCATCTTGACCGGGGTGTAGAGTGGTACCTCGAGCAAGCGGCCATCAAGTTGGAGGGAGGCCCTCGTCTCCGTGAGCACAAGCGAGCCAACTTTGATCTCGAGTGATGGATGATGCCATTTTAAAATTGACTGCAGATGCTGCAGGTAACTGGCCGACCACCTCGACCAGAAGTACTGTAAGCGCTGCTGAATGAGTTGCCATCTTGATAGTCGTGATTCAGCCAGGTCAGTGAACCGAGGTTCTGGCAAAGTGTTCAACGCTGCGCCAATCAGAAAGTGACCTGGTGTGAGAGCTGAGACATCATCAGAGTCATTCGTGAGTGGTTCTAAAGGCCTTGAGTTGAGGACTGCTTCAATTTGCACTAGAAGAGTTGTAAGTTCTTCGAATGTCAGAAGAGTCTCTCCGATGGTCCGGCGGAGATGATATTTCACCGACTTAACGGCCGACTCCCACTTGCCTCCCATGTGCTGAGCGGCTGGTGGATTAAATTTCCACTGAGTTCCATCATTGGTGAGTGTACATGAGAGCGACTCACACTCTCTTTAGCCTTGAGTGAAGAGTCGTTTGAGTGAGGCATCTGCACCAGTGAAGTTAGTGCCGCAATCACTATAGAGGGTTTGGCAGATACCCCTGCGTACAGTGAACCGTCTGAACGCTGAAATGAACGCGTCAGATGAGTAGTCACTGACAGCTTCCAGATGGAGAGCCGACGTGACGAAACACACAAAAACGCAAATCCATCCTTTGAACTGCTTGGCTCCTCGTCCTTTCCAAGCTTTAATCGTGAGGGGTCCAGCGTAATCCACTCCAGCAGTTAGAAATGCTCTGGATGGTGTGAGTCGTGAGGGAGGCAACTGACCCATGAGTTGTTGAGCCCGTCTGCCACGGACGCGCGCACAAATGACGCAGCGTAAGATGAAGGACTTGACTGGTACCCTACCACCGATAATCCAGAAAGTCTGTCGGGTGTGGTTCAGCGTGAGCTGAGTGCCACCGTGAAGAGTCCGGTGATGAGCGTCTGCGATGACGAGATGAGTGAATTGAGATTGTGCAGGAAGTATCGCAGGATGTTTAGTGTCAGGATCCAGAGATGAGTTGTTAAGCCGCCCACCGACTCGAATGATGCCTTAAGTGTCGATAAAGGCAGTCAGTCGGGTGAATGGGTGTGACCGTGGTAGACGATTGGTTGGCCCGAGTTGGTTGAGCTCATGTGAGAATGCTGCTGCTTGAGTCTGTTGAGTCCAGAAAAGTCGTGCCTTTTCAAGGTCATGTGGCATGAGAGGAGTGTGTAGAGTTGATAGTGGCATCTTCCTGAAAATAGAGCATGCATGAAAACAAATTGCTGTGATTCTGAGTAACCGGGTTAATGAGGAGTATTTGGAGATCAAGTCCCAGGAGTAACTTGACTTTGATGCCATTACGAGTGAGAGCCCTGGGCGCTCTTCTAATTGAGCTCTCGCGTCGGCGATGGAGGGAGCATTTGGCCAAAGGTTTGGCGACTGAGTCAGCCATGGCGGTCCAGCCCACCACTTTGCCCGGAATAAACCTCCATACGCTGTTTGGAGAGAGTTCTTGAATAAGCGACACTATTCTGGACAAAGTCCTTCCAGCGCGATGGATGAGCTTGAATCCACGTAAGCGTTACTGACGAGTCAGTCCAGAGATAAACTGGCACATGCGTCAGTTGAAGAGTTTGTTGCACGTGACGAGTGAGCTTCGCAAGCATGAGTGCTGCGGTGAGTTCAAGTCGAGGGATCGTTAGCCTCTTGAGTGGTGCAACTTTAGTCTTTGAACACACTAGAGTTGATGTGGTGCCAAGCTGAGATGAAGTTACGCGGATATAGACGACTGCTGCCATAGCCAGTTGAGAAGCGTCTGAAAAACCGTGGAGCTCTACGGACGACGACTTATCGAGAAATAACCATCGTGATATGGTGAGTTCAGGTACGAGTTAAAGTTCTTCTCGAAATTGAGTCCACCGACGACACACTGGTGGTGGAAGTGCGTCGTCCCAACTCAAATGCTCTAACCAAAGTTCCTGCAACAACACTTTGGCTCGAATAACGAGTGGGGATAAAAATCCCAGTGGGTCAAACAGTTGAGCTATTTCTGATAGGACAAGGCGTTTTGTGATCCTGGATCCAGTAGTTGGTTGAGTTGCCTTGTAGGTAAACCTATCAGAGGTAGGATGCCACCGTAATCCCAAGATTTTTGTATGGCAGTCGTCGAATGAGTGGTCTTGAGTGGTGAGTGGTTGAACGCCCAGATTCACTAGGAGTTCAGGATGATTCGTCTGCCATTTGTTGACTGGGAAGCCGCCCGCCTTGCGAAGGCCAACGACCTGTCTGGCTATCTCGATGAGTTCATCCTTGTCATCTGAGCCGCCGCAAATGTCGTCGACATAACGACCATGCGTGAGTGGGGCGACTGCCTTGGGAAATCGTTTCCCTTCATCTTCGACGAGTTGCATCAAGACTCGGAGAGCGAGAAATGGAGCGGCCCGCGTACCAAAGGTCACTGTGGTGAGTTGATACGGGACGATCGTGTGTGACTCATCGAGCCAAAGGATACGTTGTAGATCCCAGTCGTCAGAATGTACGAGAATCTGGCGATACATCTTCGCGATGTTAGTGATGAAGATCCAACGATGCCAACGAGTCCACAGGAGTATGTCAAAGATGTCTGCTTGAAGTTTCGTGCCTGTACGGAGTATGTCGTTGAGAGAACGACCTGAGTCAGTTGAACTTGAACCATTGAAGACAACCCTTAGTTTGGTGTCTGTGCCATGATCCTTAAGCACGCCATGATGAGGAAGATAATAATGCGGTAGAGCGTTGCTAGATAAGAAGGAGGCTTTCCTCATATGGTTGAGTTCTTCGTACTCCTTCAAGAACGTGGAGTACAATGAGTTGTAGGAGTTGCTTCTAGAGAGTCGGTTCACGAGCCGTTGAAGGCACTTTCGAGCAGTGAGTAGCGAGTTGCCAAGTTGACTTTGCGGTGATGTGAGAGGTGAGCGGACGATGTATCGTCCTGATTCTTCTCTTGAGTGCGTCTTGATGAAATGGTTCTCGCATGCTAGCTCGTCAGGAGTGAGCTGACTTGAGCTTTCCTGAGGAACTTCCTCTTGCTCCCAAAACTGGCGCAAAAGATTGTGAAGGTCTTGAGTCGATTGGTCAATGACAACATGATGAGATGTGCACGGTGTCACGGTGCTGGTTGTAACTGGGCCGAGGACGATCCACCCGAACACCGCGAGTTGTGCTACTAGTAATGAGCTTGCATGTTGCTGAATGCCAGATTTGATGATTCTTCCATATGAGTCAGCGCCGATGATGATGTCAATAGGACTTCGTGTAAAAAAGTCTGGATCGGCGAGTTTCATCTGACTTAACTGAGGCCATTCTTGGTGGTCAGTTGAAAACGACGTCAAGGTTGTCGTCAGTTGTTTGAGCACGAATGCGTGGATGGTGATGGGTCGTGATGAGTAGATGGACGTGAGTGTCACTTGAGTGACACCGCGAGTGGGTGGCTTCTTTTGAGCTGGTTGAAGGCTGAGCAGGATCTCTTCTAGCCGTTGTCGTACGAGATCCGCTGCCTTCTTGAGTGGTCGGTCCTGGGTGAATCATGCTGTGGTGTTTAAGTCGGCAGATCTTGCAGGTCTTTGACGATCTGCAAGAGCCAGCTGAGTGGTGTCCCAAGCAATTGTGGCACAGGTGAGCGCTCCTCACGAGGCTGAGTCGCGCGGCGACAGAAAGCACTCGGAATTGAGGGCACATGGCCACATAGTGGTTTCCTTCACACCGGTCACATCGGTATGGAACCTGTGGTCCAGCAGTAGTGGAGGACACCTTTGGCTGAGTGGAAGTTGTGTGAGCACGAGCTGAAAACCGAGTGGACGCTGGTTCTGCCTTAGCGGGTTTAGAGCGCGGGGAAGACGTTTTTAGGCGCTCAAGCGCACGTGCTCGTCCTGTGAGGAACGCCCTGAGTCGCTCGAGGGACGGGTACTCGTCGGAGGACCTTGACCTCCCAAGCCTCTCGAGTGGACGGGTCCAATTGAAGAGTGATGAGCTGCACAAGAAGCTGATCCCAATGTTCGACAGGAGAGCCGAGTGCAGTGAGCGCATTGAGGGCGTCGGTTACCGTCGCGAGTAGAGTGTTGAGCGAATCGGCTGAGCGTGATGAAATGGCTGAGAGATTGAGGAGCTTATCGAGCTGCGATGAAATAAGCAGCCGACGGTTCTCAAATCGCGAACTTAGAAGATCCTAGGCCGAAGCAAAGGAATCACCCGACACCGGCAGATTGGCAATGATTTGCGACGCTGCCCCTGTGAGGCTCGTCCTGAGGTAGTGCATCATCTCCACCTTGGCGAGCTGAGTATTATTTATGACCATGGATGTGAACAGGTCACGGAATGGCGGCCAATCCGCGTAGTCTCCGTAGAATGTTGGGAGAGAAATCTCAGGAAGCTGTCGTCGTGACGAGGTTGAGTTCGAGTCGCCTTGAGTCGACTCATGCGACGTTGTGGCACAAGCAGAATCTCGCGCTGTCAACCTCGACTTGAGTCGCAGGAGGTCAGCACGAGCGTCACGATACACCTTAAATGCCTTGTCATACGTATGTGATGTCATATACGAATGTTTGAAAAATGCCTCGTCACATGACGATGCAAAGGAGTTGTGCTTGCTCGAGAATTGCGCCCATTGATCCTCGAGGAGGCTGAGTTTTCCGGCGACATTGTCGACAGTGACATCGACATCGTCGAGTTGAGTGATCTCGTATTGTGCTTCCTCCATGAAGGTGAGTCGAGAAAGTTGGGTAGTCACCTTGAACTCGAGGGCGGCAGCCATCTGTAAGGCCGCGGGTGACCGAGGACGTCCACGGCCACGTCGTGGGGGGTCGACGGTCACTGCGACTTGACTCCCGAGCTCACTCACATCGCCCTTTCGATCGTCCTCAGACACCTCCTGGTGCCAATCACCCAACCAATCGAGTGAACGAGTTGTTCTCGGAACAGACGATGAGAGTTGATCTTCAGACATGACGACTGAATACGCGCGAGCGACAACACTGAGCGCAAACACACGAGATCGAGCGTAAAGAAATAGTCACGAATAATCGCGGGCCTGAGCGCTAGAGAGAGCGCACACTACGCGTCGAAAAAGGTCCAGATGAGCTCGTACCCGAGCGCGAGAGTGAGAGAGCGCGACGCTACACTGAGCAAGAGAGAGGGACGTGTAATGTATAATCGAGCGCGAGAGTGAGAGAGCGCGACGCTATACTGTGCGGGAGAGACGGACACAAGCGTGCGTACCCGGGCGCGATTGGTCACTGAGTGCACACGAACTGACACACAGAATTGTTTGCCGTGTCAAAAAAACAACTGTTCGAGACATCACAAACACTGTACTACCGAATTACGTATGTTGCGTAAATTTCTGGTAACCACGATCCGGCTCAAAGGACCAAAAATGGACGAGGAGGAGTGAAAAAAATGCGTGGGACCGGGTTACCAGAAAAAAGATAGTCAATTTATTTCACACACTAATTACAAAGTTCGTTAATCGCAGGAAGGAAAATCTCATTAAACAGTTGAGTTAGAGTTTGTATAAGTCTTGAGTGAATCACTGACTACAGAGTCGGTTAATTGATCGCGGTGAGTGCACACGACGCGGCCGCTCGGTGTAGGGACGACGGCCGGTCTTAACGGTGGTGGTACTAAGTACCGATCGCGGTGTGATCACTGTTCGAAGACGCGAACGAGCACAGAATAGAGCGGTTCAAGTGACTCACGGTCCCGCAAGAACGTGAGCTCTACAAGAACTCAAAATGATTGTATTCGAACACGGGTAAGAGTTAAACGATGAGCAGAGTGCCAGAAACCCCGAGAGGTAGAGATTTGAACTGTCGCGTATACGATAAAGATGGCGAGAACACACTGACGATTCGAGCGCGACGCTGTTTCTCGCTCGCGAAGAACAGGGGCGTAGAGGTACACACATGGGCCCGAGAGACGTCCAGCGATCTCATTGGCTGAGACGATTGGACCGCGCCATCGATCGGCGATCGAGTGGTACGGTGCTGCACGTGGTACACGAGCGCTCGCGGGCATCCCGGGTAGCGAGAGCTGCCCGAAGCTCCTCGCGCGGGGACGTAAAGGCGGGTTTGCGTGAACACAAAAGTTGTACGGTGTGAAGGGGGCCATCAAATGCGACCAATTTTTTTTTATTTCGGTGGAAGCGCTGACGCACAGTGAAGGTCACCTCCACCTTTTTAAATGGAACGGTACATTTTTTTTCAACCCTCTTGTGGAGCACCTCAAGCCGCATAAAAAACATTAGGGGGTCAAAGTCGTTCAAAGTCGTTCAAGGTCATTCAAGGTCAGTATCGTTTACCCAAACAAACCTAAACAAACTCTGGTATCAACATGATGGTTGTCCAGCTCATTTTGCACGGATGGCTCGCAATGTGGTCGACCGAAAATTTGGTAATAAGCAGATTAGCCGAGGATCACGAAGAGGGTGGCCTGCTCGATCACCGGACTTAACTCCACTCGATTTTTCTTTATGGGGGGCGTTAAAGGATAAAGTTTATCAAGGTATGCCCACAACACCGGAGAGGATGCGAGAACGCATCATCAATGCGTGTAACAGTATCACTCCGGAAAGCATTCTACGATCGAAACAGTGTCTGACTGTCCGACTGCAAAAATGTTTGGAGGCTGGTGGAGGTCATTTTGAACATCTATTGAAATAAAATATAAATTTGAAAATATTTTTCGTATCGATCCGATTTTCATCGATACTGACCTTGAACGACCTTGAACGACTGGGGTCAAAGTCTAATGTTTTTTATGCGGCTTGAGGTGCTCCACAAGATGGTTGAAAAAAAATGTACCATTCAATTAAAAAAAGTGAAGGTGACCTTCACTGTGCGTCAGCGCCTCCACCGAAATAGAAAAAATTGGTCGCATTCGATGGCTCCCTTCACACCGAACAACTTTTGTCTGGAACATTTTTTTGTGACGTCGATAATTACCGAGTTATTTCGGGTGGCATAGATAAGAGGGACACCCTGTATATATATATTTTTTAAGTCGATTAATCTTGTTCGTTTGAGAACTATTGGTGACTAACCCTGTATAATGACGTTTCCGGTGTTCCCCTTCGATTTCGTTCATTTTTGGATATGTTTTTCTTCAGCGAAATCAGAGACACGTATTTTTTTATCGGTGGTAAAACAGTTTCAAGGGGTGAAACTCACCCTCAAAGTGAATTTTGCTGTTTCGCACATTTTCATTCAAGATATTCGAATGAAAGAAGTTCGAGCATAATGGCGAATAATGAAAAATGCGCTTCCGTCAATTCCGAGGGGATGAATTGGTAGAACATTTTTTTCATTCCAATAAAACCATCTGAATTTAACAGAGTTATATAACGTAGGAGATACCTGTTTTTGAATTTTCTGGAAAAACATCATCCGACGGCGAACTACCCTTATAGTATGATACCATGTCCGGTGTCCTCATCCGATTTTGTTTCGTTTGCTCGATGGTGTTTTTCATCGAAATTTACGTGACGCAATTCGATCAATCTCATGGCGAGTGATATAAAATAGACGTAATCATATTTGGGCGGCATACATTTTTAGAAATTTATGCGGGTTAAAGGGTTAACAATTTTATACCATGAACACGATTCGTTATAGTATAATGATTTCATTTGCATTCGAAAATACGACGAATTTTACAGAGGTATACCATTTTACGTTCCTTCGAAAATCTTTTTTTACTGGTGAATAAAAGGTATTCACCGGTAAATAGGTATACGTGCGCAACCGAATTTCCATTCAAATCGTATTATGTTTAAGTATTAAGAAGCTATCTTTATCTGAAAATTAACCATCTTAATCGCAACTGTAACAAAGCATTTCTCCATTTGCTTTTTACATTAATTGCATCTTGTAAATTTTACTGTTTAAACTAACAGTTACTGCTTTTCGTTTTAATGTTGAATTTCACCCTAGCTAGCAGATATTATAAGAATTCGTTTTCCAAGTATTATTTTGTCCAGAAAATGGCTAGGCAGTGCAGTTATAGGTGCATGAAGTAGACATCGAACAACCGTCGTAATATTCCCGATATACATTTTTTTATCTAGAAGCAAGTAAAGGTCATAATTATCTTATCTCACTGACTTGTTTGTCCCGCACAATGTGGATCGTGCGTAACACATATGAAAAGTGCATCACAGTTGCTTATTGAATGCCGTGCAAGGACAACCAAACGCAATAGGTACGTAAATCCTGGTATTCGCGAGATTCTCCATCATATTACGCACATAAAGAACTCGTCGTGGTCAGTTTAGTGGGTATCATCATAGTGTGCAGTATAAATCGATGTGCATTGATCTCAAAGGTAGTATGCGAAAAATTTTCTTACTATTTCAAGTAATTATTTATTCAAAAAATAAAGTGCATTGATTGTTTCCTTACGTTGAAGATGAAGGTCAATCCAATGGATGTAATACAACTACTTCTGACATAATTTGAAGCAATGAATCTTCTGCAATCGCCCATGAATGATGCGGAAATACATTTAAGTCAGAACACCACTGTGACCCCCTGTTTTTTTGCCATTTTTCAAGAATTTTTTTTTGTGGGAAAAAAAGAGATATTCGAAAAAAATTTTTTTGTTTTGTTCGTTGTTTATTGAAGATACATAAAAAAAAAAATTCAAATTTTTCACGCCCCATGGTGACGCTGGGGAAGCTCCCGCGTCAGGTATTGTTGCCTCTGCAGTGGTTCGCGGCACGCAGCAGAACTCTCTTCAAAGTCGATCTGAAAAAAAATACCGAGTGTTTTCGTTAATAATATGATATTTTGAAGAGAAGTACACAGGGATTTGAAAAAATATTGATTTTTAAAAAATAGGCACGCTTTTGAAATTAAAGGACGATTTTCGAGCAAAATTTCTCGTCGAAAATAGGCTATAACTTTTTTTATTATTGAGATATCGAAAAAATCCTATGTACTTCTTTAGATAATCTAGTTTTATTGATGCAGTCCAAATTTGAAGTCGATCGGATAAAAATTGCTCGAGTTCTGTTGCGTGCCGCACTCAAAAAAGTGGTTTTGAGAAAAACGCGTTCAAAGTTTTAGGTTTGTTAATTTATGCGATAAATTGGAAAAAAAATGTTTACCTTTAATCAGCGATGCCGGCACCATATAGCTGGCCTTCAAGAAGCAAATGATTGTCCCTAGCATCTTTTCTCGAACTTGTAGAGGCTCTTCTTGCCTCTTTTGCAGCGTCTGTGAGCGAGCGCTCCGCCAGCTCGATCCGCGCTGCGTCGGTTTCAACGCAAAAATTGAAACAATTTGGGCCGATAGTTATCCCCAACGTCTCCAAAACTTTCATGAGGCTTCTCAGGCCATCATTGAATAATAATACCGCGATATCAGCTGCAATATCGACGATTTTTTTGCTCCCGGACTGACACTTGGGGGCTATTGCCCAAACTGATTTGTTGTAGCTTTCGTTGTTGTTTTGCGTGAAGCCGCCCAAACAACGCTGCAGCAAATCGTCTCTGCTCAAATTTTCGAAGACTGGCGTAATTGCCTCCAATACTTCCTCAGGAAGAGGCGGCTTATGGCGATATTCAGAAATATTACCGCTTGCGACCGTTCGCTGCCACGAACACCACGACTCGGCTCCCTCTGGGCAATCGTCATGTTGTGGCTCACTATCTGTGGATATTTTATGTTTGATAGTTGCCCAAATTGCCTTCCTCATTTTTTCAACATCATCGCTGTTCCTCCGAATAGCCAAGCCGTAATATGTGCTCAACACGTCAATCAATTTTCCGGTGAGCTTTCCTCTGCCAGACAATCCTTTTTGTTTTTTCACGATTTCGCAGAGGCGCGTCCCCATACGTTTTTGGACATGATCGATGCACTCTTTTTTTTTATCTCGAATCCGTCGTATGGATCGCTATTCGATATGCCCAGAAACGTTTTAGAATCGCCGTCACCAATATAATATTTATATTTTATCCCATAGAGCTCTTCAGACCGTTGAAACATTTCGACAGCTGAGTCGACTTCCATTTTTCCGGAGGAGCCGCTATGGTTCGCCTGGCACTCATCGTTGTGGGTACTTTTCCATTCCCAGTACTCCGCGGTGCTTTCTTTTTTTTCCCAAAGCTCGCAAGCTTTGCAATATTTCGATTTCACCATAACGTCGATCACTTTTTTAGTGTACCAGCCGATTAGCGATGTTATGCCGAAAAGCGAGCTGAAACCGCGCTTACGCCACGATCCGTCGCCTGAAACGATAATTCCGTCCTCCACCCCATTTTCCAACGAAATTGTCTCCTCCTCAAGTGCAGCCTTTTGTTTGCTCACTGTGCTCACAGCTTTAGTGGCAATCGAAATCGAATTTAAGATTCGATCGTAGAAAGACTGAAATATGGGGCGCGGTAGGTCCATAAATGCACAAAACTTCATCAGGCCATTCAAACCGACGCCAAGAAGACGCATACTGAATACGATCCGACGATTTATTTCGTATGCATTGTCAATCATAGGACACGAATTGATTTGCACTTTTTCACAATGGCCGCAATCGACCTCGATTTTGAATCCGAGTCCGCGCAAACTTTTTTCAGTAAACTTTATATCGCGATCACACACTTTGCACTTCACTAACGTCGATATAATGTTCAATGCATTGACGAGGTGTACTATACGATAACCGAAATCGTTAGTAACACCGACCTCTAAATCGTCCGACGATTTTAACTTTTTCGCCGACGTGCTCACATACTCTGCAGAACTATTTTCGGAGCTATAACGGTTCGGAGGTTTTCGATTCGAAATTTTCGTTCGACTCCTCGTCACATAGCTCCGTTTTGTTCCCTTTTTCCCCGCGTACACTTTCGGATTATCCATTTCGATGTGCAAAGAATAATTCTGAGCGTTCGATATTTATAAACGAAACGATTTGGAGCGTTTAGACACGAGTAGCGTCGCTTCTATTCGCAAACTGACGCTATGACGCTATCCCTATACCTGCCTTGAAAATTTTTCAATTATCGCCACCTATGGCTTTTTTTCGAAACTATATTTATAACAATAGCCGGTTTTTGTGAAGGGAGACAAAAGAATACTTGGGAAAGACCCGCAGGACCTGGGAACGGCCCGGTATACCTGCGACCCTGAGGCGCGCAGCTGGGCGGGACCCCGAGCGTCACGGAGCGCTGCACCGCTCCACAAAATATTCAATATCTCCGAAAATAATTATTTTTTCGACCTGGGTCCAACGGCATCTTAATCTTAAATGTATTTTAGATTTTTCGAGATGGTTTTCAAAAAATCGATTTTTTGAAGCCGTCACAGTGGTGTTGTCCCTTAAAAGTGTTTTTTCTGCCGGTAAAAAAATACGTGTCTCTTAGATTTCGATGAAGAATAACATATCCAAAAATGAACGAAATCGGAGGGGAACGCCGGAAACGGTATTATACAGGGGTAGTCACCCCCAAAAGGTTTTTTTTCGAAAAACGTAAAAACCCGTATATTCTACTTTTTCGAGCTCTTTCGAATGCAATTGGTTTCATCGAGATAACAAAAAAGTTTCCGCGTTACACGAATTTTTTTACTTTCAACCCCTATAGATTTACCCCTATTCACCCCCTCGGAACTGGCAAGGGCGCATTTTTCATTATTCGCCAGAAGCATTCGTCTCGAATTGGTTTCATTCGAATATCTTGATTGGAACTATGCGAAACTGCAAGAGTTAGTCGGAGGGTGCCCAACTTTGAGGGTGAGTTTCATCCCTTAAAAGCGTTTTTCCGCCAGTAAAAAAAATACGTGTCTCTAAGATTTCGATTAAGAATAACATATCCAAAAATGAACGAAATCGGAGGAAAACACCGGAAACAGTATTATACAGGGGTAGTCACCCCCAATTTTTTTTTTCGAAAAACGCAAAAACCCGTATCTTCTACTTTTTCAAGCACTTTCAAATGCAATTGGTTTTATCGAGATAAACAAACGTTTCCGAGTTACACGAATTTTTTGACTTTCAACCCCTACAGATTTACCTCTATTCACCCCCGCGGAACTGGAAAAGACGCATTTTTCATTATCCGCCAGAAGCATTCTTCTCGAATTGGTTTCATTCGAATATCTTGATTGGAACTATGCGAAACTGCAAGAGTCACTCGGAGGGTGCCCAACTTTGCGGGTGAGTTTCACCCCTTAAAAGTGTTTTTTCTGCCGGTAAAAAAAATACGTGTCTCTTAGATTTCGATGAAGAATAACATATCCAAAAATGAACGAAATCGGAGGGGAACGCCGGAAACGGTATTATACAGGGGTAGTCACCCCCAAAAGGTTTTTTTTCGAAAAACGTAAAAACCCGTATATTCTACTTTTTCGAGCTCTTTCGAATGCAATTGGTTTCATCGAGATAACAAAAAAGTTTCCGCGTTACACGAATTTTTTGACTTTCAACCCCTATAGATTTACCCCTGTTCACCTCCGCGGAACTGGAAACGGCGCATTTTTCATTATTCGCCAGAAGCATTCTTCTTGAATTGGTTTGATCCGAATATCTTGATTTGAACTATGCGAAACTGCAATCGTCACTCGGAGAGTGCCTAACTTTGAGGGTGAGTTTCACGCCTTAAAACTGTTTTTCCGCCGATAAAAAAAATACGTGTCTCTTAGATTTCGATGAAGAATAACATATCCAAAAATAAACGAAATCGGAGGGGGACACCGGAAACGGTTTCCTTGTAACTTGGGGGCTTTAGGTGAGTCTATCAGCTGTCGGAAACCCCTAAAGTGCCAGCGGGATCCTGCGGGAAAATGTAGTTTTGCCTGTTTGAACATAGCTTGAGTGGGTATGAAGCGCGCTACCCCGCGCAGGCAGATGTTCAGTACGTACAATAGGGAACTAATACCGGTCTTAGCGTATATAGGGTATCCGTAAAAAAGTAGTGCAGTTATTTTAGATTCATATTGTTTATGATAAATGTTATTCATCATTTGATTAAATTACAATTTATTTTTAATTTTATTCATTTATAATATATTAAATATTTATATATAAATTAAATGAGTTTGATGGTACTTTATTCATTATAGTTTACGTTCAATATTTCAAGTTTTCATATGCAAATCAGTTTTATATTTCCTTTGACTTTATTACAGGGTCTAGTACCGACGACGATTTATTGTATACACGGAAGGACGTTTTCGTTATGGTGAAAGGGCATCTAAAGTGCACACTTGCCGCTTTATTGGAACACCTTTCAGCGGTAGTTTATCTGCGTAGTTTATCTGCGGATGCTGTAGAATTGTTACTCCCACCTTCAGTAACAAGTCAATCTACAGCAGAAACTGATTCTGAATTCGACGACGAGGTATCTGACGAGGAAATTGTTTTCTAATAATATTTTTTCTTTTATATGTATTAATTTTTCTCAAGTATTTCCGAATAAATTATTGGCCATTTTCTGAACAAATAAAATTCTGGTGAATGTTGATCTCATATGCATAATCAATATCCTCGAGAACCCTTCCATACCTATTACCTAAGGAATCTGAAATCATTCTACCACATATCGACGGTAGTATGGAAGAACGTGCTATCTCAAATTGTGATAGAAGAACGTGCTATCCCAAATTGTGATAGAAGAACGTGCTATCTCAAATTGTGATAGGAGAACGTGCTATCTCAAATTGTGATAGAAGAACGTGCTATCTCGAATTGTGATAGAAGAACGTGCTATCTCGATCAGTCAACATATTTTCATTGATACAGCACTGGTATTTGGGGCACCCCAGTATACAGAGCACTGTTTCTGTTAGGTTATTTAATTTTCTATTATGATTTAGCTCGATAATAGAAGAAAGTTAAGATATGTTTGAATAAACAACTTTTTTTTAATCATCAATATATTTATTTATATGGAATTTTTAGAACCTACAGTAACTTTTTTTTAATCATCAATATAAATAAATATATTGATGATTAAAAAAAAGTTGTTTATTCAAACATATCTTAATTTCTATTATCGAGCTAAATCTTAATCTATTATTGAGCTAAATCATATTAGAAACTTTTTTTTAATCATCAATATATTTATTTATATGGAATTTTTAGAACCTACAGTACTGTAGGTTCTAAAAATTACTTTAGAACCTGCAGTTACCTACAGTACTGTAGGTTCTAAAAATTCCATATAAATAAATATATTGATGATTAAAAAAAAGTTTCTAATATGATTTAGCTCAATAATAGATTATGATTTAGCTCGATAATAGACATTAAGACATGTTTGAATAAACAACTTTTTTTTAATCATCAATATATTTATTTATATTGATGATTAAAATAAAGTTGTTTATTCAAACATATCTTAATTTTTTTCTATTGTCGAGCTAAATCATATTAGAAAATTAAATAACCTAACAGAAAAAGTGCTCGGTATACTGAGGTGCCCCAAATACCAGTGCTGTATCAATGAAAATATGTTGACTGATCGAGATAGCACGTTCTTCTATCACAATTCGAGATAGCACGTTCTTCTATCACAATTTGAGATAGCACGTTCTTCTATCACAATTTGAGATAGCACGTTCTTCTCTCATAATATGAGATAGCACGTTCTTCTATCACAATTTGAGATAGCACGTTCTTCTATCACAATTTGAGATAGCACGTTCTTCTCTCATAATTTGAGCTAGCACGTTCTTCTATCACAATTTGAGATAGCACGTTCTTCTATCACAATCTGAGATAGCACGTTCTTCTATCACAATTTGGGATAGCACGTTCTTCTATCACAATTTGAGATAGCACGTTCTTCCATACTGCCGTCGAATATATTCATCCTTTTTACCCGCCATTTTGTTTTTGAAATTTTTCACTTCGGGTTCGTAATCAGCGACCCCAAATACCCCCGAGTACAGACTTTCACCCGAATTGAATGCGTTTTTGAAAAAACTTGTCGCCGTTTTTGATCCACCAGTTTGTTTTTGAGATTTTTTACTTCGGATTCGTAATCAGCGACCCCAAATACCTCCGAGTATAGACTTTCACCCGAATTGAATGCGTTTTTGAAGAAACTTGTCGCCGGTTTGATCCGCCATTTTGTTTTTGAGATTTTTTACTTCGGATTCGTAATCAGCGACCCCAAAACCCCTGAGTATAGACTTTCGCACGAATTGAACGCGTTTCCGATTTATGGCCGCGATTTTGGGGTTTCGTCCCACTGTGCGGCTGCAGTGTCTCGTCTTGAGTCATTGTCGGGCCACCCGTGCCCTCCCCTTCCAACGGACCCCAACCCACAGCTCGCTCGAATGTGAGAGTGTTGCCCACTTTGTGATAGTTTACCTCAGGGTGATCGATGAAGGTACGTCCGATAAGTGTGTCTGTCGGCTGCTGTCATCTGGCACCACGCGATATAAAACCTCCGGCACCTCTACCCCATCGATGGTGACCGTCGCCCTCACCATGCCTGGATTCTTAACCACCCCGCTTGGTGGCCCGAAGGGTCTGCGGCGCTATCCCCCTTCGAAATCGCTCTGACAGTACCTTGGTTGCGCGAAGGGTGTCCTCGGAACTGCCCGGATCCACGTATACCTCCATCTCCCTTCCGCCGACGTGTGCTTGCTCGAGGTATTTTTCCCCTGCCTGGTCGTTCACTGCACCGATGGTCTGGACCGTTGCCTTTACGCTCCCTGGGCACTGTCGGCTGATCTGGCTCAGCTTACTCCAACTAAAGCACTTGGCGTCTTTTCTTGGCCCATGGCAGTCGCGGGGGAGATGGCCCTCTTTGGCACAGTTAAAGCATTTTTTCCGAATAGACCCGCTTACCCTCGTTGACATTGTCGCTCGAAGTCGTCCGCGTGCAAGTGACGTGTTCTCTGTCCTGGTTTCCTTGCTACTTTAGCTTCTCTCCGGCTACTGATGCGGTTTCCCCGGGACTGGCTCTCGCGTCGATTTGATCCTTTCGCTCCTCTCCGGCAGTATTTTATCGTAATACTGTAGGTCGTGCAGCAATTCCTTCGTCGTATACTGAGGCGCAGGCATTACTACCTTCGCGAGTTATTTGGACCATAGTGTCACAAGCACCTCGGCTTTCGTCTCGCGAAACGTAAGCTGCATTTCCGCGCATAGTCTCGTTTTAGCATGGAAATAGTTGGGGAGGGGCTCTGTCCTCCCTTGCGACCGGGTGTTCATCCGTGCCCAGCGCACCGATAAATCGTCACTTACTATAAATGTGTCCTGAAATGCTTCCTGAAATAGCGGCTATGAGGTCAAGTCCCGCGATTGACCTCAGAACCAGTCGCGAGCTCCTTCCGGTAGGTGCATTCGTGCTGCCTCGAACAGCTAATGCTCCGGCCATCGGTGGAGGCGTTGCATGGACTCTAAATCCATTCCCGTGCACGCGCATTACCATCACCTCTGGTGAAGGATCCGATGTTTCTTAACAGATCGGGAATCACGTGGTAGGTAAGGACGGCGAGCGTCGCCCCTACTGTGCTGACATCTATTGCCGGCGTGACGCCATCAGGCCTGTCAACAGCTGTATGAGGAGCTCATCTTTATCCCCATTTGAGAGTAAGTTTCTCAAAGCCGACGTGAGCGGTGCGTTGGTGGGCTCCAGGAACGAGGACTACTCCGGTGAGGGACCTCGTGGGCCACTCGTGGCTCCTAATGCGTATGCGCAATGGCGGCCCGTATACTGGCATGGCGTCGTCGGCTGTTACTTCCGGCGCGCCCCGATCTTGCACGACCTCGTGGCCCTGGCTTTCCCTTGAGCATCCTGGCGATTGCACTCGCGCCACAGAATCATCTGTCCATCCTCATCCCCGCAATCCTCTCCCGAGGGTTCTATTGAGACCCATCCTGCCGAGTTCTTCACGCACAACCCGCTCAAACTTGCACTCGTCGACCATAGACGTTTTTTACTTTTTTCTTGCACTCCCACGTCCACGGCACGCATCGCGACGTGCTCCAAGTCCCGTGTCTTTACTTGTTCTATCGCTTGCATGTGACACTTTTTTTGGAGTAATCCCACTTCTGAAACGTTATAGTTTTAAGTACTTAGAACCGACCCCTTCTGGGGTAATCCCACTTCTGAAATGTTATAGTTTTAAGTCCTTATTCTTATACCCCTTCAAGATGGCGCACGATATATATATATATATATACAGGGTGAGGTACATAAAGTGTTCCAGAGCAATAGCACTCAAACTATTAATCATATCTGTTGAAACACGAGGCGGGTACAGAAATAAACGAGTGACACACGTGGTTGTGAGATATAATATGAGAAATAAATGAGTATTTATTGTATGAATAAAGAAATGATTAGAAATACGGTTTCACTATGTTTAATGTCTTTCGAATGTTTTTCTGGATGAACAACACTTATCACGATGTCTTTTCTACCTTTAGATTTTATGGAGCACGTTTTAAGTCTTTATTTTCTTTCTTGTCGCCATTTGCTCCGAGCACCAGAACGAAAGTGAAGTAAAGTAGAAGTTCGTTGCTCGTGAATAGGTTTCGCGCATGCGTGCAGCGCAGTACTACTAATCTTAAGGGCAGAATTACATTTATCAAGACTTCCTCTTAATTTTGCCTTTTTCCCTTTTTTTCATGTCGATTATGTTATGATAAGATGTTGTTATCTGAATTGAATTTAGTTCAAAAGTTCGTTCTTATATTTTTCGAATTTTATCCGTTCGAGTGGTTTCGTAAAGATGTCCGCTGTTTGGAACTCAGTAGGTCGATACTCGATGTTTACGACTGTTGTTTTCACCATCTCGTGAACGTCGTGGTATCTTACATCGATATGTTTCGATCTCCGGTTTGTAATTCCGTTTTTGATCAGACATATGGAGCTTTTGTTGTTCACGAACAGTGTCGTTTTTATTTCTTGTCCGGTCATTCCTTTTAGTAGGCTTTTCAGATTTTGAATTTCCTTGCAGCACTCGGCGGCTGCGATATATTCTGCTTCAGTGCTTGATGTGGCCAGTGTTTCCTGTTTCCTGGAGCACCACGCTATTGGTCCACCGTTGTAGAATATTACGAATCCAGTTTGGCTTTTTCTTGTCTCTATATTTTCTGCATAATCAGAATCACAGAAGGCGAGTAGTTCTCCTTGTTCTCGATGTGTATACTCAATTCCCGCTTCTCTTGAGCCGTTGAGATATCGAAAAATTCGCTTTACTGCTGTTATGTTTAGGCTCGATGGTTTATTCGTGTACCGGCTTTGTATATTTATAGCGTAGCTCAAATCCGGTCTTGTTTTTGTACTGAGGTATAATATGCTTCCTATTGCTTCTTTGAATGGATATGTGATGTCGATTGTGCTTTCTGTTGTGTAGTCTTCTTTTATTGCTGGGGTAGCTACAGGTTTTGATTCGTCCATTCCGAAGTTTTTAAAGATTTTTTCCGTGTAGAGTTCCTGTTTCAGTTTTATTGTTGACTGAGTTTGGCTTATTTCCAGTCGTACGAATGTTTTTGGATTTCTGGTGATTGTCATCTCGAATTCGTTCTGAAGTTTTGCAAGTAACTCGTCGATTTCCTGTATGTTTTCTCCGATTATCAGTCCGTCGGCGATGGACATTGCCAGAAGTATATCGCTGTTTTCTTTTTTAAATATACACTGTTCAGTAATGAGTCTCTTGAATCCTAGTTTCTTCACGTATTCTGCGAATCGTTCGTTCCATTGGAGAGGATCCTGTTTTAGCCCATAGATAGGTTTATTTAGTTTTCACAATTTGTTTTTGTCATTGTATCCATCAGGAGGGTAGATGTGAATGTTTTCGTTGAAATTTCCGTATAGAAACCCTGTTTTAATGTCCAGAGTGACGATTGATTTATTTTTGTTTGCTGCAAGAGCAAACATACATCTAATTACATTTGTGCTTACCACTGGACTGAACGTCTCCTCATAGTTGATGCCTATTCTTTGTTCGCATCCTCTTATCACGAGTCTCGCTTTATATTTTCCGTCGTCTTTGATTTTAAATACCCATCGGCTTGATAGTGGATTCACTTTTGCGATTGTGTTTCTTGTTACTGTAGTCCATGTTTGATTTTTTTTCAGCGATTCTTTTTCTTCCTTTACAGCATCTTTCCATTTGTTTCTGTCTGGACCTTCAATGGCTTGCATGTATGTAGGTGAGCATGACGTAAACTTCGTATCTTTCTGGTACTTTCCTTGGTCTTTGGGATCTTCTGGGTTGATCTGCTAAATTTTCTTCTTCTTTTTCTTCTTGTGATGTTTTTGGTTCTGTCTCAGCTTCTTCGTAGACAGTATCGTTTTGGCTATCTTCGTTTTCCGTTTCTCTGTCTTCTTCTGTTTTTTCTTCCTCTTTATCTGTTTCTTCTTCGTCTTCGTCCGTTTCTTCTTCGTCGTAGACTTGGGTTTGTGTTGCCGGTTTTTCGTTTTTGTAGTCACGGTGGCTTTCGTCAAATTTTACGTCTCTCGCGATTATTATTTTTCTTTTGGTTTTGTCTCATAGTCTGTATCCGTTTGACCAGTTTCTTTTATCCAGTTTTTTTAGAGGACTCAGGATTTTTGCGAATGCTTTACAGCCAAAGATTTTTACACGACTGAGATCTGGTTTCTTATTACTCCATTTTTCTAGTGGCGTTACCTCTAGGTTTTTAGTAGGCGATCTATTGTGCAGGTATGCGGCCGTGTAGACAGCTTCTCCCCACAATTCCTTGTTTGTTTTTGATTCGAAGATCATGGCTCTTGCTTTATTCATTATTGTTCTATTTATTCGCTCTGCTTTTCCGTTCAACTGAGGTGTGTACGGAGTTGAGTAGTCCATCGTTATTCCTTTTTTCTTGCTCCATTCTTCGATGTCTTTGTTAGAATACTCTCTTCCATTGTCACACCTGAGTTTGTGAACTTTGGTGTTGTGTTGTCTCTCGGCTTTTTCGACAAATTCTTTGATTGCATCTGGGACTTCGCTTTTGTGTCTCAGCAGGTAGATCATCAAGAAATTTGAGTAATCATCTAGAAAAGTCAGAAAATAATTTTTACCGTCCCATGTAACTGGATCAATCGGTCCACACAAATCGGTGTGTATTACTTCCAATAGCCGGTTTGATTTTTCTCTCGTGTTACCGAAGCTTGTCCTAGTTTGTTGCGCAGTCATGCAGGTCGAGCATACCTTTTCACACGAGTCGATCTCTGTTTTTTTTAGATTCATTCCAGTTGAGATTTGCAGCAGCTTTTTTATTCCTTGTTTGTTGAGATGACCTAGCCTTTTGTGCCAGATTTCGACGTCCTCTGTGCCATTTTCCGCCATAAACGTGTTGTTTTTATGTTCTGCTTGGAGTTTAACTGTATAGAGCCCATTTTCCATTTTTTTTCCTTGTAACAGTATCTCATTATTGTAAATAATTTTTACCTTGTCGTTTGTGAATGTTACTTCCCCGTTGTTCTGTGTGATGGCGTTGACCGACAGTATCTGGTCGTCAGATCAGGAATTACCATTACTTCGTTTAATGAGAATTCTTTGTACTCCATTTTTCCTACTCCTTCTCCTTTCGTTGTCTCATTCGATTTCGCTAGTCCCACTTGCGATTCAATTCTGCGTAGACTGTTGACGTTTTTTGTACTTCCCGTTATGTGTGCTGTCGCGCCGGAGTCAACGACCCAGGTGTCTCTATCCTCTGCGCTAGTTTGGGTCAGGAATGCTACCTTTTGATTAGAAGATTTATTACTTTTGTTCCAAAAAAAAACATTTTTTCTCTATATGATTTGTTTTTTACAGATATTGCAGAATTTGTTGGAGCTTTCCCTCTTATTTCGACAATCTGCGGCGAAGTGACCTGGCTTACCGCAGCTGAAACATTTGTTTCCTTCATTGTCTTTTTTGTTTTACAGTCTCTTGTGCTGTGTCCTATTTTATTGCATTTCCAGCACTTTATATCACTTTTAAACGCTACTGGCTTCTCCTTTCCATCGTTGTTCCTCGACTCTTCTGACAGGAGTCTCGCTGTAAGATTTTCAAGCGTTTTTTCTTCTGCCGAGGTTGAATCCCAGGCTGTGCTGAAATGTTTGAATCTGTCTGGCAGAGTAGCTAAGATTTTTGATATTAGCATACTGTCATCAATGTCAGCACCAAGTGATTTTATTTTGTGAATGAGATTCAAGAGGTGACTCACATGTGTAGCCATATCTCCACTTTTTTCGAACGAGTACGCGAAGAATTCTTGTAGCATATTACACTTTAATTGTTCTTTGTCTCTTTCAAATATTGATTTAAGTTTTTTCCACGTGCTGTAGGCTGTTTCGCAGTTCATTACGTGAACCAACGGTTTTTTTTCGATTGTCATTATAAACATTTTTTTTGCTTGTGCATCTTTCTTTTTCCAATCTGGCGTTCTTTGTGCTTCCTCTGGTTCAGTTCCTGTATGATCACTTAGTCCGTGTGCACAAAAGATTATTTTTAACTGAAATTTCCATACCTGATATGTCTCGGGGTCACATAACCTCTCTACTGAACTGAGGTCTTCATTTATTCGACCACTCATTATGATTTTTTTTTTTAATAACTACAGCCACTTAAAACATTTTTTAGTTTGTGTTTTCGTGTCTTTCTCACTCACTTCCTAAAAACCACTCATGTACCTGGGCCCATAACCTGTTAGAACACGAGGCGGGTACAGAAATAAACGAGTGACACACGTGGTTGTGAGATATAATATGAGAAATAAATGAGTATTTATTGTATGAATAAAGAAATGATTAGAAATACGGTTTCACTATGTTTAATGTGTTTCGAATGTTTTTTTGGTTGAACAACACTTATCACGATGTATTTTTTATCTTAAGATTTTATGGAGCACGTTTTAAGTCTTTATTTTCTTTCTTGTCGCCATTTGCTCCGAGCACCAGAACGGAAGTGAAGTAAAGGAGAAGTTCGTTCCTCGTGAATGGGTTTCGCCCATGCGTGCAGCGCAGTACTACCAATCTTAAGGGCAAAATTACATTTATTAACAACATCCAAAAATGTTTCAGACAAAAGTTTTAGTGTTCGAGAAGGCCGGCATACTGGACCACCCTATTTTTTTATCGGTGGAGGCGCTGAAGCTACGTCAAGGTCAACTCCACTTTTTTAAACGGAACCTTGTATTTTTGTTCGATGACATTATTACCGATTTTAAGACGAATTCAGCGACCTACAACACAAGGTCATTCTAGTCACGCAAAGTATGAATATAGTCGAAAAATCGAAAAATATCGGAATAATCACTTTCAAAGGATCCACTAACCTTGGTTTGGGTCTACCTACAGAAGATGCTCGAAGTGATGACCCTCGACTTGTAAGCACTTGGTAATTCGCCGATGAAAAGACCGTCTAACTTCAGCCAACATTTGTGGTGTAATTTCGGTACATGCTCGGTACATGCTCGCAGCAGATCGCTGATTAATTCCACTCTCTCTTTCCATTTGCCTGCTGCTCGCATGTGGATTTAGTGCAGCAAAAGCTAAGATAGCAGCCGCATTATTTTCATTAACAATCGGTCGACGTTTGACTCGTGTTTGTTTCACTGTACCGAAGCGACAGAAACGGTCAGCTAATCGCTTAAAAGCCATGTGCGATTTTTGTTGCCTATCTCGATAATGAGCCGCATACAAATCTTGGGCGTTTCTGTAATGCTTACAGAAACGCCAGTTGAAAAACAGCGATCCAACAAGTGCTTACAAGTCGAGGGTCATCACTTCGAGCATCTTCTGTAGGTAGAACCAAACCAAGGTTAGTGGATCCTTTGAAAGTGATTATTCCGATATTTTTCGATTTTTTGATTATTTTCATACTTTGCGTGACTAGAATGACCTTGTGTTGTAGATCGCTGAATTCGTCTTAAAATAGGTAATAATGTCATAAAAAAAAAAAATACATGGTTCCATTTAAAAAAGTGGAGTTGACCTTGACGTAGCTTCAGCGCCTCCACCGATAAAAAAATAGGGTGGTCCAGTATGACGGCCTTCTCGAACACTGAAACTTTTGTCTGAAACTTTTTTGGATATGATCAATAGTTTGAGTGCTATTGCTCTGTAACACTTTATGTGCCTCACCCTGTATATATCGTGCGCGATATATATATATATATATATATATATATATATATATATATATATCAAGAGACGCGGCAGCGTCTTGACGCCAAGTAATAAAAAAATAAATTTCGATGTCACAGACGAAATCGCTGCGTACTCTTTACACACTAAGCTGACCTTTTATTAGTCGCTTTTCAACTTTAAATCGACGCCACGCAAAAACGAGTCGACGAATCGAAAATCCGATGACATTTGACAAGAGTAATGTGATTTTTTCCTATCGTTTGGCCAAGGGTACTTTTCGATCCGTCCACTCAATCTCCAGATGTCATAATTTTCGGTTGAATTTCCGAGCGATTTTTTGGCAGAAAAAATGATTCCACACTTCGTAGGTTAGCGAAATAAAGTAAATCCGTCATATCTCAAACATAGCACATACGCTGTTTGTATAATAACTTAACAAAATGATTAACAGCGCAGTGCGACGTGTTCAAGATCGTTCTCACGTAGCTCGACAGTTGACAGCTATCTGGATTGCTATATTCACATAATGGAATGTGCTACAGAGTGTTTGACAGCTCTAAACGCTATTCCTGGTTAGAGCGGTTATACGAACAAGCATGAAACTAACGCCAGTACGGAATCCTCATTCATCAAACATAGGTAAGGATATAGTACATATCAATACAAGTGTATATTGTATTGTTTATATGTATATATCTATATATATATAAAAATGGATGTTGGTATATCAGTTTGAGATTTATAGACTCTGACACCGTTTGAGCGATCACCAAGAAAGTTGGCACATATAAGTGTTTTTTCATGGAGAAGATTTTTATGCTATCCACTTTGTTGTAACTCGCCATTAGATGGCGCTGCAGCACATCAACTTCTATACCGTTCAACGGATCGCCATGAAAATTCTACGTAGTTTTCTGACCGTACCTTGCTTTGGTTTAATATAGTATATAACAACCGTTCGCTCTCCATCTTCACGTACATATCCACCAGATAGGTGATGTCCACCAGACATTTTATGGCCGTTCTCATCGCCCATAAAATATGCCTGCAAGAATTGTGGTTGTTGATTTGAGGCAAGCAAAAGGGAACCAATCCTGTGATACACCTGTCCCTGATTTGTGAAAGTAGGCGACAAGCCTGGAATTATTATTAATTTGTCTGCCCCAAATGAGGTCATATAAAAACACGAGTTGTATTTCCGAATTTTGTTAAGGAAACGCCGTGATTCATCTGTTTTACATAAAAACAGCGATTTTAAAGGCTCGATTGGCTCTTCCAGACGTGGAACATGTACTTTTCCTCCAGAGCAACATATAGATGGTGTTTCTTCATTCCACTTTAAAGTTCTGCAGTGTTGATACGCATTACTCTTTGAACCCATTCCTATAAGCCCATAATTCCCATAATCAATTATTTCGTCGTAATGAAAGGCAGCTTTATCGAATGCATCCCACGCGTTTCGAGCAAAAGCTTGCTTTCGTTGTTCATGATGCTCAGCATCTTCCTGCAACGTGACTGCGTTTGCTCAGGCGTCTCACGAGCTCTCAAAGCGACATGACGGTCAGCATCTTTCTGGCGACGCGACTGTGTTTGCTCAGGAGTCTCAGCAGCCCTAAGGTCTGCTTGACGCTTAGATTGCATAAGTCGTCGCAATTCCGCTTGAGGAAACGTTTGCTCCCGTCTAGCAATCTTCATAGCTCGAGATTTACTCGAACTCTTCGAAAGATTTGACTTCCGTTTTCCAGGCATTTCATAAAATATACGATAGTAACGTAACAATAAATAACAAATTAGAAACAATACAAATTTGGAACGTAACAATATATAACAAATTAGCAACAATACAAATTAGGCACGTAAGAATAAATAACCAATTATGAACGTAATAATAAATAACAAATGAAGAACAATACAAATTATGGACGTAACAAAAATACGAACTGTGATCTTAAAACACAAATTAAACGTGAATTTAATACTCAAGTTAAACCACATCCAATGACGTTTTTCAATAAATGGCTGGTTCGTTGAATCCTTTTCTTAAAGTGTCCGGCAATTCCAAACGATATCTTTTATTTTTTCAATCAATCAGTTCTATGGTTCGTTCGATGATCAAATTGCTATGTCGTTTATTTATTCCTTCGGCATTGTGTTTAATGTCAAGTCTCTTGTCAGAAGACGAAACTTCAAAAATCGAACCATGAATGTAGCTATGCAGCTACTTTCATATCTCGATTTTGTATTTTTTTTCGTCATCTATTAAGAAAAATAAATCTAAGAGCTAGAGTATACCATGAAATAGACAGTAGAGTATGGTATGCTATGGAGAGAGTAGTGTAGAGTATGACATGGAATAACAGCTATGAATATATCCTTACAGCAACTATTTGATGTTCTGAAATGATAATTTTCGAAACCCAACATTTAAGTGACAGAATGTGTCGGTATACCGTAAGCGGGGAGTACGACACGGAGGAGAGTAAATTTCTCGCACGGGGGGCAACCATTTTTCATAATCATAAAAAAATGGTCGGAAAGTAAAAAGGACGTATATCACTTTTTTTTTAAAAATAAACATTTAATATGGTAAAATCAGGAGTGCTATTTTTTATGGGAGTTCATTAGCTTTTTAAGGAAAATTATAATTGTAAAAATAGTAGATGTTATATTTGATATTAGTAAAATATGTGATAATATATTAGATTCTATTCGAATAGGATTATATTTTATTCGTTCGTATTCTATGAGAATTAGAATTTCATCATTAGACTTTTCTTAAATATTGTAATTAGAAAAAAATTCGACGTTATATTTTATCAAATTCGAATTAGATTGGATTGGTTCTGTTGTGCCCTGAAATTAAGCGTATAGAAACGAGCATATTCGATTTGCGAAATCGCGAGGCCACAGGCCCCTGGGCAACGATAGCAGTTTTGGCAAGTGAAGCACCTCCAGAGGTGACTGGCGACACAAATCGCTGAATCGACATCATACGATTCGAACGTTCTAGAACGAATGATCGCTAATAACCGAGCTAACAATTAGAGGAACCGAAAGCTAAAAGTCAGTTTCGGGAGGTAACCGAAGAGGTCGGTCTCAAGGCAACTAAAGATCTTGTACAACAAATATTGCCTAGTTATAATTTGTAAGTTCACAATTCTCGAGTTGGAGATTTACTCATAATTGGAAGCATCCAGCTATCCGTCCTCGATAGCCCGATTCCCGCCACCAGCCTCTTCTTCGAGGACATTTCTTCAAGGGCACAATCATGTTGGAGCAAAATTAGTGGCTCAACATTGGTGGCAGCGGTGGGATTCCACAACTTGGGAAACGCGAACTCATTGAAAAAAATAAATAAATAAAAAGCTGAAGACAAAAAACGCAAGTGTAAGTGACCGAGTCACGTCAAAAAAAAAGAGAGAAGAAAACACGAATAAGCAATTACCACAAGAATCCCGGCCGACAATTAGTCGGTCGAATATTTCTCTTAACCTTTTGTTGTGTTCTACGAACGATATTCCGTATACTATGTCGTATAGGTAGACATAGCACCTCAGACCTTGAATGCCAGCGAGTACGGCGTCCATTAGCCTTTGGAAAGTCGGTGGGGCGTTTTTCAACCCGAATGGCATTCGATTGTATTCGTAGTGTCCAAGATGTGTGGAAAAAGCTGTTTTCGGTATATCCTCTTCGACCATCGGTATCTGATGAAATCCTGATGCCAAATCGAGGGTCGTAAAATATTTGGCTCGTCCCTATTGATCCAATATTTCGGTGATATTTGAGTAATGGGTACGAGTCACCTTCTGTTGCTTCGTTTAGCTTCCTGAAATCCATTACCACTCTTTTTCGGATGTTGCCTTCCGCGCCAGCTTTCTTTGGAACGACGAGTAAAGGAGCATTCCATGGGCTCTTGCTCGTTCGGATTATTTTGTCTTTTAACATTTCTTTGGCTTGCTGCATGACTTCTTGTTTGTGTACTGTTGGTAATCTGTACGGACGAATTTTCACAGGTGTCGTTCCTGCTGGGACCTTTATGCGATGTTCAACTATGTTCGTATATCCAAGTTTGTCGTTTTCCAAATGGAACACGTCGGCGAATCCCTCACTAAATTCCCCTACAAATTTTTCTTCTTCTTTATTCAAGTTTGAAGTGCTCTTGACCTCTTGCCATATTTCTTCTTGATGTTTGATCCTATCTTCCTTACTGAGGGTATTTATTTCTTTCGTTTCATTTGTTGATTCTTCCTCTTCAATTTCTTCTATTTCCACCGTTGGTCTGTCGATCTCATTTTCTTGGTCGCAAGAGTTTCGTACAATTACAAGACAGGATTTTTCGGTGGGAATTTCGAAACTTTGTCCTATTTTGACTCCTGGTCGTATTTCTTTTGCTGCGACGCATCCTACGTTCGTTGTTAATGTTTTCGCGTATAATATTTTTTCTGTGCGAGGGCGTAATTAAGGGGGTCTACTAAGGGGGAGGGCGTAATTAACTGTGTCGTCTATTACGAAAAATTTTGTAGCTAATGTTTGTGCAGATCTGCTGACGTTTCTCTTTTTTACTTCGGTCGTTACCGTGACCATGCTAAGTGTGAATGATCCTAACGTTTTTTTATTTTCGCTGAGATTTCGGTTTTTTTCTTTTGGCCTTTCTTCATGCGGTTTATTTCTGTTTGCTGTTCAATGATATTGATACGGGCGCCCTTGCGTCCCGTTTCTATAATAGTTATTGGTACCCTGACCATGCTGATAAGTCCCTTGACTCCGTTCATAATTATTCCCTTGGTTAGGATTACTGTTGGTCCCTTGGCCCTGCTGCCAATTTCTCTTTCGACAATCCTTATACGCGTGTCCCGGTTTCTTGCAGTAGTTGCAATTTATATTTAGTTGGTGCACGCTTTTCGTTGGTGCTGGTAAACTGTGTCGTCCATATGTCGGTACGACAACACGAGTCTTTTGCTACATGCCCTACTTTATGACACTTGTGACACGTCACGGGCGTGCATTTTTCCCAGTGGGTTGGTTTTGTTGTTCGATTCACCTCCCTGAACTGATTTTTCTTCTTCCTTTTAGGGTCGATTCGAGGTCTTCAAATCCTCGGGCTTTTACTATAACATCATACTAACTATCAGGCATAAGCTTCTATTGTTTTCTTTCCTGCTGCTGTTTCTTCTTTTGCTGTGCTAGCATCTACCAATTCTATCATAATTGTTTCGAGTCGTTGACCGTAAACTAACACGCTTTCGTTTGCTCTTTGTCTACATGTATTAAAATCTACCTGTAAGGCGGCTATGGTACCTCGCGTCCCGTACAAGGCCGTCATCTCTTCTTTAAATTGTATGTATGAATCAATTTGTTTGTATCGTGTGTCTTTTCGCACTTTCCCTACGATTTTTGTTGCTAATACGGATTGTAATAGGGTTTGTTGGTCCGCGACTGCGATACTTTCATTTGCATAACTATATGCTTCTATTATATCGTCTACTTTTTCAGGTTTTGTTCCGTGAAATCGTAGTATGAAGCTTCGAGTTTCTTTCAATGTCATAAATTCATTTTCCTCCGGTCGCGCCATATTTTCAAAGTTAGTTTCTAGCAGGGAAATTTCCTGTAAATCGATTTCACGACCCCGCCTAGTTTCTACAGTATCGGGAGATTGATCTGAATTGGATAAAAATGTTACGGTTTGATCTGTCGCAGATCGATTTTTTTTTCTTTTTGTTACAGCGCGTCTAGTAATACATTTTTGTGAATTTGGGGTATCGTCGGAACTGGAGTTTATTCTAGGACGTTTTTTACTAGGTTCTTCTCCTAATTCGTCTTTTAATTTATCTTCACGACGCTTGTCGAAAATTGACTCTACGGATCGCGATAGTAATCGATATAATTTTTTACGCTCTTTTTCGTTCGAAATTAATCCCTATTTGGCTTTGGTGGGTTTTGATATATAAATGTTCCGTCACTTACAATAAGATGATCCGTTGCATGATAATCGATGCCTCATAGTTGAATCGCTGTTGCTTGTAGATATGTTGCTCAGGTTCAGTTGTTGAAATCGTGATAAAAGCCTTGA
This sequence comes from Ophion ventricosus, assembly GCA_963932345.1. Taxonomy (NCBI): domain Eukaryota; kingdom Metazoa; phylum Arthropoda; class Insecta; order Hymenoptera; family Ichneumonidae; genus Ophion; species Ophion ventricosus. The sequence goes on from OZ010720.1 coordinate 8,710,036, forward strand.
AAGATGTCGGCTGATGTTGCGTCTTTGTTGTCGTGTTGCTTCAATTGTTGAACTCGTACTCGTTGTTGCTCTCTTTGTAGTTAATGGAGATGTTGAGTCTTCGGTCTCGTGGTCGGTCTAGTTTCTATGATCCTCGGGGTCCGGTATATTTGGAATAGCTCTGTACGTACGGCTCGCCCGTCTGCTTACGCTTCAATTTTTTGTTTCTTCCTTCTTTCCGACTCGCAAGGAAACCGTTTGCGGTGTCCCCCTCCGATTTCGTTTATTTTAGGATATGTTATTCTTCATCGAAATCTAAGAAACACGTATTTTTTTTTTATCGGCGGAAAAACAGTTTTAAGGGGTGAAACTCGCCCTCAAAGTTTGGCACCCTCCGAGTGACAAGATATTCGAATGAAACCAATTCGAGAAGAATGCTTCTGGCTAATAATGAAAAATGCGCCTTTTCCAGTTCCGAGGGGGTGAATAGCGGTAAATCTATAGGGGTTGAAAGTCAAAAAATTCGTGCAACTCGGAACATTTTTTTTTATCTCGATGAAACCAATTGCATTCGAAAGAGCTTGAAAAAGTAGAAGATACGGGTTTTGCATTTTTCGAAAATAAAAAACCTTTTGGGGTGACTACAACTGTATAATACCGTTTCCGGTGTTCCCCTACGATTTCGTTCATTTTTGGATATGTTATTCTTCACCGAAATCTAAGAGACACGTATTTATTTTTACCGGCCGAAAAACACTTTTAAGGGGTGAAACTCACTTTCAAAGTTGGGCACCCTCCGAGGGACTCTTGCAGTTTCGCATAGTTCCAATCAAGATATTCGAATGAAACCAATTTGAGAAAAATGCTTCTGACGAATAATAAAAAATGCGCGTTTTCCAGTTCCGAGGGGGTGAATAGGGGTAAATCTATAGGGGTTGAAAGTCAAAGAATTCGTGTAACTCGGAAAGTTTTTTTATCTCGATGAAACCACTTGCATTCGAAAGAGCTTGAAAAAATGGAAGATACGGATCTGCGTTTTTCTAAAAAAAAACCTTTTGGGGGTGACTATCCCTGTATAATACCATTTCCGGTGTTCCCCTTCGATTTCAATCATTTTTGGATATGTTGTTCTCCATCGAAATTTAGGAGAAACGTACTTTTTTATCGGCGGCAAAACAGTTTTAAGGGGTGAAACTCATCCTCAAAGTGTCTATTGCAGTTTTGCACATTTTTTTTTCAAGATGTTCAAATGAAACAAATTCGAGGATAATGCTTATGGTGAATAATAAAAAATGCGCTTCCATCAATTCCGAGGGGACAAATAGGTAGAAATTTATAGGAGTTGAAAGTCGAAAATTAAAAAAAAATCGATTTTTGTTTCATTCTATCAAAACCATCTAAATTTAATAGAGATACATAACGTAGGAGATACCTGTTTTTGAATTTTCCGAAAAAACATCGTTCCAGGGCGAACTCCCCTCTTATGATGTCCGGTGCTCCCTTATACGATTTTGTTCCGTTTAATCGATGGTGTTTTTCATCGAAATTGACGTGACGGAAATCGTTGAATCTCATTGCGAATGACTCAAAATAGGCGTATTCCTATTTCGACGGCAGACATTTTTAGGCACCTATGCGGGTTAAAAGGTTAACAATTATAAACCATAGACACGACTCGTTTCATTATAATGAATTGATTTGCATTCGAAAATACGACGAAGCTTACAGTGTTATACCGTTTTACGTGCCTTCGAAAATCTTTTTTTACCGGTGAATGACGCCTAGTTATACGTGCGCCACCGAATTTCCATTCAAGCGCATTGTGTTTAAATATTACGAA
>OZ010720.1:8712054-8750377 GCA_963932345.1 Ophion ventricosus
ATTTTGCAGAGAGTGAAAAAAATTCTGAAAATATATTGTTCGGAGTAAAAAAGTGAATTATTGGTGTTATTCAGTATTATTATGAAATGAGTGAACTGAAATAAGAGATGGTTACTGTTGCTTAGTATTATTATAAGCTGAAAATTGAAATGCATGGTCCGAAGAATAAAATTCTCCTTCGCTAGCTAAACTGACAACAGTATATAACATTTTTGAATACATTAGGACAGAGTAAAACTATAAGCTAAGACTGCAAAAGCTTTAGAAATACAATGTGGTGAACATTTACACGGCCAATCCATACAAAACGATGCCAGCATATGAAAACAACGATATAAGTTTTTGATACAAAATTAATACTCTGAATTAAACCTTCAATACATTACTCTGTAGTTCGTACGAGGTTTATTTGGCCACTAAATAAAGGTTTCATTGAGAGTAAGAATTTTTTTTTAAATAGCGAGGAAATAGTAAAGAACATTTTCAAATCATGTCGCAGATTGCAAAAAAGATTATGTGCATGCTACCGCAAGGGGAAAAATACATCTTCGGTAACTAACTAACCGCAGCGTGAAAAGTGTTTTAAAGGGCATTGCTAAGCGGTAAGGCCCTTAACATATCAGAGAGTGAAAAACCTCTTAAGGCTATATGGGGAAAAGTGAACGAATTACATCGGAGAGGGAGAAAAATATTTTAAAAAGGTATCGGAGAGCGAAAAAAAGATTTTATAAAGATATCGGTGAGAGAAAAAGATGTTGAAAATATAACAGGGAGCGAGAAAAACAATTTATAAAGATAGGAATGAGAGAGAAAAAGATTTTGAAAATATATCTGCCATAGAGAGGGAAAGATTTTGAAAGGATATCGGTGAGTGAGAAAAACATATAAAAAAGATATCGGTGAGAGAGAAGATTTTATAAAGATATCGGTGAGGGAGAAAAAGATATAACAACATATTCGCAAGAGTTAATTAGGTTTTAAAAGTATGTTCTAGGGTTATGAGGCATGTATCTGACTGATGAAAAGTGATCGATTGGAAACAAAAAACTTCCAAACAGATATTAATATAAATTCTCGTCTGATTTTCCGGCTTCCATTGTGATGTGGTATACACATCAAAGAAACGAAAAAGATAGCAAATTATAGGTTAGTTTTCGTCCGTGAAGAGTCTCACCGTCAGAGATTATCACCAATTTCGGTAAAATTATAAGTTTTATATTTTTATATCACGGCAATCATATTTTTCAAAAATAGGATATTGCTCCACGAAAAAAAACATTTTATCACGTTATATCTAAAGCTAAAGTTTACGACTGAATTTCAGAAAACAAATCGAAACATAGAATTGGCTATTGATAATCCCGATTCAGAAAACACTTCACCGTGAATATTGGCTGTCAATTCGTTTGTATATTTGTAATTATCAATCACACAAATACTTTTTTTCACTTGGTCGTTTAAAACAACACGAGATCTTCCTTGTTCCAACACTAAAAACCCTGAACAATATGGCTGCATGAGCGTAGATGTACACACATGTATAGTAGCGAGATTCTGTAACTCGGTGGCGAGCGTTTTCGTCATAGCTAACGACAACGAATAAGAGGCTCCCTTTCTTCTGTGTTCGTGCATGTGATTGGATGTCAGTCTAATTTTTGCCTTTTCCCAACGCTGGCACTGACGTTGAGCCAGCGTTGGGTCTGTTTTGCATCAACGGTTGAGCCAGCGCTGGCTCTGGTGTTGAGCCAGCGTTGGGCCAGCGTTGGGCCTGTTCTGTACCATCGACATGCTGACGCTTGGGCCAGTCTAGAATGCCGACGCTTGGTATCCAGTACTGGGCCAAGTCTTAGCCGACTGTCCACTAATGGTTGAGCCAGCACTGGCTCTGACGTTGAGCCACCGTTAGGCCTGCCCTGTACCATCGACATGCTGACGCTTGGAAAAGCCCATAATGCCGACGCTTGAGTTCCAGCACGGGACCAAGTCTCAGCCGATTGTCCATTAACTGTTGAGCCAGCGCTGGCTCTGGCGTTGAGCCAGCGTTGGGCCTGTTCTGTACCATCGACATGCTGACGCTTGGGCCAGCCCAGAATGCGGACTCTTGATATCCAGCACTGGGCCAAGTCTCAGCCGATTGTCCATTAATGGTTGAGTCAGCGCTGGCTCTGGTGTTGAGCGGGCGTTCGGTCTGTTCCATACCATCGACATGCCGACGCTTGGGCTAGTCTAGAATACCAACGCTTGGTATCCAGTACTGAGCCAAGCCGCATCCGATTGTCCACAAACCTTTGAGCCAGCGCTGGCTCTGGCGTTGAGCCAGCGTAGGGTCTGTTCTGTACCATCGACATACTGAAGCTTGCGCCAGTCTAGAATGCCGACGCTTGGCATCCAGTACTGGGCCAAGTCTCAGCCGATTGTCCACTAACGGCTGAGCATTGGCATGTCTACGTGGGTATACCTAGGCGTCATTTACCGGTAAAAAAACATTTTCGAAGGAACGTAAAACTGTATACCACTGTAAGCTTCGTCGTATTTTCGAATGCAAATCAATTCATTATAATAAAACGAATCGTGTTTATGGTTAACAATTGTTAACCTTTTAACGCGCATAGGTGTCTAAAAATGTATGCCATCGAAATCGGAATACGTCTATTTTGGGTCATTCGCAATAAGATTCAACGATTTGCGTCACGTCAATTTTGATGAAAAACACCATCGATCAACCGGAACAAAATGAGATAAGGGAGCACCGGACATCATATAAGGGTAGTCCGCCCTGTGACGATGTTTTTCCGGAAAATTCAAAAACAGGTATCTCCTACGTTATGTAACTCTATTATTATAAATTTAGATGGTTTTGATAGAATGAAAAAAAAATCGATTTTTGAAAATTTTTCGACTTTCAACCCCTATAAATTTGTACCAATTCGTCCTCTCGGAATTGATGGAAGGGCATTTTTTATTATTCGCCATAAGCATTATCTTCGAAGTTGTTTCATTCGAATATCTTGAATGAAAATGTGCAAAACTGCAAAAGATATTTTGAGGGTGAGTTTCACCCCTTAAAACTGTTTTGCCGCCGATAAAAAAAAGTACGTGTCTCTTAGATTTCGATGAAGAACAACATATCCAAAAATGATTGAAATCGGAGGGGAACACCGGAAATGGTATTATACAGGGTTAGTCACCCCCAAAAGGTTTTTTTTTCGAAAAACGAAAAAATCCGTATCTTCTACTTTTTCAAGCTCTTTCGAATGCAATTGGTTTCATCGAGATAAAAAAAAAAATCCGAGTTACACGAAGTTACTTTCAACCCCTATAGACCTACCCCTATTCACCCCCTCGGAACTGGAAAAGACGCATTTTTCATTATTCGCCAGAAGCATTCTTCTCAAATTGGTTTCATTCGAATATCTTAATTGGAACTATGCGAAACTGCAAGAGTCACTCGGAGGGTGCCCAACTTTGAGAGTGAGTTTCACTCTTTAAAAGTGTTTTTCCGCCGGTAAAAAAATACGTGTCTCTTAGATTTCGATGAAGAATAACATATCCAAAAATAAACGAAATCGGAGGGGGACACCGGAAACGGTTTCCTTGTCAGTCGATTTGAAACTTCCCTTTTTTTATTAGCCAAGAGCATCCTATAATCAGCTACCCTTTTGCGATTCCGGGTTCAATTCACGTCAATATAAACTCATTCTATGACGCGTTGCATATTTGTGGAACTCACACTCGCTCCACCCCCTCCCGCCGCCTTCTCACCATGGAAACGCTCGAGGTTCTCCCCTTCCGGCATGGACAAAAATTTGTAGAAGTGAAAGTGGGTTACAATGAAAATACAATGAGTAAAAATATTCGATAGGAGTTTTCTCATTTTTGCAGAACGCCACTTTTATGGGGTTGAACGCATCCTTAAAAACTTTCTCTTTTTTCTATATCTTGTGAACTGGCCGAGATAAAAATAAAGTTTAAAGGGAGAAATAGTGTATTCTCCGACTACTAGACGTCCATAATAATAACGATGAATTTGACAACAAATGGCGTATTGTTTATTGCAATAATTCGTGAATAACTGGTGGAAATCACTTTTCAATTTTCTGCTAATATAGGCACATAAATAGGTAAAGCTTTCGAAATCACTGATTAACTTCGTGTTTCGGGAACCAACTGGAATACAATTGTATATTTACGAAAAAAATGATCCCTTGACACGTAGTGCCTTTAAAAATTACAATATAATCGGAAAAATGCTCTCGCGCTTACTTATTTAATACACGTTTCAACTCTGTATTTTTTATGGATAATACTTATTACAATAATGATAGTCATGATAAAAGTGTTTGAAACAAAGAGATTTTCTAGCACCGCACGCACAAGTGATAATAGCTGCTTCGCCGCATAAATTGCATGTCAGTGAATTTTGTGAAAAGTGAAACACTTTTATGACATAGTCATAGTCAATTACGTCAATCTGCACTTGAGAGAAAATATTGTTAAGTCAAACTCTCCTACACACAACTGGTATTCTTCGCCACGGTTTATAAACGTTTTTAAATATGCGTGGTACAAAAGCGGTTTTAAAGAAAAAAATACCACCCAAATTTGAAAATCTGGCAGTTCTTTTCCTTTTCACAAAATGCACTGACATGCGACATATGCGGCGAAGCAGCTATATTATCGCTCGTGCGTGCTGTAAGAAATCCCTTTGTTTATAACACTTGTATCATGACTATTAATATTGTAATAAGTATAATCCATAAAAAATATAAAGTTAAAACGCTCATTAAATAATGAGTAAGCGTGAGAACACTTTTCCGATTATGTTCGTAATCTTCAAAGGCAGTACGTGTCGGGGGAAAATTTATTCGTAAATATACAATTGTAATCGGATAACTTTCCGAAACACCAACTTAGTCCGTGATCGCGAAAGCCTTACCTATTTCTGTGCCCATATTAGCGGAAAATTGAAGAGTGATTTTCACCACTTATCCACGATCTATTGCAATAAACAATACGCCATTTATTTTTATATTCATCGTTATTATCATGAACATCCAGTTGTCGAAGAGTACAATATTTTTTCCCTTTACATTTTATTTTTATCTCGGCCCATTCACACCCTATGTGAAGCTGGCAACCGACTTTATCAGATATTGTTTTTTTTTGTTTGCAATCGTTTGTACCCGGTGTGTACCCGTTTGTACCGCCCCTCATTTTGTTTGTACCTTAAGGGGGAGAAAAATATGGGGGTATCGAAAAATGGCCCGCAGCCGACTTGTAGATAGGGCATTTTTATTAATGCTATTACGAAGAGAATCGTTTGTACCCGTTTGTACCACAAACATTTTTTTTTTTAATTTTTTTTAAGATTTTTTTTTCTTTCTTTCGAAATCCACACCTTTGGGGGACAAAGTATGAACGAGTACACGCTCGTACGAGGGGGTACAAATGATATAGTGGTCGGTACGAATGGGTACAAACGATTGGTCGGTGGTACAAACGATTGCTCGGTAGTACAAACGGGTACAAAGGATTCCTCGGTAGTACACACGAAATACTGGTGGAACAAACGATACACTTGTCGATACAAATGGATACAAACGATTGCGCGGTGGTACAAACGATATACTTATCGGTGCGAATGGGTACAAACGATTGCTCGGTGGTACGAACGATATACTCGTTGGTACGAATGGGTAGAAACGATTGCGCGGTGGTACAAACGATTAGTCATCGGTACGAATTGGTACAAACGATTGCTCGGTGGTACAAATGATATACTTGTCGATACGAATGGGTAGTAACGATTGCGAGGTGGTACAAACGATATACTCGTCCGTACGAATGAGAACGAACGTATCGTCGGGGGTATAAACGATATACTCGTCGATACAAATGGGTACAAACGATCGCGCAGTGGTACACAAACGATATACTCGTCAGTACGTACGGGTACAAACGATTGTTCGGTGGTACAATCGATATACTTGTCGATATGAATGGGTACAAACGATTGCGCGGTGGTACAAACGATATACTCGTCGGTACGAATGGGTACAAACGATTGTTCGGTGGTACAAGCGCTATACTCATAGGTACGAACGGGTACAAACGATTGCTCGGCGGTACAAGTGATATACTCGTCCGTACGAATGAGTACGAACGTATGGTCGGGGGTACAAACGATATACTCGTCGATACAAATGGGTACAAACGATCGCGCAGTGGTACAAACGATATACTCGTCAGTACGTACGGGTACAAACGATTGCTCGGTGGTACAAACGATATACTTGTCGATACGAATGGGTACAAACGATTGCGTGGTGGTACAAACGATATACTCATCGGTACGAATGGGTACAAACAATTGCTCGGTGGTACAAGCGATAAACTCATAGGTACGGACGGGTACAAACGATTGCTCGGCGGTACAAACAATACACTCGTCGGTACGAATGGGTACAAACGATAGCTCGGTGGTACAAATGATATACTCGTCGATAAGAATGGGTACAAATGATTGCTCGGTGGTACAAACGATTGCTGTGTGGTACAAACGATATACTCGTCGGTACTAATGGGTAGAAACGATTCCTCGGTGGTACAAACGATATACTCGGCAGTACGAATGGGTACAAACGATTCCTCGGTGGTACAAACGATATACTCGTCGGTACGAATGGGTACAAACGATTTCTCGATGGTACAATCGATTATTGGGTGGTACAAACGATGTACTCGTCGGTACGAATGGGTACAAACGATTCCTCGGTGGTACAAACGATATACTCGTCGGTACGAATGGGTACAAACGATTGCTCGATGGTACAATCGATTACTGGGTGGTACAAACGATTCCTCGGTGGTACAAACGATATGCTCGTCGGTACGAATGGGTACAAACGATTGCTTGGTGCTACAAACGTTATACTCGTCGATACGAATGGGTACAAACGATTGCTCGGTGGTACAAACGATTGCTGGGTGGTACAAACGATATACTCGTCGATACGAATGGGTACAAACGATTGCTCGGTGGTACAAACGATTGCTAGATGGTACAAACGATATACTCGTCAGTACGAATGGGTACAAACGATTTCTCGGTGGTACAAACGATATACTCGTCAGTACGAATGGGTACAAACGATTCCTCGGTGGTACAAACGATATACTCGTCGGTACGAATGGATACAAACGATGGCTCGGTGGTACGAACGATTGCTAGATGGTACAAACGATATACTCGTCGGTACGAATGGGTACAAACGATTTCTCGGTGGTACAAACGATATACTCGTCAGTACGAATGGGTACAAACGATTCCTCGGTGGTACAAAGGATATACTCGTCGGTACGAATGGGTACAAACGATTGCTCGATGGTACCATCGATTACTGGGTGGTACAAACGATATATACGTCAGTACGAATGGGTACAAACGATTACTCGGTGTTACAAGCGATATAGTCATAGGTACGAACGGGTACAAACGATTGCTGGGTGGTACAAACGATATACTCGTCGGTACGAATGGGTACAAACGATTCCTCGGTGGTACAAAGGATATACTCGTCAGTACGAATGGGTACAAACGATTGCTCGATGGTACCATCGATTACTGGGTGGTACAAACGATATATACGTCAGTACGAATGGGTACAAACGATTACTCGGTGTTACAAGCGATATAGTCATAGGTACGAACGGGTACAAACGATTGCTGGGTGGTACAAACGATATACTCGTCGGTACGAATGGGTACAAACGATTCCTCGGTGGTACAAACGATTGCTGGGTGGTACAAACGATATACTTGTCGATACTAATCGGTACAAAAGATTGCTCGGTGGTACAAACGATTGCTGGGTGGTACAAACGATATACTCGACGGTACGAATGGGTACAAACGATTCCTCGGTGGTACAAATGATATACTCGTCAGTACGAATGGGTACAAACGATTCCTCGGTGGTACAAACGATTCCTCGGTGGTACAAACGATATACTCGTCGGTACGAATGGGTACAAACGATTGCTCGGTGGTACAATCGATTACTGGGTGGTATAAACGATATACTCGTCGGTACGAATGGGTACAAACGATTCCTCGGTGGTACAAACGATATACTCGTCGGTACGAATGGGTACAAATGATTGCTCGGTGGTACAAATTATGTACTCGTCGGTACGAATGGGCACAAACGATTGCGTGGTGGTACGAATAGGTGCAAACGATTGCGCGGTGGTACCAACGATATACTCGTCAGTACGAATGGGTACAAACGATTGCTCGGCGGTACAAACGATATACTCGTCGGTACGAATAGGTACAAACGATTGCGTGGTGGTACAAACGATTGCTAGATGGTACAAACGATATACTCGTCGGTACGAATGGGTACAAACGATTTCTCGGTGGTACAAACGATATACTCGTCAGTACGAATGGGTACAAACGATTCCTCGGTGGTACAAAGGCTATACTCGTCGGTACGAATGGGTACAAACGATTGCTCGATGGTACCATCGATTACTGGGTGGTACAAATGATATATTCGTCAGTACGAATGGGCACAAACGATTACTCGGTGGTACAAGCGATATACTCATAGGTGCGAACGGGTACAAACGATTGCTGGGTGGTACAAACGATATACTCGTCGGTACGAATGGGTACAAACGAGTCCTCGGTGGTACAAACGATTGCTGGGTGGTACAAACGATATACTCGTCGATACGAATCGGTACAAAAGATTGCTCGGTGGTACAAACGATTGCTGGGTGGTACAAACGATATACTCGTCGGTACGAATGGGTACAAACGATTCCTCGGTGGTACAAATGATATACTCGTCAGTACGAATGGGTACAAACGATTCCTCGGTGGTACAAACGATATACTCGTCGGTACGAATGGGTACAAACGATTGCTCGGTGGTACAATCGATTACTGGGTGGTACAAACGATATACTCGTCGGTACGAATGGGTACAAACGATTCCTCGGTGGTACAAACGATATACTCGTCGGTACGAATGGGTACAAACGATTCCTCGGTGGTACAAACGATATACTCGTCGGTACGAATGGGTACAAATGATTGCTCGGTGGTACAAATTATGTACTCGTCCGTACGAATGGGCACAAACGATTGCGTGGTGGTACGAATAGGTACAAACGATTGCGCGGTGGTACAAACGATATACTCATCGGTACGAACGGGTACAAACGATTGCTCGGTGGTACAAACGATATACTCGTCGGTACGAACGGCTACAAACGATTGCGTAGTGGTACAAATAGGTACAAACGATTGCGTAGTGGTACAAACGATATACTCATCGGTACGAATGGGTACAAACGATTGCTCGATGGTACATAGGATATACTCGTCGGTACGGATGGGTACAAACGATTGCTCGGTGGTACAAACGATATACTCGTCGGTACGAACGGGTAAAAACGATTGCTCGGTAGAAACGATATACTCGTCGGTAGGAATGGGTACAAACGATTGCTCGGTGGTACAAACGATATACTTGTCGGTACGAATAGGTACAAACGATTGCGTAGTGGTATGAATAGGTACAAACGATTGCGTAGTGGTACGAATGCGTACAAACGATTGCTCGGTAGTACATACGATATACTCGTCGGTACGAATGGGTACAAACGATTGATGGTGGTACAAACGATATACTCGTCGGTACGAATGAGTACAAACGATTGCTCGGTAGTACAAGCGATGTACTCGTCGGTACGAATGGGTACAAACGATTGCGTGGTGGTACGAATAGGTACAAATGATTGCGCGGTGGTACAAACGGTATACTTATCGGTACGAATGGGTACAAACGATTGCTCGGTGGTACAAACGATATACTCGTCGGTACGAATGGGTACAAACGATGACTCCGTGATACAAACGATATACTCGTCGGTACGAACGGGTACAAACGATTGCTCGGTGGTACAAACGATATACTCGTCGATGCCAATGGGTACAAACGATTGCACGGTGGTACAAACGATATACTCGTCGGTACGAATGGGTACAAACGATTGCACAGTGGTACAAACGATATATTCATCGGTACGAACGGGTACAAACGATTGTTCAGTGGTACAAACGATATATTCATCGGTACAGACGGGTACAAACGATTGCTCGGTGGTACAAACGATATACTCGTCGATACGAATGGGTACAAACGATTGCGCGGTGGTACGAATGGGTACAAACGAGTGCTCGGTGGTACGAACGATACACTCATAGGTACGAACGGGTACAAACGATTGCCGGGTGGTACAAACGATATACTCGTCGGTACGAATGGGTACAAACGATTCCTCGGTGGTACAAACGATTGCTGGGTGGTACAAACGATATACTCGTCGATACGAATCGGTACAAAAGATTGCTCGGTGGTACAAACGATTGCTGGGTGGTACAAACGATATACTCGTCGGTACGAATGGGTACAAACGATTCCTCGGTGGTACAAACGATATACTCGTCAGTACGAATGGGTACAAACGATTCCTCGGTGGTACAAACGATATACTCGTCGGTACGAATGGGTACAAACGATTGCTCGGTGGTACAATCGATTACTGGGTGGTACAAACGATATACTCGTCGGTACGAATGGGTACAAACGATTCCTCGGTGGTACAAACGATATACTCGTCAGTACGAATGGGTACAAACGATTCCTCGGTGGTACAAACGATATACTCGTCGGTACGAATGGGTACAAATGATTGCGCGGTGGTACAAATTATGTACTCGTCGGTACGAATGGGCACAAACGATTGCGTGGTGGTACAAACGATATACTCGTCGGTACGAATGGGTACAAAAGATTACTCCGTGATACAAACGATATACTCGTCGGTACGAACGGGTACAAACGATTGCTTGGTGGTACAAACGACATACTCGTCGATGCGAATGGGTACAAACGATTGCACGGTGGTACAAACGATATACTCGTCGGTACGAATAGGTACAAACGATTGCGTGGTGGTACGAATGGGTACAAGCGATCGCTGAGTGGTACAAACGATATACTCGTTTGTACCACTGAGCAATCGTTTGTACCCATTCGTACCGAGGAGTATATCGTTTGTACCACCGAGCAATCGTTTGTACCACCGAGCAATCGTTTGTACCCATTCGTACCACCACGCAATCGTTTGTACCTATTCGTACCGACGAGTATATCGTTTGTACCACCGAGGAATCGTTTGTACCCATTCGTACCGACGACTATATCGTTTGTACCATCGCGCAATCGTTTGTACCCATTCGTACCGACGAGTATGTCGTTTGTACCACCGAGCAATCGTTTGTACCCGTTCGTATCGATGAGTATATCGTGTGTACCATTGTGCAATCGTTTGTGCCCATTCGTACCGACGTGTATATCGTTTGTACTCATTCGTATTGACGAGTATATCGTGTGTACCACCGAGCAATCGTTTGTACCCATTCGTACCGACGAGTATATCGTTTGTACCACCGAGCAATCGTCTGTACCCATTCCTACCGTCGAGTGTATCGTTTGTACCACCGAGCACTCGTTTGTACCCATTCGTACCACCGCGCAATCGTTTGTAATCATTCGTACCGACGAGTATATCGTTCGTACCACCGTGCAATCGTTTGTACCCATTCGCATCGACGAGTATGTCGTTTGTACCACCGAGCAATCGTTTGTACCCGTTCGTACCGACGAGTATATCGTTTGTATCACGGAGTAATCTTTTGTACCCATTCGTACCGACGAGTATATCGTTTGTACCACCACGCAATCGTTTGTGCCCATTCGTACCGACGAGTACATAATTTGTACCACCGCGCAATCATTTGTACCCATTCGTACCGACGAGTATATCGTTTGTACCACCGAGGAATCGTTTGTACCCATTCGTACTGACGAGTATATCGTTTGTACCACCGAGGAATCGTTTGTACCCATTCGTACCGACGAGTATATCGTTTGTACCACCGAGGAATCGTTTGTACGCATTCGTACTGACGAGTATATCATTTGTACCACCGAGGAATCGTTTGTACCCATTCGTACCGACGAGTATATCGTTTGTACCACCCAGCAATCGTTTGTACCACCGAGCAATCTTTTGTACCGATTCGTATCGACGAGTATATCGTTTGTACCACCCAGCAATCGTTTGCACCACCGAGGAATCGTTTGTACCCATTCGTACCGACGAGTATATCGTTTGTACCACCCAGCAATCGTTTGTACCCGTTCGTACCTATGAGTGTATCGTTCGTACCACCGAGCACTCGTTTGTACCCATTCGTACCAACGCGCAATCGTTTGTACCCATTCGTATCGACGAGTATATCGTTTGTACCACCGAGCAATCGTTTGTACCCGTCCGTACCGATGAATATATCGTTTGTACCACTGAACAATCGTTTGTACCCGTTCGTACCGATGAATATATCGTTTGTACCACTGTGCAATCGTTTGTACCCATTCGTACCGACGAGTATATCGTTTGTACCACCGTGCAATCGTTTGTACCCATTGGCATCGACGAGTATATCGTTTGTACCACCGAGCAATCGTTTGTACCCGTTCGTACCGACGAGTATATCGTTTGTATCACGGAGTAATCGTTTGTACCCATTCGTACCGACGAGTATATCGTTTGTACCACCGAGCAATCGTTTGTACCCATTCGTACCGATGAGTATACCGTTTGTACCACCGCGCAATCATTTGTACCTATTCGTACCACCACGCAATCGTTTGTACCCATTCGTACCGACGAGTACATCGCTTGTACTACCGAGCAATCGTTTGTACTCATTCGTACCGACGAGTATATCGTTTGTACCACCGATCAATCGTTTGTACCCATTCGTACCGACGAGTATATCGTATGTACTACCGAGCAATCGTTTGTACGCATTCGTACCGATGCGTTTATCGTTTGTACCACTACGCAATCGTTTGTACCTATTCATACCACTACGCAATCGTTTGTACCTATTCGTACTGACAAGTATATCGTTTGTACCACCGAGCAATCGTTTGTACCCATTCCTACCGACGAGTATATCGTTTCTACCGAGCAATCGTTTGTACCCGTTCGTACCGACGAGTATATCGTTTGTACCACCGAGCAATCGTTTGTACCACCGAGCAATCGTTTGTACCCATCCGTACCGACGAGTATATCCTATGTACCATCGAGCAATCTTTTGTACCCATTCGTACCGATGAGTATATCGTTTGTACCACTACGCAATCGTTTGTACCTATTTGTACCACTACGCAATCGTTTGTAGCCGTTCGTACTGATGAGTATATCGTTTGTACCACCGTGCAATCGTTTGTTCCCATTCGTACCGACGAGTATATCGTTTGTACCACCGCGGAATCGTTTGTACCCATCCGTATCGACGAGTATATCGTTTGTACCACCGAGCAATCATTTGTACCCGTTCGTACCGATGAGTATATCGTTTGTACCACCAGTATATCGTTTGTACCACCAGTATATCGTTTGTACCACCAGTATATCGTTTGTACCACCAGTATATCGTTTGTACCACCAGTATATCGTTTGTACCACCGAGCAATCGTTTGTTTCCGTTCGTACCGACGAGTATATCATTTGTACCACCAGTATATCGTTTGTACCACCGAGCAATCGTTTGTACCCGTTCGTACCGACGAGTATATCGTTTGTACCACCAGTATATCGTTTGTACCACCGAGCAATCGTTTGTACCCTTTCGTACCGATAAGTATATCGTTTGTACCACCGCGCAATCGTTTGTACCCATTTGTATCGTCAAGTGTATCGTTTGTTCCACCAGTATATCGTGTGCACCACCGAGGAATCCTTTGTACCCGTTCGTACTACCGAGCAATCGTTTGTACCCATTCGTACCGACCAGTATATCGTTTGTACCCGTTCGTACAAGCGTGTAATCGTTGATCCTTTGGTGGATTTCGAAAAAAAAAAAAAAATCTTAAAAAAATAAAAAAAAAATCTTAACATTTTTTTTTTGTACAAACGGGTACAAACGATTCTCTTCGCAATAGCATTAATAAAAATGCCCTATCTACAAGTCGGCTGCGGGCCATTTTCCGATACCCCTATATTTTTCTCCCCCTTAAGGTACAAACAAAATGAAGGGCGGTACAAACGGGTACACACCGGGTACAAACGATTGCAAAAAAAAACGATATCTGATAAAGTCGGTTGCCAGCTGCACATAGGTCCATTCACATGTTATAGAAAAAATAGAAAGTTTTTAAGGATGCGTTCGACCCCTTAAAAGTGGCGTTCAGCCGAAACGAGAAAATTCGCGTCGAATATTTTGACTTAATGTATTTTCATTGTAACTCACTTCAACTTTTACAAATTTTTGTCCATGCCGGAACGTAAGGACCTTGAGTCCTTACGTTCTGGCATGGACAAACGTTCCAGCAAAACGTTCCGGCATGGACAACGTTCCAGCAAAATTTCAAAATAACCGTACTTGGAATTAATCATTGCGTCGAAGTTCTTATCAATAAATGATCGAACGAGGATGATAAATATGATAAACATTGATTGCATCAAGCAGCATGGCATCGACATTCAATTGTTTTCCAAGCGTATCTTTCTTTTTGTTAACGGACCGTCTCTCCCTTCACGAAATAAAAAATAACCATGGAAAAGAAATGAGTGTCGAATCAATAATCTGTGTCAACCGTTGCATCCTGGACGCTATATTTATCCGCTTTAAACGTTTTTTCTGTGCGCTATCTCGAGTTTTCGATTTGCTTCTACTAAATTATTTTCAATTGGGTCGCGGGTGTTAGTGTGTATTGGTGAATGTTTGTTTGCGTTAGTTATGTATGTGGGAGCGTGTGAGTGAGCTGTAAGTGTAAGTTGTCTGCGTGCGTGATTTGGTTTATGAAATTCCGCAATGGCAGAGTATAGTATATACTCTTCGTGAGTATGCGGACATGATCACTGCGTATGTTCAGTGCAATCACAGTGCTCGTGCCGCAGCGGAACAATATCGGTTATCGTGGCCTGATCGCTGACACCCGAGAGGACCTGTAATTTCTCAGACATATCAATGGTTAACCGAAACCGGGAGCGTTTTACCGGATCATTCAAACCGGGGCGGTCCACGGACGGCACGCACTCCGCGAAATGAAAATCGCATTTTGGACGCATTCGATGAAAATCCTACTCATGGTATTCCCGGCGTTGCACGGATGCTTGGACTGTCCTACTGCCCCGTCCAACGCACGATGAAAGCAGAAAAAAACATGCGTTCCATTATACTCGAGTCCAGGGACTCACTGCTGAGGACTATCCCAAACGGCTCGAGTTTTGTTGCTGGCTTGTACAATGACACGAAGCCGACAGGGAATTCACCGAAACAATTATTTTTTCGGACGAATCGACTTTTGGCCGAAATGGAACCTAGAACAGCCACAACTTTCATTGGTGGTCTCACACAAATAACAATCCACATCAGACGATTAAGGGGTCCTTCCAGCACAGGTTTCAATCCGTTAACCTTTGAGCCAAAATTTCGGAAGGACGTCTTCCGAAGGTAAAAACTGTTGAGTGTTTTCTTAGAGTGTTGTTGAAACCTCCGTTTTTCTTATATTCAAATTTTGTTCCGATTTTTTTTTCTCGAATTTAACAAGTAACTAGTCTAAAGTTGTGAAAAAAGTTGAAAAAAATTGGTCCTTTATTTTGATGATGATTACGCTGAGATATCGATGATCAAAAGGATCCTTTTTCATTTAACGTCAGATATCTTAGCAAAAAATGCACGTAGAAAGACCAACGAAAAACTAAATTGAAGCTGAATAAACAAGCTAACTGACTTATGCATTGATTTAATTGAAATAAAAATTACCGAGCCCGTAGGACCTTGAAAAAACAACAACAAAAATTGGAAAATTTTCGTCTTACACTATTTCATATGATTGTGCGATAACCGTAGCTTACAAAAAAATTCTGCTAAGAGATGTCAAAACTAGCAACTTGAAGCTTTAAAATGCTTTTTTTTTCATTTCGATATGACCATTTTTCACCCAGATACAGCGCTTCAAAAAACACTAAAAAAATTGACGAAATTTTTTGTTCCTTTAATTGTTGGGAGTTGTTAAGTTTTGGGGTTTCCGTGCTCCTGAAAAAAAAAATGTTATCAGTAAAGTAGGCTATGAAATCCCCACTCCAAGCGCGTGCGAAGCTCCTCATTTCTTTGACAAGCGTTGACAGTCGTTGAGAAATATCGAAAGCGTGTGGTTGTACTTTTGTATTCTGTGTTAAATAAAATATTGTCTCCGTTCCTGATATTCCTTCTCTCCTTCTCTCATTAATTTTATTAGGTTATGGGCTCAGGAACGCCATTCCTGCGAAACGCCTGTTAGAGGGAAGCGAGAGTTTCTGTAATAAAAAGGAAACGTGAGGCTGAAAGTCGGCCCTTTCTTTCTTTTCCTCGATCGAGAGATTTTTGATCGTTCATTAACGGAGTAGGCAACGAAAAAAAAAATATATATATATATATTGAAACGTTTGCGTTTTCAAGGTACCTTCTGTTCCCGTTTCGGGACAGAAAGTACAGGAAGAATTGGTGTAATTTTTTATGGATGGTAGGGTTCTCGAAGATTTTCTCCGTTTGAGATCAGCTGAGGAAATATTGCCGTTAGACAATAGGGATTCGATACGATGATTTAGGAGGATTCCTTTTAGGAAGGATGCCTCAGTCAGTTGCCATGCTGTGTCAGACGACTTAAGCCGTGCATTATCATCATCGGCATTCGGTGATGGTGAAATTGGATTCTACGGATGCTGAAGGCGGATGAGTTTAGGCTGTGGAAATTTTGTTAGTTGTTATTTGCATGAAATCTGTGGTAAAAAAAGAGATTAAATGGAGGAAAGATGTAAATTAAAGTGTTAATAGAGTTCGTTCGGCGCAGGGAACCAGGATGGGCGAAGAGGTATCAAGGAGCGCGTTCGTTGTCTCTCTCTCTCTCTTCGTGGTTCGATCTCCGTCGCCGCCGGGCTCGTGCCAAAGCTGGAATTATTGTCTTTCTTTTAAGTCTGTCGATGAAATGCCGTGTACGTTGAGTTAGGTGTGGATTTGTCCCGAATCCCGTGGGAGGCCACGAGGGATTGCGAGCGTCGTGTTACAGGTCGTGAGTTCTGTCGGGAATTCGCGGGTCCTACGCGTGTGTAGGATGACACGGAGGTTGCGATCTCTCCGAGACGAAATATAATCGAGTAAGTTATGAGATACCCGTTATCGGGTACTCTTTCGGGATGGCGGGACTCGCCGATGTGGCGAGTTAGCCTTCCAGGCGCCAGTCTGGAAGGTTAAGGCTAGTGAAGCTAGCGGTTTCCCCCTTAATCCCCTCCTTCGCCGGGAGATATCGTCACTGACAGCATTCCTCGGCGATCCGTCGTTTCAGAGGAGAGTGACGGGATAATCGTCGGGATGAGATAACCCGTGGGACAAGGAAATAAGGGCCTTGGTGTCGGGGGTGAACATGAGGGCTTGGGCCTGTTCGTTTCGGGAAGAAATCCCGAAGGATGTGAGCTTCCTCGAAGTTCCCTTAAGTCCTGTCCCTTCCTGCCTACGATCACCTTAAACCTCCTTCTCCCCGAAGTCAGACATCCAGTGCAATACTGGGGCTTTCTCCGGGCAGAAGGTCCCTATCCTCACACTCGGGATGAAGTTAGGCTGGAGCACATGCTCGAGGAGCGGGCTCCTAGAAGGAAGTTCCTACGTTGTTAGGAACTTGGTGGTCGATGAACAAAGTTACTTGATTGAAGATTGAAGATTGACCCCGAGGCCCTCTTGTAGTCCCTTAAATAGCCTACGGCCCGTGAGGGGCATTTTCCCTTTTTGCCAATCTCCCCGGGTCCTCTGGTAGGGGCATCTCCCGTACATGGCCGATTGGCGGTGGGATAGTACCTGGAGCGGGAGATATTAATTTCTACCCGTAATTTGTTGTTAATTATCGGAGGAGAACGGAGTCGTTCGCGGCTCTGTTATCAGGAGTACATGATTCTCGGAGAGGTATCTCTTTGTGCGAAGGATGGTCTAGTTCGCGAGGCCGGGTCCGCGTTGTGGGCTGGCCTACTAACGAGCCGCGCGCGAGGACCTTTAGGGCGGTCGTAATAGCGTCTAGGGCGGTCCCGGCAGTTGCGCGCGAGGCGGTCCTAACACCGCGCTAGCCGCCCCGATGTCCGGCCGCTCACGCGTCTCAATGGTTCGGCCTAATTATGCGAAGGGCTATCTCCTTTGCCTCCTGTAACTCGGGGACGATAGCTTCTCACATCGGACCGTTACATCGCCCCTTCAAGGTCGTGGTTACCTGGTGAGGTCAAGGACGACCTTACTGCTCCCCTGTGTCCTTACGGCTGGACCTCGTTCACGTGGGAACAGCCGCGCAGGCGTGTTTCCGGGTGCACGCTTCCTCGACGCTGGGATCCTCCGCTTCCCTTTTCGTCCCGGTCCGTCCCGGTTCTCTACGTTCCCCCTGCACGATTTTCATCCCTTCGGGGGTCCGTATTGCACGAAGTCCACCGCGTGGCGGTCGCACCCATTCCTTTTTCGGAATCGTGGGAGGTTGGGGCACGATATATTTTTTGAGGATCTTCGTGGTTCCCGGATCGAAGGGGCTTTCCTCCCCTGGCGGCACGCACAGGTCCAGTCGTTGGCGGCCCTCGTCCTCGCGGAGGTGTTGGAAGTACCTCGGCTCGGTGTTCGTTTGTTTATTTTTTCCAGGTACTGGTCGGTGCGCGTTCCGCTTTCCCTTTTCCGCGGGATGGTAACCGTGTGGCCATACCACCCGCCCGTCGTTCGAGGTCTTCGTCTGCGTTGCTTTGTCCATGCGACTTGTTTAGGATCTACGTGTAGACTGAGGATCCTTCGTCAGACTCTGCCCTATCCCGACTCTCTTGCGTTATCTGTCGGTGTTGGGGGAGTGGGAGAACGCGCTCGAAAGTAGGGTCGCAGGTCGCTCGCGTGGAACATTCCCCTCTCCTTGTCTTTCCCAATATACTTTAGGATGTACGAGGTCTCGTGTATTTTTCGCGCTACTACGTATGGTCCTTCGTACAGAGGCAGGAATTTAGCGATGATTCGATCCGAAGGTCGGGACACCGATAGTGCCTTTGCCAATACTTCGTCGCCTTCGTTGAACTGGCGGGGGTGATGCCGTAGGTTGAAGCGCTTCGCGTCTCTTTCGCGCGATCGCTTCATTCGTTCCGCCGCCGAGAATATTAGGTTTTCATGGTCTCCCCGGGGTTGCTTGTCCCTCGGGAGTACCTTTTGCCATGGTCGCTGTACCTGGTCGCCAAAATGGAGTTCCCAGGGGGTGCATCCTGTGGCTTCATGGTGAGTGCCATTGATGCACTCTTCAATCGTCGGGATCCATTTGGCCCACTCAGTGTGTTTTTTCTGTGTTAAGGTGCGGAAGAATCGCGAAAGTTCGCGGTTCGTACGTTCCACAGGGTTTGCCTGTGGGTGTCTGATAGACGTCATGATTCTCTTTATTCCGTTTTCCCGCAGGTATTCTTCCCACTTCTTCGCGGTAAATTGTGTTCCTTGGTCCGAGAGGATAGCTGCAGGCTTCCCAAATTTTGGGAAGTAGTCATTAGCCAGGGCCTTCTAGGTTGTGTCTGTGGTGGCTTTTCTCAGCGCATACAGGCGAGTTATTTTGGAGAAAACGTCGATGACAGCTAGGATGAATTTTTTTCCGGTTTGCCCACTTGGTAGGGGCCCGTAAAAGTCTAGTGACACCAGCTCGCGAGGATTGGATGGGAGTATGCTTTGTTGCTGTGCGAAACAGCCCGGGGTGTATATATTGTTTCGTTGGCAGCTGTCACAGCTGGCCAGGACCTGCCGCGTAGTCCGGTGGAAGTGGGGGGCGAAGAAGTCGTCCCTAAGGATCATGTAACACTTCTTAGCGCCCACGTGTCCATACGTAACGTGGCATTTGTGGATCAGTTCGCTTACACCCTCCTTGGGCACCACTACTCGGTCCCGACCTTCTTGCCTGAGGTAGATGAGCCCCCCTTTTATGAGGTATCTCACATGGTTCGGTTCGGTTTGTATCCTCGCAAGAATCTTGGCACATAGAGGATCGCGACTTTGGAGGTCCTTCAGTTTGCCGACTGTTCTGGCGAGGTCGTTTTCATGTCCGGGGTCGAGCTGTGCGATGGAGATGACTTCTCTCGACGGTGCTTTTTCCGGCCGGCTGAGAGTGTCCGCCACTAAGTTTCTCTTCCCAGGGCAGTGCTCGATGATGGGGTTGTAGTCCTGGATTGCCAGTGTCCAGCGCGTCAACCGCGCATGCGCCAATCGGCATTCTCAGAGGAATGTCAAGGCCATGTGGTCGGTGACTATTATGACCTGGGCCCCCAGCAAGTATGTTCTTAGCTTCGTGAGTCCCCACACTATGGCGAGAAGCTCTCGTTCCGTTGTTGTGTATCGAAGTTCGGCTCCCTTAAGCGATCGGCTCGCAAAGTGCAGCACACGGTGTTCGTCATTGTCCGCCTTTTGATACAGAATCGCCCCTAGGGCGAAGTCACTCGCATCTGTCTGGAGGAAGAAGGGTTTCTCCTTTAAGGGGTAGTACAGGATCACGCTCTCGCAAAACTTGGTTTTCACGTTCTTGAGCGCATCCTCCTCTTGTTCGCCCCATCTCCACTCCTGTCCTTTTCTCAGTAGGTACAATAGAGGTGTGGTCGCTTCGCTATGTTCCCTCGTGAATTTACTGTAGTAATTTACTAGTCCAAGGAATCCGCGCAGTTGTTTTACATTTTTCGGTGAGGGGAAATCTTGGATCGCTGCGATTTTGTCAGGATCAGGTTTGATTCCCTCTCGAGAGACTATGTGACCGAGAAACTTGGCCTCCTCTTTGAAAAACTGGGATTTATCGAGGTTCAGCGTTAGGCCATGATTTTGGAATCTGAGGAATAGTTCCTCCAGTGACTCGATGTGCTCCTCGAAGCTTTCGGACATGCAAAGGAGATCATCCACGAAGTTGAGGACGTCCCCTAGTCCATGCAGCACGCTTTCGAGTCCACGCACGAGACTGGCTGTACTAGTACGAAGCCCAAAAGGTGTTACGCAAAATTCGTATCCCTTTCCTCTGTGAGAGAAGGCAGTGTACTTCCTCGAGTCTGGGTGGAGCGGTACCTGCCAGAAGCTGGCACGCATGTCTAGAGTGGAAATAAACGAGGTTCTCTTGCATTCTTGGAAGAGCTCCTCTGTGGCTTCCATCTGTTCGTAGTCAGGTTCAAGTATCTGGTTGATACGGCGCGCGTCTAAGCACATCCGTACTCCCCCATCTTTCTTGACTGAGATCAAGAGTGGGCTGCTATAGCGGCTGTGGGATCTCTGAATTATTTTCTGTCGCAACAAGGTTTGGATTTCGTCGTCTACCGCCGAGCGGTAGACTAAAGGTACTGGGTAGCTCATCGCCTTGAAAGGTTCATGAGGTTTTACCCTTAATACGTGCTGGTAAGAGTTGAGACGGCCTGGCCTTTTGAGGAACGTCCTACGGTAGGTAGAGATCAGGTTCTTGAATGCAATTTTCTGGACCTCGCTTAGCCCAGAGGCATTCGCCACCTTCATCTCGATCTCCTCGTCCGTGACCTCATCCTCAGGGTTGGCCATCTCCTCAGTGGCTACGTCCGTTTCTATCGTGGAGGATAGGAGTCCCACGGACTGGAATACCCGTGGTATCTCGGTTCCTTCCAGGGAAAGGTCGTATCGGCCTAAGTTGATGATGGATTTCGTCTTTATGAGGAAGTCTATGCCTAAAAGGCAAGTTTCGGTCAGGTGGGGCACGATCAGTACGGAGTGATGCACCTTGATCTTGTCTATGGTTATCCCTGCGTATATCTGCAGGGTCACGGCGGTGGGCCGACCTTTGGTTGCCCCCGTGACGGAGGTCCCCGTTAATGGGAGTAGAGGGCATTCCGCGAGTCTCGCGTGAGTTTTGAAGAACTCCTCTGAGATCGCAGTTGCCTCGCTTCCAGTATCCACCAGCGCGGTCACCTCAATATCGCATATGGAGGCGATCACGCTGGGGCACTTCCGACGCTTGACTATAGTTTCGGTTTCGTCGCCCAGGAGGTCCGAGCGTACGTCTTTTCCGAAGCCGAGCGTCACCTCGCACAATCTTATTGCTTCGGAGGTGACGTCCCTTCGTTTCCCTGACTCTCGACACGTTCACCCTCCTCCAGGGTTTCCCCTTCCGTCTCCGTTTCCTTAAGGCTACGGATAATCGGTTTTTTGTCCGCCCGGATTTCGGGCGTTTTTCCCTTATAGTCGGGGTACCGCTCCGCCGTCTTCCCCGGCAACCTTTCATTTGTGGTTCGGCCATCGGAATGGGAATTTTCCCGTTTGGCTCCTAACGTGGGGAAGCGTTGGTGGTACCCTGGCCTCTCCTTTTCCTTATTCCCAGGTCCTTCGTCATCCAACGAGGATAATAAGTCTAGGAGTCGGGGAAGAGTGTCTATCCCGTGGGACCGGATCATCGTCCGTACATCTTCCGAAAAATGTTTCTTTAGCTTTGAAATTATGGCGTTATCAGTCAGAGGTGGGCGAAGGTCCTTTGCTAGACCGATCAAAGATAGGGCATATGCAAATCGCGACGACCTCTTCAGTGGATCGTACCAGTCGTATTCGAGTTTATTTTTGGCAAGGTTTTGGCGATCTTCCCCCCAAAAACGTCGGAGAAACTCCCCCTCGAAGGCGTCCCACGAGTCTATGTCATCACGGGTGATTTTCCACCACTGCAAGGCAAGTCCCCTGAGACATTGCGAGAGAATCAGTCTAAAATCATACCGAGGAGAAAAAACCAGGTAGTACGCCCGGAGATCCGTTAGGAACTGCAACGGCAGTTCGTGATTTTTTCCTTCGAAATTTGGTGCCTCTATCTTCATCACCCCGCATGGAGTACCGTGGCCTCCGTCGCTTGGAGGGGGCATCTCACCTCCGATGGTTTGTACGCGGGGATTTGCTCTGACCAGATTGCCGAATCTATCCCCTATTTCCCGGACGTACCCGGCAGGCAAACCCAAATTACCTAGGGAGAGTTTTTCTGAGTGGGGAATCGTCGCGGGACCGTGGTTGGGCACCTCCGTTCCCTTCTGTGTAGAAGACAGTTGTTCATTCTTTAATTGGCTGAACGTTGAGTTCCAATCCGCGGCAGCAGGTCGGGAACTTTCGACCTGGCTGAGGACTATTTCCTGAAGGGACTCAGATTTTTCGCGAAATTTTCATTTATTGAGAGAAGTGTCGTGGTTAGCGCTTTGGCGTCTTCGTCCACGCGCTTTTGTATGTCTAACATCATTAGTTTGAGGGCCGGGAGTGAGATTTCGGATTCCTCGGGTGTAAAAAGTGACTCCGAGTTATCCTGTCTCTTTGCGGGGCCGAGTGGGTTCCTCGAAAATGCACCTCTCCCCACTCTCCCTGCACTGATCTCTCGGCTACCCGCGCTTCTTTCGTTTCCCCGCGGGGCTATGTTGAGTTCTGAGTAGAGGGGGAACTTTGGTTCCTCCACCCTTCCTGCCCCTTCAGACGATTCCGTCCGGATGCGGGGAGGTGGATCTTGGGATTTCTCCTCACGACGAGGGTTCCCCTTCTTCTCATCGCTCATGATGACGAATTTGGCTGGAAGAGATATTCTCTACGTTACGATTATTCTTCGAATATTTCGGCGAGGAATAATTAAATATTTTCGAGTCTCGAATGTGAACTTCTCGTGGCTTGTTTACGTTAGGCCGTGCCGTAGACAGTCACCAAGGCATAAGAACTGCGCGAGAGCGCTTGGTTTCTACCTCGGCTTGTTTACGTCCGCCCGAACGCTTGCCTCGCTTTGAGCTATCAGAAATTCGCGAGAGCGCTCGGTTAATATCTCAGGCTTGTTTTTGCCCGCCCGAACGCTCGCCTACCTAGAGGTCTAAGAATTTCGCGAACGCTTTATTGATACCTCGAGCTTGTTTTTGCTCGCCCAAACGCTCGCCTAGCCTTGAGGTATAAGAAATTTGCGAGAGCTTTGTTGACACCGCGAGCTTGCTTTTGCTCGCCCGGACTCTCGCCTCTCACCATCAGTATAAGAAATTCGTGAGAGTTTCTTTTTCCTAGGCCCTGCGACGTTCGACAATTTTATTTTCCATATTCGTGAGATAAGAAAAAAAATTGATATTTTTCGTCGCTCTGCGAGTGCCGTTTACGTTGGATTTATCCGTTTCGTGAGCGGGGTTTACACAGCAGAGCTGGCTAATCGAATTCTGACTATGGTGATCGTTAAAATAATATTTCTTAATGTCTAAAATTTGCAATTTTTTCCCATGATTTCCAGAGAAATTTTTTTTTTTTTTCTTCGAGTCCCTGTTCGGGCGCCATTGAAACGTTTGCGTTTTCAAGGTACCTTCTGTTCCCGTTTCGGGACAGAAAGTACAGGAAGAATTGGTGTAATTTTTTATGGATGGTAGGGTTCTCGAAGATTTTCTCCGTTTGAGATCAGCTGAGGAAATATTGCCGTTAGACAATAGGGATTCGATACGATGATTTAGGAGGATTCCTTTTAGGAAGGATGCCTCAGTCAGTTGCCATGCTGTGTCAGACGACTTAAGCCTTGCATTATCATCATCGGCATTCGGTGATGGTGAAATTGGATTCTACGGATGCTGAAGGCGGATGAGTTTAGGCTGTGGAAATTTTGTTAGTCGTTATTTGCATGGAATCTGTGGTAAAAAAAGAGATTAAATGGAGGAAAGATGTAAATTAAAGTGTTAATAGAGTTCGTTCGGCGCAGGGAACCAGGATGGGCGAAGAGGTATCAAGGAGCGCGTTCGTTGTCTCTCTCTCTCTCTCTTCGTGGTTCGATCTCCGTCGCCGCCGGGCTCGTGCCAAAGCTGGAATTGTTGTCTTTCTTTTAAGTCTGTCGATGAAATGCCGTGTACGTTGAGTTAGGTGTGGATTTGTCCCGAATCCCGTGGGAGGCCACGAGGGATTGCGAGCGTCGTGTTACAGGTCGTGAGTTCTGTCGGGAATTCGCGGGTCCTACGCGTGCGTAGGATGACACGGAGGATGCGATCTCTCCGAGACGAAATATAATCGAGTAAGTTATGAGATACCCGTTATCGGGTACTCTTTCGGGATGGCGGGACTCGCCGATGTGGCGAGTTAGCCTTCCAGGCGCCAGTCTGGAAGGATTAAGGCTAGTGAAGCTAGCGGTTTCCCCCTTAATGCCCTCCTTCGCCGGGAGATATCGTCACTGACAGTATTCCTCGGCGATCCGTCGTTTCAGAGGAGAGTGACGGGATAATCGTCGGGATGAGATAACCCGTGGGACAAGGAAATAAGGGCCTTGGTGTCGGGGGTGAACATGAGGGCTTGGTCCTGTTCGTTTCGGGAAGAAATCCCGAAGGATGTGAGCTTCCTCGAAGTTCCCTTAAGTCCTGTCCCTTGCTGCCTACGATCACCTTAAATCTCCTTCTCCCCGAAGTCAGACATCCAGTGCAATACTGGGGCTTTCTCCGGGCAAAAGGTCCCTATCCTCACACTCGGGATGAAGTTAGGCTGGAGCACATGCTCGAGGAGCGGGCTCCTAGAAGGAAGTTCCTACGTTGTTAGGAACTTGGTGGTCGATGAACAAAGTTACTTGATTGAAGATTGAAGATTGACCCCGAGGCCCTCTTGTAGTCCCTTAAATAGCCTACGGCCCGTGAGGGGCATTTTCCCTTTCTGCCAATCTCCCCGGGTCCTCTGGTAGGGGCATCTCCCGTACATGGCCGATTGGCGGTGGGATAGTACCTGGAGCGGGAGATATTAATTTCTACCCGTAATTTGTTGTTAATTATCGGAGGAGAACGGAGTCGTTCGCGGCTCTGTTATCAGGAGTACATGATTCTCGGAGAGGTATCTCTTTGTGCGAAGGATGGTCTAGTTCGCGAGGCCGGGTCCGCGTTGTGGGCTGGCCTACTAACGAGCCGCGCGCGAGGACCTTTAGGGCGGTCGTAATAGCGTCTAGGGCGGTCCCGGCAGTCGCGCGCGAGGCGGTCCTAACACCGCGCTAGCCGCCCCGATGTCCGGCCGCTCACGCGTCTCAATGGTTCGGCCTAATTATGCGAAGGGCTATCTCCTTTGCCTCCTGTAACTCGGGGACGATAGCTTCTCACATCGGACCGTTACAATATATATCGAATCAAAATGCCGGAGGATGCTACGTTGGGGCACGTGCCGAAATTCGATGGGGTAAATTTCCTCGGGTGGAAATTCCAAATCAGAACCTCGCTGATAGGGCTTGGAATTTTTGATGTGCCGGACGGTTCGCGAGTGAAGCCGAAAAATGTCGGTGTCGATCGGAACGCGTGGATAAAAGGCGATGCGAAGGCGATGTCGTTTATATCGAGGGGGCTAGAGTACAAACATCTCAAGCCGCTCCTGACGTGTACCACTGCAAAAAGCATGTGGGACAAACTCGAGAGTATTCATGCTCAAAATTCGGCGTCAAACAAGCTCCTGTTAATACAACGTTTCCATGAATGTCGAATGGGCGCAACTGATACGGTAGTGCAACACGTTGCCATAGTCCAGAACATGGCGTCGCAATTAACGGACTTGGGAGAAAATGTCTCGGAGACAACATTGATGGCGAAAATATTGGCAAGTCTGACGTTAAAATTCAACACGTTGCAAACAGCGTGGGACAGCGTCGATCCAGCGCGGCAAACCCTAGAGCATCTTCAGGAGCGACTAATTAGGGAGGAAAGTCGGATGGATGCCGAGGGTGGAGAGACAGCGGCTCTTGCAGCAATACGAAACACAGGGGCGAAGACTGGTGCGGTAAAAAAGAACCAGACGAATGTAAAATGCTATTGCTTTTCGGAGATGGGGCATTACGCACGCGATTGTGCGAGCCGAAAACAAAAGAAAGATGGCTACGACAAAAGCGAGTCACATGATTGTGCTTTCGTTGCCGCAAACTCGGAAGGCGACAAAATGTTGAGTCGACGTAGTGAATTGTTAGATGACCTGCGAAGAGAGTGGCTGAGTTTCGACAAGAAAGATGTGTGGTATACCGACAGCGGTGTCTCCAGGCACATTACTTTCCGCCGCGAGTGGTTCTCCGACTTCTGTCCGGGAAGAGGCTCAAAGATATCACTGAGAGATAACGCGGAGTGTGAAGTTACGGGTGAAGGAACGATTTTGATCGAAAAGTTCGTGAACGGAGTATGGCGTGAAACTAGGATAGAGAACGTGCGCTACGTACCAGCTGTACGAAGCAACTTGTTCTCCGTTGGCGTGTGCACGTGTAAAAAATATGAAGTGCGATTCCCGGACTATTGCGTCAACATCATGAACGGTGACGAAACCGTTACGACGGGGATCAAGCAAACAAACGCAATATACCGAATGTTTTTTCGAGTGAAGTGCGCGGAAAATGTCGGTGAAGCAAATGTGTCGACAACAAGCCTCAAAGTCTGGCCCGAACGCCTAGGACACTTAAATAAGCGAGCTTTGTGCGATCTTGTCAAGAACGAACTCGTGCAAGGAGTCGAAATAACTAGCGATAAAGATTTTTCTGTGACGCGTGTCAGCTAGGCAAATCGCACAGGTTGTCCTTTGACACGGACGAAAACAAAATAAACGCGAAGCCAGGTGAACTGATAGACAGCGACGTGTGCGGACCGATGTCCGAGACCTCTCCGGGTGGTGCGCGTTTCTTTGTAACTTTTATTGACGATTCTTCCGGGTTCCGTCACGTAAATTTTCTAAAACACAAGTCGGACGTGTTCAACCGTTTTAGAGAATTCGAGAGAGTGATCGCGAACAAATTCGGTCAGCCGATGAAGGTGCTGCGTTCCGATAACGACCGGGAATACTGTAATGAAAAGACGAAAGAATATTTATCGCGTCGTGGTATTACCAGGTGTACAAGTATGAAATGCGGATTTTTTTTATAAAAAAAAACACTTTAAATTCGGAATTATGATAAAAAGTGCTTTATTCAAAGTATGCTCCATCGCTTGTTATACATTTTTCCCATTTTTCGGGCAATTTGAGAATACCACGCCAGTAAAAATCTTCCCCTATTGCTGCGAACCATTCATCGAGCGATTTTTTCACATCTTCGTACGAACCAAAGCGCTGCTCAGCAAGTGCGTGACCCATCGATGCAAACAAGTGGTAATCGGAAGGAGCCAAGTCTGGTGAGTAAGCCGCATGGGGTAGAACTTCCTAGCTGAGTGCTTCCAACGTGTCGCGAACCGGTTTTGCCGTATGTGATGGAGCATTGTCATGAAGAAAAATGACTTTGTGTTGCCTCTTTCGGTATTCTGGCCTTTTTTCAAGCAGCGAACGGTTCAAATCGGTCAATTGTTGTTGGTAACGTTTAGTTTTAACCGTTTTCCCAGGTTTTAACAGCTCATAATATTTTTTTGGCGGATTTCCATGTTCCTTGTCTGCAACATCGGATTCACCACTTTTGAAACGCCGTAACTATCGTTCACACGTATCTTGCGATGGAGCATGTTCACCATAAGAATACAAAAAATTAATGCTGTCCGCGAATGCTCTTTGTTCGGTATAAATTTCGACATATTGAACACAACAACACAACACTATGCACAGACTTTTCCAATTTATCACTCGTCTGCGTCTGACACTTGTTGATGACACAACAAAATGGTGCAGTGTCAAATCTTTATAGCACAAACTGCACTGGTGCACCATCTGTTGTCTGAAATCCGCATTTTATACTTGTACACCTGGTAAGTTTGAGCCGAGCGCGCCGTATACGCCGGAACAAAACGGCAAAGCGGAAAGAGACAATCGTACGATTGTAGAGTCTGCGCGCACAATGCTCAGCGCGAAAAGTTTGCCGAAATTCTTGTGGGCCGAAGCCGTGAATACCGCCGTATATATTCAAAATCGCATGTCGTCGTTGAAAAGAAGAGGAGGAAAAACGTTGTGGGAAATATGGACGGGCGAAAAACCGGATATTAGCCACGCAAGAGTATTCGGGTCAGAGGCTTTTCTACACGTACCGAAACAGTTCAGAACGAAATTCGACACAAGGTCGAAGAAAGTCCTGTTTGTCGGTTACGAAGGAGACCCGAAGAACTATAGAGTTTTCGAGCCTGAGACGAGAAAAGTATCTGTATCAAGAAATGTTGTGTTCAACGAAATGAACACAATTCAAAACACCGGAGACCGAATATGAGAAATGGCAGTTACCGACATACGAGGAAGAACCAGGACAAGAAAATTCTGTTCAAGATGTACAAGCAGATTCCGACGTTCACGAGGAACATGAAGAACCCGTCGATGAAAACGGAGCGGTCGCCGTTCAAAGCCACGTCGATCAACAGCAACCACCAGCTGAAGCCTATCAACTCCGAAATCGGGCAACTCTGCGAGCACCAACGAGGTATGGAACTTGTGAAGCAAATTTTGTCGAATATGATGCTCCTGCAACTTACAAGGAAGCAATAAACGGAAGTGATTCGTCGAAGTGGCTTAAAGCAATTCATGAAGAACTAGGGGTGCACGAAAAGAATAATACGTGGACGATTGTTCCAGAGAATACAAAGAAGAATATAATCGATTCGAAATGGGCCTTCAAGATGCTTCGAGACACCGAGGGTCGTGTCTACCGTTATAAGGCTTGTCTGTGTGCGCGTGGTTTTCAGCAGCGAGAAGGAGTGGATTTTACAGAAACATTCTCGCCTGTGATAAGATATGATTCATTACGAATAATGTTGGCGCTCGTTGCACAACAAGACCTGGAGTTCGCACAGTTTGATGTTCGTACGGCCTTCCTGTATGGAAATCTCGACGAGGAGATACATATGAAGATCCCAGAAGGACTCGACATAGAAGAAAATGAATCAGGCGGAGTGAGCGTCATGTGCCGACTCAATAAGTCGCTTTACGGACTAAAGCAGTCCCCACGTTGTTGGAACAAAAAATTCACTGGATTTTTGAGACAATTTAATTTTAAGGAAACAAGTGCAGATAAATGCATGTTTATCGGTGAATTCGAAGGCTCGATAGTGTATCTTGCGCTTTTTGTTGACGATGGGTTGATCGCGTGTGAATCAGGAGAAATTCTCAATCGCGTAACCGAGCAGTTAGGTCGCGAGTTCGAGATCACGCTGAGCGACGGGAGTTTGTTTGTAGGTTTACAAATTTGTCGAGACAGAGCGCGAAAGTCGGTGTTCATACACCAAAGCGCGTACATCAAACGTATCCTCGAAAAATTCCGAATGAACGAAGCAAAAAGCCTGAGTGGGCCGGCCGATCTACACACAGTGTTACGTCCAGCAAAAATTAACGAGTGCGTGAATAACGTTCCCTATCGCAAAGCAGTGGGATCGTTGATGTTCGTCGCAATCGTGTCAAGACCCGATATTGCATTTGCTATCAATACCACGAGTAAATTTCTCAATCAACACGATTTAAGTCACTGGCAGGCTGTAAAGAGAATCTTCTCTTATCCAGTTGGTACTTCGGATCTAGGGATCGAATATAAAAACGGCGGAAGTGAGTCTAGTCTAGTTGGTTTTGCAGACGCGGATTACGCGGGGGATTTAGAGACTCGTAGATCCACCTCCGGATACGTGTTTTGCCTCTCAGGTAGTCTAGTAACATGGTCATCGGAACGACAGAAAATGGTGACATTGAGTACCACCGAGGTACAAAAGAAGCCACAAAAGAAGCCGCGTGGTTGCGCAGTTTATTGAAAGAAATTGGATATCGATGTGATGAAGCCACTGTTCTTTTCGTCGACAATCAAGCCGCGATAAAGCTAACTGAAAATCCAGAGTTCCACGAGAAAACAAAGCATATCGACATTCGATATCATCATATGCGTGAGAAAATCGAGAATGGTGAGATACGAGTCGAGTATATTCCATCAAATATGCAAAAAGCTGACATTTTCATCAAGGCATTGCCAAAAGATAGTTTTAAGCGACTATGTGAGAGTATGGAAATGCGTGTACGCGTGTAGAGCACTCAACCGGCGGAAGTGTTGAGTTTTGGGGTTCTCGTGCTCCTGAAAAAAAAATGTTACCAGTAAAGTAGGCTATGAAATCCCCACTCCAAGCGCGTGCGAAGCTCCTCATTTCTTTGACAAGCGTTGACAATCGTTGAAAAAGATGGAAAGCGTGTGGTTGTACTTTTGTATTCTGTGTTAAATAAAATATTGTCTCCGTTCCTCAAACTCCTTCTCTCCTTCTCTCATTAATTTTATCAGGAGTAATGTATTTACCGCAAGTCAGGGAAAGTTAGGAAAAAAAAATTTCAATTCATTTTTGTACATTTTTTGGAATTAACCGGTCATTTGAAAAAAATCGTCAAAACACAATAAAATTATTTCATAGAGGATACTTTGAACTTTGTAGAACCATTCTTTCGTTGTTATTGATGATAAAAGCTAAAAGTGTCATTTTGGCGTTGACAGCTGACAATTCAGTGACAAATAATCGCTCGGAGCTCTTCAAAATCTCAAATTAAAGAGGAAGAATCGGTCTCCATGTTTCTGAAGTAGATACTTCTAAAAAAATCTATGTCCTGAAAATAAAGGGAAAATTTCACACATTTTTCTTTCGCTGCTTTTCTTGTGTTTTTTAAGTAACGGTCATCTATAAAGAAAATCAATACTATGATCTAAGATTTGAGACTTCAATCTTTAAAATGTCCATTTTTTAATTGTTCTACAACCATTTTTCTCTCAGTTATAGCCGGTTAAAAATCACTAGAAAAATTTGAAAATTTTTTCATCCTTTAATTGTTGTGCGTAGTGTATATCGAATCATTCCATTATGAATTAATAAATCTTTCAATTCATTGCAGATCGGGCCGTATGAAGTAGACGTAAATCTAACGACGCCAAAGTACGTTGAATTGTTGCAATAGCTCCAGCAACTTTGCTTGCGATCGGGAATGCCGCGAGAAGAAATTAACCGAGCGACGTACCAGCACGACGGAGCGCCAGCTCACACGAGCCACCTTGCCCGACGCAAGCTTCGGACCATGTTTGATGGTCGCTTCATAGGCAAAGGTGGAATGCGCGACTGGCCCCCGCGTTCACCCGATTTAAATCCCCTGGATTTTTTCCTGTGGGACCATATCAAGTCGTATGTCTATCGGATACCTATCAGCAGTCGTACAGAATTGCAACAAAAAATAGAAACAGCGATTCAATCAGTTCCGCCAGAAATGCTACAACGATATGTTGGCAGCTTTATTCTCCGGGCCCGATGCTGTATCGAGATGGATGGAGGGCATTTCGAACACCTGATCCGTTGAGTTGCTTTATTCTTTGAAGCTCTTAACAAAATCAATGTATATCTGCTTTATTCCCAAAGCACCTTTTGAAACTGCTCAATTTCAATAAAGATATTCATTGATACTTTCATTCGTGCTGGTGCTCTTCTGTTCCTTCGCCCATCCTACTCCCTAACTCCGATAACCCGAATAGAAATTTTGATCCGGCAACCTGAATACTGATCAGACCGCTATCATGCTGCGGTCTGATCGGTGCCGGATGTCCACCGGATCAGTGGAACCGTAGTACGAGAGTAATAAGGCGACCAAATCAGGGTGCCTTTTTACTCCCGTATATCAGGCAATACTAATGTGGCCCTACCAGGGCTTGGTTTAAGAAGGCCCTAGTGGGGCTTGCCTCATAACTGTGCCTTCTATATCCCACGTCGAAATGGTAATTTAGCAGCATACACTACTCCAAAAAATTAAAGGAACAGAAAATTTGTTCAATTTTTTGAAGCGCTGTATCTGTGTGAAAAATGGTCGTATCGAGATGAGCCATCCGATAGCGCTAATAGTTTTTTTGCAGGTGGAGGTACTTCGGACATTTGAAGGTCAACTCCATTTTTTAAAATGGAACGGTATGTTTTTTTTTCTGTATCATGGAAGAGGAGCTTAAAACGAGTTCAACGACCTATAACATAAGGTCATTGAAGGTCATAGAAAGTACAGAAAGGCGATAATGCTTACAGTTTCGGACGTAAATAAAATTACTACGTTTATAGTAAGTGTTCAAAATGACGACCATCAGTATCAATGCAACATTGGATTCTTTTTTCGATTGATATAATTGTAATTTTATATACTAGCTAATTACTAGATAGTAATTTTATATACTACCGAAACTGTAAGTATTATCACCTTTCGGTACTTTCTATGACCTTCAATGACCTTATGTTATAGGTCGTTGAACTCGTTTTAAGCTCCTCTTTCATGATACAGAAAAAAAAAACATACCGATCCATTTTAAAAAAATGGAGTTGACCTTCAAATGTCCGAAGTACCTCCACCTGCAAAAAAAATATTATCGCTATCGGATGGCCCCTTTCGTACTGTGCAATTTCATTTCAGCAAATATTTCTGTGAACCTCATAGTTTCGAAGATATCCAAGGTGCTAATAGTTATTGATCCACCCGGCATATACACATATCAAGAGACACGTTGAAATTTGAGAACATTGAATTTAAGAAATTATAGAATATTGCAAGTTTTGTAAATCTTTCGTTGCGTTCCAACGCAATGGCTACTATCCAAAGTTTTTCTGAGTAAAAATCAGACGGTGGATCATTAAAAAGATTTTATAGTATGTTCGTGTGATATCTCGCAGTATACATATTTTTTAATTTGTTTTGATCGGTAAGCATGTACTTCCTTAAATGTAAATATATAGAAACGAAAAAAGGCTTTTTTTCCTTTCAAAAAAATATGAAATCCCTTTAAAAAACTTAGAAAAAGTAAAAGAAGAACGCCAAGTAATAGAAAATCTCCCCAAAAACATTATCATTTGTTTTACCATAATAATTTTGCTAATTAAACCCAAAATGTTTTTTTTTAAATTTAAACAATGGTTCATTATATTGCTTCAATTAAAATCTAAGCTCGGCTTGAACCTTCGTCGAATGAAGACGTGTTTACGAGCGAGACGTTATAAGCAAGTTTACTGGGCTTACCAAGTTAAAGATTTAAATTGTGTAAAGTTACGAACAAGGGTTACCAGGCCAACATGCCATCGAATTCGGAACGGAATGTAACGAGAGTAACCGACAGTCCAGCGGCAGGGACTTTTCTAACACCAGCATATTATTTTCCTTCGGCTACTCCACCAGCTGGAAATTCGAGTGATATACGTGTCGTTCGGTCGAGAAATTCTAATACATCAAGCGTAGGCAACGAATCGTCAATATGGCAAATCGTCCAAAGCAGAAAACGCCGCAGGCACTCTAACGCTTCGGATACTGAGGAAGAGGAGAACAATAAAGTTCCACGTAATAACAGATATACGCCTCTCAGCAATACAAATCAAGAAAACAATGATCATAATGTGAGTACTGACAACGACAATACAAATGAGGTAAGCGATAGAGCTCCAAAACCACCGCCGATATTCGTTCCAGGTGTTAAATCAATCACCGCGCTGGAAAGACGCTTCGAAAGAGACATAAGTAAAAGTGATTACCCATGTAGAAATTGACCATCGGCCCAGCGCTGGCGCAGTGTCGAACTTGATTGGCCGAGGCTCGGCAAAAATGCTTGACCCAGGCATGGAAATGTGACGCGCGGCTGACGCTCGGCAGCCGAGGGTTGGCTAATACGCCAGAACCACGACTGACCCATGTATAAATTGAGTATCGGCCCAGCGCTGCCTCAGTCTCGAACTTGAGTGGCCGAGGCTCGGCAAAAATGCTTGGTCCAGGCATGAGAATGTGACGCGCGCCTGACGCTCGGCAGCCATATATTGGCTATGATGCCTGGATCACAATGATGATAATTATATTTACAGTTTGAGAGAGTAAGACAGTGTGAGAGTGGGAGAGTGAGAGTGAGTGAGAGAGAGTGAGAGTGAGAGTGAGAGTGAGAGTGAGAGTGAGAGAGTGAGAGTGAGAGTGAGAGTGAGTGAGAGAGTGAGAGTGAGAGTGAGAGTGAGAATGAGAGTGAGAGTGAGAGTGAGCGTGAGAGTGAGAGTGAGAGTGAGAGTGAGAGTGAGAGTGAGAGTGAGAGTGAGAGAGAGAGAGAGAGAGAGAGAGAGAGAGAGAGAGAGAGAGAGAGAGATTGATTGATTGATTGATATATATATTTATGCCTTGGTTTCGAACCTTGAGGCAATATGATACATGGTATGTACAGTTTGTTTAAATTCTTTTAGTTAAATATAAAAATAAACATAGTAAATAATTATAAAATTAAAAATAATAATAATAACTATAATAATAGTAACATAGTGGGTATAATAATGATAATAATAAAGAAATAACAAAAGTAAAATAAAAATAAACGAGGAGATATGCGGTGAGGTAATACTAATCTTAGTAGTGAACAATATGTTCGAGGGAAAAGTATACAAAATAAAATATAAAATAAAATATAAAACAAAAGTGTAAAGAATAAAATATAAAGTATAAAGTAGCGGAGATGTAAAGTAATGTTAGTAATTTAGAAAGACTAACAAGCATAAAGTGGAGAAACGGGTGAAGATGCGCAAGGGTACCCATCGTGAGTGAGAGTGGCGGTTTGCTTAGTAGCTATCGACATCACAATCGAAAAGATGAGAGAATAATCTCGATTTAAAGATTTCAAGGGTTTGGGACGTTTTAATTTCTGAAGGAAGAGAATGCCAGAAGTACATGGCAGCTAAGCCGAAAGAATTTCGGAGAATAGCAGTACGATGAAGCGGTATATGAAAAGCGTTGGTGGTGGTACGACGAGCCGACTAAAGTGATGGTTGCTCAGGAGGGAACATTTCAATCAGATATTGAGGAGCGTTTTTGTTCGAAATGTTATAAACCATAACACCCATGAAGTAGAGTCTTCTGGCCCTGACTGTTAACCAACCCAATTTCCGACGGTATGGTGAAATGTGTACATCTTTTCGGAGATTGAAAATAAATCTGATCGTTGAGTTGATGAGTTTTTGCAGCTTGTGATTCTGTTCAATTGACAAATCATTGTAGACCAGACTGCAATGATCGAGGATTGGGAAGATGAGAGTAGTGATGAGCGAAATCTTAACTTGGCGTGATAGTGCGTTTTTGTGATATTTCAGTTTGTATAGGGAATAATTTACTTTGCGGGAGATGACTGATACATGCTTGTGCCAGGAAAGGTCAGATGACATAATCACTCCTAAATTCCTTGCTTCACTGATATATGGTAGGGTGGTGCCGTTTGCAACGATAGGAGCTAGTTCATCAAGGTTTAATTGGTTTATGTATGCTCTAGACCCCAGTACCAAAACAAGCGATTTTTGCAAGTTTAGTTTAAGCCCGTTTTCATCTGCATAATTTGCTATTGCTTGTACGTCGGTTGAGATGCGGTGTATTCCGTTGGCAATGTCGGCCGGTGTGCAGCTAAGGTAGATTTGAGTGTCATCGGCGAAGACCATGTGTTGGGAGTGGCGGAGGTTTTGTCCAATGTCATTTATAAATAGAGAGATGAGTAATGGTCCCAGGACTGAACCTTGGGGAACACCTGCGTGAGTTTCACGCCATCCAGAACAGAGACCTTCCTCGTCAATAACTGCCTGAGATCTCGAAGTCAAATACGCGAAAACCCATTTTAGGACATGGCCTGAGAATCCGATTCGTTTTAATTTTCTGAGTAGTTTTGTGTGAGGAACAGTATCGAAGGCTTTGCTGAAATCGAATAGCACGAGGATTGTTATGTTTCTATTGTCGGCAGCTGTTTTTATATCATGACTGACTCGAAGGAGAGCTGATTGAGTACTGAAGCGTTTCCTGTAGCCAGACTGCCTTGGGTCTAAAATGTTATGATCGGTAATGAATGTGACGATTTGTTGATGGACAATGCGTTCAAAGATCTTGGAGAGCTCAGGCAGGTTTGCGATCGGTCGTGTATCAGATAGGGTTTTGGGTGGATTTAATTTAAGCAGAGGACGGATTAAGGCTCGCTTCCAGACTTGCGGGAAGTGAGCTAGCTTCAAGCAAGCATTAAAGAACGATGTTAATATTCTGGAAAGTACCAAACGAGACTTTTGGAGTACGAATGGGCTAATGCCGTCAACTACTGCAGATAATGATGATGATCCAATATGAAGGATGAGCGCAGAGACAGTTCCGGCGTTAACAGCCATAAAGTTAAAGGTAGGGCCCTCGAGTCTACGTTCGTCTAGGATTTCAGTGAGGTGGTTAAGGTTACAGCGCTCGGCTGTATTTGTCACTTGAGCGAAAAACGAGTTCAATTCGTTGGAGGAATACAAGTTGAAAGGCGTGACTGCAGTGGATTTGGTCAGTCCTAGTGTTCGTAGCTCCTTCCACATACGATTCATATCCGTAATTCCCGACAATCTTTGCCGATGAAACTCCTCCCTGGCAGATTTTATATCAACTGCGAGTACATTGCGAAAATTTCTATAAATGGCGTAACTCAAGATGCAATTTGACCGCTTGGCTTGTTTAAAAAGCAAATTGCGTTTTTTAATTCGCGTTTTCAGTTCTGGAGTCATCCAGGGCGCTAGCGGCCGTTGTACTCGAAACTCATGTAACGGTGCATGTTTATCGAATTCGGATGAGACTATATGATTGAAATGATCCAAACAGCTATCGATTTCGGAATCGGTGTCACATAGATCGATAGACTCAAGGTTTTCGTCGTTTAAGGCCAAATAAAGAGAGTGACAAAATGTTTCTTGATTGAATGTGTTGAGAGCACGCCGAGAGATGACACAATCTATGTGAGGCCGAGATTGGAACTGGTAAGTAAGAGTGATTAGGTCGTGACCTGCAATAAATGGTGTTGAGGATTTGTGAAATAATGAAAGCTTGGATGGGTGATCGATAATAAAAACATCGAGCCAAGAATCGCAAGTTGCAGTATAAAATGTGGCTTCTGATTCAACAATGTGCCACGATTGAGTCATGGCAATTTCACGGAGAAGCGTTGCTTCGAATTTGGTGCTCAATAAATTGCAGTTCAGATCACCGCCGATGATTATATTTTTGTAGTCGAAAGCAAACCGCGTAATCGTACTTAGGTATTCATCGAAAAGAAAACCTTTCGGCCTCCTATAAATAGAGCTAAATAGCAAGGATTCGTTCATTTGATTTGTAGCTTCGATAATTATGAACTCGGGAGCATTTAGTATTATGTTGGGCGAAATTGCAAGAACTCGCACTTTCAAACTATTGTGTACGTAGATAGCCACGCCGCCTCCGCGTCTACATTTGCGATCGTTTCGAATTAATGCATATTCTGGTAGAGAAATCAGGGAG
>OZ010720.1:8750577-8773077 GCA_963932345.1 Ophion ventricosus
TACTAAAAACTAAAAAACTATATAAGGGGTTTATACTATATAAAGGTTAAAGTATACAAAGAGATAAAGATTTGAGAATCATATTAGAGAGTTGACTTTAATATATATATATATATATATATATTTTGTAGAGAGTGAAAAAAATTCTAAAATATATTGTTCGGAGTAAAAAAGTGAATTATTAGTGTTATTCAGTATT
The DNA here is from genome assembly GCA_963932345.1 of Ophion ventricosus. Taxonomy (NCBI): domain Eukaryota; kingdom Metazoa; phylum Arthropoda; class Insecta; order Hymenoptera; family Ichneumonidae; genus Ophion; species Ophion ventricosus. Next base: position 8,750,777 of record OZ010720.1, read on the forward strand.
ATTATGAAATGAATGAACTGAAATAAGAGATGGTTACTGTTGCTTAGTATTATTATAAGCTGAAAATTGAAATACATGGTCCGAAGAATAAAATTCTCCTTCACTAGCTAAACTGACAACAGTATATAACATTTTTAAATACATTAGGACAGAGTAAAACTGTAAGCTAAGACTGCAAAAGCTTTAGAAATACAATATGGTGAAGATTTATACGTCGAATTCATACAAAACAATGCCAGCATATGAAAACAACGATATAAGTTATTGATACAAAATTATTACTCTGAATTAAAACCTTCAATACATTACTCTGTTGTTCGTACGACGTTTATTTGGCCACTAAATAAAGGTTTCATTGAGAGTAAGATTTTTTTTTTCAAATAGCGAGGAAATAGTAAAGAACATTTTCAAATCATGTCGCAGATTGCAAAAAAGATTATGTGCATGCTACCGCAAGGGGAAAAATACATCTTCGGTAACTAACTAACCGCAGCGTGAAAAGTGTTTTAAAGGGCATTGCTAAGCGGTAAGGCCCTTAACATATCAGAGAGTGAAAAACCTCTTAAGGCTATATGGGAAAAAATGAACGAATTACATCGGAGAGGGAGAAAAATATTTTTAAAAGATATCGGAGAGCGAAAAAAAGATTATGCCAAGATATCGGAGAAAGAGAAAAGTTTTCAAAGAGATATCAGTGACAGAGAATAAGATTTTATAAAGATATCGGTGAGAGAAAAAGATGTTGAGAAGCTATCAGAGAGCGACAAGAACAATTTATAAAGATAGCAATGAGAGAGAAAAATATTTTGAAAATATATCTGCGATAGAGAGGGAAAGATTTTGAAAGGATATCGGTGAGTGAGAAGAATATATAAAAAGATATCGGTGAGAGAGAAGATTTTATAAAGATATCGGTGACAAAAAGATTTTGAAAAGATATCTGCGATAGAGAGGGAAAGATTTTGAAAGGATATCGGTGAGGGAGAAAAAGATATAACAACATATTAGCAAAAGTTAATTAGGTTTCAAAAGTATGTTCTAGGGTTATGAGGCATGTATCTAACTGATGAAAATTAATCGATTGGAAACAAAAAACTTCCAAACAAATATTAATATAAATTCTCGTCTGATTTTCCGGTTTTCATTGTGATGTGGTATAAACACCAAAGAAACGAAAAAGATAGCAAATTATAGATTAGTTTTCGTCCGTCAAGAGTCTCACCGTCAGAGATTATCCCCAATTTCGGTAAAATTATAAGTTTTATATTTTTATATCAGGACAATCATATTTTTTTTAAATAAGATATTGCTCTGTTACGTCCCGGAGGGAGATTTAGAATGGACTCGCGAAGTTGTCGAGTAAGAGCACGAAATTTGAATTAAGATTCGCGCAGTGAGTCTTTGATTGGCTTCCACGTGAGTTCCGAACACAATTTAATAACAATTTTGATTTAGAGGATTTTTAGGTGCGTGTTTCTGGATTGAGAGATGGGTTCGCCCGAAGGATTGATCGTTGATTGAATAAAAGGTTTAGACGCGTAGATTTGGTCTTAATTCAGATCATTAAGTTTATTAACCTCTTATTCTTACAACCTTATAACTCGGTACAAAGAAATACGCATATAATTGTTCAACAGAAACGGAGACCAAAAGGGTTACATTTTGTAAGCCGACTATTCGATTCGGAGATCGAGAACAGAGTGTCTGCTCCTTCGTCAAAGGAAAAATTAGGAAGGTTTAATTTTTGGGGGAAGGAGCTTTTGCGGGAATACAGTTTTGTTGTACGTAGCTTAGGGATTGGATAATGAGTAATATGAAATTAGGTCGACTTCTGTGATAGGTTGGCATGACGTGGGAGAGAGATTTTTATTCATTTATTAATTAGAGCGCTGCTGTGATTGGTGCAGTCGTTCTGTCTCCATAGTATAGATATGGGATGTATAGATTCCTCTATAGGAGCGGATGACGTGATTTGACTCGCACGAGTTTTCTTTGTCGGGTGGATTTAGGTCGTAGGACAAAGAGGGATTATGGCGGAGCTTGATATCTGGGTTCTTGTTTAGGCTGTCGCGAGAGTATGGTTTTTCTTTTAAGTTGCGAGTGTATTGCGTTTGTCATTGACTGTGTTCAAGAGGGAGAGGCGATGGCGACGCTCTTTGCGTTTGGTCGTCTGAGAATGTTGCGTAACGCTTGTTTAGGATTGATAATTTATAGTTCGTTGATCGATAAATGGAGATGCTGTTTTGTGCGCATGTAGGTTGGGCGTTCTGAGAAGAACGGAAAAAAAATGAGGCTGGGACGTTTACGACTGAATTTCAGAAAACGCTAAAGTTTACGACTGAATTTCAGAAAACAAATTGAAACATAAAATTGGCTATTGATAATCCCGATTCAGAAAACACTTCAGCGTGAATATTGGCTGTCAATTCGTTTGTATATTTGTAATTATCGATCACACAAATACTTTTTTTCACTTGGTCGTTTAAAACAACACGAGGAGATCTTCCTTGTTCCAACACTAAAAACTCTGAACAATATGGCTGCATGAGCGTAGATGTACACACATGTATAGTAGCGAGATTCTGTAACTCGGTGGCGAGCCTTGTCGTCATAGCTAACGACAACGAATAAGAGGCTCCCTCTCTTCTGTGTTCGTGCATGTGATTGGATGTCGATCAAATTTTTGCCTTTTCCCAACGCTGGCACTGGCGTTGAGCCAGCGTTGGGTCTGTTCTGTACCATCGACATGCTGATGCTTGGTCCAGCCTAGAATGACGACGCCTGCACTGCAAAAACAAGTGTGTTATTTTTACACATTTTAAGTGTGTAAAGGCTGTAGACACTTTTTACACATTTTATCGTGTGTAAATAAACAACACACGTACGTGAGTTGTTCGAACGCGTCTATGCGTGTTGTTGCTACACACTTTAAGTGCGTAACTGCCTGTAGACACTTTTTACACGTTTGGTCGTGTGTAAATAAACAACACGCTTGCGTGTGTTGTTAGAACGCATTTATACGTGTTGTTTCTACACGCTTTACGTGTGTTCGTACCAAATTACACGTATATTAAGCTAACCGCGTAATTTTCTGATAGACCAATGGGATGGATCGTGATCGAAAATGCAACAAAAGAACTTGTTATGGCAAAAATAAATGGTATTTGTGTATTTCGTTCAATAGATATAAATATATGTAAAAAAAAAATCGTAAGGATACTCACGATTTATTCTCTAAGTATACATTCTTACGATTGAGCTTTCGATGCATGGTTCATTTTTTGAATGAATCGCTGGATTGTCTGATTTTTATTGGCAGTTCCAAGCACGTTGTGATCAATAAACTCCATGACATTGGCATACGCCAGTGGATACGCTGTGTCCCAAACGTAGTATGCTGCTAGCAAACATAATACGCATTTGGCGACAGTGGGTTCGGTAATTTTAACCCTTATATCTGCATCGGCGACCACGAAAGCCGAAGCTATGCCTTCTTCGGCAATGTACAGAACGGTTCGAGGAGAGTCGCCTGTTGCTCCGACGAGGTTCTCAGTAGAAGTCATAATCTGCCGGCAAAATTAAATCACTTATTATACATGGCTTATCGAGAAGAGTTTGTTATTGATAGAATAAGAGATAAAATAGAAATTCTATACTTTTTAAATTAATAATGTATTTTGCGATCAATAGTGGTGGACATATAAACTTTGCGGTTTATCATTCAGTATCTCAAATATAGGATACTGAACGATAAGCCGCAAAGTATGTATCCACCAGTATTGATCGCAAATTATATTAATAATTTTAATAATATGGGATGTGAATACAACTACATTTAAAATTCGTTTGCATGTACGAAATAATTCGAAATATTACCGGTTTTACTATGAAGAGAGGTGTTGCCTTTTTTTCGTTTTGGCGTATGCTAGATTTTCGTAGAGTTTGACGATTACAGCCGCTTTCCCCGCTTCGGTGATCGCCTCGACACAAAAATATGTCGCCAAACTTTCAATCATAGCATCGAGCCTTTGGAAAAGAAATCCCGTATTCAACTTTTTCCAAGTGGCGAACTCAAAAAGAATCTAAAAATAAAACGGTTCGAAATTAATATTTTGTAATTTATAATTTTATATTTTATTTATAATATTTTATATTATATTTTTTATGGTAAATAAAAAGTTGAGCAATGTATAATGTTAATAGTTCACATGAATATTGCGAAGCAAAAGCCTATACCCACCAAGTTGTCAACCAACAATTGTTGATATTTCGCGGTTACATCGGGAATTTTTGTAGCTTTTTTTTCGATCCAAGATCGCCGCATCGGCAAAGTTTCTTCAAGGAGACGCCGTACGTGTGGCGAATCGACGTTTCGACCTTTTTTTCGCAATTCGTTCATTGCTGTTTCCATATCGACATGTGTTCTTTGTGATCTGCAGAAATAATAGAAAAGAGAGAATATTTTTCAAATTATCAATCGATACTTGAAACTCACTGCTCTGGTTGAATCACGACCGCCAAACTCGTTGAGCCCTTTGATTTTCCGGTAGCGTCTCTTTTTAGAAGTTTCTTTTTCAAATTCGCTCGTCGATTGCGAACATTGTTGCTGAGTTGTGTCTTAATAATTCCCTGTAAATCTATGTATTAATTAGCGATTTTTTACCGATAATATATACGTATATCATTTAGGATATGTTGATATGAAAGAAATAAAAACGTTTGAAATTTAAAAATTATCAACACATTTCTCTCGACGAGCTTCCTTACAAAGGCAGATGTCTTTTCAGTTTCTTTTAATACGAGTTTTTAATCTTGATAGATAATAGATAATCTTAATAGATTAAAAACTCGTATTAACGGAAACTGAAAAAAAATCTGCCTTTGTAAGGAAGCTCGTCAAGAGAAATGTGTTAATAATTTTTTAATTTTAAACGTTTTTATTTCTTTTATATCAACATATCCTAAATGGTATACGTATATATTCATAAGTATATCAATATATTACGTATAATAATATATTCGTAGGTTTTGAAAGTGGATCGTGACCGTACAATTATTTTTCTAAATCTAACTAATAAAAATATGTAGATTTAGAAAAATAATTGTCCGGTCACAATCCACTTTCAAAATCTACGAATATATTATTTTGTAAGTAAAATTACAGCTAGAGTTCAACGACACAGATATTTTAAAAACTTACGCATCCGTTGTTTCCTCCCTTTAAGGCTGGATACGTTTCCACGATTGTCATAGCAAAATTATAATAATCCTGCTTCGTAGGTGCATTGTTCGTTATATCCAGTAGATGAGAAGTCCAGAAATATACAAATTCTCGTACTCCGGCAAAAACGCCAACGGTGTTGAGTGTTTGTTCCAGCTGCGACGTCAGTTTTGGTAAAGGCGCTGGGTAAGGCACACCTTTTGTGCTTGTAAATGGCTGCATGGAGGCAGTTCCTCTTGAAGCTGATTTTACAATATCAGCATTACTCATACTTGGCTGTAAATGAATGGGAAAATAAATATAAAAACATTTCTTGTTCTATGAGTACGATGATCGAAAATTACCATGAAATATTTATATAGAATCTATAATCTATATTTATATAGAATAAAACACATGATGTAGAAATTGTATGTTTTTGTAAAACGTGCGCATAAAAAAGTTTGCGTAATAATCCAATTTCCAAAAAAAGAAAAAGGTTCAAACTCAATAAGAGCTGATGCTTTAATGAGAGAATTAGTGAAACGTATGCAAAAATGTTTACCCAGATATTTTAAAAACGAATGGCTTATTTAATTTTTTGCATATAAATTCACCGCTGCAAAGTTACATATAACTTCTACGTCATGCACCAGCTAGCATTTGGTTCACACTTTTTTTTTTATTGTTGTTACAATTTTAAAAGCTGTACAGCTTCTAGCACTTATTGTAGGAGCCATTTATTATAATAAATTTTCAAATTACACGAAACAAAACGTCAATTACTTTTTAGAAATTCGAACATAATTGAAAAAATCCTATGTGAGAAATGAAAAATATTAAGCCATATCACAGAAGGGGCGCGCGTTTTCTTTTTTTTTAATAGCAGGTTGGTCGCTACATCATTAAACTTACCTTAACATTAGCCTCCCGAGTATCGATTTGTATCGTCTCAGATGTTGCCGGTGATTCTTCATAGATAATGGGTAAATCAAGTAATACAGAGTCGTCTTCGAGAACATTTATGCCAGTTTCAGTCGGCATACTGCACGTACTGTTTTCTGGCGACGATGGCGTGATAAAGAGAACCGAGATTTCGTCTTTATCGGGGATTTCTTCGTTATTTTCGATATCACATAGTCGGTTGTTCCTATCTGGATCTGGCCTCTGTAGTACGATGGCTTTGCCCTGCATTTTGGCCAGCAACAGTGGATCTGTAGCACTAGCTTCTATCAACGCTTTACCGACAGCATCAACGTCACTCTCGTTCGGCTGTCTTCGATAGCGGATGCACTTACATCTTTCACCAAACACACAGTACACTTTTTTTTCCATCTCTGGAAATGTAATACGGTTCGTAAAGTGTACTCGATAAAACAATTTTCGCTGTGCAATTCACACGTTGAACACCGAAGCTACAGTCATACAATGCCCTTGCCGGTATAAACAGAGCCGCGACTTTGTTTGCCGAAACAAACAAAGGCATCACGTGCGCGCTGCGCGCGCAGCGTATCCTGGCGCGCACGGCTTTACATATACGTCCGGCTCTCTCTCTCTCTCTCGCTCTCTTTCTCTCTCTCTCTCCAGCACGGGTATTCTGTAAATCGGTAGCGGCAGTTTTCGTTCTCGTTAGCTAGCGGCAGCCAATCGCATCACCGATCACAGAAAAAAGGCGCCTCTCATTGGCTATCTTTAGCTAACGAGAACGAAACTGCCGTTACCGTCTTACAGAATAGCCGTACAACACGCACCCATATAAGTATCAGCCTTCCTATCTTCAAGTCGCCCACTGTTTTTTGTTCTCTGCCACGCGATGATCAAGTGAAATATACATGTAATTCTTTATCATTCGACTTAGCAGTGTGTACATCACATTAAGTTAGATTGAAACAGTGTATTTTTTTTGTGAATCTATTGGGCTGTTGATCGTAAATTTTCAGGTACCTTCAATAATATTGAAAAAAAAAAGGTCGAAGAAAACGTATGGACGACCCCGAACAGGAAAGAACAAAATGTTCGATGTGTAGAGGCGAAATATTAAACGTAGATTTCATTTCTCATATCGTACGTCATCACAGATTTGAGCCACAGTTTCAAGTTCAGTGTAAATACAATGGATGTGGTGTGACGTTTAATAAATGGAAGTCATACCGTCAGCATCTTTGGCGAAAACACCGTGTGAGACAAGCGAATTTGACACAAATAGACGAATCTGCAATTCATCATGTTAATCCCGATGTAAACGATGAGGATGAAAGACCCAGTTGCAATCATGGTAAGTCTTCTCGGTTCATAACATTAAATTTTGCAATTGATTTTTATTCGTAATAACGTATTCTATCGAGTAAAAATACTAGATTTGAAAAATGCAGAGTTAGATAATCAACTCCTTCAATATGAAATGCAGAAATATCCATTTATTGTAAATAATAAATACAAATATATGTATTATTTGTTTGAACTTTTTTCAAAAGTTTTTGGATTTCTTTTGTGCAATTGTATGAGCATCTTTGATGATTATTATTATTTCTATAATTACAAGTATTCCTGAGTTTAACTCATATTATGGTTTTCGTCCTGGGTAGCGGATGGCTCCAGTGGGTGGCCCCTGAATAACATGACCCCAAGAGAAAAATTGAAATGGCATGCGGCACAATTTATTCTGGCAGTTCGTGAAACGTGCAGAATCTCTCAAACTGCCATTGATTTGGTAATTGACGGTGTTCAAGAATTACTTACTGCTTACACATCGATTATACTGGTAATATTCAGAACACAGGGGCATCTTATTCATGATGTATCTAATAGCATTAAAATTGATGGATTATGATGGAACGTTTTAAATATATGTGTTCTTGTAGGACGATCTTCAAAAACAAGCGGATCCTGCGACCTCTTTAATCCATTTCGATGTCGTAAAGGAAACGCATCAGGAGAGATACCCACCATCAATGATATTCTCTGGAATAAATACCAAGTATACACTAGATAAAATGCTTCATGAAAGATTCCATATGATTTTGCCACGAAAAATCGTTGTTTGTGAAGAGTTGATATGGAAAAAAAACGATCGAGCTCAAGGTTTACCAGACTTAGTAAATATCGATCGTTATGCGTACGTTGTGCCACTTCTAGATAATCTTATAGTGCTGTTAAGCAACGATGAATTACGACTGAACGTCGAAAATCAAAAGGCTCCAGAATGCGGCGTATTAAAATCGGTGTTGGATGGCTTATATTATCGCGAGAACGAATTCTTTCGCACGAACGCAAATGCCTTAGCCATAATCCTTTATTACGATGATCTTGGCGTTTCGAATCCATTGGGTGTAAATGCAAAACAACAAAAACTATCGATTTTTTATTGGACTCTTGCAAATATTCATCCAGAAGTCCGATCAAGCCGAAATACTGTCCAATTATTTGCTATTGTCAAAACGGGATATTTAAAGAAAGGTGGGCTTCAAAAAATACTTGAATTGTTCGTCGCAGATATCGTACTATTGCAAACTCGAGGAGTTACCATTAATATCAGGGGACGAGGAGAAACCCTTTTCGAAGGGTCCCTTGTGTTTTTCGCGGGAGATACTCCAGCTTCGGCTCTTGTGGGGGGCTTTAAAGAATCCGTATCCGCATATCGGCCATGTCGTCAGTGCATGACAACAAAATATTATTGGCAAACGAGTTTCTCGGAACACAATTTTACCTTGCGAGACTATGCAAACCACGAAACGCATCTTGCCGCGATTAGTGAGCCAAACGTTCCAAAAAGTACCACTGATTTTTGGACAAAGCGATATGGTGTCAACGCTAGAAGCTCGCTACTGGATATACCGAATTTCGACGTAACTACTTGTTTACCTCAAGACTCAATGCATGTTTTACTCGAAGGAGTCGCTCTTATCGCTTGTCGGGAACTTTTGCGATTTTGCATCGAGGAAAAGAATATTTTAACGTTAGATGAATTCAATAATCGACGAACTAACTTTAATTACGGACATTGGCAAAATGACGCACCCGGAGTTGTATTACACGAACATCTTGCTGCGAATAGAAATCTACATCAAACAGCATCACAAATGCTTGTTCTATCTCATACCTTACCATTTTTTATAGGTGAAGAGATAACAGATAGCGAAGAGGATGATATTTGCGAACGCATAGAGTGCCACACCCTGCTGTTAAAGATCTTAAATATCTGCCTTGCATATGAGATTCATGAAGAATCTATAGAGCTACTATCTCGTATGATAGAGTTGTATATCCCACGATTTAAACGCCTGTATCCAGAATCTCTAGTGCCAAAGTTCCATTTTCTCATTCATATACCAAGGTGTATTCGGCTATTTGGACCGGCACGACAGCAATGGTGCTTCCGTTTTGAAGCTGCTCACGCTTATTTCAAATCACTAGTATCAGTTGTACGGAATTTTAAAAATATGCCTTATACTTTAGCTTACCGACATCAGGCACGCTTATGCTCAATACTGGCGACGTATCCAGGCGCGCCTGCGAAAAGATTCTTGCATCGCGATCATAAAGTGTATGGCGGAGACACGGTGCTGTTACCTAATCTACCAAATCCAGAAATTTTTTATAGCTTCGTAGCCGAGGCTGATAGAGACACGTGTCTAATGTTACGATCACGTAAAGTAGTAATTCATGGAACAGCGTATCAACCAAAATCAATTATTCTTCTGCAGTGTAATGACGATTGCTTACCTTTGTTTGGCCAAGTTGAAGAAGTATTTGTGTTACATGACCGTATATTTTTACTTTACTCATTTCTGGTGACTTTGTACTTCAACGACAAGCTTAATGCATATTGTATCACAGAAGCGCCCCCGAACTCCCGAGAATTGATATTTGCGGAAAATTTGATTTTCCCTCATCCGATTTTACGGTTCACATTAACGGACACAACGTACGTCAGCTTAATTCATCACGAAAGAACGGAATTTGTCGGGTGAAATGGAAATTGCAGAAGGCAATTTTAGATTTCGTTTGTACATGTACTTATCTATGCCATATTTTTATAAATAAACCCGCTAAGAAATATTCTAAAAAGTACATAAAGCATTTCCATTATAAACAAAATTGTATGCACATTTAAAAATTAAAAATATAGTGAGATATGATTTATAAGGAACTGTGTACTTACTATATGCGTCACTGAGAGTATGTCCGTTAGTTGAAAGGCCAGATAAATCCATTTATGATATAATCTATCTGGTTTTCAAAACTTGTAAAATAAACTATAAGATAACACGTTTAAACTGTGTTGCGGTTTTCTGCGTTATTCTTACTCATGTGTTACTATCAATGTGTGTTACATCCTACGATGTGTGTAAATAGATGCTTCCTGTATTGATTCTACACACTTTATGTGTGTTCGAATAAGTGTGTTACTGATGGGGATCGCTTCGGGAGTGTGTAACAATCCAATGTGTTAATATTACACACTGATGTGGGTTAAGGAATGAATAAGTGCGTAATTTCAACACGGCAACGCGTGTCCAGCGTGTATTATGCGTTACTTCTACACACTTCGTACGCACGTTAAACACACCAAGTTTTTGCAGTGTGGTATCCAGTACTGGGCCAAGTCTCAGCCGATTGTGCATTAACGGTTGAGCCAGCGCTGGCTCTGGTGTTGAGCCAGCGTTGGGCCAGCGTTGGGTCTATTCTGTACCATCGACATGCTGACGCTTGGGCCAGTCTAGAATGCCGACGCTTGGTATCCAGTACTGGGCCAAGTCTTAGCCGACTGTCCACTAACGGTTGAGCCAGCGCTGGCTCTGACGTTGAGCCAGCGTTGGGCCTGTTCTGTACCATCGACATGCTGACGCTTGGAAAAGCCTAGCATGCCGATGCTTGATATTCAGCACTGGGCCAAGTCTCAACCGATTGTCCATTAATGGTTGAGCCAGCGCTGGCTCTGGCCTTGAGCCAGCGTTGGGCCTGTTCTGTACCATCGACATGCTGACGCTTGGGCCAGCCCAGAATGCCGACGCTTGGTATCCAGCACTGGGCTAAGTCTCAGCCGATTGTCCATTAATGGTTGAGCCACCGCTGGCTCTGGTGTTGAGCCAGCGTTGGGTCTGTTCTATACCATCGACATGCCGACGCTTGGGCCAGTCTAGAATGCCAACGCTTGGTATCCAGTACTGGGCCAAGTCTCAGCCGATTGTCCCCAAACGGTTGAGCCAGCGCTGGCTCTGGCGTTGGCTCTGGCGTTGAGCGAGCGTTGGGTCTGTTCTGTACTATCGACATGCTGAAGCTTGGGCCAGTCTAGAATGCCGACGCTTGGCATCCAGTACTGGGCCAAGTCTCAGCCGATGGTCCGCTAACGGCTGAGCATTGGCATTTCTACATGGGTATATACACAAGACAATCAACACTGACCGAAAAATCAAAATAATAGTCAAGGACGCTAACATATACAGAAAAATCATGCACATCCTTAACGACAAGAAGGCCGCGTATCATACATTTCAATTGAAGGAAAATCGTGCATACTGGGTGTTCATAAGATGTCTGCACCCGACAACTCCCATCGACGAAATAAAAAGTGCCATCCAAGAACTGGGGCATCAAGAGCGTAATATTATAAACGTCAGGCACGGAAAAACAAAAGAGCCGCTACCCCTTTTCTTCGTGGATCTGGAGCCTAGATCTAACAAAAAAGAAATATATGGCATCGATGTGCCCCTCAACGCCAAAATCAAAGTTGAACCGCCGAGAAAAAAGTCGACGATAGTTCAATGCACCAGATGTCAGCGCTATGGTCATATGAAGAGCTACTGTCGCAGACAATTCCGATGCGTCATATGCGGAGGTGAGCACAATACATCGTCGTGCAAAAAATCAAGCGACCTACCAGTGAAGTGCGTGCTTTGTGAGGGAGATCATCCAGCGAATTACAAAGGTTGCCGTGTATACCAGAGTATACTGGAGAAGAGGAACTCGAGCGCGCAAAAACCACACTGGCTTAGATCTCGGCCAAGGCAGGACGAACACAGGACAGACGAACGGTATAGTCAGCAATCGGCTAGCGACCCAACTGGTGCAACCCGGCAAACTCGTAGCTATGCGCAGATGACAGGAACAAGGGCAAGTAACAACCAAAGCGTTTCCAATGATAATTTGGCAATTATTAACATTCTCGAGAAGTCTTACAACTAATTCAAAGTCGCGCAAATGCAACAAAACGAGTTGCTTAACACTATGTTGAAACTGCTAACAACAGTACCAACGAAGTTTGCCGATAAATAATTTCGTCTCGTACAGAATAGCGCTGTGGAATGCTAACGGGCTCACCCGGAGACTCATTTTACTGACAGAAGTCACAGGAAAATGCATGGCTACAATGTCTACAGCACTGAGCATCCGGATGGTACAGCGCACGGAGGAACGGCTATACTAATGAAAAAAACCATCCAACATCATGAGTTGCGTCCACATGACAAAGAGTATCTCCAGGCGACAAAAATTGTTGTCGAAGATAAAAAATTTGGTCCTACAGTGCTTGCAGCAGTATACTGCCCACCGAGACACAGTATTAAGGATAATAAAATCAAAGAATTTTTACAGAGCCTGGGACCACGGTCTTTTGCAGGAGGCGATTATAACGCCAAGCATCACGCATGGAGATCGAGGCTAATAACAACCAGGGGCCGCGAATTACTTAAAGCGACGACGGACTACAACTGCAGTCATGTCTCGGCAGGTCAACCGACGTACCAGCCAACCGACAGGAATAGAATACCGGACGTACTGAACTTTTTAATAACCAAAGGTATAGCGAGAATATACACAAGGACAGAAACAAGCCTGGATTTATCGTCGGCTCACACATCGGTAACACTAACCTTAAGTAGCGAAGTAATAACTGAAGAGAAACACTTGTCGCTATATAGCAAAAAAAAAACTAATTGGCCCGCGTTTCAGGAAATAATAAGCGAAAATGTGGACTTAAGGATTCCGCTAAAAAATGGACCAGACATAGATGACGCTACCGAACAGTTCACGCGGCTAATCCAGAGAGCAGCCTGGGAATTTACTCCAACAACAACAGAAAGATACAACGTTGAAACGCTCCCAGAGGAAATTCGAAGAAAAATAGCGATAAAAAGACGTGACAGGAGGCAGTGGCAGCTGAGTAGAAACATCAGCGACAAAAGAAGGTTCAACAGAGAGACACGGGAACTAAAAAAATTGATTTTGCAGCACAACAGCAGCTTCGAAACGTACCTGTCCAAATTAACCAACACGGCAGCCACGGAATATTCGCTATGGAAAGGGACCAAAAATCAACACCACGCAAAACTACAATCCTCGAATCAGAAAATCGAACGGAGAATGGGCGCAGAGCGATCTGGAAAAAGCGATAACGTTCGCAGAGCATCTGGAGAGGGTGTTTACACCAGTCCAGTTGCAGCGAAGTGTTCTGGAAGTCCAGGAATTTCTCGACAGCCCGCTACCGATGGAAATGCCGATTAGGCACGTCTCACCGGCGGAAATAAGATATATAATCAATAAAGCGATGGAAAAGTACAACGAAAAAAAGATAGGCATGTAAGAGTCCCCGACGGGCACGCCGCCGAAAAGTGCGAAGAAGGCGAGAGTGGGGGAAGAGAGAGGAGTCAGTCGTTGCCCGGCAATCGCACGAAAAGGAAGCACGCGAAGTACAATAAACTATCTTTGTAAACGTTGCTTTGAAGTATCTATCATTTCTTCGCCCTCAACGAGACCATCCTCACATTATTTCCTCTACAATTATATCAGAAGTGGGATTACCCGGGATACTACAGGACGTGACGAGCGATGCAGAATTGTCGTAGCTGTGTGTCGACATAATAGTGGCTGAGGCCGTGTGCAGTTTCGGGACGGTTGAAGTGTGCGAAAAAAAAAACAAAAAAAGGGGCAACGAATAATTCGGGACAAACCGAACGGGAAGCGTCGAGACGGTTTTGGAGACGCCATCTTGGGACGCGATAGACGGTCGCAGAACGAGAGAACTTTCGGGGAGAATAGTTTTTGTGATCGGAAAGCCGCGAGGGCGCGCGCGTGGTAGCCAACGCGCCGAGTAGAAAGACGCGGAGAGTGTCGAGCGTCGAACGGGAGCGTGTGTGTGTGGTCGTGCAAGGGATTCGAGCGGTCGCAGCGGCACAGTGTGCGCGGGCGGTAAACAAAGGGAAATCGCGACGTATTTCGAGGTATACCGAAACGGTAAGAATCGTGAATTTCGGTGTCGACAATCTTTGTGTAACACACACGCGCGAATGAGATCGCGACGCTGCGTCAATTGTTGACTCGGGCTTTATTAGACTTTCGCGAAACAAAGGTGAAACGTGGTCGTGAAATGGGCGAACCAAACAGTTTTACGGTCCCTCAGTTAAAGGAGGCGCTGAAGTCTCGAGGGTTGCCTTCCACCGGTAACAAAACGGAATTGATCGCGCGATTGATGGGATTTGATCCAGCTGGGTCGTGGTTGGCCGAGAACATTCGCGTGGAGCGCGAGGAAGCCGACGAGGCCCAAAGTAACCGGGCGATTGGTGGGTTCAGCGGCGCTGCATCCTCAGGTTCCAATGCCGTAGCGATGGACAGGAATCCGGAATTTTTGCTTCGAGAGCTCGAAATGATGCGTCGCGAGAAGGCGCTCATGGAAAGGGAGCTTGAATTGGCAAATCGGGAACTGCCGTTGTCACGATCGTCGGCCAGCGAGGACAGCGACGTCGTACCGAGGGAGCGTCCAACAGCAAACGTGAAGGCGGTAAGCGAACTTTTGCGTGAATTCAACGGAAGTGACGGGAACTACGACGAGTGGGAAAAATAATTCAAGCTGATATCGGCGACATACCGGTTGGACGACAACACGGCTAAGATCCTGCTGTCGTCGAGACTGAAAGGGAAAGCAATTCAGTGGTTTCAATCAAAAAGCGAGTATATCGAGATGAGCGTTACGAATCTCCTGGCCGAGATGAAAAAGGCTTTCGATCATCGACCGAGCAGAGTGGATCGGCGGAGCAAGTTCGAACGCAGAACGTGGGCTTCAGGAGAAACGTTCAATGATTATTACTACGATAAGGTGATACTCGCGAATGAGGTGCCGATTGACGAGGAGGATGTAGTCGATTACATCATCGATGCCATACCCGATTGACACCTGCAGAATCAGGCCCGAATGCAGGGATTCGAATCCGGTTCGGCGCTGTTGGAAGCATTCTCGAAGATATCGCTCCAAGCCGAGCGAGGTCGCTTTAAACGGGATGGCCCATCGGAGGAAGGCGCGGCATCTAAGACGGCAAACAAGTCGGAGAACAAGGACGGTGAAGAGAACACCAAGAGAATCCGCTGCTTTAACTGCAAGAAGGGGGGCCATACATCGAAGGATTGCGAGGTCCCAAAGAAGAGCCGCACGTGTTTCAAGTGCGGCGAATACGGGCACTTCAAGAAGGATTGTCCCCAGAAGGGACCAAAGTCGCAGGTCGCCAGCATCAACGAAGAATCCCCGGATGAAACGCGCAAAATAGTCACGTATGTAAATAGGCGGGAAAGCGAGAAGCGTAGAGTGAATCTTGATAGCCAGCTCGATACAGGGAGTCCGGTAAGTTTCATCAAAGAAACATTTGTTCAAATCGGTCTCGCGGAAAGCGTGGATGACAGCGCGAATAAGTATCACGGGCTGAACGAGTCGCCGTTAAACGTTTCCGGTAAGAGCGCGTTCGATATCGAGATCGACGGGGTAAAAAGGGAGAACCTTGAGCTCTTCGTGGTACCAGCGTCGACAATGGGTGTTCCGGCGGTTCTCGGTAGGGATGTATTGTGCAAATTCGGGTACAAATTGGTAGGTCCGGAAGACATTGTCGCGGGAGGGAGTAACGAGAAAGAGAAAACGAACGAAATAAGTAGCGTCGAGGGAGCGATCCACGATATTTTATCTATAAACGTGTGCGAGCCTAACGAAGCGATAGACGAAATCGAGGTCAATCCAAAAATCGCGTGGGAACATCGGGAAAGATTGCGGTCATTGTTTTTGAGTAAATATGTCGGGGCAGAGCGTCCGAGTGAGCCGGAGGTTAAAATGGAGCTAGAGTTGCATCTTGAGAATGCGCAGCCGTTTCATTTCGGGCCGCGACGATTGTCCTACGAGGAAAAAGACAAACTGACCGCGATATTGGACGATTTATTGGAGAGAAAGGTAATTAGGCCGAGTAGTTCACTTTACGCGTCGCCAATCGTTTTGGTCAATAAACGGAATGGCGCGTTAAGGTTGTGCGTGGATTTTAGAACTTTGAACAAGAGACTAGCACGAGATAACTACCCGTTACCCCTGATCGAAGATCATCTCGCTACGTTGCATGACAAAAAGTACTTCAGTTTGATGGATCTGCGTGACGGTTTCCACCATATAAAGGTTGAGGAAGGCTCCGTGAAATACACGTCCTTTGTCACCCCAGTCGGACAATTCGAGTATTTAAAGATGCCGTTTGGTCTGAAGACGGCCCCGGCCAAGTTTCAGCGATTTGTAAACGAGGCACTGACGGATCTCATGAAAACCGGGAATGTCATGGTTTACATGGACGACATTCTAGTCGCGACGGATACGTTGGAGAGTCATTTTTGCGCTCTGGAGGAAGTATTCCAAAGAGTAGTGCGGAATAAGATGGAGCTCAAAATGAATAAGTGAAAATTCCTGCTCCAGGAGGTTCGTTACTTAGGGTATATAATCTCCGAGGGGAAAATCCGTCCGACTGACGAAGGGATCGAGGCGATTTCGGAATTCCCAGTACCCCGAACCGTGCATTAGGTGCAGATTTATATCGGTCTCTGCTCGTACTTCAGGAAATTTATCGCAGACTTTTCGCTGATCGCGAAACCATTGTATGATCTAACGAAAAAGGGGACGGAGTTCAAGTTCGAGAAGGAGGAGCTCGAAGCGTTTGAGGTTCTCAAGTCCAGGCTCACCGCGTCACCGATTCTCGCGATCTATAGTCCCAGGGATGAAACGGAGTTGCATTGCGACGCCAGTTCATTGGGTTTCGGCGCGGTGCTGATGCAACGAAAAACCGATTCTAAGATGCATCCCGTGTTCTACTTTTCGAAAAGAACCACGGAATTCGAGAGCAAACTACATAGTTTTGAACTAGAGGCCCTCCCGATAGTTTACGCGCTCCGCCGGTTTCGCGTGTATGTACAGGGACTGAGATTCAAAATCTTTACGGACTGTGATTCGCTTAGAATGGCTTTAAGCAAGCAGGAGATTAACCCAAAAATCGCGCGGTGGGCTCTCGAGTTACAAGATTTCGACTATTCCGTAGAGCACCGCCCGGGGAAGTGCATGAGACTCGTCGATGCGCTCAGTCGACCAGCGGGGATTCTAGTCGTAGAGGATAATCCCTTCGAATTTAATTTGTCCATAAGTCAGGGGACTGACCCGGTGATAAAAGAGCTAGCTGATAAGCTCGAAAAGTCAGAGGAGAAATTGTATGAAATGCGGAACGGCCTCGTCTATCGCAAGAAAAACGGCGCGCTCCGGTTCTATGTACCGCGCAACATGGAGAGAAATGTAATCTTCCAGTACCACGACCAGATGGGTCACTTCGGGGCCGAAAAAACGAGTGACACGATACTAAGGAATTATTGGTTCCCAAAGTTGCGCGAAAAGGTATCGATGCATGTGCGCAATTGTTTAAAATGTATTTCATACAATCCGCCGTCGGGTAAGGCGCAGGGCTATTTACATAACGTCCCTAAGGGAAAAGTGCCGTTCGAAACGTTGCACGTCGACCATTTCGGCCCGGTAGATAGATCGCGTCCGATCAAACAGTACATCTTTTTGATCGTCGATGGGTTCACGAAGTACGTTAAATTGTACGCCACCAAGAGCGTGTCGAGTAAAGAAGCCATTGCGTGCCTGCGCGAATACTTCGGCCACTATAGCCGACCGAAAACGACCGTCTCGGATAGAGGAACCGCATTTACGTCCGAGGAGTTCGAGGGGTTCATTGCGGGGTGTGGTATTAACCACATTAAGGTTGCGACTGGTTCACCCCAGGCAAATGGGCAGGGTGAGCGCGTAAACCGCATTATAAAACCAATGTTGGGAAAAATGGACGCGAAAAGTCCAGGAAGTCATTGGTATCAGATACTAGGGGATATCGAGTACGCGCTGAACAACACCGTGAATAAGAGCACGGGAACAACTGCAAGCGCCCTCTTATTTGGGGTTGACCAGCGAGGCGGCACCGTCGATAACCTCAAAAAAATGCTCGAGGATGACGCTGAAATCGAACCGCGAAATTTGCCAGCGATAAGATCGGTAGCCGCCGGAAAAATTAGGAAATCCCAGGAAGTGAACAAAGCCCAGTACGATAGGCGTCGCCGAGAATCAAAGAAATATGAAGTAGGTGACCGCGTCGTCATTAAAAATTTCGAGAGTTCGGCTGGAAGCTCGGCTAAGTTAATACCGCGCTATAAAGGACCTTACGAGGTCAGTAAAGTGTTGAGACATGACCGATATGTGATAGCTGACGTTCCGGGATTCCAAAATACACAAAAGCGTTACGAAGGCGTATGGGAAGCGGCGAGTATGCGTCCGTGGAGCAGCGGCGATGCGGATTTCGCAGATATGTAAGCGTTAAGACTAGATTTAAGATTTAATATTGTTAAATGTTGTGCTCTATGTATTCTTTGTACCAATACGACGAATCACTTGGTTCGAGGACGAACTGCCGTCAGGACGGCCGAAGCTGTAAGCGATGGAAAAGTACAACGAAAAAAAGATAGGCATGTAAGAGTCCCCGACGGGCACGCCGCCGAAAAGTGCGAAGAAGGCGAGAGTGGGGGAAGAGAGAGGAGTCAGTCGTTGCCCGGCAATCGCACGAAAAGGAAGCACGCGAAGTACAATAAATTATCTTTGTAAACGTTGCTTTGAAGTATCTATCATTTCTTCGCCCTAAACGAGACCATCCTCACATTATTTCCTCTACAGAATTGAATCCAAGGAAAGCTCCGGGTTATGATCTCATAACTGGTTTTCTGCTCAAGAAGCTGCCAAAAAAAAGGGGTCGTGTTTCTCGCGCGGCTGTTTAATGCTGTACTCCGAACGTCGTATATACCCAGTCAATGGAAAGTCGCGCAGATCATTATGCTCTCGAAGCCAGGAAAACCGCCAAATGATGTCACCTCGTATAGGCCAATACGTTTGCTGCCGGTTATATCCAAACTTTTTTTTTTAACTGTTGCTAACGAGAATGAAAGTACAAATAGAAGAACGGAATATAATTCCAGAGCATCAATTTGGTTTCAGGAACAGACACTCAACAGTGGAGCAGGCCAATAGAGTTTACAACACCATAGCCAACGCACTCGAAGAGGGAAGCGCTCAGCAGTATTCCCAGACATCCAACAGGCCTTTGATAAAGTGTGGCACCTTGGGCTGCTCTACAAAATCAAGCAGGCAATTCCAAAATTCTATTTGCTTTTAAGATCGTATTTAAACAACCGGAAATTCCAGGTGAAGCATGGAGCAGAAGACACAGACCTCTACCCAATGAAATCGGGGGTTCCGCAAGGCAGTGTGCTGGGGCCAGTGCTGTAAAGTGCCTGCATTTAATGCCTGGACATGCTTATATTGCTCTGTGAAATTACTGCCATCGGTCGATTTTCGAACGCATTTCAGACTGGTGTGTCCGGAGTCATTTCTAACCCGCGAGGCGATATAACCTCGGGAAAAAATGACAGCGCTGAGACGTCGCAACTGCAGCGTGAAGGCAGGCATCCAAAATGTTGAAAGGACGAAAATTATGAATGTGAAATTGGAAAAAAGAACATACAGGCATCATTTCAAAATAAATATAAAATATTAATACGCTGAGTAATAATATCCGGAACAATAATAACGCACTAAAAAGTGGAGAAAGAATAAATTAAAAACAGACACGGAACATTGTCTTATTATATTATCGTATTAAAAACATTTATTGTATGAATATGCATCAAAAATGTTAAGAAACAAGTTTCGTATCTCACGAATCCACCTACTGTAAATATCATTACAATAAACAAACATAAAATATTTTTAGAATAAATCGTTTTGCCCATTGAATTCGTCTTGATACTGGGAAAAAAATATTGTATGTGTGCTGTTTAAAGTGTAAAAAAAATAAATGTCGAATCTCATGTAAATCTTCGTCTGAATCTGTTTTTTACAGCTGGAAATTAATCCGAGTCCGTGTGGAGGTCTTCGTGTTGTTGAATAATCTCTACCATCAGAAAACATCGCACAAAACATTGGATTCGTTTAATTTCATAGTCCACCGCAGCAGTAGTAGTTCTGAAACGCTATTTTCGTATCGAGGGAGGTGGACTTTCAAATATCCTTTACAGGAAACGAATCCAAACACGCTGAACGTTATTTCGATAATCAAACATAAAACATGATTTAAATAAATAGTTTTTCATATTGAATTCGTCTCGATCTTATAAAACACATTTATAGTATGCGGATTCATCAAGGTTAACAAAATCAATGTCGAATCTCATGTAAATCTCTGTTTGAATCGACATTTTTACAGCTGGGAATTAATCCGAGTCCGAGTGAAAGTGTTCCTGTTATCAAATAATCTCTACGATCAGAAAAGATCACGCTAAATATTGGATTCGTTCATTTCCATAATCCACTGCTGCAATAGTAGTTCTGAAACGCTATTTTCGTATCGAGGGAAGTGAATTTTTAAAAATCCTTCACAGGAAACGAATCCGAAAACTCTGAACGTTATTTCGATAATCAAACATAAAACATGATTTAAATAAGTCGCGTTTCATATTGGATTCGTCTCGATCCTGTCAAAACCGATTACAGTATGCATATTTATCAACGTTAAAAAAAATCAATGCCGAATCTCCTTTAAATCTCTGTCTGCATCGATGTTTTTTACAGCTGGAAATTAATCCGAGTCCATGTGGAAGTCTTCCTGTTGTTGAATAATCCCTACCATCAGAAAACATCGCGCAAAACATTGGATTCGTTTATTTTCATATTCCACTACAGCAGTAGTAGTTCTGAAACGCTATTTTGTATCGAGGGAGGTGAATTTTTTAAAATCATGCACAGGAAACGAATTCGAACACTGTAAACGTGATTTCGATAATCAAACATAAAGCATGCTTTCAATAAATCGTTTTTCATATTGGATTTGTCTCGATCCTTCCAAAAACATTTATAGTATGCATATTTATCAACGTTAAAAAAAAATCAATATCGAATCTCATGTAAATCTGTTTGAATCGATGTTTTTTACAGCTGGAAATTAATCCGAGTCTGTGTAGAAGTCCTCCTGTTGTAGAATAATCTCTACCATCAGAAAACATCGCGCTAAACAATGGATTCGTTTATTTTCATAGTCCACTGCAGCAGAAGTAGTTCTGAAACGCTGTCGATATCGAGGGAGGCAAATTTTTCAAAGCCACTCAAAGGAAACGAATCCGAATACTCTGACCGTTATTTCGATAATCAAACATAAAACATGATTTAAATAAATCGTTTTTCATATTGGATTCGTCTCGATCTTATAAAAAACATTCATAGTATGCGTATTTATCATCGTTAAAAGAATAAATGTCGTATCTCATGTAAATCTCTGTTTGAATCGATGTTTTTTTACGATTGGGAATAAATCCGAGTGCGAGTGAAAGTGTTCCTGTGTGGAACAGTCTCTACAATCAGTAAACATCGCGCGAAAAATTGGATTCTTTTATTTCCATAGTCCACTGCAACAGAAGTAGTTTTGAAACGCTGTTTTCGATATCGAGGGAGGTGAATTTTTCAAAGCCACTCACCGGTAACGAATCCAAACACTCTGAACGTTATTTCGATAATCAAGCATAAAACATGATTTAAATAAATCGTTTTTCATATTGGATTCGTCTCGATCCTGTAAAAACCGATCACAGTATGCGTATTTATCAACGTTAAAAAAAATCAATGTCGAATCTCATGTAAATCTCTGTTTGAATCGATGTTTTTTTACAATTTGGAATTAATCCGAGTGCGAGTAAAAGTGTTCCTGTCGTGGAATAATCTCTACAATCAGTA
>OZ010720.1:8778077-9066065 GCA_963932345.1 Ophion ventricosus
TACGAAACGATCAAGTGTGACATTGACAAGTTTGACACGTCCGATTATTCCCCAAACAATCCCTACGATATGCCCTTGCGAAATAAAAAGGTAATAGGCCTCATGAAAGATGAAAACAATGGCCATATTATGACAGAATTTGTGGGCTTGAGGGCGAAATTGTACTCGTTTAAGATCCTCGACTGCGGCGATTCAAAGAAGAGAGCCAAGGGCATTAGGTGGTCAACCCTGAAATCCATCACATTCGACGATTTCAAAAATTGCTTGTTTGCGCGAGAAAACCTCGTCAAGGCGCAACAATTGATTATGACTAAAAAACACATTGTTCACACGGCGATGCAAAATAAAGTTGCTCTCAGCTGGAGAGATGATGAAAGAGTGCTAATCCCAGATTCCACGGACACTCTTCCATGGGGTTATGCTTCCGACGATATGGAATATTAAGATGAAAAAAACCCCAAGCTGTACAATGGTGTGTAAATAACTAAAAACCGTATGAAAATCAATGCCAAAAATTCATCTCCTCCTCTGGGGGGGGGGGGGGGGGGGGGGGGGGGGGTCATCGCAAAAAAACAAAAGACGTTGGATTCTTTCGAGTCTAGAACATAAGCAAATCGTGTATCAGATAAGCGTTAGAGTGAGATGAAAAAACCCTAACCCTATGGTCTGTAAATAACTAAAATCCGTATAAAAATCAATGCCAAAAATACCTCTCCCCTCCGCTAAGCGGAGAATGGTCGTCGAAAACAAGAGACGTTGAAGTCTTTCGTGCCTAGAACGTAAGCAAATCGTGTATGAGATGAGCGTAAGATGGAGGGAGATTCGAGATTCGAGAGCAATGAAGCGAGTGGGTTACGCACGCATGCAAACATCTCCCGAGAATACCAAGGAGAGATAATTCTTGCGGTCTAAGGGAGAAAAAAACATTTTTTTACGAATTTTTGAATGATTATTCAAAAACTTTTTTTACAACTATTTTGTATAATAATAAAAATTTAATTTGATTTCTTCATTATATCAATTCTGATTTGTCGATCCAACTGTTGTGTGCATCGTCGAAGCCCAACCACTTGACGAGCATTCGATCACCGCGTTTCTTTACAATCTTCTCAACGAGGTAAATGTCGGGATGCTTGACGCTCTGGAGCTCCTCTTCGTAGAAACAGCCGGCGATGGGTTCGTTCCGACGGTCCTTGAGATTGTACGTCGTTGGATTCGTTCTTTTCTTCACTCTATATATCGTGAATATTTCAGTTGTCCAATTTGGCGTGTAACCCTTCGCAAATACATGCTTAAATTTGCTGATTCGCACATTATCGCCAATTTTGAATTTTTGTGATTTTTTTCCTACTCGAAGCTGGCGGAAAATACGATGGAGGATCTGTTTCTCATTTGCCGTATTGACATTTTTTGGTTTCACCTTGATGGTGCGATGCACGGTGCTGTTGTATTCGGTCATTAGAGAATCCAGAATATCCATCCATTTATAACTTCCACGTAGACTAAATTGCATCCACATTTTATTTTTTAACGTTCTATTGAAACGCTCGCAGATTGATGCTTTCAAATTGCTATACGTTGAGTACATGTTAATATTGTATTTTTTCATAAGCTCTTCAAACTGAGAGTTATAAAATTCTTTTCCACGGTCAACTTGCAAGTTCTTGGGTACACGGCCCTGACATAGTATACCTTTCATTGCAGTCGTTGTATCTCTATCGCTCTTGCTTCTCAACGGTATGGCCCAGGTAAATTTGGAGAATATATCGATGACGGTTAGGAGGTACTTATGTTGTGAGTTTTGCCTCGCGTACGATGACATATCTACGATGTCGGCTTGCCACGTTTCATCCAGACCACGAATTTCAACGTGTCGACGAGTATAATTTCTTCGTGCAGGCTTATGCAGCTCTCGCACGAGCGTCAATTTTTTGTCATCATTCATGGCGCGGTTAGTCCACACACATCAACGTTCAACATGCGAATGTGTGAAAAAACTATCCTTTTGCTTCATTAATAAATAATTTCAGCCTCACGCAATTCTTCGATAATCGATATGATTTCATTGGAATGCGATGAGTTGCCTGCCGCTTGAAATGCGTGGAGTAATCGAAGACGATCTACAAGCTCATTCGGATTGTCCCAGTAAACATAATCAAAATGCATATTTTTTCTAGCTTTCTTATACTTGGGCATCCCCCGACCCGCACGTGCACGAATTATTTTTGAAATATAAATCTTGAATTTGTGACTGTTTTCACGTCGCACAGCTCCGTCGGGACGATAATATTTTTTATGAGCATTCGTGGCAACGATGATATTCTCATAATTTTTCAAATCCGTCGGTTCGAGAATCCCAACGTTTGGCACTTTTTTAAATAGAAGCTCTGCTAATCCAGCAGTTTTTACATAATCTTTCTCCCCCACACGAATATGCTGAGAATCGAAATTTATGCGAGAATCGCCACTCATTAGTTTCGCATTCGCAAGAACTCGTACTCCATACGATGTATCCAGGCTTTTCTTTTTACCCATGCGTAATAATATGAGATATTTATTTATCAATTCATTGGCGCGATCCGATGAATAATCTTCATCCTCTTCTTCTTCTTCATCATCATCATCTTTGTGGTAATACGCCTCTGTGGAAGGTGAATTTCTGGCATCTTCATACATCTCTGTTGAAGGTGAAGCTCTGGGTGACTTTACTTCTTCTCTCATTTCATTCTTGATTTCCTCCTCCTCCTCCTCCTGCTTCATTGTCGGCATCTCGTTCTAGTGAGAAACGAGCTTTTCTAATGGTGTGACTATCGGCTTAAAGACATCCTTCATCGCCTGATCAGCATTATCTCTGCCCATCTTTATCATTCGATGTTTTCGCCTAATTGCATCACTAGCCTTGACGATTTGCTGCAGCACGTCTTTTTCTTGCAAAAGTTGTTGACGCTTCATGCTGTTGTCAGTTTCACAACACTTGCAATACTGTTTGCATTGGACCAAAGAGCACGTCATTTATTGACTCGCAGGAAAGAATCGAATCCCCGTCTATACCTACCCTCGTTGATACTACTATCCTTGTCAATCGTAAGGAATCCATACTTGCTGGCATTCCAACATTCGGAGCATATATTTTTAAAGTGTGTATATGGCATGTCGGTATTGACATGGTCATCGTACACATGTTTGAGGTTCGAATCGTCCTGCTTGAAGAGAACTATGAAATTCGTATTATCGCGTACGAGATGCTTAGGAATACGAGCGTATGTTTGAGAAAGATAGAAACAGTCAACGTTCTCATGCCTTCCCATGGAGAAAAAGGCTCTGACGTTGTCTTGTTTCTCGCACGCTATATCGTCAAAGATGAATATCGAGTTTGGTCGTGCTTCGCTCGGTGACACCACTTGTTCATGCTCATTAAATGGATAATATTCGAGCTCCTTCACTGGCTTGAGAAATTTTTCGAGTAATTGGTATTTCGGTTGTTTCAGCGACTTTGAATAGAGATAAACGTTTTCGAATCTGAGACCGTTAGGGTGTATTACAAGGGTGAGCAACGCGTTGGTTTTTCCGCAGTTTGAGGGACCGCAGAATACTGCGCGAATCGTATTTGGCAGTAAATCACCATGACGCTTTCGTCCACCCTCCCCCCCCCCGCCCCGAATTTGTGTAAATTCATCAAAGTTTATTACCGGCAGCTTTCCACACGGCTTCTTCTTCATCTTTGTCGCAACTGACATAATTTTCATATAAAACGAGCTTTCATATCGATTACCACTTCAGTCGAGGGTCAACCTTCATCATGATTAAACGTCGCGGAAAGTCTGGTAAAGGTCTCCTCAATCGTATGATCAACAATCTTCCCGTTGAATTGCATTTGCCTGGGTATCAGTATTGCGGACCCGGCACAAAGCTAGCTAAACGTCTTGCACGCGGCGATCCTGGAATAAATCCGTTGGATGCAGCTTGCAAGGAGCACGATATCGCGTATTCGAAAAATCGTGAAAACGTCAAAGCTAGACATTCTGCGGATAAAATATTGCAGGAGAGAGCTTGGCAACGAGTTCGCGCCGGGGACGCTAGTATTGGGGAGAAAGCAAATGCGCTTGCCGTATCAGGCATCATGAAAACAAACAGAAAATTCGGCATGGGGATTAAGAAGAGGGGGACAAAAGTTGTTGGCTTGAAGAAAATTATCGATGCGGCGAGAGAAGCCATGGTTAAGAGTGAAGATTCAAGTGTAGTCGCTGCGTCAGCCTTAAAGGGTGCCCGAGCAGCTGTCAAGAGGGTCGCAAGTGGCACGCGCAAAGTGCGTACTCCTCGAGTGTTACCCATGCCTCGTAAAATCGGTGGCTTCCTACCGTTTCTCGTGCCCATCTTTGCCGGTCTTAGCGCTGCGGGAGCGCTAGCCGGTGGCATGGCCAACATAGTCAAAGCGGTCAAGGCCGCTCAAGCAGCGAAACTTGAGCTCGAAGAAAGCAAGCGTCACAATCGAACTATTGAAGCAATAGCATTGGGCAAAGGCTTGCATCTGAAGCCGTACAAACAGGGAATGGGTCTTTTCATCGCGCCAAAACACTTAAAGTAGAGCTACCTCACCGACCAATCACTGACGCCGATTTACTGAAATACGCCAAAATTATGAAAATCCCCTATTTTCGTGGAGTTTACATGCGAAATCAATTGCCCAAGGGTGGTCCATGGCGACACGAATGTGCCATTGTAAATCTCGATGAGGATATGGGCTCTGGCACACATTGGGTGGCGTACAGAAAAACTGACAATAGAGTCCAGTATTTCGATAGTTTCGGCAATCTTCAACCACCAGCTGAACTTTTGAAATACTTCGGTGTGGGTAGCGTAAATTATAATTACAAGGGGTACCAGAAATACGGTACATTCGAATGTGGTCATTTGTGTCTCAATTTTCTCTGTCAACAATTACTAGATCGACGAGGGAAATTTTCTCTATATAAAAGTGGATGATAATGACGAAATCGAGTCAGTTTGTCAAACACCATTATGGATAACAGTCTTACGTTGACCTTATCGGGATCATCTTGTGTGCTCGAGGCTCAATACTTTCCCCCCATTGAACTCGCCCCCCACAAGAGTTATACCCTCGGACTTATCGAACTCCTAACCTACAATTCTATTCCAAATATAGACATTGGACACAACAAATTTTACGTTGGCAAGGAAGTTTTTGTCATTCCTACTGGGAGTTATGAAATAGACGACATTGCGACATACTTGGAAAAAGAGCTAGCAAAAAAACAAATTAGCATTCGCATTAGGCTCAACCACAATACGCTGCGCAGTGAAATCGAATGTAATTATGAAATATATTTCACGTCCGCCGATTCTATTGGATGTATGCTAGGATTTGCGCCGCGTAAACTGAGAGCTGGTGAAAAGCATCAATCGGATAATCTAGTGACCATTCTCAAAGTGAACGCCTTGCGTGTCGAATGTAACCTCACAGCAGGCGCCTATATTAACGAGCGAAGAGTACACACAATCCACGAGTTTTTCCCATCCGTACCACCAGGCTATAAAATCATCGAGGTTCCATCGCACGTAATTTATCTACCAATCGCGAGCAAGACGATAGACAATATTCAACTCCGAATAGTGGATCAGGACGGTGATTTGGTGAACTTTCGCGGTGAAACAATTACCATACGACTACACATTAAATCGCAATGGGCATAGTCTTTCATAGAGTCTCTTATAAAAAGAATACTCCGTCGAGGAGAGAGGCCAGTAATCGATGGACACGCACGTCGCTAACAACGCAGAACGTGCTGTTTTTGAAGAGATTGGGTCTCCGAATACGTGGAAAAATCGCATAAAAAACTATATAATCTGCATTGCGTGTGTATGTTGTTTGAGATGGAGGCGGAAATAACTGATATCAAAACACCCGTCATCTTCGATGATTCCATCGCGCATTATGAGATTCATGCTCATCAGCCGTATGCATCCACAACCTTTAATAACAGTGATGAAATACGTATTTCCATTCAGCATCAAGACATATGCATACTTCCCAGTCAAAGTTTGCTACGCGTATGCGGGCGAGTCACCAAAGCCGATGGTACACTGGCTGCCAATACGCATTTCGCAAATAATGGCATTTCCTATTTGTTCGACGAAGTGAGATATGAGCTCAATGCCATGGAAATAGATCGATGTAAAAATGTGGGCATAACGAGTTCGATGAAGGGATACGCGAGTCAATCCAAGAACTATAAGCTTGAGAATGCCGGCTGGTATGATGCCCGCAGCGGGCACGCTGTCGCAGATTCTGATGGGAATTTTGATGTATGCATAACGCTGAGTATGATCCTCGGTTTCGCTGAAGATTATCAAAAAATTGTTGTAAACGCGAAGCATGAATTGATTCTATTGAGATCGAAGACTGATGATAATGCGATATGGCAAACCGCGGGCGACGTCGACATTAAATTCACGTTGAAAAAAGTAGGATGGCTCGTACCATACGTGACACTCTCCGATAAATGTAAAATTCAGCTTCTCAAGTTTATCGGTAAAGACACACCGATACCCATGACTTTCCGTTCGTGGGAATTGTACGAATACCCAATGCTCCCCGAGACCTCAAAACACATGTGGGCCGTGAAGACATCTACGCAACTTGAGAAGCCGCGATATGTCATTCTAGCCTTCCAGACTGATCGTAAAAATAAGAAAAGCGCCAATGCGAGCAATTTCGATAATTGTGACATCACCGATGTTAAACTCTACCTAAATTCGCAAAGTTATCCCTATGGGAATTTGAATCTGGACATCACAAAGAACCAATATGCGCTTCTCTATCAAATGTATGCAAACTTTCAATATTCGTACTACAATAGAGAGCCCGAACCATGTTTGAAAAAATTGGATTTCATAAAGTATGCTCCTCTCCTTGTCATTGATTGCTCGAAGCAGAACGATTCTCTCAAATCCGGCCCCGTTGACGTACGCATCGAATTTGAATCAAAGACGAATATTCCCGCCAATACTTCCGCATACTGTCTCATTCTCCATGATCGTATTGTCGAGTACAATCCGATAGGTGGCGGCGTCAGAAAGTTGATATAAAAAAACTTGAGGTCGCGCGCCACCTCAGTCATCATCATGGAGTTCATCGTTGACGTGCAAGGCTTCAAGCGACCGATCAACCGATTCGTCCCAAAGGAAATATCAATTGTTGAGGTGACGAGTGTTGACAGCAAGCCTCTGACGTTACTCTTCGAACCACCGTACGTCTGGCACTCTCTGCCCGCAAAGTACAAGAGTACGAATATGTGGTTGGAACGCAATTACCATGGTTTGCGATTGGAAGATGGCGACTTTCCACACGACACGATCCCCATGTTCATTCGATCAATCTTACAACACGCTCGAATCGTCTACATCAAGGGATTGGAGAAATCGCTGTGGTTGAAGAAATTCACCGACCAAGCAACGGAGATCATCGAACTGGAGACTCTGAACTGCCCATTGTTGCACAAACTTGCGTCAAAAGAGCTACGAAACAACGGATGTCCCTACCATACGACTCTCGACCCGAAATTCAAGTGTGCCTATGAAAATGTTAAATGTCTGGAAAAATGGTTGAAAGAGGATATGAGAAAATAATTTTTTTTATTCATTACAACATATTTTTTTTCTTCTTCTTATTTACACAAACTTTCTCCAAATAGCTGGGGGGGCTTCGTAGATTTCTTCTTCTCGTCAGATCTCTAGGCGCAGCTTCTGGATCAAGCGCTTTGGTGAAACACACATGTCTGCTGCTGGGGGCAAAATCGTCCGTGATCCACGTTGACAAAGTTCGCTGGTCCGGATTTTCTCTGCCGACATCGTCCGACCCTCGGTGAATTCGAGACCCCACAGCGACTCGGTGAATTTGAGACCCCACAGCGACTCGGGCGACAAGTTTCTTCACTTTTTTTCTTCACTCGCAATTCACTTGATGTCAATCGTCACCGCGATCGCGAGGTTCGCTCGACACATTTTTGAATTCCATGCCGTGAAACTTTCCACCGATGTACACCATGCAGAGATCGCCTTTGTACGCTGCTGCCAACATCGTCTGAAATGTTGCTGGACTCGCTTCAAGCACCTTGCTGATCCTCGTCGGTAGAAACACGGTGAATTCGTTGCGGATGTCGATCACGAACTTTTTTCCATATTTGGTGTTCACTTCCCGTATATTGGTGATGGGATATTCCGACTCGGCTGTCAGCTCGTTCAGTTTTTTCGCCGGGAGAAAATCGGCATATTTGCCAACCTTATTGATCCCCTCCATTTTTCACTTGCCGTTCGTCTGATTGTTCGAAGCCGTCTTCATGAGATTATATACTCACTCCCCTCCACTACACCCCCCACTCGCACTCCTCGACCAATAACGAGGAGGGAGAGATTTTACGGACGTTAGCTCTTCCATGGCTCCAAATTCGCTTTTTTTTTAAACATTATCGCCAGCGAATGAATCTGCGACCACGAGTCTATTTCTCCTTTCAATTGTCGAATGTTATTGAACAATCTCTCGATGCGCACTTTTAATTCACGTCTCTTGCACGATTCTCCGTGCCGCATGACTTCAATGGCAACTTCTCGACAAGAGCTTGGTGGTCTATTTTTTCCGTGAGTCGCCCACAGCCCCGTATCGCCCGGGACGAACATTATCATTAAATGCTTCACTCCCTTTGATCTTTGGAACTTCGTAGGGGGATGGGGGACTTTTTTTTCGATGTTCATCTTCAGCAAACTTCTTCAAGTTTTGAGAAACCGGATATTTCGAATCTCTGAAATGACTCATGCTGACGGAGGGGGGGTTAGATGCTATACTGGCAAATAGTTTTATAGATACGCTCCACTTATAGTCCCCTAGTGACCACGTTTATCGCGTAGCTTTGATTGGGGTGTGTGTGTGTGTGTGTGTGTGTGTGCGTGTGTGGTGTGTGTGCACGCGCGTGCATGAAAATGGCACGTGCAGTCGCATGGTTCGACACGATATTATAAACAGCAGTCTTTTAACACTGATCTGTTTCCTGTGATCGCACTTGAGAGCGAGACGCCTTTGTCAAGCGCCGAAAAGTGTCCAATGACAATAAACAATGCGTAGAAAAAATCTGACGAAATCCCCCCCCCCCCCCCCCCCCCCCCCCCCCCCCCCCACACGCTCCCTCTGCCACCACCGGATAAACAAATTCTCAGATTTGATATCCGCTGACAGGTTTACATTTGATAACCAATGCGTAGAAAAAATGTCACGAAATTCGGCGGCCATATTGACCTCCTTTCACTCGTCCGCCGCTACCGGGATAAACAAATTCTGAGAAAAGTCATTCGCTGACAGGTTTTAACACGTCCCAAAGCTGTCGCGCGGCGAGGGGGGGGTCCCTTTGACACGGCGCCCGACGACTCACCACCCACAAATGTTTAAACAATTTTTCTGAGAAATGAGATCCCCACTCTTCCTCCCGCCCCTCCTTCTGGCGGGGGGGGGGGGGGGGGGGGGGTCCCTTTGACACGGCGCCCGACGACTCACCACCCACAAATGTTTAAACAATTTTTCTGGGAAATTAGACCCCCCACTCTTCCTCCCGCCCCCTCCTTCTGGCGGGGAGGGGGGGGGGGGGGGGGGGGGGGGGGGGGGGGGGGGGGGGCTCCCTTTTATTACAAAGCACCACAACTCTTTGTCAGTCATTGCGCGGCCTCGCCGGGAGTCGGACTTCTCCGTGCCCCCCCATTCGTGAGGGGGACCACCATCAGCCGGTAACCAAGGGAGCCTTACCATCGACCGGTAAGTATCGACAGTCGATAATGGTGCGGGGGCTCTGAACAAAATCCTACTCGACCAGCCGAACCTGACTTAGCTCGGACATGAACCAATGGTTCGTGTCTTGGCTAACTCGGTCGGTAAAATGTCGGTAGTAGGAATTTTGTCATTGCTCCCGCACCACTTATCTACTATTGAACTAAATCGTTTTTCATATTGGATTGGTCTCGATCCTATAAAAAACATTTATAATATGCGTATTTATCAACGTCAAAAAAATTAATATCGAATCTCATGTAAATCTGTTTGAATCGATATTTTTTACAGCTGGGAATTAATCCGAGTCCGTGTGCAAGTTTTCCTTTTGTGGAATAATCTCTCCCGTCAGAAAATATCGCGGAAAACATTGGATCCCCTTATTTTTATAGTCCACTGCAGCAGTAGTAGTTCTGAAACGGTATTTTCGTATCGAGGGAGGTGAATTTTTTTAAATTCTTCACAGGAAACGAATCCGAACACTGTGAACATGATTTCGATAATTAAATATAAAGCATGATTTAAATAAATCGTTTTTCATATTGGATTCGTCTCGATCCTATAAAAACCGATTACAGTATGCGTATTTATCAACGTTAAAAAAAATCAAAGCCGAATCTCATGTAAACCTCTGTTTGAATCGATGTTTTTTACAGTTGGGAATTAATCCGAGTCCGAGTGGAAGTGTTCCTGTTGTGGAATAATGTCTACAATCAGAAAACATCGCGCTAAACATTGGATTCATTTATTTTCATATTCCACTGCAGCAGTAGTAGTTCTTAATCGCCATTTTCGTATCGAGGGAGGTAAATTTTTAAAAATCATTCACAGGAAACGAGTCCGAACACTCTGACCGATATTTCGATAATCAAACATAAAACATGATTTAAATAAATCGTTTTCATATTGGATTCGTGTCGATCCCATGAAAAACATTTATTCCATGCGTGTGCATCAATGTTTTTGAGAAACAAGTTTCGCATCTCGAGTCAATCTATGTTTGTATCAATTTTCTTTGCATCTGGGAATCAATCCAAGTGCGAGTGGAAGTGGTCCTGTTATTGAATAATCTCTACAATCCGAAAACATTGGATTCATTTCTTTGGGCTTTATTCGTTTCATAGGCCAGTTGCAAGGTAGCGGTTCAAAGACGCTCTTTAAAGTATTGCGGAGCGTCTTTTTTCTAAATTATGTAAAGAAAACGAATCCAACTACTGTAAACATCATTCCAAAAAACAAATATGAACCATTATTTGAATAAATCGTCTTGCCCATTGGATTCGTCTCGATGCTGAAAAAAAAAACATTGATTGTATGTGTATTGGTTAAAGTTTAAAAATAATAAATGTCGAATCTCATGTAAATGTCTGCTTAGATCAATGTTTTTTACAGCTGAGAATCAATCCAAGTGCGAATGCGAGTATCTTTGTAGTAAAACAAACTTTTCAGTTAGAAATAATTGAGCAAAACATTGGATTCATTCCTTCTTATAGCCTAGTGCCATGGTGGTTGTTCTGAAACACTCATGTTTTGTGTATTTCTATCATATTTCATCATTCGGAGCTTAAATAATAAAGAGAGAAACAAAAATGTTAGTTTTGTCTCCATTTTTACGGGCGAAAATATCCCTGAAAACGGCATGCATTATTATTCCACTTTCATTGGGCAAGATAATTCCATTATTCTGATAATTACAATACAATATTTCAGGGATATTATGTTGAATTTATATTGTTTTTTCGTAGTCATTAAAGATACAGTCACGGTAAAAGTGATATTGTAAAAAATCGTTTATTTTGTTTTCGCTTATTTCGATTTTGTTGACTGACTCAGTGACTTGAAGACAGCTTACAATACATTAATGTATCGTATGAATTTCACTGTATGCACTCGTCTGTTTTGAACTGTCGTAAAAGTCAGTTGACAAATGGCCCAGCCTCAAGAGGAACGTAATTTTTTTGCGAATTATCATCCTTCCGTTCGCGGTTAAATCGTAGGCATGCCAAGGGCCGGAATGCTTCAGAGTGAGATTCGAGATCAGATCGGCTGTAATAGGAAAACTGTCAGTTTGTGGATCAGACATCACGCTAGAGGCGGCGCGAATACACTGTCCGATCACCGCAAAAGTAATAAAAGGCCGCTAAAAACCATCCCTGAACAAGACGTTCAGTTGTGCGAGTTCGTAGAAGAGAATCAGTTTACCACTATCCCCGAAGCATTAGAAGCGACGGGCATTCCAATTTGTGCAAGCACGGCTCTAAGCCGCTTGAAAAGTGTAGGTGTTACCGTCCATCGGCCGGTGAAGAAAACTCCACTAACGGAGAACCATCGTGAGCAGAGAATAATTTTTGCTGAAGAACATTTGCTATGGACAACTGAACAGTGGGCTGAAGTTATCTGGTCTGACGAGAAGGTATAAGCTGGTCGAAACTCTGTATTTAATAACAAATAATGTCTCATAACAAATTTTTCTGTGTACCATCTTGTCATGGTTTTCCAACTATTTTTCATCGTTTACAAAACTACCTCCACAAACAAATATTTTGTTCGGTTCTGGTTTCGTCATGAAGGGAAGATCTGTAAACAATTGAAAATAATGAGAAAACTTTATATATGTAAATCTGTAATGCAAAAATGTATTTGGCCGTTTTTCACTCGAGAACCACTGAACCGATTTCGATGAATCTTCCATAGTAATAAAGCTCACGAATCAAGATAATATGTAGGCTGTATAATATTCTGATAAATTGTTTTTCACGGAAAAAAAACAATTTTTGACTCCATGTCCAACCTTATAATTCATTAGTGTTAAAAAAATGCATATAAATGAAAAAGACGGATTACCAATTTAAAGATAATTCGAGAATAAAAAGCTTGAGATGTCGCTATGGAGTTTCAATTTTGGATACAAAAAAGTTACAGTTGTTTTCGTGAATTGATAAAAAATTTGAAAAGTTTTATATTATTCGAACAGAAATTTCTAAATTTTGGTAATTAGTACATATTTTTCATTAATATCACAGTTGCATTAACAACGATATTTCTTACCATGGACAAAGCCGCGGGGACGGCTGATGTGTATGAATTGTTCCTTGTTTCGATTAATTTTATTGTTAACTCATACTTTCTATTAAATATTTTTATTGTAGAAAAATAGGTATAGAATATTCACTCTTCAAAACATTACAGAAATTTTGAATGGATCCAGATTTAGCCTCTAAATTTCCTAATTCTGTTGACCTGAATTTTGCCCGCATCACATCCCTTCTATGTTGAGGCGCATTAATTATTTCCATAACGATCTGTCCCCAATAGGTTTTTACTTCCTCGGCTGATGGGCGTCGGCATGTCTATCGCCCGCGTGCTAAAGCTTATGAGTCAGATGAATGGTACGTTGTCGAGAAGCAATGGATATCTGCTGGCTTCTGGGAGTGTATGTCCGCGGCGGGGGCAATGATTTTATGCGAAATCCCACCGCGCATGAATTCCGCGGACTACGTTTAAGTCTTTGAAAACAAGATGCTCCCGTGCACTAGGGCTCGATTCCCCATACATCAGCACCAGACGATTCGCTTTATGCAGGACAACAGCGTAGTCCACACATTGCGAGCCACAACGGCCTGGTTCTGTGACCATTCGGAAGTCGAGCTGATGGACTGGCCCAGCAAATCCCCAGACTTAAACCTGATCGAGAACCTCTGGAGTATGTTCGTTTAGCACTTGCTGGCTACTTGAATTAAAGAATTTTTTTCTTCAATTCACGGGCTAACTTCAATTTTCTTTAGTTTGAGGGCTTTGAGCAGTTTAAAAGGGCGAAAAACGAATGTTTTTCGAATTTAATTTTCAGATCTTTACATTCGAGAATGCAACGTGCAATTCCTGATTAATGTTGAAATTCGTCTTCATCCATTTTTCATCTTCGTTATAGTTAAGATCTGTATGAGCACGGTGCGACGTTCCTCCCACTTCGAGGTTCTTTAGCCTCTATGAAACTTAAAAAAGTTGGAGGCCTTTCCCAACCATAGAAATACTTTGGCTAGCAACCTTTATGAAACTTACACAGTAAAAATACTAAGTTTGTTCGAGGTTCTCTTTCAATTGACTCTGGCCGAGTTTGACAAAATTTGATGCGATGATCCATTTCCCTATTGCCACGAAAATTTAATAGTTCATTGCTCTGATCCTAACTATCGCTCTGATACATGTCACTTAAATTTTGTGTTTTTTTTCGTCTGTGCGAAATGTTGAAGTATGACTGTAGGGCACTATTAGTAGTTTCTAACCCTTTGCTAAAACGAATAGGTGTGATGGTCCGAGATTGGGTGTCTGGACTGGACCGAAAGAGAGAAGGTCTCGTGGCTCACGTCAACCGCGTTTGGGCTGAAATCCAGGGGAGACAAGATCTGTGCTTAAACCTGGTCAATTCTATGCCCAATGGAATGCAAGCCGTTATCGACAATGATGGGTATTGGGTCCCGTATTAAACGCAGCTTTTATGTCACGTTTTCTGCACTTTGTTTTTTGTTTATAATTAAACTCATCGAGTAAACAATTACACGAATCGTTTCAAATAATTTGTATGTATCAATGTTTGTATTATTCAAGCTGCAGTGAGCGACCCATATTTTTTTTGGTTGTTAGTAGCCTCGAATATCCTCACACTTTGATGTACTAAACATTTTAAATACATTTTTTCTTTGATCTCAATAATCAATTAAATGTGTAATGTTTATTATTGACTTCCAGCTGCCCACACAGGCAAGAAGACAGAATTTATACGTTTAACTGCGATCAGCTGATTTTGAAGATCTCTTGATGCAGAATGTTTGCGAAAACGACAACATATATCTTTACCAGAGTTGAAACATACATTTCTTTACCAATAGATTATATTTTAGACAACATTTAAAGGCAGCCACGTGCTTATTTATGGGAATATTAACAAACATACATAAACTGTTGAATGATATTAATACACCAATAGAATGAGGTCACGAATGCGCACTCGCACATTCCGGCCATCAATAGACCAGACAGATGGTCCGTCAAAAGATTGATGACAGCTGAAATTCGTTTTTAAGAAGTCGCGAACAGAGAAAAATAAGCGTGTGAGAATTATTTTTAATTCATTCAAAAAAAAGAGATTCAATTTGTTATTTTTAAAAAGAGCTGACAAACTGACTGACTGAGAATTGAGGCTTGAGCTGAAAAATTAACGCCCGCGAAGGGCGCGTCTAATTCGCTTAGTGAATATACTAAATCATTGTGTAATAGAAAAAATGTATAGCATGAAAATATCAATTAATGTCGTAGTAACGCGCGTCAATTTTTTTTCGATTAGTAACGTTTGCCGATGTTGCTTGCCTACTCGCAGGCATCCTGTTCAGTTGCTCTTGAGCTGTCATTCTTATTAGATACATAAAATGGCAACAAAACCGTACATGGCCAGTGTTGATCGGAAATTCGATAAAAACATTCAAAATATGCCGGAATTTTTTGGGCGTCTTATTGTCGAGCTTTTAGAATTGGCTAGCGATGACATTCGTGATCTACAATCGAAAGACCTTGATTTTTTAATAAATTTTATATATTCGTGCCCAAAAACGAAGAAAAGACGAGATTATATACGGAAATTTCTCAATAAACAGTGATATTATCTCCACGACTTCATAATGACGAGACATATACAAAGAGAAAAAACGGAAGCCTGTGAATTGAAAGTATTATATTTTATGCTTTGAGTCCCTGTATGAAATTAACGTAGCAGTCTGGCCACAGTTTGAAAGCTTGAATATACTTGCGCAATAATCTAATAATGTTAACCATTATATGTAATAGAAATATAAAAATGTACAGATATTACGCAAAGTGCAACTATTTTATGGCATTGATAATGTAATGAGACTTTTCGGGTGATAAAGGTATATGTAAGTAATATGAGCAGCTCTCTCTCTCTCTCTCAAGCCATTGTTGTGGCTCTTTATCCTCTATGAAATTTAACAAGCCATTGTTGTAACCGGACATAGTTAATAGATTTTAATAAGTTTCATTATTCCGACTCTGAACCCGTAAGAACGAATTTATTGTTACCGAAGAAATTTGCTTCGTCGATTAGTAAAAAAATCTTTAGCTTTGCAGTAAATCTTTCATGGAAATTGGGATCGCTGCCAAAGAACATCTCTTTCGTTCAGCAATGCGCCCAACTACGGTTGTTCGGTAAATATTTAATGAACATAATTTAATAACTATGTATTCTTAGTGACGCGGCAACGTCTTTACCCCAAGTATTGAAACGAAAAGTGTAAACATCCAAGGCAAGTCGCGCCGCGTATCTATACACGAGATTTGACTCCTTCCCGTTGTGCTCAGACTTCAACTCGACGTGATATAGG
The DNA here is from genome assembly GCA_963932345.1 of Ophion ventricosus. Lineage (NCBI taxonomy): Eukaryota > Metazoa > Arthropoda > Insecta > Hymenoptera > Ichneumonidae > Ophion > Ophion ventricosus. The sequence continues at coordinate 8,794,299 of OZ010720.1, forward strand.
ATTCCATCTGACTTCCACTAGTTTGAATTCAATTATTTCGGTTTTTTGTCCAGAGGAAACGTCAGAACTGAAGAGTACGAAGAGAGAGAGAGAGAGAGAAAATAAACAATTTGAGGTAATTATATTACGACTGAGGAGGAACAAATGAATGAAAAAAAAACTCGAAGTAAAAATTGAATCAATTGAGAAAACGCGATTGTTTTCTGGCTGTACATTTTTATTACATCTCTTCTTAGGTCTTCATCCAAGTCGTTTAATTATTTTGTAGGAATTCATGTGAACCGTTACGAATATGGTAGCTTCACATTTGATGCAATCACTTAGTTGATCATGGCGTTACCGACATATTTTTTTGTAAAATTAAAACTTTTACAAACCCATTCAAACTTGGCAGAAATCACTTCTCTACAGTTATTGATTGCTTCGAGAATTGATTTTGAAAACAATTGGCTTTTTTTGGTGTTCCAAGGCTAAGCTAACCTCATACTAAAAGACAATGGAGGCGTGTAAAATATTCTATGTTTTTCATTACTTCAGATTAATCAGCATCGTGTGCAAATAGAATCCCCGGATTTTTTGGGATTCGAGAAAGCGTAGGACCAGATGGTTGAAGAAACCTGGCAGCATTATTTTTCAATTGTTCCCGATTCTTTAGCGTTGTATTCAGGTTCGATCTCCAGATTTTTTGGGAACGTCCTAGGTATTACATCAGCGTTAACATTAACCGTATTTCATTATAAAAAATAAATATTCTCAAAAATGGCATGAGTTAGCGTATTTTTTATTTCGTAATCATTCAATGTACGTTAGACATTTTATGTAGTGGTACACATCCGAGAGTCTTAGACAAATTTTGAACTCGTTATGAAAATAGGTAAAGGGGTAAATCTTTTCACGTTGGAGGAACCGATTATTTGTAATCCAGAGCAATCGATCGATTTTTGATCAACTCGATTTGTTCGCAACGTTCGATTCCCAGAAGAAGCAAAGCCTAAATTGCTGATCACTAGTAAACCTTGGTAGGAATATGAAAGGACCTGTCACGTCGCGAGCAAAAGCGCATAAAAATATTTCTTTTTCTCTCTCCTACTTTGTTGAAATCCGGCGAGAACGCTGGCCTGTGCGATTTCCCATGGAAATCGTGAATAACCATTAATCGCTAGAAGCCCTAAACATATCTATGCACAAATATACGTGCAGCCCCGAAAGATCCCCAGAACATTCGAGAAAAGCTAATTCCTTATCTTAAGACCCAAACACTCGTCTGAGGAAACTCGGCCACACACGGACCACATGGCCCGGTCGCAAAACTAGACCCACGGAAAATATGTGCATTGAACTCAATTCTCAGAAAAAGAGCAGCAATGGCGTTTATCATAACCGCGACTCAATAACAAGCAAGAAGTCCTTCTTGTATGCTGCCTCGACCAATCATGCGAGTCAACCTATATCTTTATGTCCTCCCCACCAATTCTTTAAAAAACGCATCACCAAAAACTCACTCCCCCAAATGCTCCTTCTCCCAGAAATTCAGCTTCTCCAAAAACTCCCACATCATAGAAGAAAAATCTTCAAGTCAGTCGACCAACATCCTTCAACGACTCAAGTTCTCCCACAACAGTTTCCATTGAAGTTAGTTCTTTAACATTCAGTCTCCTGACAGATCTCCGTATTTTTATACATCAATCTTTATTTTTTATATACAAGTCTTAACGCGATTTCTGTACGAACTCTACGAACCTTAAATCGTATTTCCAATTGTAAGATTTCCATTCTCGGTCTGCCAAACGTATATATCTATATACTAGACAGTTGTAAACGATCTATCTATATATGTATATATTTTTCCTCCATTCTATGTATTCCCAAAATTAATAGGATTAACCAGATTGGTTAATTCTAATAAAACACGAGTCAATCGAACACGAATTTAACGAATCATTTCATAACATTGAATTATCGCGTAAATCCCTTAATTCCATTCTTTAGTACACACTACCTCTTTTTACCCTCATCCCGTGCTATTGCGCTAGGCGTAGGCAACAAAGAGGGAAACAAATAATTATGCTCTCATCCCTTCCGGATGTGGCAACCAACGTAGCAACAGGTGGGAAAATATATACCCCTTACTTCCCAGCGACATAATAAGAAAATGTAGTTGTTTTTGCAAACCAACATCATAATATACTAAAAATATTAAATAAAATGGTTTAACTGGGCTGTGGGAGGGTGTGCTTGTGACAGCTGTTAGATGAAGAAGGAATAACAGTAAGAAACGTGTGCCTTAGTGCATGCGTTCAACCATGATTTTGCTTTTTCTTTGAGTTTTATATACAAGAATAAATGGGTGCGAAGCAATAGGAATATAGTTGTAAAATAAAGCGTTCTTTGAGTTGACGACAAGACATAAATGATGAGGAGGCAAAATGATTTTTTTGAATACTTCCCCGCTATGAAGAATACGAGGTCGTTTGAATTACGAAAGAATTGAATCCAAAATGCAGCGCGATGTTTCCAGAATAAATTACGAATTTCAACGATATACCGTCTTCGTTCGTACAGGGATTGGTTTGCAGTTCGATTAATGATTTGAAAAGCCCCAGCTGAAACAATGAGCTCATTTCGGCAGGTGAGCAAAAAATTAAAAAAAAAGTAAAAAGTGAAGACAAATCTGAAGAGGCGCTAAATGCTTTCGAGTTAAGGATCATTTTTTATCTACGAAACCAACAATGCGACTATAGTAGGAAAAGGGGAACAATGGACGTATGCTCATTATCCACTATACACTATCTACTAAGCTAATTAGCCACTAAGAAAAATTCCATTATGTAGTGCAGTGAATTTTGATTGTCCGGATTGTTCAACTTGCACTTGTACTTAGATCAATTCCCAGGTGGACAGCAAATGAACCCAAACAGATAATAATATGAGATGCATTACTATAATGTTCGGGTCTCCGATGTATGTGCATACAATTTATGATTTTTCAGTTAACAGGACGCATCCAATGTCGAATATAATTTCTTCAAGCAATATTTCATCTTCAAATGCCAAAATCATTAGAATAATTAGTAAATCATTAAAATAATTTAGAAAAAAATTATGCTCGTGAATGCTCAAAACCACTTGCATTCGCACTTGAAATTATTTCCAGCTGTAAAAAACATTGATACAGATATTGATTTGAGATGCGAAACTTGTTTCTTGAAAACTTTGATGCATACACATGCAATGAATGTTTTTTTTATAGGATCGAGACGAATCCAATATGAAAAACGATATATTTAAATATTGTTTTATGTTTGATTGTCGAAATAACGTTCAGAGTGTTCGGATTCGTTTTCTGTGCGTGGCTTTGAAAAATTCACCTCCCTCGATATTGAAAACAGCGTTTCTGAACTACTACTGCTGCAGTGGACTATAAGAATAAATGAATCCAATGTTTTGCGCGATGTTTTCTGATTGTAGAGATTATTCCACTACAGGAACACTTTCACTCGGACTCGGATTAATTCCCAGCTGTAGAAACACCTCGATTTAAACAGAGATTTACATGAGATTCGACATTGATTTTTTAACGTTGATAAATACGCATACTATAGATGTTTTTTTATAAGATCGAAACGAATCCATTCTCGGAAATGAATCCGAGTTAGAGTGCACTCGGACGCGGATTAATTCCCAGCTGTAAAAAATATCGATTTAAACAGAGATTCGACAGTGATTTATTTTAACGTTGATAGATACGCATAAAATAAATATTTTTTATAGGATCGAGGCGAATCCAATATGAAAAACGATTTATTCAAATCATGTTTTATGTTTGATTATCGAAATAACGTTCAGAGTGTTCCGATTCGTTTCCTGTGAATGATTTTTAAAAATTCACTGCCCTCGATACGAAAATAGCATTTCAGAACTACTACTGCTGCGGTGGACTATGAAAATAAACGAATCCAATGTTTAGGGCGATGTTTTCTGATTGTAGAGATTATTCCACAACAGGAACACTTTCACTCGGACTCGGATTAATTCCCAGCTGTAAAAAACGTCGAATAAAAAAGAGATTTACATGAGATTCGACATTGATCTCTTTTTAACGTTGATAAATACGCATACTGCAATCGTTTTTTATAGGATCGAGACGAATCCAATATGAAAAACGATTTATTTAAAAAATGTTTTATATTTGATTATCAAAATAACGTTCAGAGTGTTTGGATTCGTTTCCTGTGAGTGGCTTTGAAAAATTCACCTCCCTTGATATCGAAAACAGCGTTTCCGAACTACTTCTTCAACTCCATCGATTCAATCAGAGATTAGCACGAGATTTGACATTGATTTTTTTTAACGTTGATAAATACGCATAATAAATGTTTTTTATAGGATCGAAACGAATCCAATACGAAAAATGATTTATTTAAATCATGTTTTATGTTTGATTATCGAAATCGCGTTAATGGTGTTCGGATTCGTTTCCTGTGAATGATTTTTAAAAATCCACCTCCTTCGTTACGAAAATAGCTTTTCAGAACTACTACTGCTGTAGAGGACTATGAAAATAGATGAATCCAATGTTTAGCGCGATATTTTCTGATTGTACAGATTATTCCACAACAGGAACACTTGCACTCGGACTCGGATTAATTCCCAGCTGTAAAAAATATCGATTCAAGCAGAGATTTACAAGAGATTCGACATTGATTTTTTTTCACGTTGATAAATACGCATAAAATAAATGTTTTTTATAAGATCGAGACGAGTCCATTATGAAAAACGATTTATTCAAATCATGTTTTATGTTTGATTATCGAAATAACGTACAGAGTGTTCGGATTCGTTTCCTGTGAATGATTTTTTAAAATGCACCTCCCGCGATACGAAAATAGCGTTTCACAACTACTACTGCTGCAGTGGACTATGAAAGTAAACGAATTCAATATTTCGCGCGATGTTTACTGATTATAAAGATTATTATACAAAAGGAACACTTTCACTCTGACTCGGGTTAATTCCCAGCTGTGAAAAACGTCGATTAAAACAGAGGTTTACATGAGATTGGACATTGATTTTTTTTTAACGTTGATAAATACGCATACTGTAATCGTTTTTTATAGGATCCAGACGAATCCAATATGAAAAACGATTTATTTAAAAAATGTTTCATATTTCATTATCGAAATAACGTTCAGTGTTCGGATTCGTTTCCTGTGAGTGGCTTTGAGAAATTCACCTCCCTTGATATCGAAAACAGCGTTTTAGAACTACTTCTGCTGCAGTGGACTATGAAAGTAAACGAATCCATTGTTTTGCGCAATGCTTACTGACTGTAGAGATTATTATACAATAGAAACACTTGCACTTGGACTTGGATTAATTCCCAGCTGTAAACCATCTATTCAATCAGAGATTAATACGAGATTCGACATCGATTTTTTTTAACGTTGATAAATACGCATATTATAAATGTTTTTTATTGGATCGAAACGTATCTAATATGAAAAACGATTTATTTAAATCATGTTTTATGTCTGATTATCGAAATAATGTTCAGAATGTTCGGATTCGTTTCCTGTGAAGGATATTTAAAAATTCACCTCCCTCGATACGAAAATAGCGTTTCAGAAGTCCTACTGCTGCAGTGGACTATAAAAATAAACGGATCCAATGTTTAGCGCGATGTTTTCTGATTGTAGACATTATTATACAATAGGAACAGTTGCACTCGGATTCGGATTAATTCCCAGCTGTAAAAAAAATCGATTCAAACAGAGATTTACATGAGATTCCATATTTATTATTTTTAAACTTTAAACAACACACATACAATAATTTTTTTTCCAGTATCAAGACGAATTCAACGGGCAAGACGATTTATTCTAATAATCTTCCATGTTTGTTCATTGTAATCATATTTACAGTAGTTAGATTCGTTTCCTTTAAATAATTTACAAAAAAAAAAATACGCTTCGCAATGCTTCAAAGAGCGTTTCTGAACCGCTACCATTGTACTAGCCCACAGAAAAAAGGATCCAATGTTTTTTGCAATTTTTTCGGATTGAAGAGATTATTCCACAACAGGACCACTTGCACTCGCACTCGGATTAATTCCGAGCTGTAAAAAATATTGATACAAACCGAAATTGACTTGAAAAACGAAACTTGTTTCTTAAAATCTTTGATGCATGCTCATACAATAAATGTTTTTAAGGCGCAGTATCACACGCCTCCGAGCACTTCGAAATTTTGAAATGAGTTTTCTCCCAAACGGAAGAACCAATTCGAATGAAATTTCTTGTGTGCATGCAGGACACTTGCTCCGAGAGCATGGTTCTCGACATTTTCCCAAATTTCGAAAAAAAATTTACAGTTTGTGGTTACCATGGGATAAATTGTGAATTATTAACTATTTCGTCGCATTTTCGGTAATTTGGAGGGAACCATGCTCTCGACCATGAAAAATCACACATTTCAAGCTTTCTTTCACTTGTTTTCATGAATATATGGCGGAGAAAACTCATTTTCGAATTTTTTACATAAAAGTAGCAAAATTGTACCAACAAAGCTCAAAATATTATCGACGGACACGATAGTCTAGTTCATCTGTTTTCTCACTGACAGCGCGCAGCTCGCATTTCCGTTTTTACCGACCGCGCTCGTATCCTTCCGAAACAGCAAATTGTTTTTTGACAGTCGGAAGCGGCACCCCTCGCGGAACGTTGTATATTCGTTCGGTTCACATGCAGTTTTTTTTTTGAAATACGTTGCTGCGTGCGCCATACATTCGCAAGAATTCTAGAACGGGTCGGTTTATCCGCGATGTGTGAAAAAGGGTTTGCCAGTATAGTCGTGAAACGTGCGTCGAATCGGCGAAGAGTTCACGTGATCGGCCGAATATTTGTGTACAGTGCGCAGATGACCAAGTGTACAAAAGCAATACGTGTTTATCTGGATCGTGAAAAGAAGTGCTCGAGAAGGAAAATGTCGAGCAGTGCAATTCCTAGAAGGCGGTTGCTTTGCGTATCGGTGAGTGCAGCGAAGCCTTGCCTGATCATGTGCCTGGTTATTTTTCAATCTCTGCCTCGTTATTTTCTAACCCATTCTCAGCGATCGGGTTATCTTACCTGTTGCCTTCCTTTCGAGTCTCGTTATTTTGTAATCCCTCCCCATCGATTCGGTTATTTTACCTACCCTCTCCTTTTTGAGTCTCGGGCTATCTGTCATCGTTACTTTTTGTGCCCTCCCTATCGATCGGGTTACCTCACCTATCGTCTTCTTTTCGAGTCTCGGGTCATCTGACCTTGTTATTTTGTAATCCCTCCCCATCGATCCGGTTATCTCACCTACCGTCTCCCTTTCGAGTCTCGGGTTATCTAACCTCGTTATTTTGTAATCCCTCCTAATCGATCGGGTTATCTCACCTACCATTTTCCTTTCGAGTTTCGGGCTATCTGTTATGGTTATTTTTTGTGCCCTCCCCATCGATCGGGTTATTTCATCTACCGTCTTCTTTTCGAGTCTCGGGTTATCTGACCTCGTTATTTTGTAATCCTTCCCCATCGATCGGGTTATCTCACCTACCGTCTCCCTTTCGAGTCTCGGGTTATCTGACCTCGTTATTTTGTAATCCCTCCTCATCGATCGGGTTATCTCACCTACCGTTTTCCTTTCGAGTCTCGGGTTATCTGTCCTCGTTATTTTTCCATCCCTCCCCATCGATCGGGTTATCTCACCTGCCGCCTTCATTTCGAGTCTCGGGTTATCTGTCCTCGTCATTTTTCAATCCCTCCCTATCGATCGGGTTATCTTACCTACCGTCTCTCTTTCGAGTCTCGGGTTATCTGACCTTGTTACTTTGTAATCATTCTCCATCGATCGGGTTATCTCACCTACCGTCTCCCTTTCGAGTCTCGGGTTATCTGTCCTCGTTATTTTTCAATCCCTCCCCATCGATCGGGTTATCTTACCTACCGTCTCCCTTTCGGGTCTCGGGTTATCTGACCTTGTTATTTAGTAATCCTTCTCCATCGATCGGGTTACTTCACCTATCGTCTCCCTTTCGAGTCTCGGGTTATATGACCTCGTTAACTCGTAATCCTGCCCCATCGATCGGGTTATCTCACCTACCGTCTCCATTTCGAGTCTCGGATTATCGGTCCTCGTTATTTTTCAATCCGCCCTCATCGATCGGGTTATCTTACCTATCGTCTCTCTTTCGAGTCTCAGGTTATCTGACCTTGTTATTTAGTAATCCTTCTCTATCAATCGGATTATTTCACCTACCGTCTCCCTTTCGAGTCTCGGGTTATTTGTCCTCGTTATTTTTCAATCCCTCCCCATCGATCGGGTTATCTTACCTACCGTCTCTCTTTCGAGTCTTGGGTTATCTGACTTTATTATTTTGTAATCCTTCTCAATCGATCGGGTTATCTCACCTATTGTCTCCGTTTCGAGTCTAGGGTTATCTGCCCTCGTTATTTTTTAATCCCTCCCCATCGATCGAGTTACCTTACGTACGGTCTCCCTTTCGAGTCTCGGGTTATCTGACCTCGTTAACTTTTAATCCTTCCCCATCGATCGGGTTATCTCACCTACCGTCTCCCTTTCGAGTCTTGGATTATCTGTTCTTGTTATTTTTCAATCCCTCCCCATCGACCGGATTATCTCACCTACCGTCTCCCTTTCGAGTCTTGGGTTATCTGTCCTTATTATTTTTAACTCCACCTCTATCGATCGGGTTATCTCACCTACCGTCTCCATTTCGAGTCTCGGGTTATATGTCCTTCTTATTTTTCAATCCCTCCCCATCGATTGGGTTATCTTACATACTATTTCCCTTTCGAGTCTCGAGTTATCTGTCCTCGTCATTTTGTAATCCCTCCCCATCGATCGGGGAGGGATTTTTTTAAATTAATTTAAAAAGGATGGAAATATGTCGCCACCCTTTCACAAGACGAGTCTCTAGCAAACGTTTGCTAGAAAATTCAGCAGTAATAAAATTTCCACTGATTACCGTCATCGAAATAAGAAATCGATTCGAGCCCATTTATTTAATCAATTATCGATCGTAAAATTCCACCGCTCTTTCTTAGAGTGAGACTCTAACGATCTTCATTGCTAGAGACTTCGATCTCTCGATTTTCGGCAGAGAGATCTCTCGCTAGCAGATCTCTCTGCCGAAAATAAATCTCGCCAGAGAGAAAAAATTGTTAAACATATTTGTTTAAACAATAGACAGTAATGGATAAATTGTAGCACTCTCTTGCAGAGAAAGCCTCCAGCGATCTCCATTGCTAATAAATACTTGCGTCGAAAAAACTGCCTGAGGTCAACCTTGGCAGAGAGATCGAATGATGAACGTATTTGTTTGAACAATAGGCTTCGCCTGTAAAATGTCACCACTCTTTAGTTGAGTGAGTCTTCGGGCGATCTCATTCCTTCGAGAATTTTACCGAAGTCGAATGCATCGATGATACGCTGCATCGAGAATATAAATCGTAGTCGAGCTTATTTGCTTAAATTAATTTAGAAAGGTTGGAAAAACAATTCGCAATGGCAAAATTTTACCGCTCTTCCGTAAAGCGAGACTCTAGCGATCTTCACCGCTTGAGACTTCAAGCCGCGGATAACCTGCCAAAAATAAGTCCCGGCAGAGAGAACAAATGTTGAAGATATTTGTTTAAACAATCGGCATTAATTGTTGAATTGTAGCACTCTCTTTCAGAGAGAGTCTCAAGCGATCTTCATTGCAAGAAAATGTTTGCCTCGGAAAACCTGCCGAAGGTAAACCTCGGCAGAGAGATTGGATACTGAACGTATTTGTTTAAACAATAGGCATGACCTATTGTTTCACTAGCCTTGTCACGGCCCTTTTGTTGAGTGAGTCTCCGGGCGATCTCGTTAGTTCGAGATTTTGGCCGAAATCGAATGCATCGATGATAAGCTGCATAGAGAATATAAATCGTACTCGAGTTTATTTGTTGACATTTATTTTAAAAGGTTGGAAAAAATGTCACTACCCTGCCACAAGTCGAGTACATAGCAAACTTTGTTTCCTAGAAAGTTTATCCGTAATCAAATTTTCACCGATGACCATCGTCGAATGAAGCAATCGATTCGAGCCCATTTGTTTAAACAATTCCCGATCGCAAAGTTTCACCGCTCTTCCGTCGAGCGAGACTCTAGCGATCTTCATTGCTGGAGACTTCGATCCGCGGAAAACCTGCCGAAAGTCAATCCCGGCAGAGAAAACAAGTTGAACATATTTGTTTAAACAATAAGCATTAATTATTCAATTGTAGCGCTCTCTCGCAGAGAGTCCCTAGCGATCTCCATTACCTGGAAATATTTTCCTCAGAAAACCTGCCGAAGGTAAGCCTTGGCAGAGAGATCGAATGCTGAACGTATTTGTTTAAACAATAGGCATCGCCTGTAAAATGTCAGCACTCTTTTTTTAGTGAGCCTCCGGGCGATCTCGTTAATTCGAGAATTTGGCCGAAATAAAATGCACCGATGATAAGCTGCTTCGAAAACATATATCGTACTCGAGCTTATTTGTTTAAATTAATTAAAAATAGGTTAGAAAATGTCACTACCCTACTACAAGACGAGTTTGTAGCAAACTCGGTTTGCTAGAAAGTTATACCGTAATGAAATTTCCACTGATGATCGCTGTCAAAAAAAGAAATGGATTCGAGCCCATTTGTTTAAACAATTCGCGATGGAAAAATTTTACCGCTCTTTCGTAGAACGAGACTCTAGCGATCTTCACTAGAGCGGAGAACCTGCCGAAAATATATCCCGGCAGAGAGAAAAATGTTGAACATATTTGTTTAAACAATAGGCATTAGTTTGTCAAATTGTAGCACTCTCTCGCAAAGAGAGTGTCTAGCGATTTCCATTGCTAGAAAATTCGAGCCTTGGAAAACCTGCCGCAGGTAAACCGCGACAGAGAGAATGAATGCCCAATGCATTTGTTTAAATAATAGACATTGCCTATAAAATTTTACCACTCTTTTGCTGAGTGAGTCTCGGGCGATTACATTCGTTCGAGAATTTGGCCTAAGTCGAATTCATCGACGATAAGCTGCATCGAGTATATAAATCGTGTTCGAGCTTATTTCGTTAAATGAATTACAAAATTATGAAAAAATGTCGCCCCCCTTCTGCAAGACGAGTCTTTACCAAACCCCGTTTGCTAGAAGGTTCATCCATCATAAAATTTCTACTGATGGCTGTCGTCGAAAAAAGATATCGGTTCGAGCTCATTTGCCTATACAATGTAACAAAGTTTCACCGCTCTTCTGCAGAGCGAGGGCATAGCATGAGGCGTAGCATATGCACTAAGCCTGTGTGTGTGTGCATTGCTCGATACACACACACACATATATATAAGGTGTGTTCGTTACGACCGAACAGCGTGCGAAAACGTTATTTTGTTTTTGCACGCGGTCGGCGTAGCGAGAATACACACCAATACACGGGACCATAGTGAGACGTTTTTTTTTTTTTATTGATATAAGGAGAGCGCTTTGGGATTACTCACCCATACGGCCTGTAGTGAGACATTGTGTAGATATTGAGCGCGGTTCCCTCTGGCCGCAGAGGCTCGTAGCTAAAACTGCGAGCTCTGCACTACCGCCGTAATGGGACCCCGCGTCGAAATTTCGTGGCGTGTGATACATGCCCTTAATACGATAATATAATAAGAAAATGTTCCGTGTCTGTTTCTAATTTATTCTTTCTCCACTTTTCAGTGCGTTATTATTGTTGTTCCGGATATTATTACTCATCGAATTAATATTTTATATTTATTTTGAAATGATGTCTGTATGTTCTTTTTTCCAATTTCGCATTCATAATTGTCGTCCTTTCAACATTTTCGTTGCCTGCCTTCACGCTGCAGTTGCGACGTCTCAGCGCTGTCATTTTTTCCCGAGGTTATATCGCCTCACGGGTTAGAAATGACTCTTGACACACCAGTCTGAAATGCGTTGGAAAATCGACCGATCGCAGTATCTTCACAGAGCAGTATGAGCATGTCCAGGCATTAAATGCAGGCACTGTACAATTAGAGCTATACGGGTGCTTATATTTTTTTGGGGCTACCGTAGAGAGTACAATAACTTCTGTGGAAACGGGGCGCTCGCTCCAGGAATTTTAAATTATCGTCGGCGTTATAAGATATAGTCTACTGCCTCGGTACGCTGGCGGGGAACTAGATGGTAAATATATCCTAATCCCATCACCGTTTTTGGAAACCATTAGCCTATGTCGCATGCTGCGTTCGCAAATTTATAGGCCCTTGTATCGGCTCGGTCTTTCGCTTCTTTTGTCTTTTCCAAAATACTCCATTTTTGAAAGCGCCATGGGAAACAGGCCCTGGTATAGCTGCATTTTGGGAAAGACGAACAATAAGAGCCCGGGCACACACATCCGGTGTATACTTTGGTCCCTAAACCATCAAATTTCTCCCGACCCAGTATACCACCGCCACATTTTACACATCTGTACGGATCTTCAACTCCTATAAATTTCTACCAATCCATCCCCTCGGAATTGACGAAAGCGCATGTTTCATTATTCGTCATAAGCATTAGCCTCGAATTTGTTTCATTCGAATATCTTAAATGAAAATGTGCATAATTGCAAAAGACACTTTGGGGGTCAGTTTCACCCCTTAAAACTGTCTTACCGCCGATAACAAAATACGTGTTTCTCCGATTTCAATGAAGAATAACGTATTCAAAAATGAACGAAATCGGAGGGGAACACCGGAAACGGTATTATACAGGGGTATTCACCCCCAAAAGGAGTTTTTATCGAAAAACGCAAAAACCCGTATCTTCTCCTTTTTCAAGCTCTTTCGGAAGCAATTGGTTTCGGCGAGATGAAAAAAAAAGTTTCCGAGTAACACGATTTTTTTAAACTTTCAACCCCTATAAATTTACCCCTATTCACCCCCTCGGAACTGGAAAAGGTAGATTTTTCATTATTCGCTATAAGCATTGTTCTCGAATGGGTTTCATTCGAATATCTTGATTAGAACTATGCAAAATTGCAAAAGTCACTTGGAGCGTGCCTAACTTTGAGGGTGAGTTTCACCCCTTAAAACTGTTTTTCCGCCGATAAAAAAAGTACAGGTCTCTTGGATTTCGATGAAGAATTGTCACATCTGGAAGGGGTCAGAGTATAATATTTTGTTTCCCTCTTTGTTGTCTACGCCTAGCGTAATAGCACTGGATGAGGGTAAAAAGGGGATGCGTGTGAGAAAAGTGAGATTATGAGATTTTCGCGAATGGGTAGAGGTATTCGAGAAATAATTCGAAAGACTTGTGTTCGATTGCCACGATATTATTTATTAAAAGATACTAGTCGGATTGAGGTGATTAGGGCTACGACGTGGAATACAGAAGAAACATATGGTTAGCTTACATTCGTTGAGTGTTTGGTCGCTCGCTCGGTCGCGTGATTGTTTATTGTCGCTCGGAATTCGAGGGTCTTCGCTCCTGGCCTAATGCGCTCGCTGGCACAATCTTTGGTGAGACGCTCCCGAGATTAGATGAAGGTGCGGGTGATTGTTTAAATGACATTTTTGGACTGCTGGGTTAAGACTTATTCGGATGGAAGTTGATCGAAGACTGACTCGGATGGAGATCGAGAAAAGACTAACTCGGATGAAGATCGATTGGGGACTGTTTCGGACTTTTTGAGTACTGGCCCTTCTTGGTTCGCTTATGATTTTCGAGAGAGTGGGAGTAGGAAGGGATTCGATTTTTGATTTTCTTTCTTAGAAGTTCTGGTACTGGTGGAAGGGGAAATATGTTCTTTATTCCCTTTGTTAATCTTGAGCGCATGATGTGCGTAGCCAAAATTCGACGCTGACTCGTTCGCGATAGCGCGGCGGCCGCTTGGTTCGTATGATACGGGTGTGCGCTGGGTTTTGTCACACTCCGCTCTGTTTACTGGGTCGTCTCTCTGGCCTAAGATATATAGAATCGAGTCACTATTTTATTTTACGCAATACGGCCTTTCGTGGAATATCCGTTCGGGACCATGTTCTTGATGAGAGCTTATGTCACTCGAACGGATACTTGAATGCTTATTTACTTCTGCTTGGAGCGTATACGCCCGATCTCGTTTCTCGTTGAAACTCTACCAGACGAAAAACTTTGGACCAAGGGTATCGCACGCGTTTGCGCTGTTATATCTTAGATTTGTTACAATATCAGATAGGCACAATCTTGGGAATAGAGTATTAGGTAAATTATATATTTAATAAAAAAGAAAAGTGATATATATGTTACTATTATTGTACATATATACAGTGACCGGCAAAAATTTGGGACCACTAGTCGAAATTTCTTACCGCACTAAAAGTTAGATAGCGGACTTAAGAATAAAGATAATTGAATTTTTCAAGTGGCGTTTCAAAGAAGACAAGTTTACCTTTATTTTGCTTTTTTATAAAATTCTCTGCGATTTTTTTTTCGCCCCGGTACGCACTTTTGAACGTGGCCATTTTTCGGCTATTTTTTGGCCGTCGAAAATTAACTGCAAGATTTGTGGAAATTTTTTTCGTCCGTTTTTTATATGGTAAACTTTGAAAGGATATCAAAACCTACATTTTTGTTTTTTTAGAAAGTATCGTACGATTTTTTTTCGCCCCAGCATTGCATTTTTAGCTAAAAAATACATGTTTTAGAAAAAAAAAGCGTCATCGAAGAACTATAGAGTTTCAGAGGAAATGTCAAGAAGGTAAAAAGTTGCATGGATTCACACTGGAGCGGCCAGAATCTTTTGTTTTATTTTGGACATTTTTTTTTACCATTTTTGGTTGGAACTTTGATGAGTGGAGAGGCTCCACTTGAAAATTATGGAGTCTAGGACAATATATTAAGAAAGGAAATTTGTTTACATTTTCATTTTTAATTATCTACAATTTTTCTAAATTTTTTTATTTTTGAAAACTAAAACGAATTTTTTTTTTAATTCTAAAAAAAATTGTAATTAAAAATAAAAATGTGAACAAATTTCCTTTCTTAATATATTGTCCTAGACCCCATCATTCCCAAGTGGAGCCTCTCCACTCATCAACATTCCAACCAAAAATGGTATAAAAAAAACTCCAAAATAATTCGGAAAAAATTCTCGCCACTCCAGTGTAAACCTATGCAACTTTTTACCCTCTTGACATTTCCTCTGAAACCCTATAGTTCTTCGATGACACCTTTTTTTCTAAAACATGTCGTTTTTAGCTAAAAATACAATAATGGAGCGAAAAAAAATCGTACGAGACTTTCTAAAAAACAAAAATTTAGGTTTTGATATCCTTTTTAAGTTTACTATGGAAAAAATCGAAGAAAACATTTTTCCACAAACTTTGGAGTTAATTTTCGACGGCCAAAAAATAGCCGAAAAATGGCCACGTTCAAAAGTGCGTACCGGGGCGAAAAAAATCTTACAGGATTTTCTAAAAAAGCAAAAAAAAGATAAACTTGTCCTCTTTGAAACGCCACTTGGGAAATTCAATTATCTTTATTTTTGAGTCCGATATCTAGCTTTTAGTGCGGTAAGAAATTTCGACTAGTGGCCCCAAATTTTTGCCGGTCACTGTAGATCTTTCTACGAGAAAGTTTTTTTTTATTTTGTATATATTCATATATATATAATAGATATTTTTTGGTTGTCATAAAATATATCTTTGCTTCTTTTTTATGTGAAGATACGTATTTACCTATTTTGTTCTATCTTACTTGACAAGGTTAAAAGAATAATAATGATGAGAAAAAATAGAATAAAAATGAATAAGCATGATTGAAATTATTCTTTTTAGTACTTAGTTATGTCTTCTTATGCGAACTCGAGAGAAACGAATGCGATTTGAAGGATTGATCGTATTCTGGACAAGTAGGGATGTGAGGGTACGGATCGTTTGTTGTTGATTGGAGTATGCGGTTCCTTGTGTGACTCTCCCGGCTCAGTTGACGGGGCTGCAGCGAATTCTCGGAGCTGTTGACCGGCCTCTACATCTGTTAACGTATTCGTCTTCGGTCGTTTAGCCAGGTGCACTAATAGGTGAGTTACTCAATCCCATATGGCACCAATGAGATAGATGGACCAGCCGTGCATAGTGTAGGCTGTCTGCGTGGATTACCGTGCCTACGAGAAATTTGATCGCTCGCACGACGAGTAGTATCCCAGAATTTTTTCCCAGGTGCGATTCCAGATGGACTCCGATAGGCGTTGTGGGCTGCTCCTGTCAGAGAGTTCAGCAGTTTCTCTTCTAGATTCACTGTGTTTTGACCACTGATGCCCCGTGCCATATTGTTTAGGGTAGTGGGTTTTTCTACGGAAAACATTATACGTTTTCCTAGGTTATCGATATATTCTTTGGAGTAAATTCCACTGGACGCTAATGATGCTGGATTAGTGTACTTCCAAGTTCGTCTTCGGTTTCATGCTTGCACGTGGTATGGCTTCGGCCGGCACAGGCAAGCAATTGTACCAGGTGACTCCGAAAAGATAATATGGAGGAAGTAGGGAATTGTAGTTTGTTTAGGTTCTATTGATAATATAAGAGCTCGAGGGGTAAGGAAATATGTTTTGTTCCCACAAGTGACAGTCAATTGCTCGTAGCACTCTTTTAACCTGGCTTAATTTTATCGGTATACATTTAATTATCAGGCTTAATTTCATCGGTATACATTTAATAACGTGCACTACTTCGCTAGCTAGTACTGCCATATGGCTTGGAGCTTTTATTAAGGCATCTTCTCACTTTACAATTTTCAAACATTAGATTTTTTTAATAACATTTTTCGAAAGTATACATCCCCAAAAATATAATACTATAATTTTATGAAGATCGGAGGAGTCTAACTGTATTTTTGTGTGACCTTTACTTTACTACCTGAGCACGTTCATCTGTTCCGCTCGGAGGGGTGCGGCGTACCTGGCTTTATACACTTGAGCAGTTACTAGCTTTTATGAATCTAGTACTCCTGCTTACGTCTATTCCTTTATGGTCCTTTATTCTTTGAATTGAACCTTTACATGTACATTTTTGGAGAAAAAAGTAACTGAAAACGACGTTATACTGCTCTTTCAACATCAGTCGAGTTTGAAACTTCGAAACGGCATCTCTGAGCTCGTGATTGTTACAATGGATAAAAAGTCCTCGCAACAAAATTCTTCATGGAGACGTCCAGGTTTGAGAGCCAAAAAGCGAAAATTTCAAGGAGTTCTTCCATATGACCATGAGTCAAATACGAGTTATGCTAGTGCGTCTGAAGATAAATTAAAAAAATCGGTCAATACAAGTTTCGATGTACACGTCGATCCAACGGCAGGATACAGTATTATTCAGTTTTCTCTTGTTTTTTCTACGTTACAACAGTATGTGAAGTGTAAAGTTTGTGATAAAGATGTTTCATTTACGAAATATGGACAGCGAGGACTCGGTTTTAACTTTGTGTTACTTGCGATTGCGAAGAAAAGTATATCAACTCATGTCCGTTAATGTCAACTGGGTACGAAATCAATCGTCGTCTAGTGTGTTATGCGTTTGATTGGTGTTGGATTGAGTGGCATCAACACGTTTTGTGGCCTCATGGAACTAGGACATGGAATCAATTGCACTGTTTATTATCAAATTCTCAATTCGATCTCCATCGCGGTCCAAAGTGTGTTCATTCTAGTGGCGTGGAAGTCTGTTAAAGAAGAAAAACTCTTGAATGCTCAACACGGAGAACCCGAAGACGTTGTAACCGGTTCAGGTGAAGGCTCCTGGCAGAAAAGAGGATTCTCTTTTCTTATTGGCATTAT
This sequence comes from Ophion ventricosus, assembly GCA_963932345.1. Lineage (NCBI taxonomy): Eukaryota > Metazoa > Arthropoda > Insecta > Hymenoptera > Ichneumonidae > Ophion > Ophion ventricosus. The sequence continues at coordinate 8,812,125 of OZ010720.1, forward strand.
CTCGTTTATCTATAAACGCAGTAAAAAAATTGCGGATGTCGTTGTGAAATCAAGTTACTGCAAAAGCTGTGATTTGAAAAAAGGAACAGAACACACGGTTGAATATGAAGCGTGGTATGAGGAGCACCAACAAATCTCTAGTGCTAACCACACAGGTAGTGCTGGAAAAATGGAAATCGACGGTATATGTGAGATGTTTTTGCGATCCCTCGAAAGATTTGCTGTGCGTTATGGTTTTTGCATCGGCGACGGCAGCTGTAAAACTTTTAAAATGTTGCTCAACACAACACCATATCGCAAAGACTTTATTGTTAAAAAGTTGGAGTGCGTATTACACCTTGCGAAAAGAATTTTTAAGCGTGCTAAGGACGCTAAGAAAACTCTTACACAGATGAGAAAAGCTGCAAAGAAAGATGAGAAAGAACCTCCGGCAAAAAAGTGCAGCTAAGAAAGTTGTAGTAAAGAAGAAAAAAGTCGTTATAAAAAAAGTTCCTGTCGTTAAAACTTAAGATTTAACGATAAAATTAATGAAAGAATTGTCAACAAACTATGGATTAGCAAATCGAAGACACCCAAATTCTGTAGAAGATAGACGCAAGGAGATTTGGGCAGGATACTATCACAAAATTTAAACTGATAGCAATCCACAGCATTTATACTGTTCGAATTCTTGGTGTAACTATAAGAAAGCCGTGAAAGATAACACAGTAAAAAATTTCAAACATCCTCCTGCTCTACTCCTGGTGTAAATATAAGAAAGCCGTGAAAGATAACACAGTACAAATTTTCAAACATCCTCCTGCTCTACTCCTGGTGTAAATACAAGAAAGCCGTGAAAGATAACACAGTACAAATTTTCAAACATCCTCCTGCTCTCGCTAAACATTTTCAAGAAATTTTGAAACCGATTTACGAAGATTTAACTAAGGAAGAATTACTTGAATGATGCCTCGGAGGAAATACTCAAAACAACATCGAGAGTTTTAATAACTGCGTGTGGGCAATGGCACCTAAACACATCTTCAGTGGAAAAAAAATAGCTGAAATTGCTTGCCAAGCAGCTGCTTGCATTGTCAACGAAGGTTTACAACCCGTCTTGAAGATTTTGGAGGTGATGGGCGTCAAACTCGGTCTGATCGCCGCACAGTGTGTCGCTAAACGTGATAGTGAGCGTATACGCGTAGCGAACCGCCGCAGCTCCGGTGTCTCAAAAGAAGCCAGAACAAAACGCAGAAATGCTATTTTAGATGAAAATGAACACTATGAAGAAATAGAAGGCATACTCTATGGTGCGGGTATCGCCGATTAAGCACAGGTAAGATTTTTTTATGATTTTTCATTTAAATAAACTTTAAACGCGTTTTTCTCGAAACAACGTTTTTCGACAGCTTGTTAATAAAATCTTCAAAAGTACTGAACCGATTCTTATGAAATTTTAACCACATATTCTTTACAACTACAGTTATAGCGCATATGAAGAGTTTTTTTAAATTTTGATATTTACTATTTTTTTGCCAAAAACGGTGAAAAAAAACACTTTTTTGTTTTTTTTTTCGAAAAATGTCCGCCATTTTGTTATTTTTGCATATATCAAAAATCGTATGATTGCGATATAGCCATTAACATACTGAATCTAAAACCGTTTGATTTTTTTGTTTTATATGATCCATCTCCGAGATTTCATCAACAGCGCAGACCTACAATTTTTTTAGGACATTTTTTTAACGACCTTTTCCGTCTATAAATAGTGACTTAAATAAATAAAATTTTCTTTTCTGTATTTCGAAAGTGTATTTATTAAGTGTAACAACTTTTATATCAATATCTATAATATAAACCAATAAAAAAAATACATGGAAATAACCTTTTTTTTAGCGTCTAAAGTGAGAAGACGCCTTAATCTATATGCAAATTCGTTTTTTGCGTGTATCGCAAGAGATGATTATTTTAACGAATTTGGCGTTCTTGGTTGCGTTGTTGAATAAGTATATCGTGTTCGAATTTGTTTTTGAATGTGTCGGTCTATATATATAAACTTAGAGTTAAAATAGGCGAAAATATCTACCTTGGCGGAAGGTAATTTTTCGAACAGCGAACGAATTTGTTTTTGAGATTCGTATATAACCAATCTTGGGTATTCTGTGCCCGTCAATTTGTTATGTAGGTTTAATTCATTTCTCTATCACATAGGTAAAAGTCATATCCTTTAATGTTATTGAATAGATATATATCGGCCATCTGAAAAACAGTGCAATTGTTCTGATTATTCATTTAGTTATTAGAATTCGTCGAATCTAGTTGGTTTGTTTTTCTTTTTGTTTTTAGTTTCAATGTTAATGCATGAATATCGCAATCTGTTTTCATGCATTATTCGTGTTTTATTATTGTATTGGATTTTGATGTTACTCTTGTCGAATTTTTATAACACCTTATGCAGCCCTGTATAATGATCACCGAGTTTGCAAGGTCTCGGACCTTTTTGGAGGTAGACGTAATCTTGTACCTTAAATTTTTTAGAATTGGCGTTTGAGTCTGTCGAATCATCGGAGTTAGGATCGGCGTGGTTTTTTTAGGGATTGGAAGTGCTTTGCGCTGGTCTGAGCCCTCAGCTGTTTTTGGGTCAATGCCCTGCTCGGGTTGCCTAGCGCGTATGTCTTACTATCACGGCCTACATTTCGTCGTCACTACTCTCTGCGTAGTTTATATGACATTGACAATTGGGTATTGTTTCAATACATTTTTATTTTCTCTATTTTTTATTACTATTATTATTTATTTTTAACGCGTTTTATAGTTCTTCGTCTCTCAAGTGGTCTAGTCGCAAGGGATTTTTGATTATTTTTGGACGCTCTGATTTGTTCTCAATTATGCGCGATGTTGATTCAGACGTGGAAATAGAATTCACGTTTGTTTCTGAAATTGTTTTGACGTTTAGATTTCGATTTTGTTTGGGTTTTATCTTCAAAAAATGTTCTTTTTTCTGTTGGTTTTTCTTCATCATCGCTCTCACTGGAGCGTTGACAAAGTATTATTTCGACTTTTTTGTCGATTTTTTTTTTTTGTTGAATGGCCACTACTCGGCTTTGGACCGGCGTAGTTGTCGTGCAATCTACGTCCGAATTAGCATTAGAATCGCGAGGAACTTGATTAGAATTACGAGAAATTGGATAAGCATCACGAGAAATTGGATAAGCATCGCGAGAAATTGGATTAGGATCGCGAGAAATTGGATTGGCATCGCGAGAAATTGAATTAGCATCGCGAGAAATTGGATTAGCATCGCGAAAAATTGGATTAGCATCGCGGGAAAATGGACTAGCATCGCGAGAAAATGGGATTAGCATCGCGAGAAATTGGGATTAGCATCGCGAGAAAATGGATCAGCATCGCAAATTTGGCGAACGACTAGGTTTTGTTCATTTGGGACCTTTTTGCACGCGTTGATACTGTGTTTTTGATTTTTGCAATTTTGGCACGTGAGGGTCGCGAACCGACACGTTTCTGTAGTGTGATTGTCTTTTTTGCATACATTACAAAATTTTACTGAGTTGGACGGGACAAACCTTTCGTGGTTAGTAGGAATGTATATTTTTTTAAAAGAATTTAGTGAGTTCTATCGTTTCAAATTTCGTCCCGTGAATTGCCTCTCTAGACTGATTTTTCAATTTGATTCTTATGAATTTGGCTAGGTGCTTTTCAGCTTTGAGAGGGAGCTTGTCTTTTGCATCCTTGCAGCCAGTTATAAATTCTGATAACGGGATATTTTTTTCGTCAAATTCAGGGACGCGGCTTATGGCGTATTTAAGAGAGATCAACTGGTTTATTCCTAGTGTCTTCATTGTTTTTGTTTGGTTTTTATTTTCGTTTTTCGATGATAATAGTATTTTTTTATTGGTTCCAAACCCGGTAATAAATTTGACCCCGAACTTCTTAGTGAATATCCCGATTTTTCTGCCGATCCTTCAGTAACGTTTAGATTCAACGAGCTGGATGTTGATTCGTTTCCAGATATTGGATTAATTACCATATTCCCTTTTTATGATCCCGGACGAGCCCCCAAAAATTAATATGTCACATCCGGAAGGGATGAGAGCATAATGTTTTGTTTCCCTCTTTGTTGCCTACGCCTAGCGGAATAGCACGGGATGAGAGTGAAAGGGGATGTGTGTGAGAAAAGTGAAATCATGAGATTTTCGCGAATGGGTAGGTATTCGAAGAATAATTTGACAGACTTATCTTCGATGGACACGATATTATTTATTAAAAGATACTAGTCAGTTTAAGGTGATTAGGGCTACGACGTATAATACAGAAAAATCATATGGTTAGCTTACATTCGTTGAGTGCTTGGTCGCTCGCTCGGTCGCGTGGATGTTTATTGTCGCTTGGAATTCGAGGGCCTTCGCTCCTGGCCTAATGCGCTCGCTGGTACAATCTTTGGTAAGACGCTCGCGAAATTAGATGACAGTGCGGGTGGGTATTTAAATGACATTGTTGGACTGCTGGATTAAGACTTATTCGGATGGGAGTTGATCGAAGACTGACTCGGATGGAGATCGATAGACTCCATCCGAGTCTATCGATCCGATGGGAGAGATCGAAGACTGATTCGGACTTTTTGCGTATTGGCCCTTCTTGGTTCGCTTATGATTTTCGAGAGAGTGGGAGTGGGGAGGGATTCGATCTTTGATTTCCTTTCTTAGAAGTTATAGTAGTGGTGGAAGCGGAAATATGTTATTTATCCCCTTTGTTAATCTTGAGCGCATGATGTGCGTAGCCAAATTCGACGCTGACTCATTCGCGATAGCGCGGCGGCGGCTTGGTTCGTATGACGCAGGTGTGCACTGGGTTTTGGCATACTCCACTCTGTTTACTGGGTCGACTCTCTGGCCTAAGATGTACAGAATCGATTCACTGTTTGGCTCTACGTGATACGGCCCTTTGTAGAATATTCGTTCGGGACCATGTTCTTGATGCGAGCTCATGTCGCTCGAATGGATACTTGAATGATTATTTACGTCTGCTTGAAGCGTATACGCCCGATCTCGTTTTTCGTTGAAACTCAACCGGATGAAGAACTTTGGACAAAGGGTATCGCACGCGTTTGCGCTGTTATACCTTAGATTTCTTAATATATATAATAAATTTGTGATGCCAAATGAAGATACTGAGAATAACCGAGAGAAAAGACATCATGCATATTGGCTAGGATGTAACAAGAATTACATATTCAAAAATGGACGAAATCGGAGGTGGGCACCCGAAACGGTTTCCTTGTAAGTAGAAATTTGTTACGCGTACGATATCACGAGATGAAAGCAATGGAACCGGCCGACCGAAACCTACCCGTGCTAATGTCAACGACATATCCGCTGAACCATTCTGGCAGCAAAAAAATCACAGTCGGGTTGCAGCCACATTACAACAACTGCTTTAAGCTGATCGTGAAACTGCCGGGAAATTATTTCTTTCGTGAGTCATCATCCGATGACAGAGTCATCTGTAACCAGAGCGAATGGGTGGGGTTACAAACCCACTTTAATACGTTCCGCGAGTATTTTGCAACAAAACAATCTACTCAAACGCCGTCTACACAACTCGAAAATTATATTCTTTCTTTCTCCACTTCGTACAGGATGAAATTTATAACGTTCGCCTCGATACATCAAGCAACATCTGGCGGAAATAGGGCATGTGTTACTCAGCGTACGAAGGAAGACGGAAGCACCGCGCGTAAGAGATATAAACACCATTGTTATACAAACATCATTGTTTGATGGCCTTCTTAACATGGTTACATGCATGGATGAGCGATTCCGATGCCTACAACGTTTTACCGTCGTTGTGACAAAATGTCTCTCCGGCATAGCCATTGCGCTACATACATAAATGCCGAGGCGACTATACATCACCCCAGTTCACCGATGCCGATGTTGAACGCTACATACTATAAAAGATTTACAGATTTAAAGATGGTGCACGTGTGATTTGTACGAGCCCCATCTTTGCGAAGCACTATTTTGACATCGTGTCCGCTGAAATCCTCGTCATGTGCAAGAAACTTATCTTGACTGAATATATTTCTGTGAACCTTATAGTTTCGAAGATATCCAAGGTGCTAATAGTTATTGATCCACCCTGTATAACTCTATTTTGAGAACGTGTACAATTTTCAATTTGAAGTAATAAAAATGTGGTTTTGCAGTCAAATTTTTTGTTATCACCTCATTTTTCCTAACGATGATCATACTGGGCTTACATTCAACTTTGTGAACTCATATTTACGACGGACAACAAGTGAACTTTGGAGATTCTCATTGCGGGACAGGGTGTTTATGTAATGAGAAACCATAATGTATCGAGGTTTCAATACTGATACATTATATATTCTTATAAAAATTTTGTGTCATATCGGTAGGCTTTTACGTGTCAGAAAAATCAAAAGTTGTCATCTTGTAAAACTCTGGATGTATGATCATCTTGTTCCGCCGATAGAACACTCTTTCAAATATAATAGATCCGCCGTCACTCAACCTCATCGTATAAGTCCCCAGTCGTCGACGTCCACAGATGTAACGGGTTTCCCGGGGGTCGACGTAGCGAATTCACAAGTTACTGCGATGTGGCTGGTTCCACAAGTGTTGTATACACCGAATCCTCAATCCGATGTGATTTGCCAGATGTGTTGGGTCGTGTGGTTCGATTCAGCTAATCACCAATGTTATGCTGTCTTTGGTGCAAATTTTTCCGCTTCCACACAAATAGCCTCCAGACGTTTTCTTACTCACTTTTCAAAAACACTCATAGTTTGAGGTCGAAAAGTGTTCTGATGATCTAAATAAAAACACGCTCGAGGAAATGTGGAAACGAGATCCCACAAAAAAATACAACGGGGAAAAAACAATCGCCCTTTTTTCTAAAAATTGCATATTTAAGCAACCAACCACTGCACCCCCTGCTGTTGCATAAATTTCAAACCCGTCAAAAACACCTCGGCATACGTCCCCCTCATCGGCTCTCGCCTAATGAACCATCGTTCCGGCAGGATGATATCCTTCCCCCTCCACGCTATACCATATCTACATCACATTGCGGTTAATCACTATATTATGGCTGCGTACCTAGACCACCCACTAGTCCTCAAAATATCTTCATGGGTTTCCCACCGAGCGAAAGCGTGCTAACCCCGCAACATTCTCCCTCCACACTCTTCTTCATCTTTATGCACCGAATAATTAGGATAACTACATCTCAACATCCTCCCTACCACCAATTCCCGAAAACAGGCCATCGAGCCAGCCGCCAGCCCGAGACTACACACACGAGACACTATACCCGTGACGTCACGTACCCCAGACAACGACGAGACGACGACAGCGCATTGGGGGAGGGGCGACCGAACAACCGGGGGACCCGGGGTTGGAATGGTTCTCACCGAACCCTCCGGCGGAAAGACCTACGCGGACACACTACGACGCATGAAAGCCATTGACCCCGGTACCGAAAAGGTGCAGGTCAACGGCTATCGAATGACAAAGGTCGGAGGTGTTCTACTACGTGTAAAAAGCGGGGCAGAATACAGACAGAACTTCCAGAGCAAACTACGACAAGTTCTGGGTAAACATACGGGACCTGGGCTGCGAGACAGACAAAAAGGAAGTGTCGGAGGCACTGAAACGGGAAACGAACGACACGAGGGAGCCAAAGATGCACATCTTCGGCCCGAACAGAAAGGGAGAAGATAAGAAAGGGAGAAGACCCCTTACGGACTGGCTACACACGCTAGACAACGGAGACAAGCGCACGATGGACGAGACGACTGATAACGGATTTAAGACCGTGGACCGAACGGGGATTTGGGGAGGTAAACTTTTACCTGACCCAATTCTTCACCGGGCGCAGATACTTCTGAAAGTGTATCTTTGTAACAAGAAACGAGCACGGACCCCAGACCCCATGTGTGTCCGCAGTACCCACACGGACTGTGGGTATTGCGGACACACATGAGACGACGATGAATACACGTTTTTCACGTGCGACAGATGGACGATACAGAGACAACGACTGAAACGGAGGGCGGGAAACATCACGCCCGATAATATAACCGGGCTGATGTTACGAGACGAGGACTAGTGGACAAACATCGCCGCATTCGTTGAGGCAGTGCTGAGCCGCAAGAAAAAGGATGGATGTCTGGTACGCACGATGGACAGGTCCCACGGGGGTGTAGTTATACTTACGTGTTGCCACCCCGCGGGAACAGGACAGAGGAGGTTTTTAGTCCTAAACCATTTTTACCCACGTAAAAAAATGCGATAGTGCTTATCAAGCCTTTCTCAAACGTCTCGATAAAATCTGCCTGCCGCGCTCCTTTCAAAACTTTTCAGGTAATGCAACTCACGTAATATAAAATTCGGCTACAAATTTTGTAACACATGGTATTGCGAGAATAAAAAAATACTCGATTCATTGCTCTCGAATCTAAGACTGACCAAAAGTATCGGGATCGAACGAATATACTCCCTCCATCTCACTCAACATTTATCTCATACATGATTTGCTTACGTTCTAAGTGCGGAAGACGAGACATAACTCCAATGTCTCTTGTTGTATTTTTTCGATGACCATTTTCCGCTTGGTATTGGGGGAACAGGGGAGATGATTTTTATACGGTGTTTAGTTATTATTATTATTTACACACCATTGCACAGCTTGGGGTTTTTTAATCTTAATATTCCATATCATCGAAAGCATAACGCCGCGGAAGAGTGTCCGTAGAATCTATGATCAACATTCTTTTGTCATCTCTCCAGCTGTGAGCAATTTTTTGTTGCATCGCGGTATAAACAATATGTTTTTTTACTCGCGATCAATTGCTGACGAGATTTAAGATTGCCTTAACGAGATTTTCGTGCGCAAATGAGCAATTTTCAAAGTCGTCGAGTGTGATGGATTTCAGGGTGGGCCTCTTACCTTAGTTACCCTTACCCTTAGCTCTCTTCTTTACATCGTCACAGCCGAGGATCTTAAATGAGTACAATTTTGCTCTTAAGCCTACAAATACCGTCATAATACGACCGCTATTCTCATCTTTCATTAGGCCTAATGTCTTCTTATTTCGCAAGGGCATATCTTACGGATTGTTTTCCGAATAATCGGACGTGTCAAACCTGTCAATGTCACACTTCATCGGTTCGTAAAGGTCGGGCACGCGGAAGTGATAAATGAGACTGTCAGTGTATGTATACAACAACTTTGCTCGCTCGTTGGAACTTTCGCGTATGTAATTGTAGTAAAAATCATAAATCCAGAGCTTGGAGATATCGAGAATTATGAATCCTGTGTATATGGACTTATTGAACAGAACGCACGCTCTATTGAGCTCGAAGATAACAGTGTTATTGTTAAATATAGTGTAGTTGTGGAACGTAGGCTTTGCGATCTGCACTTCCGCTCCCCACTGCCCCTTCCACTTTCTTACAAGCCGTACTTCACGATGTTTCCTCACATTTTCCATCGCTTTCCCAAAGACCGCGTTATTCATGAGTTTGTCAAAATTGTTCTCAAATTCATTGTCAGATTTCTTCCTCAATTCCCTATTTACTATCCACGTATTTTTTAGCAAAGGACGCTGCTTGAACTCGAGGACTGTGTGAACTTTTACGACGCGTAGTCCCAGTTTTAGGCATTGTTTCAAATTTCGATAGTGAATTACGTATTTATCTTTTCGCAGCCACGTGCTCGTTAATTTTCTCTTGTGAGTGCTGCCTGGAGAGACGTAGTGTTAACGACAGAAGTGTCGATGCTAGTGCGTGTCATGTAACTCTCGAGGATGCTCCAGATCAACTTTAAAGATGTATCCCGTTTCAGCGTCATCTGGAATTTCCTCGATACATTTCTCGAAATTTTCTACCGAAGCGAACGAGCCGTACGGCAATGACTCACACATAGCTGCACCATACAGATTATTGACATCGTAATACATCAAGTATGACTCGGGCTCGTTTCGATTAAAGTCATGTCGCATGTAGCGATTATTCGCTTTCGCCTATTTATTGCAGCACTGCGCTACACCGCCGCGAATACCTTTCTCAATGAATATTAACATGTCAACGTCGACCAAGAGTTCGAGTTCCACGTTGATACATTTTAACATTGCATCAAAGGATAGACTGGGTGCGGCAAAATAATGCGATGGATCAAGTAGGAGTACACCGGTTTTCATGGTTCTGGATATTTATGACGGTCCGTTTCACCTGTATATCCCTCGGGAGAAGCGTGTATGTGGATGAGCTTCCTCGCAGTGGTTCGTACTTCTTAAAGTAAATGTTCGTACTTGTTAAGTAAAGTTAAGTTCATAAGTAAATGTGAGATTTTGTGTAAGAGTTTTTATTGGACGTACTCGATGAACCGAACGCTAATATCCCCCGACGGTAAGATTATCGCGTTTTTCGTTTGAAATGTCTTTTCCTCCTCAATATTTTCATTCAACTTCATGAGGTGGGATTTGCACGCTAAAGTCACATTCGCTTCACGTTACCCTCTTCTCGCACAATGTTTTCCAATCTTGCCATAACCACGTGCATCGCATCTTCGAGGAAACTTTGCCCATATTTTTTTCCTCGAAATTCACAATCGAGCCCGTCTTTATCCGACTTTTGAATGCTGACTCGAGATCAATCCATTTTAGTTTATGACCAGCATCGCTTACACCATTTACACCGTTTACGCCTGCTCCACGGCGAGTTTTTCTCTCAACGATAATAACTTCGCTATTGTCGATTGTATTTTCAGTTTTTGACCGACGTTGAGTTCTGGTTTTTTCAATGTTTTTTCCAACAGCTTGACGTGCACATCAAAGAACTTTTTCCACTTTTCCACTTGAGAAAAATTGTTCCTCACACCGCTCAACTTAGCGATAATTTTATCGCAATCATCCATGACAACCAGACTGCTCGATGATTCGAAATCAAATAACGATATAGAGAGAATATATAAAAAGAAAAAATCTGTCTTTGATGACGACTTCACGCACACACGCATGTGTGTGTATGTGTGTGTGTTCACTTAGAAAGGAACTCGAGTCGCTCGTTCGTTTAAACAAGATCGAGTTGTAAACAGCAGGTTCTACGTTGAGCGTCGTACTCTGCGTCGTGCTCTTCAATCTATCTTGGACTCACTATGAACTATTTTTCTGGATTCTATGCCTTACCAACACGTCAACGCCGGCGAATGTCAGATTCTTAGAAAAAATCTGCCGCCATTTTGAAAATTACCGAAAGATAGTTGATGTGTCATCATTCAATGTGTAAACACGCTTTTGATAGCTGTCGACAGGTTTCGAACAATTTCTCCGAAACCCTCCGACTCCTGGCTGCCGACACGTCCATGGCCAACACTACCGAGGGGGAAGGGGGCTGGATGACCACACGCCAATGTTTAAACAATTTCGCGTTTTCTGAGAACCCCCCACCACTCCTCTTAGGGTCATAGTCGTGGCGTCCGAATCCGACCGACACGTTTCGACACGGCCATGGCCAAAGCTGCCGCGAGAGGGGGGTCCCGTTGTCTCACCGCAGTCATAAATCAATCTTAATGTTTAAACACTTTTGATAGGCGTTGACGGGTTTCGATATAAACAAATTCTTCGTAGCCCTCTTATTCTTGGCCGCCGACACGTGTCCACACGTTCATGGTCAAAGGTGCTGAGGGAGGGGTGGTCCCTTTGTCAAGCCGCGGCGTCCGGTGACCACGTGCCAATGTGTAAACAATTTAGCCATTTCTGAGAACCCCCCACCACCCCTCCCATGATCTTAGTCCGAATATCGGGAGGTCGGAGGGGGGTTTATCAAGTCACGGTAAGCGCCCGATGACTCACTATCCACAAACAATTTCTGAGGAATCGGGCACCCCCCACTCTTTCTCCCACCCCTCCTTTTACTACAAGGCACTTCGATTTTTTGTCAGTCGTTGCGCGGCCTCGATAGGAGTCGGATGTCCCCGTGCTCCCGCCCCTCCACCAATTTGTGAGGACGGAGGGGACTTACCACCATCGGTCGGTAAGTAGAGATATCGACAGTCAATAATGGTGCGGGATCTGACCAAAACCCTACTCGACCATCCAAGCCTGACTTAGCTCGCACACGAACCAACGGTTCGTGTCTTGGCTAATTCGGTCGGTAAATGTCGGTAGTACGAATTTGTCGGTAGTAGAACCCGCACCATTCCACTACTGGCCAGATAAGTGTCAATTGGTCTTTAACGTGCACTACCTAGCCGGGGGCCGTTAACGACACGATCCCTATTAGGTCCGGGATTGGGATACGCCCAATCAGTGCGGAACCACGTACGCGTTTCCCTCTCAGTTTACCCCCAAGATTTGAGGCCTGAAATGCAACTACTGATCAAGCCAGATGTCTTTCCAAATCCATAACAGCTCAGCTGACTGCTATCAGAGCTGATATCACGCAGCTCACCCGCCGGGATCGCGTAGGATCCCTAACCAGCATACGGTTATAACCACGCCCACCGCGAATCCAACACCAACAGTTGAACCCGACGCCGAAGGGCCGTTGGGATACCAAACCCGTGGTACCATTCTTGATAATTGGTAGGATCTTCGTGGATACGAAGATTCCCGCACCACTTCCAATCGACGGGCCTTGTCTCGGCGGCATTGGTCGGCCAGCAGGGGTTGCGGTGCCGCTAACCACGGAGGTGCCACATGCATCTTCTCGAAGGTGTAGGTCCCTCGCGGGCCCAGATTGGGCCAGTCGTTTGTATGTGTTGCATGCACAAAAAATGGACATGCAAAGTTTAAGGTTTTATCTATATATAGGGTGATTCATAATAAGTGACGCACTCTGAACTGGTGGGTTCAGGGGGGTACCCCGAGTGTAATTGTCAAGGCTTTTTTGTTTTCTTCAAATAGTTTTTGAATGGGGTTCATTAGAATTTGGGCGTTCGATGCATTGTTATAGGGCTATAGTCCGCCATGATCAACGACGCTACTCAGTCCTCGGATCCGAGCGCGGGGCGCGTAGCAGACGACAAGCAAGACAGATCGGCATCTGTCTCGCTTGTGCGGGAGATGTGACGTTTCGTGTATCATCTGCTAATGCTTTCCGTCATCTTGGGTGCGCAAGTTCAGAGCGTGTGTCAAGCCCCGCGAAACACAAGCGAATGAGCGTGAATTGTCTTTTCCGGCGTCGCAGCCTGTTATTCGTCGCTCTCTCATCCTCCGTTATTACTTTACTATGTCGCTCATTGGCATTCTTGCATTCCTTATTTCTCCTCGATTATACTTATCGTTTCTCGAATCTTCGCTTACGTTTGCGCATTCTTTCGCTTGTCCGTCGATCCACGCTCATCGACTCTTACAGGAAAATTTTTAATACCAAACTCTCAATAATTTGTCGCTAAATTTTCGAAGATTGGCTGTTTTTCGGATTCCGTTTCTCATTCGACGATTCCGTCTTGCATAATACTCGGATTTATCTCCTAAAATAAATTACGATAAAAGACGAAACCAGTCGGTTCCGCAAGACGAAAACTGATACGAAGTTTTTTGAGGATTTAAAAAAATGAGATCTTCAGAGCGTGAGATAGATACGTTTTTTCACTTTTCTATACGGACGGTTTCTGGAAATCCAAAAGGGTTGCGACTTTGTTTGTGATTCCTCTTAAGGAGCCAGTCCACTTTTGAGCCACGAAAAAAAGGCTATTATCGCGATTTTTTTTGAGGATTTTATAAAAGATATGAATATAAAAGCTGTTGGGCTTGACAAAGTCTTGAAATACACGATAAGTCTTGAAATACATGAAAAAAAAATTTAATTCATTTTTATTCATTTTTAAGTACAAAAAATATAGTTTAACGTAACGCCTCAAAAATAGGTGGGCTAGGTAGCTCCATCACAACTCGGCAACGACTTGCCTGAAACAAAAAAATCAAAGTCCATTAGATTCAGTATGACACCAGCTACAAAATGACCCTCGGATATAAATTTTATCAAAAAATAAAAAATGGCAGATGAAAAACGAAAAAAGTAAAAAAAAACGCGTTTTTTCGCAGTTTTTCGCAACAAAAAAAAGCGTAAAAATCAAAATTTTAAAACCATCGAGGGTCATCTTGTTGCGAATCATGTTTACAATATGTGGTTCAAATTTCAAGAGAATCGGTTTATTAGTTTTAGAGATACGATGGAGCTAGATTTTGAAAACGTTGTTTCGAGAAAAACGCGTTTGAAGTTTATACTATGAAAAACTCTTACCTAAACTCAATCGGCAATTCCTGCACCGTACAAAATCCCTTCTGATTGCTCATCATCGTCGATTTCTTCAAGTTTTGCTTGCTTTCGTTGGGTTGTGGTCTCTTTTAAGCACTCAGAACTGCGGCGGTTTGCAGAGCGAATACGCTCGTCATCGCGATTGTCGGCGAATCCGATGGCGATCGGGCCGAGTTTGACGCCCATTATTTCCATTATTTTAAGCCCTGGACGAAATCCTTCATTAAAGACACCCGCGGAAACTTTGCAGGCAATGTCTACGATTTTTTTGCCGTTGAACATGTGTTTAGGTGCCATATTCCATACGCAGTTGTTAAAACTTTCATTATTGTTTTGCGTATGGCTACCTAAACACCTTTCGAGCAGTTCTGTTTTGGTGAGATCCTTGTACATAGGTTTTAAAACTTCCTGTACTTCCCCAGAAAGAGCAGGAGGATGTTTGTAATGTTGCTGAAGTGCCTTAGCTTTGAGGTACTTGTACCATTCTATCGAGCAGTTGTGATGTTGCGGCGTGGCATTGGTCGAAATGGCCGATGGGTCGGCCGAGCGCGCTATGCGCTCAGGTAGACGAAATGAGGTCCTGACGTTCAGGTAAAAAAAAAAATACTTAGAGAGCTCGGATTTTCATAAAATATTGACACAATATTTCTGAATGTATGTACTTTCGAAAACAGTAAAAAAAAATCGATTTTTTTGAAATTTGCAAAGTGGACTGGCCCCTTAAGAATATGAGAATACCAGCGTCGTCTGAAACGTCGAAAATTGAGCGACTTAAAAAAAAACTTTTCTTATTTATTCATTTTACTTGTGGTCATAGTGAGTGGACAATTCGGGCAGTACAGCAAGCTGGGAGTACGACGCATTATTTACGTGATAAATATAAAATCATTGTTGCGCTTGATGTTTCTGCGCGAGTTTCAACGTCGTTGGTGCATGCTGCGTCGTTGCAACGCGGCTCGAGCGACTACCGGCTCGCACCAAGCGATCAAAGATGAAATCGATGTTCAGGATGGTTTTTGGAGCTTCAATTGGGCATCCCTGAAACGTTTCACTCCATATCGTTCTCTATTCCATCTTATTTTCAGTCAAAGCGAGTGGACAAGTCGTGCGGCCTTGCAAGTTGCCACTACGACAACAGGATGGTTATTTAGGCGATAAAGATTACAAAATACATTGCTCTCGACGTTTCTGCACGACTTTGAACGTTGTTTGAACATCCCCGTCATAGCAGTCGACGATTTCATCGTTGATCAAGCAAAGGATTGCGAATAAGGGCAAGGTGCGTCGTTGGACCGTAGCTCGAGCGACCACCGGCTCGCACCAAGCGCCAAAGATGAAATCATCGTTGCCCTCGACGTTTCCGCACAACTTACAACGTCGTTCGACCATCCCCGTCATAGCGGACGTTGATTTCATCTAGGATCCAGCAAACAATTGGGAATAAGAGCACGGTGCGTCGTTGAAACGCAGCTCGAGCGGCTACCGACTCGCACCAAACGATCAAAGATGAAATCGATGTTCCGAACGGTTTTTAGGGCCGCAATCGGACATCCCTGAAATTATCCACGCAAATTCGTTCTCGAGAAGTAGCCAGGAGATTCAGACGCACGCAATTTTTTTTTTTTTTGGTAGAAGGTGTACAACACCACCATCGTGTGTTGTTCTATCTCACCCTCTGCTGATTTATTGAGCATAACATGTTTTTTAACTACTAGAGAGTACTAGTACACATGCTAAAATATGTCAGAAGGAGCCAGAAGCATCGGGCAAACGGAATAATTTTTTTGATCGAAAGTGTACCATACAACGGTACAACAGTCACACCTCTCATCCCTTAATTACTGATTGTTGTCTAGCGATTTTTTTTAGTGCCAGAGAGTTGTAGTGCACATAAAAACATCTGGGAGAAAGTAGATGTTAGGTGCGGTAGGACTGACAAGATTCCTACTACCGGCATTCGTACCGACCGAGTTAGCCAAGACACGAACCATTGGTTTATGTCCGAGCTAAGTCAGGTTCGGATGGTCAGGTAGCATTTTGTTCAGAGCCCCCGCACCATTATCGACTGTCGATACTTACCGGTCGATGGTAAGGCTCCCTTGGTTACCGGCTGATGGCGGCCCCCCTCACGAATGGGGGGGCACGGAGACGTCCGACTCCCGGCGAGGCCGCGCAATGACTGACAAAGAGTTGTGGTGCTTTGTAATAAAAGGGAGCCCCCCGCCCCTCGCGCCAGAAGGAGGGGCGGGAGGAAGAGTGGGGGGTCTAATTTCTCAGAAAAATTGTTTAAACATTTGTGGGTGGTGAGTCATCGGGCGTCGTGCCAAAGGGACCTTCCCCCCGCCGCCACGCGACAGCGTTGTGACGTGTTGAAACCTGTTAGCGAATGACTTTTCTCAGAATTTGTTTATCCCGGCAGCGGCGGACGAGTGAAAGGAGGTCAATATGGCCGCCGAATTTCGTGACATTTTTTCTACGCATTGTTTATCGGACGTAAACCTGTCAGCGAATATCAAATCTGAGAATTTGTTTATCCCGACGGTGGAAGAGGGGGCGGGGGATTTCGTCAGATTTTTTCTACGCATTTTTTATTGTCAGTGAACACTTTTCGGCGCTTGACAAAGGAGTCTCGTTTCAAGTGCGATCACAGGAAACAGATCAGTGTTAAAAGACTGCTGCTTATAATATCGTGTCGAACCATGCGACTGCACGTGCCATTTTCATGCACGCGCGTGCACACACACACACGCACACACACACACACACACACACACACACACACAAACACACGCACACACACACCCAATCAAAGCTATGCGATAAACGTGGTCACTAGGGGGCTATAAGTGGAGCGTATCTATAAAACTATTTGCCAGTATAGCATCTAACCCCCCCTCCTTCAGCATGAGTCATTTCAGAGATTCGACAAATCCGGTTTCTCAAAATTTGAAGAAGTTTGCTGAAGATGAACATCGAAAAAAAAGTCACCCATCCCCCTACGAAGTTCCACAGATCAAAGGGAGTGAAGCATTTAATGATAATGTTCGTCCCGGGCAATACGGGGCTGTGGGCGACTCACGGAAAAAATAGACCACCAAGCTCTTGTCGAGAAGTTGTCATTGAAATCATGCGGCACGAAGAATCGTGCAAGAGACGTGAACTAAAAGTGTGCATCGAGAGATTGTTGAACAACATTCGACAATTGAAAGGAGAAATAGACTCGTGGTCGCAGATTCGTTCGCTGGCGATAATGTTTGAAAAAAAGTGAGTTTGGAGCCATGGAGGAGCTAACGTCCGTAAAGTCTCTCCCTCCTCGTTATTGGTCGAGGAGTGAGAGTGGCGGCTGTGGCGGGGGAGGGGGGGGGAGTATATAATCTCATGAAGACGGCTTCGAACAATCAGACGAACGGCAAGTGAAAAATGGAGGCGATCAATAAGGTTGGCAAATATGCCGATTTTCTCCCGCCGATAAAACTGAACGAGCTGACAGCCGAGTCGGAATATCCCATCACCAATATACGGGAAGTGAACACCAAATATGGAAAAAAGTTCGTGATCGACATCCGCAACGAATTCACCGTGTTTCTACCGACGAGGATCAGCAAGGCGCTTGAAGCGAGTCCAGCAACATTTCAGACGATGTTGGCAGCAGCGTACAAAGGCGATCTCTGCATGGTGTACATCGGAGGAAAGTTTCACAGCATGGAATTCAAAAATGTGTCGAGCGAACCTCGCGATCGCGGTGACGATTGACAGCAAGTGAATTGCGAGTGAAAAAAAAGTGAAGAAACTTGTCGCCCGAGTCGCTGTGGGGTCTCAAATTCACCGAGGGTCGGACGATGTCGGCAGAGAAAATCCGGACCAGCGAACTTTGTCAACGTGGATCACGGACGATTTTGCCACCAGCAGCAGCCATCCGTGTTTCACCAAAGCGCTTGATCCAGAAGCTGCGCTTAGAGATCTGACGAGAAGAAATCTACGAAGCCCCAGCTATTTGGAGAAAATTTGTGTAAATAAGAAGAAAAAAAACATGTTGTAATCAATAAAAAGAAATATTTTCTCATATAGTCTTTCAACCATTTTTCCAGACATTTAACATTTTCATAGGCACATTTGAATTTCGGGTCGAGAGTCGTATGGTCGGGGCATCCGTTGTTTCGTAGCTCTTTTGACGCAAGTTTGTGCAACGATGGGCAATTCAGAGGCTCCAGTTCGATAATCTCCGTTGCTTGGTCGGTGAATTTCTTCAACCACAGCGATTTCTCCAATCCCTTGATGTAGACGATTCGAGCGTGTTGAAAGATTGATCGAATGAACATGGGGATCGTGTCGTGTGGAAAGTCGCCATCTTCCCATCGCAAATCATGGTAATTGCGTTCCAACCACATATTCGTACTCTTGTACTTTGCGGGCAGAGAGTGTCAGACGTACGGTGGTTCGAAGAGCGACGTCAGAGTCTTGCTGTGAACACTCGTCACCTCGACAATTGATATTTCCTTTGGGACGAATTGGTTGATCGGTCGCTTGAAGCCTTGCACGTCAACGATGAACTCCATGATGATGACTGAGGTGGCGCGCGACCTCAAGTTTTTTTATATCAACTTTCTGACGCCGCCACCTATCGGATTGTACTCGACAATACGATCATGGAGAATGAGACAGTATGCGGAAGTATTGGCGGGAATATTGGTATTTGATTCAAATTCGATGCGTATTTTTTCAAACATGGTTCGGGCTCTCTATTGTAGTACGAATATTGAAAGTTTGCATACATTTGATAGAGAAGCGCATATTGGTTCTTTGTGATGTCCAGATTCAAATTCCCATAGAGATAACTTTGCGAATTTAGGTAGCGTTTAACATCAGTGATGTCACAATTATCGAAATTGCTCGCATTTGCGTTTTTCTTATTTTTACGATCAGTCTGGAAGGCTAGAATAACGTATCGCGGCTTCTCAAGTTGCGTAGATGTCTTCACGGCCCACATGTGTTTTGAGGTCTCGGGGAGCATTGGGTATTCATACAATTCCCACGAACGGAAAGTCATGGGTATCGGTGTGTCTTTACCGATAAACTTGAGAAGCTGAATTTTACGTTTATCGGAGAGTGTCACGTACGGTACGAGCCATTCTACTTTTTTCAGCGTGAATTTAATGTCGACGTTGCCAGCCGCTTGCCATATTGCATTATCATCAGTCTTCGATCTCAATAGAATCAATTCATGCTTCGCGTTTACAACAATTTTTTGGTAATCTTCAGCGAAACCGAGGATCATACTCAGCGGTATGCATACGTCAAAATTCCCATCGGAATCTGCGGCAGCGTGCCCGCTGCGGACATCATACTAGCCGGCATTCTCAAGCTTATAGTTCTTGGATTGACTCGCGTATCCCTTCACCGAACTCGTTATGCCCACATTTTTACATCGATCTATTTCCATGGCATTGAGCTCATATCTCACTTCGTTGAAGAAATAGCAAATGCCATTATTTGCGAAATGCGTATTGGCAGCCAATGTACCATCAGCTTTGGTGACTCGCCCGCATACGCGTAGCAAACTTTGACTGGGAAGTATGCATATGTCTTGATGCTGAATGGAAATACGTATTTCATCACTGTTATTAAAGGTTGTGGATGCATATGGCTGATGAGCATGAATCTCATAATGCGCGATGGAATCATCGAAGATGACGGGTGTTTTGATATAAGTTATTTCCGCCTCCATCTCAAACAACATACACACGCAATGCAGATTATATAGTTTTTTATGCGATTTTTCCACGTATTCGGAGACACAATCTCTTCAAAAACAGCACGTTCTGCGTTGTTAGCGACGTACGTGCCCATCGATTACTGGCCTCTCTCCTCGACGGAGTATTCTTTTTATAAGAGACTCTATGAAAGACTATGCCCATTGCGATTGAATGTGTAGTCGTATGGTAATTGTTTCACCGCGAAAGTTCACCAAATCACCGTCCTGATCCACTATTCGGAGCTAAATATTGTCTATCGTCTTGCTCGCGATTGGTAGATAAATTACGGGCGATGGAACCTCGATGATTTTATAGCCTGGTGGTACGGATGGGAAAAACTCGTGGATTGTGTGTACTCTTCGCTCGTTAATATAGGCGCCTGTTGTGAGGTTACATTCGACACGCAAGGCGTTCACTTTGAGAATGGTCACTATATTATCCGATTGATGCTTTTCACCAGCTCTCATTTTACGCGGCGCAAATCCTAGCATACGTCCAATAGAATCGGCGGACGTGAAATATATTTCATAATTACACTCGATTTCACTGCGCAGCGTATTGTGGTTGAGCCTAATGCGAATGCTAATTTGTTTTTTTGCTAGCTCTTTTTCCAAGTACGTCGCAATGTCGTCTATTTCATAACTCCCAGTAGGAATGGTAAAAACTTCCTAGCCAACGTAAAATTTGTTGTGTCCAATGTCTATATTTGGAATAGAATTGTAGGTTAGGAGTTCGATAAGTCCGAGGGTATAACTCGTGTGGGGGGCGAGTTCAATGGGGGGAAAGTATTGAGCCTCGAGCACAGACGATGATCCCGATAAGGTCCACGTAAGACTGTTATCCATAATGGTGTTTGACAAACTGACTCGATTTTTTCATTATCATCCACTTTTATATAGAGAAAATTTCTCTCGTCGATGTAGTAATTGTTGACAGAGAAACTTGAGACACAAATGAGAACATTCGAATGTACCGTATTTCTGGTACCCCTTGTAATTATAATTTATGCTACCCACACCGAAAAATTTAAAAGTTCAGCTGGTGGTTGAGGATTCCCGAAACTATCGAAATACTGGACTCTATTGTCAGTTTTTTTGTACGCCACCCAATGTGTGCCAGACCCCATATCCTCATCGAGATTTACAATGGCACATTCGTGTCGCCGTGGACCACCCTTGGGCAATTGATTTCGCATGTAAACTCCACGAAAATAGGGGATTTTCATAATTTTGGCGTATTTCAGTAAATCGGCGTCGGTGGGTGGTCGGTGAGGTAGCTCTACTTTAAGTGTTTTGGCGCGATAAAAAGACCCATTCCCTGTTGGTGCGGCTTGAGATGCAAGCCTTTGCCCAATGCTATTGCTTCAATCGTTGGATTGTGACGCTTGCTTTCTTCGAGCTCAAGTTTCGCTGCTTGAGCGGCCTTGACCGCTTTGACTACGTTGGCCGTGCCACCGGCTAGCGCTCCCGCAGCGCTAATACCGGCAAAGATGGGCACGAGAAACGGTAGGAAGCCACCGATTTTACGAGGCACGGGTAACACTCGAGGGGTACACACTTTGCGCGTGCCACTTGCGACCCTCTTGACAACTGGTCGGGCACCCTTTAAGGCTGACGCAGCGACTACACTTGAATCTTCACTCTTGACCATGGCTTCTCTCGCCGCATCGATAATTTTCTTCAAGCCAACGACTTTTGTCCCCCTCTTCTTCTTCTTAATCCCCATGCCGAATTTTCTCTTTGTTTTCATGATGCCTGTTACGGCAAGCGCATTTGCTTTCTCCCCAATACTAGCGTCCCCGGTGCGAACTCGTTGCCAAGCTCTCTCCTGCAATATTTTATCCGCAGAATGTCTAGCTTTGAGGTTTTCACGATTTTTCGAATACGCGATATCGTTCTCCTTGCAAGCTGCATCCAACGGGTTTATTCCAGGATCGCCGCGTGCAAGACGTTTAGCTAGCTTTGTGCCGGGTCCGCAATACTGATATCCAGGCAAATGCAATTCAAGGGGAAGATTGTTGATCATACGATTGAGGAGACCTTTACCGGAATTTCCGCGACGTTTAATCATGATGAAGGTTGACCCTCGACTGAAGTGGTAATCGATATAAAAGCTCGTTTTATATGAAAATTATGTCAGTCGCGACAAAGATGAAGAAGAAGCCGTGTGGAAAGCTGCCGGTAATAAACTTTGACGAATTTACACAAATTCGGGGCGGGGGGGAGGGTGGACGAAAGCGTCATGGTGATTTACTGCCAAATACTATTCGTGCAGTATTCTGCGGTCCCTCAAACTGCGAAAAACCAACGCGTTGCTCACCCTTGTAATACACCCTAACGGTCTCAGATTCGAAAACGTTTATCTCTATTCAATGTCGCTGAAACAACCGAAATACCAATTACTCGAAAAATTTCTCAAGCCAGTGAAGGATCTCGAATATTATCCATTTAATGAGCATGAACAAGTGGTGTCACCGAGCGAAGCACGACCGAACTCGATATTCATCTTTGACGATATAGCGTGCGAGAAACAAGACAACGTGAGAGCCTTTTTCTCCATGGGAAGGCATGAGAACGTTGACTGTTTCTATTTTTCTCAAACATACGCTCGTATTCCTAAGCATCTCGTACGCGATGATACGAATTTCATAGTTCTCTTCAAGCAGGGCGATTCGAACCTCAAACATGTGTACGATGACCATGTCAATACCGACATGTCATATACATACTTTAAAAATATATGCTCCGAATGTTGGAATTCCAGCAAGTATGGATTCCTTACAATTGACAAGGATAGTAGTATCAACGAGGGTAGGTATAGACGGGGATTTGATTCTTTTCTGCGAGTCAATAAATGACGTGCTCTTTGCTCCAATGCAAGCAGTATTGCAAGTGTTGTGAAACTGACACCAGCATGAAGCGTCAACGACTTTTGCAAGAAAAAGACGTGCTGCAGCAATTCGTCAAGGCTAGTGATGCAAGTAGACGAAAACATCGAATGATAAAGATGGGCAGAGATAATGCTGATCAGGCGATGACGGATGTCTTTAAGCCGATAGTCACACCATTAGAAAAGCTCGTTTCTCACAAGAACGAGATGCCGACAATGAAGCAGGAGGAGGAGGAGGAGAGGGAGGAAATCAAGAATGAAACGAGAGAAGAAGTAAAGTCACCCAGAGCTTCACCTTCAACAGAGATGTATGAAGATGCCAGAGATTCACCTTCCACAGAGGCGTATGACCACAAAGATGATGATGATGAAGAAGAAGAGGATGAAGATTATTCATCGGATCGCGCCGACGAATTGATAAATAAATATCTCATACTATTACGCATGGGTAGAAAGAAAAGCCTGGATACGTCGTACGGAGTACGAGTTCTTGCGAATGCGAAACTAATGATTGGCGATTCTCGCATAAATTTCGATTCTCAGCATATTCGTGTGGGGGAGAAAGATTATGCAAAAACTGCTGGATTAGCGGAGCTTCTATTTAAAAAAGTGCCAAACGTCGGGATTCTCGAACCGACGGATTTGAAAAATTATGAGAATATCATCGTTGCCACGAATGCTCATAAAAAATATTATCGTCCCGACGGAGCTGTGCGACGTGAAAACAGTCACAAATTCAAGATTTATATTTCAAAAATAATTCGTCCACGTACGGGTCGGGGGATGCCCAAGTATAAGAAAGCTAGAAAAAATATGCAATTTGATTATGTTTACTGGGACAACCCGAATGAGCTTGTAGATCGTCTTCGATTACTCCACGCATCTCAAGCGGCAGGCAACTCATCGCATTCCAATGAAATCATATCGATTATCGAAGAATTGCGTGAGGCTGGAATTATTTATTAATGAAGCAAAACGATAGTTTTTTCACACATTCGCATGTTGAACGTTGATGTGTGTGGACTAACCGCGCCATGAATTATGACCAAAAATGGACGCTCGTGCGAGAGCTGCATAAGCCTGCACGAAGAAATTATACTCGTCGACACGTTGAAATTCGAGGTCTGGATGAAACGTGGCAAGCCGACATCGTAGATATGTCATCGTACGCGAGGCAAAACTCACAACATAAGTACCTCCTAACCGTCATCGATATATTCTCCAAATTTGCCTGGGCCATACCGTTGAGAAGCAACAGCGGTAGAGATACAACGACTGCAATGAAGGGTATACTATGTCAGGGCCGTGTACCCAAGAACTTGCAAATTGACCGTGGAAAAGAATTTTATAACTCTCAGTTTGAAGAGCTTATGAAAAAATACAATATTAACATGTACTCAACGTATAGCAATTTGAAAGCATCAATCTGCGAGCGTTTCAATAGAACGTTAAAAAATAAAATGTGGATGCAATTTAGTCTACGTGGAAGTTATAAATGGATGGATATTCTGGATTCTCTAATGACCGAATACAACAGCACCGTGCATCGCACCATCAAGGTGAAACCAAAAAATGTCAATACGGCAAATGAGAAACAGATCCTCCATCGTATTTTCCGCCAGCCTCGAGTAGGAAAAAAATCACAAAAATTCAAAATTGGCGATAATGTGCGAATCAGCAAATTTAAGCATGTATTTGAGAAGGGTTACATGCCAAATTGGACAACTGAAATATTCACGATATACAGAGTGAAGAAAAGAACGAATCCAACGACGTACAATCTCAAGGACCATCGGAACGAACCCATCGCCGGCTGCTTCTACGAAGAGGAGCTCCAGAAAGTCATGTATTCCGACATTTACCTCGTTGAGAGTGTGGTTAAGAACCGTGGAAATCGAATGCTCGTCAAGTGGCTAGGTTTCGATGATACGCACAACAGTTGGATCGATACAGGAGATTTGTGAAAAAAGTTTTTTTTTTTATTAAAAAGTTGTCTTTGAAAAAAGTCCATCATTTCCCCCAACCCATCGCGCTCACATGAGCATCCCACACAGAGTCTCGATTCTCATCTTGCAACGGAGCCATGCCAAATAATTGCCTTAAATGAAAGATATCTGATGTTTGCGCTTCGGGGTCCCACCAGACGCGATTCAAAGACATGCCATCCTCCTTCCACACGCGGAGGGTGTTTTCACGTAGTTCACGCTTCTGTGCTCTCACATTTTTGGCCGCTGCTATAAACTGATGTCGCCATTGATTCTCTGTTGGCCCCACGGTCTAGAAACAAAGATGACATATTAGCGGGTGGGGGGGGGGATACTCGAAATACAGTGCGTACTTACCAAAGTCATATTTATTCCTTCGAAAACGATGGAATTACCTTGAATGTGGAAAGACATCTGGGAAAAAGAGAGAATTGTCAAGCGGGAAAGTAATTTTTACTTATGGTCGCTTCTGAATAAGACTGTCAAGCCTTGAGAGAATTTTCGTCCAATAGAGCTCGGGTGGGGGGAAGAAAAAAATTATTCCTCGTCGAGATTCCAAAATTCTTCGACTTGTTGCCTTCGCGCCAAATCGCCAAAAGCACACGATTCGTAACCTGTCAAAGAAAATGCGTTTTATTTTCCAAATTTTTTTTTTTCCGAAAATGTTTCTTTTTTTACCTGAATCTTCACTGTCTTCTTCAATAAGATCTTCGCTCGTATGTACGCTGGCTTCACTCGATTCGTCGTCACTCTCGTCAGCTTGAGCGGGTTCGTCAAGAGGTTCGTTGTGCACGTCGATGCGTTGAATGGGCGCACAGTGAATCCACCCGTTGACATCTACTGTACAAGAGAACGTTGGCTAGGGTTCAACGGAAAAATCCTCGCCTTGGGTCTTTGCCCCTTATGACGTTGCACCAAAAAATCCCCCCCACTTACTTGATGGTTGTTGTGGTGGTTCTCGCGATGGTGGAAGCGAAATTGTTGATGATGATGATGATGATCTACGAGCGTTGATTCCCGATGGTCCAGCTACAGCACCATCAGATTGCACAAATTCATCAGATGGGTTTTTTGAACACGATGGCGACTCGACGTCCGAATCAGATTGCTCATATTCATCGATTACACGCGATCTTTTTGATGGTGGTGGTGGTGGTGATGAACAAGATGATGATGATGATGGTGGTGATCGTGGTAAGGACTCTTCGTCACTCGATTGAAGAAGACAAAGTTTTGCTAAAAAATGTAATATCTGTGTGTGTGTGTGTGTGTGTGTGTGTGTGTGTGTGTGTGTGTGTGTGTGTGTGTGTGTGTGTGAAACAGAAAGAGAGAATTCTCACCGTATTCGTCAACGATGGGCGCAACACGATCCGATTCTTCCCAATTTCGTCGTTTGATTACACGCACCACAGAATGTAAAAGACCGAAAGTGTTTATCAGACCTTTGTCAAACGCATCAGCAAAGTCTTCTTCTCGCGCTCCCTTCAAAACTTTTCGCAATTTCCGCCAAATCACTGAAGGTGGAAGATAATGCAAATCTTGTAATTTCAAGTCTGGCCAGTGATTTCGTAGCGAAGGAAAACGCGTGAATAGAAATACTATAAGTGTGTACACTCGATAAATGTCAACCACTCGATACATAGTTCTCGACTGATCCAAAGGGTCAAAAAAAAAAACGTTGGAGAGCTAACGCTTTTCTTGTTTACATTCTCAGACGGGTTCGATATTGGTCGCTTGTTCTGGGGAGTGGGGATGAAAAAAATGAGTCTTCACACACACACACAGCTTTCTTTTTATTCAGTTTCCATATCATTAGAAACATAACCCCATGGAAGAGTGTCCGTGGAATCTGGGATTAGCACTCTTTTGTCATCTCTCCAGCTGAGAGCAACTTTATTTTGCATCGCCGTGTGAACAATGTGTTTTTTACTCATAATCAATTGTTGCGCCTTGACGAGGTTTTCGTGCGCAAACAAGCAATTTTTTAAATCGTCGAATGTGATGGATTTCAGGGTTGACCGCCTAATGCCCTTAGCTCTCTTCTTTGAATCGCCACAGTCGAGGATCTTAAACGAGTACAATTTCGCTCTCAATCCCACAAATTCCGTCATAATATGGCCATTGTTCTCATCTTTCATGAGGCCTAATACCTTTTTATTTCGCAAGGGCATGTCGTAGGGATTGTTTGGGGAATAAATGGACGTGTCAAACTTGTCAATGTCACACTTGATCGTTTCGTAAATGTCAGGCACGCTGAAGTGATAAATGAGACTATCAGTATCTGTATACAACAATTTTGCATGATTGTTAAATCTTTCGAGTATGTAATTGTAGTGAAAATTGTAAATCCAGAGTTTGGAGATATCGAGGATTGAGAATCCTGTGTAGATGGGCTTATTAAATAGAACGCACGCTCTATTGAGCTCGATTATAACGATGTCATTGTCAAATATGGTGCAGCTATGGAACGTTGGCTTGGCGATTTGCGCTTCCGTTCCCCACCGCCCCTTCCACTTTGTTACAAGTCGCACTTCCCGATGTTTCCTCACATTTTCCATTGTTTTACCAAAGACCGCATCGTTCATGAGTTTATAAAATTTTTTCTCAAAATCATTGTTAGATTTTTTTCTCAATTCCGTATTTCCATCAATGTATTTTTTTAGCCAAGCGCGCTGCTTGAATTTGAGGATTCTGTGCATTTTTGTGACGCGAAGTCCCAATTTCAAGCATTGCTTCAAATTTCGATAATGAATTACATACTTTTCTTTTCGCATTAGCGTGGTTGTTAATTTTTTCTGAGTGCTCCCAGGCGGGACGTAGTGTTCGGGGCACAAGGGCAGATCTTTGTGTGTGTTGTGTAAGCCTCGAGGATACTCTAAATCAACTTCAAGAATGTATCCCGTTTCACCGTCATCCGGAATACTCTCGATACGTTCCTCGAAATCGTCTACCCAAACAAACGCGCCGTAAGGCAGTGACTCACACATAGCTGCACCATACAGATTATTAACATCGTAATACATTAAGTATGACTCTGGCTCGTTTGCATTAAGGGACAACACCACTGTGACGGCTTCAAAAAATCGATTTTTTGAAAACCATCTAGAAAAATCTAAAATACATTTAAGATTAAGATGCCGTTGGACCCAGGTCGAAAAAATAATTATTTTCGGAGATATTGAATATTTTGTGGAGCGGTGCAGCGCTCCGTGACGCTCGGGGTCCCGCGCAGCTGCGCGCCTCAGGGTCGGCAGGTATACCGGGCCTTTCCCAGGTCCTGCGGGTCTTTCCCAGGTATTCTTTTGTCGCCCTTCACAAAAACCGGCTATTGTTATAAATATAGTTTCGAAAAAAAGCCATACGTGCGGATAATTGAAAAATTTTCAAGGCAGGTATAGGGATAGCGTCATAGCGTCAGTTTGCGAATAGAAGCGACGCTACTCGTGTCTAAACGCTCCGAATCGTTTCGTTTATAAATATCGAACGCTCAGAATTATTCTTTGCACATCGAAATGGATAATCCGAAAGTGTACGCGGGGAAAAAGGGAACAAAACGGAGCTATGTGACGAGGAGTCGAACGAAAATTTCGAATCGAAAACCTCCGAACCGTTACAGCTCCGAAAATAGTTCTGCAGAGTATGTGAGCACGTCGGCGAAAAAGTTAACATCGTCGGACGATTTAGAGGTCGGTGTTACTAACGATTTCGGTTATCGTATAGTACACCTCGTCAATGCATTGAACATTATATCGACGTTAGTGAAGTGCAAAGTGTGTGATCGCGATATAAAGTTTACTGAAAAAAGTTTGCGCGGACTCGGATTCAAAATCGAGGTCGATTGCGGCCATTGTGAAAAAGTGCAAATCAATTCGTGTCCTATGATTGACAATACATACGAAATAAATCGTCGGATCGTATTCAGTATGCGTCTTCTTGGCGTCGGTTTGAATGGCCTGATGAAGTTTTGTGCATTTATGGACCTACCGCGCCCCATATTTCAGTCTTTCTACGATCGAATCTTAAATTCGATTTCGATTGCCACTAAAGCTGTGAGCACAGTGAGCAAACAAAAGGCTGCACTTGAGGAGGAGACAATTTCGTTGGAAAATGGGGTGGAGGACGGAATTATCGTTTCAGGCGACGGATCGTGGCGTAAGCGCGGTTTCAGCTCGCTTTTTGGCATAACATCGCTATTCGGCTGGTACACTAAAAAAGTGATCGACGTTATGGTGAAATCGAAATATTGCAAAGCTTGCGAGCATTGGGAAAAAAAAGAAAGCACCGCGGAGTACTGGGAATGGAAAAGTACCCACGACGATGAGTGCGAGGCGAACCATAGCGGCTCCTCCGGAAAAATGGAAGTCGACTCAGCTGTCGAAATGTTTCAACGGTCTGAAGAGCTCTATGGCATAAAATATAAATATTATATTGGTGACGGCGATTCTAAAACGTTTCTGGGCATATCGAATAGCGATCCATACGCCGGTTTCGAGATAAAAAAAAAGAGTGCATCGATCATGTCCAAAAACGTATGGGGACGCGCCTCCGCGAAATCGTAAAAAAACAAAAAGGATTGTCTGGCAGAGGAAAGCTCACCGGAAAATTGATTGACGAGTTGAGCACATATTACGGCTTGGCTATTCGGAGGAACAGCGATGATGTTGAAAAAATGAGGAAGGCAATTTGGGCAACTATCAAACATAAAATATCTACAGATAGTGAGCCACAACATGACGATTTCCCAGAGAGAGCCGAGTCGTGGTGTTCGTGGCAGCGAACGGTCGCAAGCGGTAATATTTCTGAATATCGCCATAAGCCGCCTCTTCCTGAGGAAGTATTGGAGGCAATTACGCCAGTCTTCGAAAATTTGAGCAGAGACGATTTGCTGCAGCGTTGTTTGGGCGGCTTCACGCAAAACAACAACGAAAGCTACAACAAATCAGTTTGGGCAATAGCCCCCAAGTGTCAGTCCGGGAGCAAAAACATCGTCGATATTGCAGCTGATATCGCGGTATTATTATTCAATGATGGCCCGAGCAGCCTCATGAAAGTTTTGGAGACGTTGGGGATAACTATCGGCCCAAATTGTTTCAATTTTTGCGTTGAAACCGACGCAGCGCGGATCGAGCTGGCGGAGCGCTCGCTCACAGACGCTGCAAAAGAGGCAAGAAGAGCCTCTACAAGTTCGAGAAAAGATGCTAGGGACAATCATTTGCTTCTTGAAGGCCAGCTATATGGTGCCGGCATCGCTGATTAAAGGTAAAAAAAATTTTTTCCAATTTATCGCAAAAATTAACAAACCTAAAACTTTGAACGCGTTTTTCTCAAAACGACTTTTTTGAGTGCGGCACGCAGCAAAACTCGAGCAATTTTTATCCGATCGACTTCAAATTTGGACTGCATCAATAAAACTAGATTATCTAAAGAAGTACATAGGATTTTTTCGATATCTCAATAATAAAAAAAGTTATAGCCTATTTTCGACGAGAAATTTTGCTCGAAAATCGTCCTTTAATTTCAAAAGCGTGCCTATTTTTTAAAAATCAATATTTTTTCAAATCCCTGTGTACTTCTCTTCAAAATATCATATTATTAACGAAAACGCTCGGTTTTTTTTTCAGATCGACTTTGAAGAGAGTTCTGCTGCGTGCCGCGAACCACTGCAGAGGCAACAGTACCTGACGCGGGAGCTTCCCCAGCGTCACCATGGGGCGTGAAAAATTTGAAATTTTTTTTTTATGTATCTTCAATAAACAACGAACAAAACAAAACAATTTTTTTCGAATATCTCTTTTTTTCCCACAAAACAAAATTCTTGAAAATTGGCAAAAAAACAGGGGGTCACAGTGGTGTTCTGCCTTAAAATCATCTTTCATGTAACGATTATTTGCGTTCGCGTACCTATTGCAGCACTGCGCTACTCCACCGCGAATACCTTTCTCGATGAACATCAACATGTCAACGTCGGCCAAAAGTTCGAGTTCGACATTGGTACATATTAACATTGCATCAAAGGATAGGCCGGGGGCGGTGAAATAATGCAATGGATCGAGGTCATATGTGCTGATGCAATTTTGACGAAAATTTTCAAATATGTCCGTCAGTAGGAGTACATCGGTTTTCAAGTACAAGTCGGAATATTCCCCCTACGTTTTAATGTCAAAGACTGTCCAAATTTTGCAAGCGTGTGCGTAATCGTCCACCGAGATATCCTCATTATTGAGTCGAGAGAAAAATTTATCTGTAGCGGGCAATTCCGTCTCATCGAGTCGCTGCCAAGAGTCCAAGTAGTCATAGGGAAACACACCTTTCCTCGTCAATAATTCAAATTTCCTTGGGTTAGCGCAATGCTTACGTGTCACTATTTTTTGATCGTCTTTCAGATAAGGTGCTAACTTTTCAATGCTACCCGCCATAAATCTCATAGAGTCGATGAATCGGTACTGCACGCGTGTGCCTTTGACGCACTTTAAAAATAAAATATATTTTTCCTTGTTAATACTATTAAAAAGTGTGCATCGTATCCCGACAAATTGTGAAAAATTATGGGAACAACGTGGCTATTTTTGTAATTGAAATTGCATCCTTGATGAGCAGCACCACGAAATTTCCCCGTAAAATGACAATGATCTCGGACTCTCACTTGATTAGGAGCAAAAGATTTTTCACAAACCATTTTCATGAACCATTCAATACAGTCTTTTCCACGATTCACTCTGTACTCTGAGAGCGCGTCATTAAAACTACAATGCTTATAGTAGGCAATACTGTGGGGAGTATGCTTCTGATAGTTGACAGTGTTAGTCTGCGATGCTGCGACCGGTTCGAGCAAACATTCCAAATCTGCATAAATTACAAATGGAACTATCTCCTTGTGCTTGTAATTTTTGAATTTCAATATTGTGTTGGTAACTTTGGGAAACATAACTCGGCAATTATTACTACAGTCCTTTTTGTGCCTTTGCAATATTTCTTCTCTGATGAAGTAGCACAAACATCGGTCGCAAATCCACGTGTAGCGTTTTCCCCTGGAGATCTGCGCACTTACGAGCCTCGAAATGTTTTTAAACCACGCAAAATGATGACACACCTTGGGAACACCTGCGTCCTCCTCCTCCTCCTCATCGATTTCCGCTCTGATCATGAGTAGATGAACAGTTGCTTTATCCGACATTTGTTTACTCAAATATATCGGCACAATTTTACTAGTGGCGTCTTTTGTCACGCCGTCAATCCCGTACACGTGGATCGATAAGCCATTCGATTGCTCAATTTTTTAAATATTTAACAAACTCATGGGAAAATCCAGGCCTTCATAGTTGAGCACCTCGCTGTAATGAGGGTACGAAATCTTACGTACAGGATCCCCTCTAGGTGGTGGGGAGAGGGCTGCTGTGACGGACCAGAGAAAATAATAGGGGTCATTGTTTTCAGTATTGATGACGGCCCGTTTCATCTGTGTATCCCGCGGGAGATGCGTGTACGTGGATAAGCTTCCTCGCAGTGGTTCGTACTTGTTAATGTTCACAAGTAGATGTGAGATTTCATGTAATGTCCAACCAGACTCTTTTTCCTGAAAGTCCTCGATTTTCGTCGAGAGTTTTGATTGGACGTACTCGATGAACCACTCGCTAATATCGCTTGACGGTAAGATGATTGCGTTTTTCGTTTGAAATGTCTTTTCCTCCTCAATGATTTCATTCACCTTCATGAGGCGAAATTTGCACGCTAATGTCACATTCACCTTCACGTTACCCTCCTCTCGCACAATGTTTTCCAATTTTGCGATAACCACGTGCATCGCATCTTCGAGGAAACTTTGCACATCTTTGTGCTCGAAATTCACAATGGAGCCCGTCTTTATCCGACTTTGAAATGCCGACTCAAGATCGACCCACTTTAGTTTATCACTAGCATCGCTCACTCCAGCACCGCTTACACCAGCACTGCTTACACCTGCTCCACGCGCGATTTTTTCCCTAAACGACGACAATTTTGCTAATGTCGATTGAATTTTCAATTTTTGACCAACGTTCAGCCCCGGTTTTTTCAATGTTTTCCCCAAGAGCTTGACGTGCACATCACAATACTTTTTCCACTTTTCCGCCTGCGAATACCGCGCACTCTTCAACGTATCGATAATTTTGTCGCAATCGTCCATGATGACTGCTCAATGAATCGAAATCAAATACGCTTGTGGAAGGGCTGATGAATATATTTGAAAGAAAAATCTCTATATAACCTCACGCGCGCGTCTGTGTGTGTGTGTGTGTGTGTGTGTGTGTGTACAGGGACGCGCGCCCGCCCGCTCGAACGTCGAGTTTGTATACACAAGATCGAGTTCTAAACTGCGAGGCGTTGTGTGTGTGTGACTCTTCAATCTTGAACGCAAATTTCTCGATAATTTTCTGCTTTACCGACGAGAGGGTAACCACACATTGTGCAAATCGTCGGACGGTCGACACCTCTCACTCAACACCTCTGATGACCATCGAAAAAGCGTCTGATTTCTACAATGCATAGAAAAAATCTGACGAAATCCCGTCGCTCCCCTCTTCATTCAAAATTTCAAACGTCCGATAAAAACAATGCGTAGAAAAAAATGACACGAAATTCGGCGGCCATATTGACCTCCTGTCACTCGTCCGCCGCTGCCGGGATAAACAAATTCTGAGAAAAGTCATTCGCTACCAGGTTTCAACACAAAGCTGTCGCGCGGCGAGGAGGGGGGGGGGAGGTCCCTTTGGCACGGCGCCCGATGACTCACCACCCACAAATGTTTAAACAATTTTTCTGAGAAATTAGACCCCTCACTCTTCCTCCCGCCACTCCTTCTGTCGGGGGGGGGGCTCCCTTTTATTACAAAGCACCACAACTCTTTGTCAGTCATTGCGCGGCCTCGCCGGGAGTCGGACGTCTCCGTGCCCCCCATTCGTGAGGGGGACCACCATCAGCCGGTAACCAAGGGAGCCTTACCATCGACCGGTAAGTATCGCCAGTCGATAATGGTGCGGGGGCTCTGAACAAAATCCTACCCGACCATCCGAACCTGACTTAGCTCGGACATGAACCAATGGTTCGTGTCTTGGCTAACTCGGTCGGTACGAATGCCGGTAGTAGGAATCTTGTCAGTGCTCCCGCACCTAACATTTACTTGAGAAGTAACAAGATTTATCAGACGCGCGAAATAATTTTTGCACGGAAGCTTCACCACGCAACAATCGAGTCTTCTTTTATTTCACACTTTGCTGATTTATTATGGTCTAATATTTTTTGACAATACTAGAAAGTTTGAGTAGGCATAAAAACATATATGAGAAGTATCCAGAAACTTCAGACACCCGAAACAAATTTTTTCAGTGAAGCTCTACCACAATACAATCGAGCAGTGTCACCTCTCATTCCTTGATGGCTTAATGCTGTCTAGTATTTTTTTACAGTACTAGAGAGTTATAGTACATACAAAAAAGTGTCTGAGAAGTAGGCATAAAAATGAGAGGCGCGAAATCATTTTTTTCGTGAAAGTTGTACGGTAGAACAATCGAGCAGTGTTACATCTCCTCCCTCGACGACTTATTTTGTTCAATATTTTCTTGCAACTACTAGACAGTTAGAGTACATATAAAAACATATGTGAGAAGGAGAAGAAGCTTCAGACGCGCGATATCATTTTTTTTATGGAAGCTGTATCATAGAACATTCAAGAAGTCTCACCTCTCATCCCTTGCCGATTTAATGTTGTCCAATATTTTTTTTGGAGTACTGGACAGTTCTAATATACATAGAAACACACGCGAAAAGCAGCCAAAAGATGCAGACATACGCTATTTTTGTTGGCAGAAGGTGTACAATACAACAATCGAGTGTTGTTCTATCTCACTTTCTCCTAATTTATTAAATCTAATATTTTTTTGTAAATATTACAGATTTGTATTACGAATAAAAACACGAGTGAGAAGGACCCAGAAGCTTCGGACGCACAAAGTTATTTTGTTGATCGAAGGTGTGCCGTACAACGGTCCAGCAGTATCACCTCTCATCCCTTGATGGCTGATTGTTGTCTAATGATATTTTCTATGTCACTAGAGAGTTTTAGCACATATACAAACATATGAAAAAAGCAGGCAGAAGCTTCAGAAATAGAAACTGTTTTTTTTCGTGAAAGTGTAGCATCGAACAGTCGAGGAGTGTCATTTTTCATTCCTTTCCGACTTATTGTTGATCAATATTTTTTTTTAAGCACTGGAGATTTCTCGTACACATAAAAACTTATGTGAGAGGTATGCAGAAGCTGCAGACACCCGAAACAATTTTTTTCAATGAAGCTCTGCCACATAACAATCGAGCAGTGTCACTTCTCATCCCTTGATGAATTATTATTGTCTGGTTATTTTTTACAGTACTAGAGAGTTCTAGTACATATAAGAACATGTGTGCGAAGTAACAAGAAGCTTCAGATTCGCGAAATAATTTGTTTATGAAACCTGTATCATGCAACAATCGAGAAGAACCATCTCTCATTCCCTGCCGATATATTGCTCTCCAGTATTTTTTTTCAAGTCCTGGAGAATTATAATATACATGCAAACAGATGTGAAAAGTAGCCAGAAGATTCAGACGAACGCAATCTCTTTTTTTTCACAAGGTGTACAATACGGCATTGGAGTGTTGTTCTATCTCACTCTCTGACGATTTATCGAGTCTAATATTTTTTTTCAACTACTTGAGACTTCTAGTACACAAAAAAACTTATTTTAGAAGGAGCCAGAAGCTCTGAACACACGAAATAATAATTTTTTTGAACCAAACTGTACCATACAACGGTCCAGCAGTCTCAACTCTCATCTCTCGATGACTGATTGTTGTCTAATATTTTTTTTAAGTCCTGGAGACTTCTAGTACATATACAAATACATGTAAAAAGTAGCCAAAAAATTGAGATACACGCAATGTTTTTTTTTTGGGCAGGAGGTGTACAATACAACATTCGAGTGTTTTTATATCACTCTCTCCTAATTTATTAAGTCTAATATTTTTTTTAACTACTACAGACTTCTACGACGATTAAAAACACTTTGTTATTTTGATCGAATAAAAATATTTTTTTTAAATCGAAGGTGTGCCATACAATGGTCCAGGAGTATGACCTCTCATCCCTTGATCACTGATTGTTGTCTAATGATTTGTTTTATGGCACTAGAGAGTTTCAGTACATATACAGACATATGGAAGAAGCTGCTAGAAGCTTTAGAAATAGAAACTGTTTTTTTTCGGGAAAGTGTAGCATCGAACAGTCGAGCACTGTCATTTGTCATCCCTTACCGACTTATTGTTGATCAATATTTTTTTTTGAAGCACTGTAGATTTTCCGTATACATAAAAACTTATGTGAGAAGTATGCAGAAGCTGCAGACACCCGAAATAATTTTTTTTCAATGAAGCTCTCCCACACAACAATCGAGCAGTGCCACCTCTCATCCCTTGATGAATTATTGTTGTCTAGTAATTTTTTACAGTACTAGAGAGTTCTAACACATATAAGAACATGTGTGTTCGAAGTAACAAGAAGCTTCAGATTCGCAAAATATTTTCTTTATGGAAGTTGTACCGTGCAGCAATCGAGAAGACTCACCTCTCATTCCCTGTTCATATATTTTTGTCCAATATTATTTTTCAAGTTCTGGAGAGTATTAGTATACCTATGAACAGATGTCAAAAGTAGCCAGAAGATTCAGATGAACGCAATTTGTTTTATAGATGGTGTACAATACGACATTCGATTGTTGCTCTATCTCACTCTATGCTGATTTATCGAGGCTAATATTTTTTTTTCAACTACTTGAGACTTCTAGTACACAAAA
This sequence comes from Ophion ventricosus, assembly GCA_963932345.1. Lineage (NCBI taxonomy): Eukaryota > Metazoa > Arthropoda > Insecta > Hymenoptera > Ichneumonidae > Ophion > Ophion ventricosus. The sequence continues at coordinate 8,848,901 of OZ010720.1, forward strand.
GAACACATGTCAGATGAAGCCGGAGGCTTCCAACGCACGAAATAATTGTTTTGTTCAAAAGTTTACCATACAACGGTCCAGCAGTCTCGCCTCTCATACCTTGATGACTGATAGTTGTCTAATATTTTTGTTGACAGTAGTAAAAAGTTTTAGTAGACATAAAAACACATGTAAGAAGTATCCAGAAGCTTCGGACGCCCAAAACAATTTTTTTCATTGAAGCTCTACCACACGACAATCGAGCAGTGTCACCTCTCATCCCCTGATGGGTTATTGTATTTTAGTATTTTTTTACACTAATAGAGAGTTGTAGTGCATACAAAAACATGTCTGGGAAGTAGCCAGAAGATTCACGGGCTCGAAATAATTTGCTCGGTGGAAGGTGTAACATACAACAATCGGGCAGCGTCATCTCTCATCCCTTGCCGAGTTATTGTTGTTCAATATTTTTGTTTTACCTGGAGAGTTCTCGCAGACATATAAACGTATGTGAAAAGCAGCCAGAAGATTCAGACACAAGCAAGTATTTTTTTATTCATAGAAGGAATACAATACAACAATCGAGTGTTGTTTTATCTCACTCTCTGCTAATTTCTTAAATATAGTATTCTTTCAACTACTAGAGACTTTTAGTATATATAAAAACGCGTGTGAGAAAGAGCCAGAAGCTTCGGACGCGAGAAATAATTTTTTTGACCGAAGGTGTACCATACAACGGTCCAGCCGTATCACCTCTCATCCCTTGATGACTGATTTTAGTCTAATATTCTTGTTATAGTACTAGAGAGTTTTAGTACACATAAAAACATATGAAAGAAGTAGCGAGAAGCTTCAAGAACACAAAATGATTTTGGTTCAGGCAATTGTACCACAGAAATGTCGTGCAGTGTCATATTTCATCCCTTGCTTTCTCGTATACTTAGAAACATCTGTGAGAAGGAGCCAGAAGGTGCGGACGCACGAACTAATTATTTTGAGCGAAACTGCGCCATACAACGGGCCAGCAGTCTCACCTCCCATCCTTGATCACTCATTGTTATCTAATGATTTTTTTTTAGAATTAGAAAGTTTTAGTTCACATAAAAACATCTGCCAGAAGTAACCAAATTTTTTGGATACGCGAAATAATTTTTGTATGAAAGCTTCACCATTAAATAATCGAGTCTTGTACTATTTCACTCTCTGCCGATTTATTATCGTTTAATTTTCTTTTCACAGTACTAGAAAGTTTTATTAGACAAAAAAACATATGTCAGACGTATCAAGAAGCTTCAGACACCCGGAACCAATGTTTTCAGCGAAGCTCTACCACACAACAATCGAGCAGAGTCACTTCTCAATCTTTGACGGGTTATTGTTGTCTAGTATTTTTTTTACAGTACTAGAGATTTCTAGTACATCTAAAAACATACGTGAGAGGTAACGAGAAGCTTTAGATCTGCGAATTAATTTTTTTTATTGCAGCTCTGCCATGCAACAATCGAGAAGTCTCACCGCTCCTCCCTTGCTGACTTCTTGTTGTTTAATATTTTTTTTTAAGTGTCGGAGAGTTCCATTACACATACAAACACATGTGAAAAGTAGCCAGAAGATTCAGAGGGACGCATTCTCTTTTTTTTGTAGAAGGTGTACAATACAACAATCGAGTATTTTCTATCTCACTCTCTGCTGATTGGGAGCAGTCTCGAATCCTCCGAGAAGTCTCGGAGGAGCGAAATATATTTTTTTTTTTATCCAAGGTGTACTATACAACGATCCAGCAGTATTACCTCTCATACCTTGATGACTGCTTATTGTCTTATGATTCTTTTATAGCACTACAGAGTTTTGGTACATATAAAAACATATGGACGATGTAGCCAGAAGCTTCAGGAATACAAAATGATTTTTTTTTCAGGAAAGTGTACCAGAGAACAGCCGGGCAGTGTCATCTTTCATCCTTTTCCGAAATATTTTTGTCCAATATTTCTTTTTGAAGCACTGGAGATATCTCGTGCATATAAAAACATATGTGAGAAGTATCCAGCAGCTTCAGACACCCGAAACAGATTTTGTCAGTGCAACTGTGCCAAACGACAATCGAGAAGTGCCACCTCTCATCCCTTGATGGCTCATGCTTGTCTAGTATTTTTTTACAGTACTAGAGAGTTATACTACTCTCAAAAGGATGTCTAAGAAGTTGTCATAAACTTGGGAGGCACTCGATAATTTTTTTCACGAAAGATGTACGGTACAACAATCGAGTGGTGTAGACTCTCATTCCATGATGGTTTATTGTTTTCTATTATTTTTTTTACAGTACTAGAGTGTTCTAGAATATATAAAAACTTATGTGAGAAGTAACAAGCAGCTTCAGACGCGCGGAATAATTTTTTTAATGGAAGCTGTACCATATAACTATTGAGAAATATCACCTCTCATCCCTTGCCGATTTATTGTTGCCTAATATATTTTTTTTCATGTACTGGAGAGTTCTAGTTCACATGAAAACACATGTGAAAAGTAGGCAGAAGATTCAGACACACGCCTTTTTTTTGCAGGGGCCGTGCAATACAACAATCGAGTGTTGATCTATCTGACTCCCTGCTGATTTATTAAGTCTATTTTTTTTATGTGTACTAGAGACGTTTAGTACACATAAAAACACGTGTGAGAAGGAGCCAGAAGCGTCGGACATATGAAATAGATTTTTTTGATCGGAAGTGTAACATACAACGGTTCATCAGTATCACCTCTCATCCCTCGATGACTGATTTTTCTGTCATGATTTTTTTGTAGTACTAGAAAGCTTTATTACACATAAAATCATATGGGAGAAGTATCCAGAAGCTGCAGAAATAGAAAACGATTTTTTTTACGAAAGTGTAGCATCGAACAGTCGAACGGTATCATCTTTCATCCCTTGCCGCTTTTCAGTTGTCCAATATTTATTTTGAAGTCCTGGAGAACTCTAGTACACATACAAACATATGTGAATCGTAGCCAGAAGATTCAGAAACACGCATTTTTTTCCGGTGGAAGGTGTACAACACAACAGTCGAGGGTTGTCTATCTCACTCTCTGTTGATTTGTTGAGACTTATATTTTTTCCCACTATCAGAGACTTCTAATATACATAAGAACACATGTCAGGAGGAGCCAGAAGCATCGGAGTCACGAAATAATTTTTTCGATCGAAAGTGTACCATACAACGGTCCCGCAGTCTCACCTATGGTGCCTTGATGACTCATTGTCGTCTAATAATGTTATTTTATGTACTAGACAGTTTTAATACGCATCTGAGAGAAGTAACCAGATTTTTCAGGCGCGCGGAATAATTTTGTATGGAAGATTCACCATACAACAATCAAGTCTTATTCTATTTCACTCTCTGCTGATTAATGATCGTCTAATATTTTTCTTGACAGTACTAGAAAGTTTGGGTAGGCATAACGACATATGTGAGAGGTATCCAGAAGCTTCAGACACCCAAAACAAATTTTTTCAATGTACCTTCACCAAAGAACAATCGAGCCGTGTCGCCTCTCATCAACGATAACAATAATCCTTAATGGCTTATTGTTGTTCAGTATTTTCTTTCAGTACTAGACAGTTATAACACACCCAAATTATATGTCTGAGAAGTAGACATAAGAGTAGAGTAGCTACAGCGGTTCTAACTCTGGGATCTCAGGGGTGAGCGGGGCGGGGGAGTCGAGCGCGGGGAAGCTGTGGTATGCATGGTGGGGGGGGGGCACGGGAAAGCCGCGGTGTGACGTCGGGGGGGGGGGGGGGTCCTGCATGCGGCAGCCGAGTGCGCGGTTGCGGCGGAGGGAAAGGGGAGGGGGTTGGTGTTGAAGAGTGGGGAGGCTAGTTTTTGGTGACGATGTCTTCCCGGCGATAGCTGGACCCGCGGGCGAGAGGGGGAAGCCGCTGTCGACTCTGTGGGGTAGGGGGCATCATAGAGTCGCGGGTCGTTGAAAACCCATAAAATCTGATAATTTATTATCAACATTATAGATGTAATCGGAGCATTTTTTTCTAGACTACTCACAGGAGTTTATATATATATAAAAAAACAACTTAGACAAATGTGTGCGCGCGCGCGCGCGTGTGTGTGTGTGTGTGTGTGTGTGCGTGTGTGTGTGTGCGCGCGCGCGCGTGTGTGTGTGTGTGTGTGTGTGTGTGGGAAACTCCCATTTATGGCTAGGAAAATTTTCGGGAGTGAGATAACGATAGTTCCCATATGAAGGGTGGCCCTTCAAAGCCCATAAAATGCTTTATTTATTGCATGCAGCTGCAGCGTTATTCCAAAACAAGTTTCAACCCGTCGAGGTTTCATTCCACAAGATTGACCAAAAACTTGACCAAAAACGAGCTCGAACAGGTTCCAAAGGTCTTGCTCCTAAAGTATTGGGGTAACTTGATTGGTTTACTGTGGGATCGTTTGCCGGAGCATCATCGGAACGATAGTGAAGTGATATCGTATCTTCCATGCATGGAGTATTATAATACGCCACAGATGAAGGATCACATTGATGGTCCCCCACCCCAACGTCGGGACTGTGAAAAGTGTTGCGAGGGAGGAAATTCTCTACGTGCGGGGTTCTTCGAACGTGCTTGAACCTGTTACACATGCCTATGATTGGAGAAGTGGGGAGAAGTTTTTAAAATCTGAGTGGAGGGGTTACGAGGGAGCTTATGATTTCGTGGACCAAGCTCAGACTGCACTATTCCACCGCACCATCAACTTCTTTGAAAAAGAGTGAAAATGGATCTCTCAAATATCAACAAAGTCAGCCTGATGGCGGAATTCCTCCCAACGAAGAAGCTGTCAGAACTCCACGTCCAATCGGATCATCAAATCACGGTCATGAGTGCTGTATAGACCAAGTTTGGAAAACGCTACATCGTGGACGTTGCAAATGAGTTTGCCGTCTTCTTGCCAGCGCGGCTGGTAAAGGCCTTCGATCAAGATCCGAAAATGTTTGAGAGTATGCTGCAACTGGCGCGCAATGGTCAACTCTACATGAAGAACATTGGTGGAAAATACAACAGCGTCGAGTTCCTTCGAGTCTGAGTATGGTGGAAAAGAACGCTCGTGAAGGCCCGGTGGAAACAACGAGTTCAACAGCAGCCAGCATCATCACCATCGTAGAGTGCAAGGACTGTTTGCATCACAGTCATCATCATCGTAGAGTTTTCGACGCTCGAGTCTGAGTATGGTGGAAAAGAACGCTCGTGAAGGCCCGGTGGAAACAACGAGTTCAGCGGCAGCTGGCATCGTCACCATCGTAGAGTGCAACGACTGTTTGCATCACAGTCATCATCGTAGAGTTTTCAACGCTTAGTGCTATGTAAAAATGTACAAAAAAAAACTTTTTCATCAAATATAATGTAAAAAAAACTGTCGTCAAACTGTATTCGCCGTAGATATAGGAAATAAATGGAGAACGATATTTGTTCAAAATGTTTTTATTCATTTTAACAAAATCCCTCGCTCACACAACGCTTCGTATACAGACAGCCAGTTTTTCAACGACTTTACATTCGCTTTGGCGTAATTGTATTTTGTATTGAAGGAATGATGGGGACATTTAACGTTTGCGATTTTCGGCAACTTTTGCAGCGATGGACAGTCCAGAGTCTCCAGATCGACGACTTTTGTTGCTGAATCCGTGAATCTCGATAGCCTTGAGCACTTCTCGAATCCTTTGGCATAGATCGTAGAAGCTCCTTCCAAGATTCCTCGAATTGTCGTTCTAGCTGCCTCGTATGGTATGCCGCTGTGTTCCCATCGTATTCCATGATAATTGCGTTCCAGCCACTTGTTTGTCATTTTGTACTTGGCCGGTAAAACGTTCCAGGCGAATGGTGCATCGAAGAAGAGTGTCAGCGGTTCAGTGTTCTTCTCATGGAGTTTGACGATGGACATCTCCTTTAGGACAAATTCGTCGACGGGTCTCTTGAACCCTTGCACGTCGACGATAAGCTCCATGTTGACTTAAGTGGGCGCGGATCATTGGCATGATTTTATACCAATTTTTTAACCCCACCACTGATTGGATTGTACTCGACAATACGATCATGGAGGATCATGCAGTATGTTGAGGTTTGTGGCGGAATATTTTTATTTAATTCAAATTCAAGACGCACGTCCACGGGGCCCGACTTGAGAGAATCGTTTTGCTTCGAACAGTCAATGACGACGAGAGTGGCCTTTTCCAAAAATTCAATCCTGCTTAGCCACGGTTCAGCCTCTTTGTTGTAATAGGTCGGTCGAAAGTTTGTCTACATCTCGTAGAGTAGAGCATACTGATTTTGATCGAAATTCAAATTCAAATTTTCATATGGGTAACATTGTGAATTTAGGTATAGCTTGACATCGCTCATGTTACAATGATCAAAGTGGCTCGCATTCTGTGCTTTCTTATTTTTTCGTCCCGTCTGCAGCGCGAGTATGACATATCGTGGCTTCTCCAGCTGATTGGAGGTTTTAACAGACCACACGTGCTTAGAGGTGGCAGGGAGCGAAGGATATTCATACAATTCCCATGTTCGAAAACTCATGGAAATTGGTGCATCTTTGGCGAGAAACTTTAACAGCTGAATTTTTCGTTGGTCCGAGACTGTTACATATGGTACAAGCCATTCTATTTTATGCAGCGCGAGTTTGTAGTCTTCAGGGGCTGATAATAATTTATCAGGGGCTGATAATAATTTCCCACATATGTGTAGGGAACTCTTGCTTGGCAGGATGGGCAGGTCTTGATGCTGGATGGCAATACGAATTTCATCGCTGTTATTTAAGTTTGATGATGCATATGGCTGATGAGCGTGGATCTTACAATGGATGATGGATTCATCAAAGACCACGGGTGACCGAATGTTTACAATTTCTTCTTCCATTGCACGCAGCAGATGCACAGAGCACAGACCAAATAATTTTTTATGCGCCTTCGCCACGAACTCTGAGATCCAAATTCTTCAAGAGTAGCACGTTTTGAGGTGTTAGCACTTTGGGTGCTGGTCGACGACTGATTGTTTTTATCCATGGTCGTTTATTGTTATTAGTGGATCTATTGAAAGCTATACCCATCACGATTTTATATGCAGGCGTATGGTGATCACTTCACCACGGAAATTCACCAAATCGCCGTCCTGATCCACTATTCGAAGCTGTATCGAGTCAATTGTTCGATTTGTGATTGGTAGATAAATGACGTGTGATGGAAATTCAATGATCTCATAGCCCGGTGGCACGGATGGGAAAAATTCGTGAATTGTGTGTACTTTTTGTCCATTAATATAGGCACCAGCGGGAATGTTGTACTCGACGCGCAGGGCGTTCACTTTGAGAATGGCTACTGGAAGGTCGGATTCGTGTCTTTTATTGGCTTCCAATTTGCGTGCGGTAAAGCCTAGTAGATGCCCAATAGAATCTTTAGGCTCAAAATTAACATCATGATCGCACTCGATTTCACTGCGCAACGTATTGTTATTAGGTTTGATACTGATTTTGATGTTTTTACGCGCGAGCTCTGCTTGTACAAACGTCTCAATATCCTCTATTTCATAGCTACCCGTGGGTATTGTCAACACCTCATCTCCCATGTAAAGTTTATTGTGGTCAATGTCTATATTGGGAATAGAGTTGAAGGTTAACAATTCCACGAGGCCGAGGGTATAATTTTTGTGTGGCGAGAGTTTGATGGGGGGGAAGTATTGCGCCTCAAGTATGCACGATGAGCCAGATATGATCAATGTTAAACTATCATCCATGATGCTGGTAAATTGACAACTGAATTCTCCACCTCACTTACCACCAATATATAGTGTATATTTGTCCTTGTATTGCAATTGTCGGCAAAGGAACTTGAGACACAAATGCCCATATTCAATCGTATCATACTCCTGATATCTCTTATAATTATAATTGACGCTACCAACACCAAAATATCTCATGAGTTCGGATGGCGACGGGAGATTGCCGAAACTATCAAAGTACACGACTTTCCATCCAATCTTTTTGTAAGCGACCCAGTGTGTGCCAGGGCCCACATTTTCATCCAAATTCACAATTGCTGCTTCACATTTGAGGGGTCCGCTCACTGGCAACGTATCACGCATGTAAACTCCACGGAAATTTGGAATCTTCAGGATTGTTGCATATTTCAGTAGGCCGATGTCGGTTAGGGGGCGGTGAGGTAGCGTGACTTTTAGTTTTTTGGCTTGATATGAAGACCCAATCCCTGCTTATATGGTTTCAGATGTAAGCCCTTACCCAATGCAATCGCTTCAATTGTTCGATTATGGCGCTTACTTTCATCCAATTCACGGTTAGCCGCTTGAGCAGCATTTACAGCTTTAGCTATACTAGCCACTCCACCTGACAAAGCACCAGCAGCGCTGAGACCCGCAAAAATGGGCACGAGGAATGGTAATAAATCACCAATTTTATGAGGTACAGGTAGAACCCGTGGTGTGCGGACTTTGCCTTTAGAGCTGATTTAATCATCTTATTTGGATCATCACTTTGAATCATTGTCTTCTTCGCAGCGCCAATTACTTTTTTCAAACAAACGCCACCCTTACGGGCCTTTATCCCCATGCCGAATTTTCTCTTGGCCTTCATAATATTTGTCACGTCCCACGCACTTGCTTTCTCACCGATGCTAGCGTCTTTAGCGGTAACACGTTGCCAAGCCCGTTTGGCCAACACTTTATCTGCCAAATGTCTCGCATCAAGATTGTCCGGATTTTTCGAATATGCATTATCGTGTTGTTTGCAAGCTGCATTCAATGGATTAATGCCTGGATCACCACGAGCAAGGCGCTTGGCCAACTTTGTGCCTGGTCCGCAATATTGATAGCCAGGCGGATGCAATTCAACGGGTAGTTTGTTGATTACGCGATTGACGACACCTTTACCGCTATGCACGATCATGTCTAAAGACAATACTCGACTGACGGCGAATCCTTATAAAAATGCTATTTATATGATTTTTCCGTTAGTCGTGTGCGATATGACGTCCAAGAAGCAAACTCACGGAGGTAGCCTTCCCGTGATAAATTTCGCTGAATTTGTCGAAGACGGCCGGGAGAAGAGACAAAAGCGTCATGGACAGTTATTACCGGATAGCATACGTGCGGTGTTTTGTGGTCCATCAAATTGTGGAAAAACCAATGCTTTGCTCACTCTCATCATCCATCCCAATGGCTTGAGATTTGAGAACATTTATTTGTATTCCAAGTCGCTGAAGCAGCCAAAGTACAAGTTGCTCGAACAATTACTTGAACCTGTGCGTGGAGTTACATATAATCCATTAAATGAGCATGAACAAGTGATTGCACCAAGTGATGCACGGTCCAACTCTATATTCATCTTTGATGATATTGCATGCGAAAAGCAGGATAATGTTAGAGCATTCTTTTCCATGGGAAGACACGAGATTGTAGACAGTTTTTATCTTTGTCAGACGTACACTCGTATCCCCAAATATCTCGTGAGAGATAATGCAAATTTTGTGGTGCTTTTCAAGCAGGGTGATATGAATCTCAAACATGTGTACAACGATCACGTCAATACGGATATGACTTATACATGCTTCAAAAACATGTGCATGAAATGCTGGAATTCCGACAAGTATGCATTTATCACGATCGACAAGGATAGCAATATGAACGAGGGTCGATATAGGCAAGGTTTTGATTATTTTCTCACCATTGATAAATGACTCGTCGCTGGTGGTTCAAGAGGCAGTATTGTGCACGCGTCGACAGTGACAACATGAAGAGCGAACAACTGTTGAGAGAAAAAGATATATTGCGTGAAATTGCCAAGGCGAGCGATGCAATCAGACGAAAGCATCGAATGATGAAAATCGGCAAAGAGAGTGATGAGCAGAGAATGCAAGATGTCTTCAAGCCTATAGTCAGACCATTGGAGAAATTGGTGTCGTACAGAAACGGTGAGGTGGCAAAGGAGGAAATCAAGGATGAAAATGCTAACGATAAAGAAGGAGATGCGATAAACAGTGTGAAGCATGAATTGAAGAACGAGACACACGATTCCTTCAAGAGTGAAACACAAGATTCTTTCAAATTGATATATGAAGATGATGATGATGACTCTCAAAATGTCGATGAATTAATCACCGAATATCCCCTGTTGTTACGAACAAATAGAAAAGCAAGCCTGGATGTATCATATGGTGTGCGGAATCTTTCAAACAACCGATTAATGATTGGTGATTCTCCGATAAATTTCGACTCTCAACATGTTCGTGTGGGAGATGTGAATTATGCGAAAACTGTTGGATTAACTGAGCTGCTGTTTAAAAAAGTGCCCAATATTGAAGCTCTCACACCGGACGATTTAAAAAACTATGAAAAGATTGTCATCGCAACGAACGCTCAAAAAAAATGTTATAAGCCTAGTGCGGCTATACGACGTAATACCTGCCATCAATTCAACACTTATATTGCAAATATAGCCGATCATCACGTGGGAAAGGGTATGCCAACGTATAAGCTGGCTAGAAAAAACGCCCAATTCGACTATGTATATTGGGACAATCCCAATGAGCTGGTAGATCGTCTTCGTCTACTTTTGGCGTCACAAGCAGCCGGAAACTCTGCACATTCGAATGAAATTATATCGATTATCGAGGAATTGCGTGAAGCTGAAATCATTTATTAACTCGACATCGGAAATTTTACACATTCTCAACATGAGTGTCGATGTGTTTGGACGCCAGTTGAATAAGAGTCTACTCCTCAGTCAGCAAAGACCTCCAGGCAGACCGGGGATTGGATTCAAAACTACCGCAGATGGTTATTATGACTTGGGGCAGAAACGTTTGTGTAACATTGCCAATCCGGAAGGACAGGACGATGCCATCACTCTAAGTGCTTTGCATAAAAGATCCCGAACTATCGTTAAGAACATACGGCGAGAAATAAATGAGAGTAATCAGTTGCTGGTTAATGGACTCGAAGTTGCGATGAGACACATTGCAAAGACACTCGAGGCCGATGTCAAAATTCTACAAGATTTGGTGATTCGTAATTCTCACATCATTGCTGAACTGGATGCGCGACTGCATGGACTGGAAAATGAACGAGAAAAAGAACGCTCTCGTGCGGGAACTGCATAAGCCTGCACGACGAAACTATCCACGTCGATATGTGGACATCCGTTGTTTGGATGAAACCTGGCAAGCTGATCTCGTTGATATGTCATCGTACGCGCATCAAAACACCAAACATAAATTTCTCCTCACCGTCATCGATACTTTCTCAAAATTCGCCTGGGCCGTACCAATGCTGAATAAGAATGGTAAAGATGCAGCAGCCGAAAGGAAGTCGATACTCGTTAAGGGACGCATACCACAGCACTTGCACGTCGACGAGGGAAAAGAATTTTACAATTGTCACTTTAAATCCCTAATGAAAAAGTATAATATTCACATGTATTCTACATACAGCAATTTAAAGGCATCCATTTGCGCGCGTTTCAATCGTACATTGAAAAATAAGATGTGGATGCAATTTAGTCTTCGTGGTAATTATACGTGGTCGATATTCTCGATAAGCTAGCAGCCGAGTATAATGATTCTGTGCACCGTACTATCAAGATGAAACCGAGAAATGTAAATGCGGAGAATGAAAAGGAAATATTGCAGCAAGTTTTCAATAAGACTCAGCCGCCAATAAAAACACCACCGAAATTCACCATTGGCGATAAAGTGAGAATCAGCAAATTTAAGAGGGTTTTTGAATAGGGTTACACGCCAAATTGGACAACAGAAATATTTACGGTATCTCGCGTGAAGAAAACGCATCCAGTGACGTATCGTTTGAAGGACCATAAAGATGAACCCATCGCCGGTGGTTTCTACGAACAAGAGCTTCTCCGTGTCAAGTACCCCGATATCTATCTCATAGAAATTTTTTTGAAGAAGCGCGGTCATCGAATGTTTGTAAAATGGCTGAGTTTCGACGATACCCACAATAGTTGGATAAGTAAATCTGATTTGTGGTCGACAATAAAAGAGACCAAAAAACATTTAGACTTTTATGACTCTCTTTCTACCCGTCAACGTGGTGCGCCACAGCAGGCGTTTTCTCTCCCTCTAATCCCTTCTTCCCCCCACTCTCGAAAAGTGTATGCGGAAAATAATGGGTACACATGGATTACAAACGCCGTTTTCTTTACTTACAAAAATCCATTTTTACAAAATCAAATATTTACAACAAACAAGTTTTACATCGAGTTAATATTTACAAAAAATATACACAATTTTTACAAGTTTTATACATCAAGTATTTACAAAAATGTATATAATTTTACATCGAGTTTATATACGAGATAGTTTTTTACAACGGTATGCTGTAATGCCCCCATGGTAGGGTTTCACAGGTCCCAGGTATGATATACCGCTTATCATCATGGGGACTTAGAGCGATTTTCGTCTCACGAATGGTGTAGACCTTGTGCAACTTTGATCGAATACACTTTGACTACGCATCATTTCAATGTCTTCCTTCAAGCATCGAGCACAATCATCAAACATGATTGTCTTAGCCACGACACTGCTCTTGACACCTTTAACTTTTTTAGATTCCTTCTTGCACTCGACACGTGTCGAATACATTTTCGATCGAAGTCCAATGAACTCGGTCATAATTGCACCATTGCATTCATCTTTCACGAGACCGGGTACCTTCTTGTTGACAAGCGGCATACCATACCTATTGTCCGCTGAATAGTCGCTCGTATCAAATTTTTCAATATCGCACTTCATGTCTGCATATACATCTTCGCTCTCAATGTCATATATGAGGCTATCTGTATCGCTATACATGATTTTACATTTATCCCGATAAAGAGGTACCATATACCCGTGATGAAATCCATACAAGCACGTTTTGGATACGTCGAGTATGCACATACCCACACAGATCGGCTTATTGAATTTCACCTCGAGATTACGCAATTCTACGGCAACGAGGTTTTCGGAAAAAACGCTTCGGCTGTGGAAGTTTGGCTTCGCAATCATTGCCTCCTTGCCATACCTACCCTCCCATTTTGTCAACAGCTTTTACATCTACATGATTGCGCACATTCTCCATCGTTTTGCCAAACACCGCATTATTCATCAATTTGAATAAATTCTTTTCAAAATTGTTTTTGGCCAGCATTCGAAACTGAGTATTTAACTCAATATATGAACGTAGCCATGGGGATTGTGTGAACTCTAATACCCTATGGGTTTTCGCGAGGCAAAGCCCATGACGTAAACACTGTTGTAAATTTCTGTAGTGAATGATGTGGCGTTTTTTATCGCAGACGGTTGCTAGCAGCTTTTCCTGCTGCTTACCCGGTGGTTTTTCGTGTATTGGGCAAAACGGCAGGTCTTTGTGCGCATCATGTAGAGATTGCGGATATTCCAAGTCGACCTCAAGGATGTAGCCTGTAGGTGAATCTAGCGCGATGGATAATGGATCAAAATTGGATACGTCGTTGACCCATCGAAAATCTGCATATGGCAAAGGTTGACACATTGACCATCCATATAAATTGTTGACATCAAAATACATCAAGTATGATGATGCTTTCGATAGATCAAACGAATTCATGTACTTTTTATTAGCACGTGCATATCGGTTTGAGCATGGACTAAGACCACCGCGTATACCTCGCTCAACGAATAAAACCATATCGATGTCCGTTAGTAATTCAAACTCGACGTTCGAGTGTTTTAGCGTTGCATCCCAGGTATATCCTGGCAATATGTAGTAATACGCGGGATCTAGTCCATAACTCTCAATGCACGTATTCCGAAAGTTTTCGAAAATGTCTGCTAATAATAAGACATCTGTCTTCAAGTATAAATCGCTATATTCATCCAGCGTTCGAATGGAGAACCGCTCCCAAACATTCTCAGCATGTGCGTACTCGCTCTCGGATACTGTAGCATCTGTCAGGGAACTATAAAATGCGTCACGTGGTGGTAAGCAAGTGTCGCCCAACCTGCTCACGTTGTCAATATACTCATAAGGGAAGACCCCTTTTCACGTCAGCAAATTGAAATTGTCTGTCGAAAGATTTGGAAATTGCGTACGTAATATTTTGAGTTTGTCCTCGGTCAAAAATGAGGCTAATTTGTCGAGACTGGTGTTGAGGAATTTGTATGAATCGATGAAGCGCAATTGGATTTTATGTTTAGAATCGTCTGTAATTTGAACGTGCTTCGTAAAGGAGATGTATTTCTCTTTTGTGATTGGAAGCACATCGGTTTTACCTTCGAACGCTGTGGCTACTTCCTTAATAATAAAATGCGCATCGTAACCCGATAAATTGTGGAGAACTACTGGAATGAAGAATGACTGTTTGTAATTTAAATTGCAATTAGAATGGGCGGGGCCTCTATAGCGTCCAGTCAGATGGCAATGATCTCGAACTCGTTTATTGCTCCACAATCGACCTCGTGCGATTGCAATTTATCCTCGGATCCGAAGTGATGCAGACACCTGCAAAAAAAAAGATTAAACATTTTTTTTATTTTTTTAAATTTTTTTAACAGATATAATTACGTATTAATAAGGTTAAATTTACACACCGATCGCAAATATATTTTTTATGCTCCATTTTTCTCAGTTGTGCCCTCACGAGTCTCGACAGGTTCTTGATCCATGTGAAATGCCCCACATTGTTGTCTTCAGTATCTTGCATGTACAGCAAATTGATATGCTTTTCCTTCTTGTGTTGAGTGACCCGTATTGGAGCAATGTCCTTTTTTGTGGTGGTGGTATACACGTTGACGGATACATTGTTTTGAAATTCAAATTTTTTAATTTGATGGATGGTTACTGGGAATTCAATATCCTGGAGATTCAGTACTGTCGAAAAATGGGGGTAAGAAGACGGACGGTCACTGTTTCGTTCGGCTGGGTATAAGGCGGCGACTACTGCCCATGCGAAACATGCGTGATCGTTTGATTTCACATTAATCACGGCCCTCTTCATCATGATCTCCCGCGGCAATGAAATGACACACCCAGCGCGCATTGGATTGTACTTATTTATATTGATTATAAGATTAAGTATTTTCCGCAAAGCCCAGCCACTGTCTCGCTCTTGAAATTCGTCAAGTAAGGTTAAAGTAGGCTCCATAACGCGTTGCTGGTACCACTCATTCAAATCGCTTGTGTTAAATAATTCACAGTTTAGCGTGTTGACACTTTTATTAGCATGTTTGTCACCACTCGCGAATTCACCATTGAACACTGTATTAACTTTAACGCTATTGTGTTTGGAAATAGTATTTTGCACATGTAGAAGGACGAGGTCTCGAGCATCTTTGAGAAATTGTTGTGGTTCGATGTGGTTGCGATTGATTACGGAACCGGTCAATATGCGACTATTGAAGGATGTGTCAATCTCTCGCCAGATTAGCCCATGATCATCGTGTCCTGCACCCGTGTGTATAAAATGATTATGCACAGAATTCCTCAACCCTTCCAGCCGCGCTATTTGGGCTATCAATGACTGTTGAAGTCCAATTAATAGTCGCGGGCGCTTAATCCGGCTTTGCGTTTCCAATTCTTCGATAAACTCAACGCACCGTTGTTCCCACACAGCAAAATCTTCGATTGAACTCAGGAGGGCGGCTTGGTCATGCAAGATTTGTTCTGACTTTTCCGCGTTGTTCTCCATATTTGATGAAACGAGGCTTCCCAAAAGAGATGATGTTCACTAACTGACAGCTCGATCCAAAGTGTGAACAGTTTTGAGCGCGGCAGATCATTAAAAATGGTTTTCCCTTTTATACATTTTTCGTCTTTCCCTACCATCTCGGAAAATATCACCAACCCACCAGAATTTTCTAATATCGCGTTGGATTGCCGAGAAAAATAAAAACAGAGCATCTCAGTCGAGATGCGTGTAGTAAAAAAAAACATGGGCTCCCCATCAGCGCTCAAGTGGTCCACGGTCGAAGCCTAAAGGCCTTTATCCATAGATCTCCGAAAGTTTATAGTTTTTTTTAAATAAACACCCCGTTATCATATATGCTTTGAATAGCGGAGCAATAAAAAAAAATTCGAATGACTTGGAGAGTGGCGTTAACGAAGAAAGAAAATCCTTAACCATGGGGCTAACTTGTCCAGACCTGCATGATCTCAAGTGTCGGGGCATCAAGGTTTGGCGTTGCACTCTCTGTATATGTTATCGTTCGGAGATGAAAAACTAAAGCCCTGTAGAATGGAAATGCATTTTATTCCCGGATCACCATCTTCGTCGTAAAATTTTATGGGTTTTCAAGTGTCAACCTATGGAATGATGAGGCTCGAGTTGCACATGCGAAGCGATAGGACATGAACGTATAGGTCACTGGCGCACACATGTGTCTAAGTTGTTTTTTTTTTTTTTTTTTAATTTTATTTTTTATATAAACTCCTGTGAATAGTCTAGAAAAAAATGCTCTGCTTGCATATATAATTTTCATGTTGATAATAAATTATCAGATTTTATGGGTTTTCAAAGTTTTTCCGGGACGCTATGATGCCCCCTCCCCCGCGGAGTCGACAGCGCCCCGCCCCCCCCCTCTTATCCGCGGGTTCAGCTATCGCTCCAAAGAAATCATCAACAAAAACTAGCCTCCCCACTCTCTGACACCACCCTCTCTCCTTTCCCTCCGCCGCAGCCGCGCACTCGGCTACCGCATGCCGGATTGACGTCACGCACTCCTCCACTTTGACGTCACGTACCCCCCCCCCCCCCGACGATGCCGCGCACTCGGCTGCTGCGTCCCGGACCCGCCCCCCCCCGTCATGCATACCGCAGCTTCACCGCGCTCGACTCCCCCGCCCCGCTCCCCCCTGAGATCCCTGAGTTAGAACCGCTGTAGCTACTCTACTCATAAGCTTGAGAGGCGCAAAATTTTTTTTTTTTTTTTTTTTCATGAAAGTTGTACGGTAGAACGAACAAACGATCACCTCTCATCCCTTGATGGAATATTGTTGTCTAATAAATTTTCTCAACTGATAGAGAATTCTAATACAAATGAAAACATACGTGAGAAGTAACAAGAAGCTTCAGACGCGCGAATTTATTTTTTTGTGGAAGCTGTACCATACAACAATCGAGAAGTCCCACCTCTCATCGCTTGCCGATTTATTGTTGTCCAATATTTTTTTTAAGTACTGGTAAGTTCTAATACACGCAAAAATACATGTCCAAAGTAGCCAGAAGATTCAGAAAATTGTACAAGAAAACAATCGAGTGACTGGTTGTCGGCTAATGATTTTTTTGAGCACTAGAGAGTTTTAGTAAACATGAAAACGTCTGTGAGAAGTAACCAGATTTTTCAGGCGCGCGAAATAATTTTTGTATGGAAGCTTCACCATACAACAATCCAGTATTGCTTTATTTCACTCTCTGCTGATTTTTTATGGTCTGATATTTTTTTTTTTGAAAGTACTAGAAAGTTTTAGTAGACATAAGAACATATGTGAGAAGCATCCAGAAACTTCAGAGACCCAAAACAATTTCTATCAGTGAAGATCTACCACAAAACAATCGAGCATTGTCCCCTCTCAACCCATGCTTATTGTTGTCTAGTATTTTTTTTACTGTACTAGAGAGTTCTACTACATATCAGAACGTATGTTCGAATTAACAAGAAGCTTCAGACGCGCGAAACCATTTTCTTTATGGCAGCCGTACCATACTACAATCACCAAGTCTCACTTCTCATCCCTTGCCAAATAATTGTTGTCCAATTTTTTTTTTTAATAATGGAGATTTCTGTTACACATAAGAACATATGTGAAAAATAGCCAGAAGATTCAGATATATGCCATTTTTTTCGTAGAAGTCGTACAATACAATCATCAAGTGTTGTGCTGTCTCACTCTCTGCTGATTTATTAAGTTTAATATTTTATTTTTGACTACTAGTGAATTCTAGTACACATAAAAACACGTGTGAGAAGGAGCCAGAAGCTTCGGACGGACGAAATAATTTTTTTGTTCGAAACTGTACCATAAAACGGTCCACCAGTCTCACCTCTCATCCCTTGATGATTGATTTTTATCTAATGATTTTTTTTTATAGTACCAGAGAGATTTAGTACATATAAAAACACATGGAAGAAGTAGCGAGAAGCTTTAAAAATACAAAATTATTTTTTTTCAGGCTTTTGTACCATAGAACAGTTGAGCAGTGTCATCTTTTATCCCTTGCCAGTTATTTCTTGACCAATAATTTTTTTTTCGGAAGATTTCTCGTATATATAAAAACATATGTGAGAAGAAGCCAGATTTTTCAGGCATGCGAAAGAAATTTTGTATGGAAGCTTAGTAGATGTTAGGTGCGGGAGCTATGACAAGATTCCTACTTTACCGGCCGAGTTAGCCAAGACACGAACCATTGGTTCATGTCCGAGCTAAGTCAGGTTCGGATGGTCGAGTAGGATTTTGTCAGAGCCCCCGCACCTTTATCGACTGTCGATACTTACCGGTCGATGGTAAAGCTCCCTTGGTTACCGGCTGATGGTGGCCCCCCTCACGAATAGGGGGGCACGGAGACGTCCGACTGCCGCCGAGGCCGCGCAATGACTGACAAAGAGTTGTGGTGCTTTGTAATAAAAGGGAGCCCCCCCCCGCCAGAAGGAGGGGCGGGAGGAAGAGTGGGGGGTCTAATTTCTCAGAAAGATTGTTTAAACATTTGTGGGTGGTGAGTCGTCGGGCGCCGTGTCAAAGGGACCCCCCCCCTCCCCCTGCCAGAAGGAGGGTCGGGAGGAAGAGTGGGGGTCTCATTTCTCAGAAAAATTGTTTAAACATTTGTGGGTGGTGAGTCATCGGACGCCGTGCCAAAGGGACCCCCCCCCTCGCCACGCGATAGCTTTGTGACGTGTTGAAACCTGTCAGCGAATGACTTTTCTCAGAATTTGTTTATCCCGGCAGCGGCGGACGAGTGACAGGAGGTCAATATGGCCGCCGAATTTCGTGTCATTTTTTCTACGCATTGTTTTTATCGGACGTTTGAAATTTTGGCGGTGGAAGAAAAGCGACGGGATTTCGTCAGATTTTTTCTATGCATTGTAGAAATCAGACGCTTTTTCGGTGGTCATCAGAGGTGTTGAGTGAGAGGTGTCGACCGTCCGACGATTTGCTCAATGTGTAATTACCCTCTCGTCGGTAAGGCAGAAAATTATCGAGAAATTTGCGTTCAAGATTGAAGAGTCACACACACAACGTCTCGCTGTTTAGAACTCGATCTTGTGTATACAAACTCGACGTTCGAGCGGGCGGGCGCGCGTCCCTGCACACACACACACACACGCGCGCGCGCGTGCGCGCGCGCGCGTGCTGTTATATAGAGATTTTTCTCTCAAATATATTCATCAGCCCTTCCACATGCGTATTTGATTTCGATTCATTGAGCAGTCATCATGGACGATTGCGACAAAATTATCGATACGTTGAAGAGCGCGCGGTATTCGCAGGCGGAAAAGTGGCAAAAGTATTGCGATGTGCACGTCAAGCTCTTGGGGAAAACATTGAAAAAACCGGGGCTTAACGTTGGTCAAAAATTGAAAATTCAATCGACATTAGCAAAGTTGTCGTCGTTGAGGGAAAAAATCGCGCGTGGAGCAGGTGTAAGCAGTGCTGGTGTAAGCGGTGCTGGTGTGAGCGATGCTAGTGATAAACTAAAGTGGGTCGATCTTGAGGCGGCATTTCAAAGTCGGATAAAGACGGGCTCCATTGTGAATTTCGAGCACAAAGATGTGCAAAGTTTCCTCGAAGATGCGATGCACGTGGTTATCGCAAAATTGGAAAACATTGTGCGAGAGGAGGGTAACGTGAAGGTGAATGTGACATTAGCGTGCAAATTTCGCCTCATGAAGGTGAATGCAATCATTGAGGAGGAAACGACATTTTAAACGAAAAACGCAATCATCTTACCGTCGAGCGATATTAGCGAGTGGTTCATCGAGTACGTCCAAACAAAACTCTCGACGAAAATCGAGGACTTTCAGGAGAAAGAGTCTGGTTGGACATTACATGAAATCTCACATCTTCTTGTAAACATTAACAAGTACGAACCACTGCGAGGAAGCTTATCCACGTACACGCGTCTCCCGCGGGATATACAGATGAAACGGGCCGTCATCAATATTGAAAACAATGACCCCTATTGTTTTCTCTGGTCCGTCACAGCAGCTCTCTCCCCACCACCTAGGGGGAATCCTGTACGTAAGAGTTCGTATCCTCATTACAGCGAGGTGCTCAACTATGAAGGCCTGGATTTTCCCATGAGTTTGTTAAATATTAAAAAATTTGAGCAATCGAATGGCTTATCGATCCACGTGTACGGGATTGACGGCGTGACAAAAGACGGCACTAGTAAAATTGTGCCGATATATTTGAGTAAACAAATTTCGGATAAACCAACTATTCATCTACTCATGATCAGAGCGGAAATCGATGAGGAGGAGGAGGAGGAGGAGGAGGACGCAGGTGTTCCCAAGGTGTATCATCATTTTTCGTGGATTAAAAACATTTCGAGGCTCGTGAGTGCGCAGACCTCCAGGGGAAAACGCTACACGTGGATTTGCGACCGATGTTTGTGCTACTTCATCACAGAAGAAATATTGCAAAGGCACAAAAAGGACTGTAGTAATAATTGCCGAGTTATGTTTCCCGAAGTTACCAACACAATATTGAAATTCAAAAATTACAAGCACAAGGAGATAGTTCCATTTGTAATTTATGCAGATTTGGAATGTTTGCTCGAACCGGTCGCAGCATCGCAGACTAACACTGTAAACTATCAGAAGCATACTCCCCACAGTATTGCCTACTATAAGCATTGTAGTTTTAATGACGCGCTCTCAGAGTACAGAGTGAATCGTGGAAAAGACTGTATTGAATGGTTCATGCGCGACTTGGAAGAACTGGCCCACTCATTGAATGTAATTTTTCAGACAGTCGTACCGATGAAACCTTTGAGCGTTGACGAAAGTCGAAGCTTTAAGTTAGCTGAAAAATGTCACGTTTGTGAAAAATCTTTTGCTCCTAATCAAGTGAGAGTGCGAGATCATTATCATTTTACGGGGAAATTTCGTGGTGCTGCTCATCAAGGATGCAATTTAAATTACAAAAATAGCCACGTTGTTCCCATAATTTTTCACAATTTGTCGGGATACGATGCACACTTTTTAATAGTCGCATTGGCTCGAACATTCGAGGGATCGATCAGTCTTCTCCCCATTAACAAGGAAAAATATATTTCATTTTCAAAGTGCGTCAAAGGCACACGCGTGCAGTACCGATTCATCGACTCTATGAGATTTATGGCGGGTGGCATTGAAAAATTAGCGTCTTATCTGAAAGACGATCAAAAAATAGTGACACGTAAGCATTGCGCTAAACCCAGGGAATTTGAATTATTGACGAGGAAAGGTGTGTTTCCCTATGACTACTTGGACTCTTGGCAGCGACTCGATGAGACGGAATTGCCCGCTAAAGATAAATTTTTCTCTCGACTCAATAATGAGGATATCTCGGTGGACGATTACGCACACGCTTGCAAAATTTGGATAGTCTTTGACATTAAAACGTTGGGGGAATATTCCGACTTGTACTTGAAAACCGATGTACTCCTACTGACGGACATATTTGAAAATTTTCGTCAAAATTGCATCAGCACATATGACCTCGATCCATTGCATTATTTCACCGCTCCCGGCCTATCCTTTGATGCAATGTTAAAATGTACCAATGTCGAACTCGAACTTTTGGTCGACGTTGACATGTTGATGTTCATCGAGAGAGGTATTCGCGGTGGAGTAGCGCAGTGCTGCAATAGGTATGCGAAAGCAAATAATCGCTACATGAAAGATGATTTTAATGCAAACGAGCCAGAGTCATACTTAATGTATTACGATGTTAATAATCTGTATGGTGCAGCTATGTGTGAGTCACTGCCCTACGGCGCGTTTGTTTGGGTAGACGATTTCGAGGAACGTATCGAGAGTATTCCAGATGACGGTGAAACGGGATACATTCTTGAAGTTGATTTAGAGTATACACACACACGCGCGCGCGCGCACACATACACACGCGTGCAAACACACACACACACACACACACACACACACACACACACATGTACACCCGCTCGTAAATTTATATACTGTTGTCTCCATTTACCAGTGGGAACGTACACGCGACGGTGTCCCATTTGGGGTTATGGTCAATTTCAACCATCGCATGCAAACGTTTTTACAAAATATAACCCCCCCCCCCCCTTCAAGATTGAGCGTCTCAGTCAATTAGATTAAATTTGAATTGTAATCGAGGAGTATGTGAAGAAGTTGTGAGTGATTACATTTCGCTTACATTAAGATTTTTTTCAAATTCTAAATGGTGGGGATTCGCCAACTAACGCATGAATTAGTTTTACAAAATATACCCCCCCCCCCGTAATATTGAGCGTCTTCTTCAATTAGATTTAATTTGAATTATAATCGAGGAGTATGATGGCACGTTAGTATGAATTAGCGTCGTCATTGGCCGTTTTACAATGTAACTTAGACATACTAGTGAGTAGGTATTATTTATTGAATTCAATAATGCAGAAGTTGCGAGTGATTAGATTTCCCTTAATTTTAGTTTTTTCTCAAATTCTAACTGGTGTATGGATTCGCCAGAGTAAACGGAGAATGAAAAGGTATGTATTCAGTTTTTGATCTTACGCAATGTTAAGTTATGATTTTACGTGATAATTGTGTTTATCTTAATTTGTGAACGTTGAGTTCGATGAGGCGTGTTTAAAGTGTTTGAGGAATAGTAGTTGTCTCGGGGGGGGGGGGGGGGGGGATTTGTTTTGACCAATAGCTAGCGAGTAGTGCGTTTACTATTGGCAGATTTGGCTAGGGAAGGGGTGGTTTCTGTTGGTTCGCTGAGGTGGCTGTTTTCGGGTTTGGTGGGGTATTTTGTATTTAAGGTGGGATCTCGCGTAGGCTTCAAATATTTCAAAACCGTTCAGCTTTCGAGTCAAAGGCTTTATTTTTTCCTGTTTCTTCACCATGGTCATCGAAAAAGTTCAGCGAGTGTGCGTTTACATGGTGGGTATTTGTTTGTGCCGTTTTTTTTCCCTCTTATTTGAGGGAGAAAATATAATTGGATTTTATGTACGTGATTGGGTTTTGTTATAGTGTCGTTCATCGAAGCGGCTCAAGCCCGCCGGAAGGAACGCCGCGAAGTTCGCGAATCACTTATGGCCTTGGACCAGGGGTCCGATTTCGATTTGTATCGCATCCGGTGGATGTTTGCGGGACGCTGGGGTCAAGTTCATCCTGAGGACGATTGGGATCACCCGGCGTGGTCGGCTCCGGAGGGCATCTTGGCAGCTTATGACAATTCGTTTGGGTGATTCGGCCCGGTTTTATTTACGGTCAGCCCGCTGTTTGTCCGTATCTGACGCGTATTGCCTGATTTGTATAAGAATAAATTGTATTATTTCATTGAGATTTGATGTCAACCCTTTTTCCCCTTTCTGCGGCGCGAAATTTGTTTTAAACTTTCCTTGGATATGATCGAAGGTTCCAGAGCTGAAGTTCGATCGGTTCTGTTCCTCCCGCTTCCATTGGTGATGGGCCTGTTATATATGGGTTCGTTTGCCCTGGCTCTTGCAGAGATTTCAGCGGTGGTTGTTCTTTGAGAAGATTTCAGCGGTGATCGTTCCTGCGACAGCATACTTATTTCTTCGTTGCTTTCGACGGAAACTGAAAGTGCGCATCAAACGATTTTTGAAAGACATTCGAAAGGAAGCATTATCATTTTATTATAATAAATAACGTAGGCGGGGAATGTTAAAAAAATTAAAGGAATAGGACAGTCCTTCAATTTGTTAGTGTTTCCTGAAGCGTGTGAAAAATGGTCATATCGAGATAAAAAAATAATTTTGAAGCTTCAATATTCTAGTTTGGAGATCTTGTGGCAAAAATCTTTTGTGTGCTACGGTTATTGCGTAGGCATAAGAAATAGCGCGAGATAAAATTTTTCCAAATTATGTTATTTTTTTCTCAAAGGATTTCGGGCTGGGGATTTTATTTCCAGTTAAACCAATGCATAGGTCAGTTAGCTTGTTTATTCAGCTTCAATGTGGATTTTTGTTGACCTCTCTACATCAATTTCTTGCTGGAATATTCGACGTTGAATGATAAAGGATCCTGTTGTCTTTGATATCCCAGCAACCAATGATCACACAGGGAATAGAAATTTCACACAGGGAAATGAAAACTCAAATAAATTTGCTACAAGACATTTTCATTGATTTTTGGGAGGGAACATTTTTTTCACCCTCATCATTAATTTGAAAAAGTACAAGAAAATAATTTTTATGATTTTTTAGTAAATCTACCACTACTTCACAAATATTGATGGAACGACTAATATTGCCAGGTTTTTTTCAGCTTAATGTACCCGCAATAGCCTTGTAAATTTTCATTCGTTTTCGAGCTAAGTCGAGGGTCATTTTGTAGCTGGTGTCATACTGAATCTAATGGACTTTAATTTTTTTGTTTCAGACAAGCCGTTGCCGAGTTGTGATGGAGCTACCTAGCCCACCTATTTTTGAGGCGTTACGTTAAACTATAGTTTTTGTACTTAAAAATGAATTAAATTTTTTTTTAAATGTATTTCAAGACTTATCATGTATTTCAAGACTTTATCAAGCCCAACAACTTTTATATTCATATCTTTTATAAAATCCTCAAAAAAAATCGCGATAATAGCCTTTTTTTCGTGGCTCCAAAGTAGACTGGCCCCTTAAGAGGAACCATAAACAAAGTCGCAACCCTTTTGGATTTCCCGAACCCGTCCGTATAGAAAAGTGAAAAACGTACCTATCTCACGCTCTGAAGATCTCATTTTTTTCAAATCCTCAAAATACTTCGTATCAGTTTTTGTCTTGCGGAACCGACTGGTTTCGTCTTTTATCGTAATTTATTTTAGGAGATAAATCCGAGTATTATGCAAGACGGAGTCGTCAAATGAGAAACGGAATCCGAAAAACAGCCAATCTTCGAAAATTTAGCGACAAATTATTGAGAGTTTGGTAATAAAAATTTTCCTGTAAGAGTCGATGAGCGTGGATCGACGGACAAGCGAAAGAATGCGCAAACGTAAGAGAAGATTCGAGAAACGATAAGTATAATCGAGGAGAAATAAGGAATGCAAGAATGCCAATGAGCGACATAGTAAAGTAATAACGGAGGATGAGAGAGCGACGAATAACAGGCGACGACGCCCGAAAAGACAATTCACGCTCATTCACTTGTGTTTCGCGGGTCTTGACACACGCTCTGAACTTGCGCACCCAAGATGACGGAAAGCAATAGCAGACGATACACGAAACGTCACATCGCCCGCACAAGCGAGACAGATGCCGATCTGCCTTGCTTGTCGTCTGCTACGCGCCCCGCGCTCGGATCTGTGGACTGAGTGGCGTCGTCGATCATGGTGGACTATAGCCCTATAACAATGCATCGAACGCCCAAATTCTAATGAATCCCATTCAAAAACTATTTGAAGAAAACAAAAAAGCCTTGACAATTACACTCGGGGTACCCCCCTGAACCCACCAGTTCAGAGTGCGTCACTTATTATGAATCACCCTGTATACAGGGTGACAATTTTAAGGTGGCCACCCCTTTTTAAAATCGTTTGGGCTCAATGTTTTGGAAAATTGAGGCGCGCTTTTGAAATAGTTTTTCGAGCCCTCTTAAAAAAAAATATGGCGCCCATGTGAAAAAAATAGATTTAATAGAAAAAAAGATTTTTTTGAAAAAAAAAAACAAAAATGGCATTCCTCGTTGACAGAAGCAAAGTCGATTCGATTTCGAACACGGAAGACCTGGATAGATATTGTTGAAAAAATGTTATGATAGAGAAAAAAAATATAAAAAACTCGAAATCGAACGAAAATTCAAGTGTTGAGTTTGACTTCGGCAGTACCTCGGGAACGGCGGAAAGCGCGAGCGGATTCGGCGAACGGAGTAGGCGCCGGAGCTTCGGCTGCTATCTTCGCGTCGCGGCTGTCATGGGGCCGCAAGCGTCACCGAGAAATGTCAAGCCACAGCTGACGTTTCAAAAAAACGTCAGCTGCTGCTTGACATTTCTCTGTGACTGTGTTTTTTTCACAAACGCTTCTTGAAGCAAGGTAGCAATGGCCAAAGAGTTGTTTTGAACCTTTGGCGGTCTTTTTGAAAATTGCAACTCCGGTTACCAGTTATTAATGAGAATGGTTGAAAAATGTCTACAATTGCTTGACAAAAAGGGTTTTCAGTTAATTTGAGGGCCGTACTTCTAGGAAAAAAAACCCCTTTATCGTAGTTTTCAAGCCGAGGTAGGGGATTCCTTTTAAAAGAGATATCCGGAAATGACCAAAAATGTTCCCCATTCATCTCTTTATCGCTATTATTCCCTATTAGAGCGTAATCTTCATCACTATCATTGTTCATTGTTAATTATTTCAAACAACGCGTCAATAATTTTAAAAGAACCAAAGTTCCCGATGCGCTCCCCATCTTGATAATAATAATGCCGATCCGAACAGTTCGAATTGTGGAAAGCGTAAGCTCGTTGAAGCGTGCACAGTTTCAACCCATAATTCGGAGTCATCGCGCCCGCTTTTGACGCTGCGAGTTTTACAATAGGTTTGACACCCACGCAACCGACAATGTCGAGTCTCTGCTTGAATATCGAGAGTACGCCGCTTTGAGCCGTACTCGCATCAGCCGCCGCCTCCAAAATCCACATTCGATTTTTGATACACCCGGATCGAAAAATTGCATCGGATCGACGGTGCTCTCTATGAGCTTTTTCGACTGGGCTTTGCTGTCGTTTGATTGTGACTTGGTGTGAAAACCCAAGCGACTGGATGATCTTTCCTGTACGCGGCAAATACGAAAAGCGTATCAATGAGATGTTAGGAAACGTTTAAAAATCGTTTGATTATCGATCGTTACGAATGATTTTTGTCGTTTTCAAGGCTCAGGCCGAAATCGAGATCGCAGCAGCGTCTATCGAAACCGTTCACCGCTTAGCCCAACGGCAAGACCGCGATGTGGGAAAAGTGTCCTATGAAACTTCGCTCGAGCTGATGCACCATCAAGAAGCGTAAACAAGTACCAATCTCATTCAACTTCCACATGTAATGAAGCAAAATCATTTACTTTTGTACATGTGTCCCTTTCGCAAGAAAGAAAAACAAGAGTCGAGGATAAAAACAAGGATGGAAATAACAGAATGAACAATACACAACGCCTGAAACTGTTTTAGTCACGACGAGCCTATCGGTAATGGACTTAATTTTTGGAATTGTGGAGCCGTTGGTCACCGAATCCATCGTTGCTTGGCTTGACAGGCAACAACGGTGCACGATGACTCATCAAACTCGCCCAAGAAAGAACGCTGTAAGATACTTTTACATTAGAGAAATAACTTTTTTCTTCGGAGAATGAAAGAAAGCAAACTTTGCGCCATTCATTCACGTCGCTTCTCGATTGGACGAACAAATAGATTTTTTTCAAAATGTAACTAACTATAAATCTTGTTTTTCCCCTACAGTGATTTCCACGGAATGTATACAGGATGTTTCATAATAAGTTACCCACCCGGAACTGGCAAGTTCAGGAGGGTACCCCGAGTAAAACTGCCAAGACGTTTATTTTTCCGTCAAATAGTTTTTAAATGGGCGCGATTAGAATTTTGGCGTTCGACTGATGCTGTAGTGGTCTCTGCACACTGCGAGCGATATCCAATGAGCGCTCTACTTTTCCAAACGTCACATCCGTCGCGAGCGTCCTCGCGACGTCGCTCACGGAGTTGACCAAGTTTCTACTTTCGTCACTCGCGACAAGCGACAATGCGCTAGCAGACGACATTTTTCAGCCATTTTATAATCATCTATCCAACACTTGTAGCTATACTTTATGTTTACTTATGTGGTTAAACGTCAAGAGACATGAGACCGGCTTGATCACGAATATTATAAGGCTAAAGCGCTAAATTTCTCGAATGCTAACGTTATTCCAAGAATTGTTCCGCTGCAACGTTTTCGATCATTTTTTTAATTCTCAAAGTCCCTTCCCGCAGGAATTTATGGAGTAAGCGGAAACCTGATAACAATTTAGCACTGCTATATACTTTTTTCTTCTATGTACTAGCACACATTAGATTTATTCGAATAGTTTTTCAGTACTTTGCACAGTTTAGTAGAATTTAGTTTTCAAATAACCTTACATTCAGTTTTCCTTACATCGCTCGTCGCTCGAGTCGTTCGTCGCTTGCAGTGTGAACGGGGGGAAAAACATTTTCACGAACGCATCGCTGATCGCTCATCGCTCGTCGCTCATCGCGCGCAGTGTGCAGAGGCCATAAGGCTGCTGTCTGCCCGTAGCGACGGCGCTCCTCGAGCGCCGAGTCTGAGCGCGTAACACGTAGCAGGCAGCGGGCAGGGTAGCTAGGCATCTGTCTCGCTTGCCCGGCCAGTTTAACGTTTCGAGTATCGTCTGCTATTATTTTCTGTCATCGTGGGTACGCAAGTTCAGAGCGCGCGTCATGGTTCTGCAGGTACGCAACGTTTGACAGATGACGGCGCGTATGATTTGACGTTTCGCGTATCATTCGCTTAGGCTGCCTGTTAACCAATCGGGCTCGAGACTTGTGACAGGCCGGCGGATGTAACATTTCCCGCTTTGTCTTCTGTCGTCTTCTGTTGCCGACATTCGTGAAACTTGTGATTCTACCGAGCAAGCCATGATGATAAAAAATCAGATTATTCAATGCATTCGTAACTTTATTTTCTAGAGAAATGAAGCACAGAATTATCAACAATTTATTGTTTTTCAAATTTGGATGCACCGAGCGATTGTTCGTATTGCCGTATTGCCGGTACCATGAAGATTCGAGATGGACGTTTCCACGTTGAATCAATAATGAATTGATTCCTTTTCATTACGAGTTTAATCGAATTTTTCATTTTTGATTGTAGCAGCGGTGGTAAAAATTACCACGCGGTATGAGATTATTTATTAAGAGTTTCTATTAGATTTGTTGTCTTAAGAGATAAAAATAACAGAGTCGGAAACTACCCAATTTGTCTACAATTTCAAGTATAGAGGTACAGTTTGTTTTTTTGTTTGGTTTTTCTTCAAGCTTTCATCTAACTTGACTTGGTGTTAGATGAAAAACAGAAAATGGAAATTTCATCCACTGCCTGACTTCTTAGAGCTCTTAAATTTTGCAAACATGCATCTAAGAGGTCTTGATGCATGATATAACTTGAAAAAGGGCTTTCTGTGAGATGCAAAACGGAAAATCGATATTTCACCCAATTCCCAACTACTTAGAACTGTGAAACATTGCAAATATGCATCTGAGAGGTGGAAATGCATGATCCAACTTAAAAAAAAATCCATAACATTTTCAATTTTTCATATAACCAAATCAATTAAAGACTAATAAGTATAAAATAATTTCGATTATTAATAACCGACGGCTTCAGTGATGGTTGTATGCATTTGGTACCATATCCCCGTCATACTCATCACACATACGTCGAGGACCTTTCAGATAATTAAAAAAATGATTTCGACGGCGGAAAACGAAACAAAGTGCCCATGAAATATATTCATTGTAACCAAATACATTGTCTTGAATGTTAAAAACCACACCTCGTCTAAGTTTATAAAAACAATAGAGCGAGCAAAAGTGAAATCGATGATCCAAATGGTTTTCGTGGCTTCAGACGAACATTCCTGAAACGACTACCGCGAATTCATCGATTTCATCTTTGTTAATGATGCTCCTGCCTTGGTTCTCGCTGCATCGTCAGACTTCTCGAAACAATCTAACCGAAAGTAAGATGAAATCGGATACGAATTGGGGTCAGTAATATCAGGGATGATCGAATAAGACCCCTAGAACCATTACGACTACCGATTTCATCTTTGATACGGAAATAATTCTCCTGTCGTCGTTCTCGCTGCATCATCAAACTTCTCGACTCAATCTGACCGGAAGTAAGATGAATTTAGAGACGAGTTCGGGTCAGTGCTATCAGGGATGATCGATTGAGACCCCTAGGACTATTACGACTACCGATTTCATCTTTGTTACGTAAATAATGTTCCTGCTATCGTTCTCGCGGCATCATCAGACTTCTCGTCTCGATCTGACCGGAAGTAAGATGAAATCGGAGACGATTTCGGGTCAGTGCTATCAGGGATGATCGATTGAGACCCTTAGAACTATGGCGACTACTGATTTCATCTTTGTTACGTGAATAATGTTCCTGCCATCGTTCTCGCTGCATCATCAGACTTCTCGACTTGATCTGACCGGAAGTAAGATGAAATCGGAGACGAGTTCGGGTCAGTGCTATCAGGAATGGTCAATTGAGACCCCTAGAATTATTATGACTATCGATTTCATCTTTGTTGAGTAAATAATGTTCCTGCCATCGTTCTCGCTGCATCATCAGACTTGTTGACTCGATCTGACCGGAAGTAAGATGAAATCGGAGACGAGTTCGGGTCAGTGCTATCTGGGATGATCGATTGAGATCCCTGGAACTATTACGACTACCGATTTCATCTTTGTTACGTGAATAATGTTCCTGCCATCGTTCTCGCTGCATCATCAGACTTCTCGACTCGATCTGACCGGAAGTAAGATGAAATCGGAGACGATTTCGGGTTAGTGCTATCAGGGATGATCGATTGAGACCGCTAGATCTATTACTACTACCGATTTCATCTTTGTTACGTGAATAATGTTTCTGCCATCGTTCTCGCTGCATCATCAGACTTGTCGACTCGATCTGACCGGAAGTGAGATGAAATCGGAGATGATTTCGGGTCAGTGCTATCAGGGATGATCGATTGAGACCCCTAGATCTATTACTGCTACCGATTTCATCTTTGTTACGTGAATAATGTTCCTGCCATCATTCTCGCTACATCATCAGACTTCTCGACTCGATCTGTCCGGAAATAAGATGAAATCGGAGACGAGTTCGGGTCAGTAATATCAGGAATGATAGATAGAGACCCCTAGAACCATTATGACCACCGATTTCATCTTCGTTACGTAAATAATGCTTCTGCCGTCGTTTTCGCTGGATCGTCAGACTTCTCGACTCGATCTGACTGGAAATAATTTGAAATCGGAGATGACTTCCGGTCAGTCATATCGTCGATGACTCTTTGTCATCAACTAATGACGTTAACTTCACAGAGCGGTAATACTACCGCTCTTTGAAGTTATCGCTTGTACAAGCATGTCCAGGCATCAAATGAAGGCACTGTACAATACAATTTGAGTACAAAGAAAATTCATAATTTTAATTATTTACAATGGTTAACACGTATATGGTAATTACATTTTGGACTATTTACAATATAAAAATATATATACAATGTATATATAGCAAAATATAAAGAGTTATTGATACATGACGAGACAGAACGTCCAATCAGAGAAACCTAACTCTGTGAAAACTTTCGGTACCAGACATCAGTGAATCCTGAACGGCTTTTAGAAGGGTCCTCGCATCATCATTGGCGGGAAAATTTATTGACTGGTATTTTCAATAATCTGCTATTCATGATTTTTTGAAAGTTATGTAGATAGCGTTAAGTCCGCGACCTTCAAGAACCCAAACCCTTTTTTGGCCATTCGGTAAAAAATGAGGTGCTCTTACGACCGTCCACATAGCAGAAACTTCTTACTAACTTTCCTCCAAATTCTGAATCGTTTTTTCGGCTTCAATGATACGTCCCGACCTCAGAAAAATCCTTCAATATGACGCTCCTATATTTTTTTGTTTGAAGAACTCAAAACAGGTTACCGATCTCGAATCAACTATGATAAACGATATGAAAGAGAGATGTACGCCGGCTACTGTTACAGACCACAGCCTACATTCCATAAAAGGAAGAACTGATCGCGGTAAAGACTGAGTCCACATTGAACACCCTCCGAAGAAATGAAACTATGGGTTCCATCTCTTGATAATGTGCTCAATGTGGGCCCCTTCTCTATCTACACATAATTCTAGTCTTCTAGTCATGTGGGCTCTAGTCTGGCGCAGCATACCGGGCGTTATTGTTGCAAACGCACCCCGTATTCTCTCTCGCATATCGTCTTCGGTAGTCGGTTCGGTCTTATAAACAATGTTTTTTATTGTTCCCCATACGAAAAAATCGAGGGGTGTCAAATCTGGCGATCGTAGTGGCCACGGAATCGTTCCATTTGAAGTGAGAATCCGATCGGGAAAGCGTCGATTCAGAATTACCCGCACGTTTCGTGCTGTGTGGGCTGGGTGTCCATCTTGTTGCCACCACATTCTTAGCCGGACAGCCAAAGGAACGTCTTCCAGAAGCTCGGGGAGACCGTTTTCCAACAATTCTGCGTACTTAACGCTATCCATATTGCCATAAAAAAACCACGGACTGATAATTCTATCATTGATTATACCAGCCCATACGTTTACACGCCAACCGTTCTGCCCACGAACTCCATTAATCCATTCGGCGTTTTCTTCCGCCCAGTATCGAACGTTTTGATGGTTGAACGTCTCGCAGTTTGTAAATCCGGCCTCGTCAGTAAATAAAACGTATTTAAAAAAATCCGGTTGTTCTCCTTCTTGCCCAATGACCCACGCACAGTATTCCAGCCTCCGGTCGTAATCTTCGGCGCGAAGGTGCTGAGTTTTGTGCACGTGGTATGGGGACCGGTGCTCTTTCAAAATTCTCCGTACCGTCTCACGGTTCACATCTGGGCACATAAAAGTATATACTGTACAAACTCGAGTGGAATATAAAACTGAAAATCGTCTACCTTTAAACCATTGAAGTGAGTAAAAGTATTCGTAGTCAAGTAGCTAGCTAGCATTAGGTACCTAGTTGACTACGAATACTTTTAAAATTTTTTGTTTTAATAAAGAACATTTCAAAATGAAGAATTAAAGAATAAGATTTTCAGAATGTTATGAGCATTTGAAAAGAAAAGTCATCACTCTCAAATCTTGAATTTCCTCGAATCATAATCATCTACACATATAAAAGTAAAATACCACTGACTGACTGACTGACTGATTAATCACGAAATCTTAGAAACTATAAAGCCTAGAAAATTGAAATTTGGTAGATAAGTTCTTTATGGGGTGTTGTAATCCGCTACAAAAGATTTTACTAAAGTGGTAAATTAGGGGGCAAAATAGGGGTTGAAAGTTTGTTTGGAAAATGATATTCCTTGCGCGCATCAACTTGAAACTTGGAACATATGTTCCTTAGAAAGTGTAAAGGCGCACTAAGAAAGGAGATTTCGGTAATCAGTTCTCAAGGGTGTGAAATAGGGTGTAAAAGTTGGTATGGACAACTTTCCTTCCGTGTATCCTATTGAAACTCGTTATGAAGACTCCTCAAAACAAACAATAAAGCATATTTCGTGTTTTTAAAACCCCTGACGCGCGCTGCTACTTCTAGTGAAGTTTATATGGGCCAAAATCTACGCGAGCGAAGCCGCGACCGAAAGCTATGATTTATAATTGTTGCATTTGAGCTTATAAATTGTGGAGCGGGTATTCAATAGTAGCGTTCTGATGGGAACAAATTCAATAAATAGTAAATAAATACAGAAAAGATTTAAGAAACATTAATCCCTTACGTGTGGCATGAAAAATAACGGTAAATATTCGAAAGTGTCACTCCTGTCAGAATCGAGCTGATTTTTTTTGTGTGGTTTCTTACAGTTAAAAAACATCATATTTAATATTATTATGGCAGCGCATCAACAAAAACAATGTCGTTCTACGCACCCCACGATTCTACGCACCCATCCGAGGTGCCCTCCGTCCACCCCAGTGTTCTACACACCCTGCGATTCCACACACCCATCCGAGGTGCCCTGCGCCCACCCCTGTGTTCTACGCACCCCACGATTCTACGCACACATCCGAGGTGCCCCTCCGCCCACCCCAGTGTTCTACGCACCCCACGATTCCACGATTCGTGGCCTCGATGCCACGAAACTAAGTGAAAACGTCTCGATTCTGACAGGAGTGACACTTCCGGATATTTACCAAAATAACTATTTGTACGAAAAATGTGATGGATTTTTTTTTTTCATTTTCGCACCTATTTTGGGGTTGTTGAATCGAAATTTTATATCGAATTTTGGAAATTCAAAATGGCAGATCCAGTTTGGCGGAACAAAAATGTAAAAAATGCTTAATCCAAGTGGGCGTTGATAGGTGGAGGTTTTTGGGGTCGCTGAATTCTATTTTGATACTGAATTTTGAGAACTCAAAATGGCAGATTCAATATGGCGCACTGAAAGAAAAAGTGTGATTTTATTTTAATCAAACCTGACACTGGAGGTTTTTAAACGTCACTTGACCTTAACTTCATGTACAAAAAACAAATTAGAAAGAGCGAATCCGATGTGGCCGCGATTCGTGTTTTCATATTGAATTAAGAAGTTATAGTGTCCCGACAGTGTCCATTTCATATAAAACTTAGGTGTGCAGCTTATGGTCTCAGGTGTCCTCATGCACCGCTACGTGGCTACGCACGTATTACATTTTCGAATATGGTTACTCGTCTATACTTATCCATAATAACCTGTACACCCTGATCTGACACGTTGAGAGAGGCATCCTAAGTCTAACTGTCAAGGCTTTTAAAAAAAAATTTAACTGTCAAGGCTGTGTAACAAGCGTACAAGATAATGTATAGGGATAGCCAAGGGCTAAATAAACAATGATCAATCAATCTCCCCCCTCTCTCTCTGCCCCCCCCCCGCCACTGACCCGTCCTACCCCGGCGCGTACACCGGCACGTTTCGCATACATACCAAGGTTTCGAGCGATGCCTCTTGCCCTCTGTATAGGATTTCTTTCAATCGCTTCGATGACCGGACCTCTAACTTCGTCCGCGACCGGCTTCGCACGCGGTTGACGCGGTGCTTTTAAAACGCCGTGCGCAGCAATGGTCTCCGCTAGCCTTTTGAAAAAATATTCCATCGTGAACAAAAAAATAGGGTAGGGTAAGGTGGTGCTTCCATTCGTCCCTATTCTAGAATTATTTCAGCCTTGAGGTGTTCATATTTGCACTCCGTACGTTTTATAATGTTATAATACACTGTGAGCGAAAATTAAAAGAGCAGAAAAATTTCAGAATTTTGTTCAGTAATTTTTGAAAGGTTGTTACTTCGTGAATAGGGGGGGGGGGGCAAAGGCATTTTGAAGTTCGAAATATCGAGTTCAAGAATCTTGCGAAAAAAAATTTTTCGAGCGTCACGCGCGGCTCTGTCATAGGAAGTAGCACGAGTAAAAAATTTGCGAAATTTTTTAATTCAAAGTCGTCCATATACTCGAAAAAAATGTTCCTCACTGAATCAATGCTGGGGTATTTTAGTCAGATTCTTTAGCTTCAATTTGGTTTTTTGGCTCTCCATACGACCATTTGTCGCTGAGATATCGCCGATTGAATAAAAAGTCAGCTTTTTGCTTTGATCATCGATATCTCATGTACTAATGGTCGTATAGCGAACGGAAGGTGGGTTTCGGAAACTTGAATAAGTCGTCCGTAAGTTCATTTTGGTATTTAACATAATTATTTTAAAGTAAATTCCACCACAACTTTGCAAATATTTCGAAAATTACCAATGTTTTCAGGTTTTTGAAGCTCAATACATACCCAAAGACCTGACGCGATTTTTTTATTGAATGGCATAATTTATCGAGTTCAAATTAATTGCATTAAATTAAGTTGATACTACCAAGCAAATATTCATACACCTTTTTATACGCATCGCTATACGATTTTTCAATCAATAACGAATTAAAAAAAATTAAAAACTTTGAAATTCGTTTTTTTGCGACATTTAATGGGTAGTTCATGCAAAATTACATGAAATAAAAAGTAGTGAAAAAATAACGATTTTTTATTTCATCTTAAGGGCGGGGTTAATTCGGCGAAAAAAAGGCATGTTTTTAAGATTTTTTTTTGGCGTAACGGATAGTGTTCGTTTATTGAAAAATTTACATATAATAAAGTAACATTTGAACAACATTCTCCTAAATTTGCATTGCAAAATATTCAAAATTGAGCGAGTGAAAATTAAACCCCGGAGGCGCCTCGAAAAAAAGTTGGTTTGCGGTGTGCACCATAACTCGCAACAGAATCATCTGAAACAAAAAAATCAAAATGCATTTGTTAAAGGAGATGTTTCTCGAGGTAATGACGGGAGGATTTTTTTTTTTTTCGATTTTTCGATTTTTCGTAGCACTTGGGAGCCAAAAACCCGATTGTCGCTAAAAAAAATCGGCTAATTTGTTGTTGAAAAATTAGTAATTATTAAAAAAAACAAAAAAGCTCTCGACAATACCTGGTGAATTATGTGAAGAAGTACTGTGCAAAATTTCAAAGCGATTGGTCCAGTAGATTTTGAGTTATCGTGCACACGGACTTCAAATATGACAAGTCTCAGAAAAACGGTTTGAAAAACGCAGAAGAGTTTGGTCGCTTAGCGCTCATTGCACATAAGTTTGAGAACACTTCTCGATTGCATAAAAATCTGAGAAAATTCATGCATATTAAAGGTACTCAAAAGATTAATTTTGCATAATAATAATTCCAAAATGTTATTAACAAAATGATGAAAAAAAAAAATTAGTCAACAAATTTCCCCGCAACCCAATTTTTTTTCGTGATTCGTTCATTTTTCTGAATACGTATGAATTTTTTCAGATTTTTCAATTATCTTTGAATTTTTAGAAATTCAAAATAAAACTCGATAATTTTCTTATACTCACTCAAAGTCGTCGATGCCAGGTCCGTAGAGCAAAAGGCTTCCATCAAGATGATCGAGAGAATCTTTTTGCGTTTGTCTACGCAAAACTCTTTCTTCGTTACTGTCGTGCGCCGCTTGCTCCTCTGCTCTACTAATTCG
Source organism: Ophion ventricosus (assembly GCA_963932345.1). Classification (NCBI taxonomy): domain Eukaryota; kingdom Metazoa; phylum Arthropoda; class Insecta; order Hymenoptera; family Ichneumonidae; genus Ophion; species Ophion ventricosus. The sequence continues at coordinate 8,885,925 of OZ010720.1, forward strand.
CAAATCGTCAACTTGTCGGGCCCATTCGTGAGAACTTGGCCCGTTTATCAAGAAATTTATTCGGGGTCGAAAAATACAATAGCGCGCCGCGCAGCTGCCGCCCAGGTATAAAACCCGGCATGGAGCAATAGACGCTCAAATACTCATAACTTCGTCAATTTTACTCCGATCGACTTGAAATTTTAACACAATATTCTTGAGATATTATGCATTCATTTAAAAAATGAAAAAAATTTTTTTTAATACTTTACCCCGCCCTTAACCATCGTCAATGACGTGTAAAGGAGCAAGAAATGTGCTTGCTTTAATTTTTCATGACATTTTGACGATTCGGGTAAAAAAAAACGGTTCGGCCGATCCATTTGAAAATTTACAGGGTCTTTGGGCATGTATTGAGCTCGATAAATACCTGAAAATATTGATAATTTTCGCTATATTTGCAAAGTTGTGGTGGATTTTAGTAGATGTTAGGTGCGGGAGGACTGACCAGATTCCTACTACCGGCATTCGTACCGACTGAGTTAGCCAAGACACGAACCATTGGTTCATGTCCGAGCTAAGTCAGGTTCGGATGGTCGGGTAGGATTTTGTCAGAGCCCCCGCACCTTTATCGACTGTCGATACTTACCGGTCGATGGTAAGGCTCCCTTGGTTACCGGCTGATGGTGGCCCCCCTCACGAATGGGGGGGCACGGAGACGTCCGACTGCCGGCGAGGCCGTGCAATGACTGACAAAGAGTTGTGGTGCTTTGTAATAATAGGGAGCCCCCCCCCCCATCGCGCTAGAAGGAGGGGCGGGAGGAAGAGTGGGGGGTCTAATTTCCCAGAAAGATTGTTTAAACATTTGTGGGTGGTGAGTCGTCGGGCGCCGTGTCAAAGGGACCCCCCCCCCCCCCTCCCGCCGCCAGAAGGAGGGGCGGGAGGACGAGTGGGGGGTCTAATTTTTCAGAAAAATTGTTTAAACATTTGTGGGAGGTGAGTCATCGGACGCCCTGCCAAAGGGACCCCCCCCCCCCCCCCCCGCCGCGCGACAGCTTTGCGACGTGTTGAAACCTGTCAGCGAATGACTTTTCTCAGAATTTGTTTATCCCGGCAGTGGCGGACGAGTGAAAGGAGGTCAATATGGCCGCCGAATTTCGTGACATTTTTTCTACGCATTGTTTATCAAATGTAAACCTGTCAGCGAATATCAAATCTGAGAATTTGTTTATCCCGACGGTGGCAGAGGGAGCGGGGGGGATTTCGTCAGATTTTTTCTACGCATTGTTTATTGTCATTGGACACTTTTCGGCGCTTGACAAAGGAGTCTCGCTCTCAAGTGCGATCACGGGAAACAGATCAGTGTTAAAAGACTGCTGTTTATAATATCGTGTCGAACCATGCGACTGCACGTGCCATTTTCATGCACACACACACACACACACGCACACACACACACACACACACACACACACCCACTCAAAGCTATGCGATAAACGTGGTCACTAGGGGGCTATAAGTGGAGCGTATCTATAAAACTATTTGCCAGTATAGCATCTAACCCCCCCTCCGTCAACATGAGTCACTTCAGAGATTCGAAAAATCCGGTTTCTCAAAATTTGAAGAAGTTTGCTGAAGATGAACATCGAAAAAAAAGTCCCCCATCCCCCTACGAAGTTCCAAAGATCAAAGGGAGTGAAGCATGATAATGTTCGTCCCGGGCGATACGGGGCTGTGGGCGATTCACGGAAAAAATAGACCACCAAGCTCTTGTCGAGAAGTTGCCATTGAAGTCATGCGGCATGGAGAATCGTGCAAGAGACGTGAATTAAAAGTGCGCATCGAGAGATTGTTGAATAACATTCGACAATTGAAAGGAGAAATAGACTCGTGGTCTTCATTCGCTCGCGATAATGTTTGAAAAAAAAGTGAATTTGGAGCCATGGAAGAGCTAACGTCCGTAAAATCTCTCCGTCCTCGTTATTGGTCGAGGAGTGCGAGTGGGGGGTGTAGTGGAGGGGAGTGAGTATATAATCTCATGAAGACGGCTTCGAACAATCAGACGAACGGTAAGTGAAAAATGGAGGGGATCAATAAGGTTGGCAAATATGCCGATTTTCTCCCGGCGAAAAAACTGAACGAGCTGACAGCCGAGTCGGAATATCCCATCACCAATATACGGGAAGTGAACACCAAATATGGAAAAAAGTTCGTGATCGACATCCGCAACGAATTCACCGTGTTTCTACCGACGAGGATCAGCAAGGTGCTTGAAGCGAGTCCAGCAACATTTCAGACGATGTTGGCAGCAGCGTACAAAGGCGATCTCTGCATGGTGTACATCGGTGGAAAGTTTCACGGCATGGAATTCAAAAATGTGTCGAGCGAACCTCGCGATCGCGGTGACGATTGACATCAAGTGAATTGCGAGTGAAGAAAAAAAGTGAAGAAACTTGTCGCCCGAGTCGCTGTGGGGTCTCAAATTCACCGAGTCGCTGTGGGGTCTCGAATTCATCGAGGGTCGGACGATGTCGGCAGAGAAAATCCGGACCAGCGAACTTTGTCAACGTGGATCACGGCCGATTTTGCCCCCAGCAGCAGACATGTGTGTTTCACCAAAGCGCTTGATCCAGAAGCTGCGCCTAGAGATCTGACGAGAAGAAGAAATCTACGAAGCCCCCCCAGCTATTTGGAGAAAGTTTGTGTAAATAAGAAGAAGAAAAAAAATATGTTGTAATGAATAAAAAAAATTATTTTCTCATATCCTCTTTCAACCATTTTTCCAGACATTTAACATTTTCATAGGCACACTTGAATTTCGGGTCGAGAGTCGTATGGTAGGGACATCCGTTGTTTCGTAGCTCTTTTGACGCAAGTTTGTGCAACGATGGGCAGTTCAGAGTCTCCAGTCCGATAATCTCCGTTGCTTGGTCGGTGAATTTCTTTAACCACAGCGATTTCTCCAATCCCTTGATGTAGACGATTCGAGCGGGTTGTAAGATTGATCGAATGAACATGGGGATCGTGTCGTGTGGAAAGTCGCCATCTTCCCATCGCAAACCATGGTAATTGCGTTCCAACCACATATTCGTACTCTTGTACTTTGCGGACAGAGAGTGCCAGACGTACGGTGGTTCGAAGAGCAACGTCAGAGGCTTGCTGTCAACACTCGTCACCTCGACAATTGATATTTCCTTTGGGACGAATTGGTTGATCGGTCGCTTGAAGCCTTGCACGTCAACGATGAACTCCATGATGATGACTGAGGTGGCGCGCAACCTCCATTTTTTTATATCAACTTTCTGACCCCGCCACCTATCGGATTGTACTCGACAATACGATCATGGAGAATGAGACAGTATGCGGAAGTATTGGCGGGAATATTGGTCTTTGATTCAAATTCGATGCGTACGTCAACGGGGCCGGATTTGAGAGAATCGTTCTGCTTCGAGCAATCAATGACAAAGAGAGGAGCATACTTTATGAAATCCAATTTTTTCAAACATGGTTCGGGCTCTCTATTGTAGTACGAATATTGAAAGTTTGCATACATTTGATAGAGAAGCGCATATTGGTTCTTTGTGATGTCCAGATTCAAATTCCCATAGGGATAACTTTGCGAATTTAGGTAGAGTTTAACATCGGTGATGTCACAATTATCGAAATTGCTCGCATTTGCGCTTTTCTTATTTTTACGATCAGTCTGGAAGGCTAGAATGACATATCGCGGCTTCTCAAGTTGCGTACATGTCTTCACGGCCAACATGTGTTTTGAGGTCTCGGGGAGCATTGGGTATTCGTACAATTCCCACGAACGGAAAGTCATGGGTATCGGTGTGTCTTTACCGATAAACTTGAGAAGCTGAATTTTACATTTATCGGAGAGTGTCACGTACGGTACGAGCCATTCTACTTTTTTCAACGTGAATTTAATGTCGACGTCGCCCGCGGCTTGCCATATCGCATTATCATCAGTCTTCGATCGAACAAATAGGTCGTTTGACTTCGTCGAACAAATAGGAAATGCCATTATTTGCGAAATGCGTATTGGCAGCCAGTGTACCATCGGCTTTGGTGACTCGCCCGCATACGCGTAGCAAACTTTGACTGGGAAGTATGCATATGTCTTGATGCTGAATGGAAATACGTATTTCATCACTGTTATTAAAGGTTGTGGATGCATACGGCTGATGAGCATGAATCTCATAATGCGCGATGGAATCATCGAAGATGACGGGTGTTTTGATATCAGTTATTTCCGCCTCCATCTCAAACAACATACACACGCAATGCAGATTATATAGTTTTTTATGCGATTTTTCCACGTATTCGGAGACCCAATCTCTTCAAAAACAGCACGTTCTGCGTTGTTAGCGACGTGCATGTCCATCGATTACTGGCCTCTCTCCTCGACGGAGTATTCTTTTTATAAGAGACTCTATGAAAGACTATGCCCATTGCGATTTAATGTGTAGTCGTATGGTAATTGTTTCACCGCGAAAGTTCACCAAATCACCGTCCTGATCCACTATTCGGAGCTGAATATTGTCTATCGTCTTGCTCGCGATTGATAGATAAATTACGTGCGATGGAACCTCGATGATTTTATAGCCTGGTGGTACGGATGGGAAAAACTCGTGGATTGTGTGTACTCTTCGCTCGTTAATATAGGCGCCTGCTGTGAGGTTACATTCGACACGCAAGGCGTTCACTTTGAGAATGGTCACTAGATTATCCGATTGATGCTTTTCACCAGCTCTCAGTTTACGCGGCGAAAATCCTAGCATACGTCCAATAGAATCGGCGGACGTGAAATATATTTCATAATTACACTCGATTTCACTGCGCAGCGTATTGTGGTTGAGCCTAATGCGAATGCTAATTTGTTTTTTTGCTAGCTCTTTTTCCAAGTATGTCGCAATGTCGTCTATTTCATAACTCCCAGTAGGAATGATGAAAACTTCCTTGTCAACGTAAAATTTGTTGTGTCCAATGTCTATATTTGGAATAGAATTGTAGGTTAGGAGTTCGATAAGTCCGAGGGTATAACTCTTGTGGGGGGCGAGTTCAATGGGGGGAAAGTATTGAGCCTCGAGCACAGACGATGATCCCGATAAGGTCAACGTAAGACTGTTATCCATAATGGTGTTTGACAAACTGACTCGATTTCTTCATTATCATCCACTTTTATATACAGAAAATTTTCCTCCTCGTTGTAGTAATTGTTGACAGAGAAACTTGAGACACAAATGACCACATTCGAATGTACCGTATTTCTGGTACCCCTTGTAATTATAATTTACGCTACCCACACCGAATTATTTTAAAAGTTCAGCTGGTGGTTGAAGATTGCCGAAACTATCGAAATACTGGACTCTATTGTCAGTTTTTTTGTACGCCACCCAATGTGTGCCAGACCCCATATCCTCATCGAGATTTACAATCGCACATTCGTGTCGCCATGGACCACCCTTGGGCAATTGATTTCGCATGTAAACTCCACGAAAATAGGGGATTTTCATAATTTTGGCGTATTTCAGTAAATCGGCGTCGGTGAGTGGTCGGTGAGGTAGCTCTACTTTAAGTTTTTTGGCGCGATAAAAAGACCCATTCCCTGTTTGTACGGCTTGAGATGCACGCCTTTGCCCAATGCTATTGCTTCAATCGTTCGATTGTGACGCTTGCTTTCTTCGAGCTCAAGTTTCGCTGCTTGAGCGGCCTTGACCGCTTTGACTATGTTGGCCGTGCCACCGGCTAGCGCTCCCGCAGCGCTAAGACCGGCAAAGATGGGCACGAGAGACGGTAGGAAGCCACCGATTTTACGAGGCACGGGTAACACTCGAGGGGTACGCACTTTGCGCGTGCCACTTGCGACCCTCTTGACAGCTGCTCGGGCACCCTTTAAGGCTGACGCAGCGACTACACTTGAATCTTCACTCTTAACCATGGCTTCTCTCGCCGCATCGATAATTTTCTTCAAGCCAACAACTTTTGCCCCCCTCTTCTCCTTCTTCTTAATCCCCATGCCGAATTTTCTCTTTGTTTTCATGATACCTGTTATGGCAAGCGCATTTGCTTTCTCCCCAATACTAGCGTCCCCGGCGCGAACTCGTTGCCAAGCTCTCTCCTGCAATATTTTATCCGCAGAATGTCTATCTTTGAGGTTTTCACGATTTTTCGAATACGCGATATCGTGCTCCTTGCAAGCTGCATCCAACGGATTTATTCCAGGATCGCCGCGTGCAAGACGTTTAGCTAGCTTTGTGCCGGGTCCGCAATACTGATACCCAGGCAAATGCAATTCAACGGGAAGATTGTTGATCATACGATTGAGGAGACCTTTACCGGACTTGACGCGACGTTTAATCATGATGAAGGTTGACCCTCGACTGAAGTGGTAATCGATATAAAAGCTCGTTTTATATGAAAATTATGTCAGTCGCGACAAAGATGAAGAAGAAGCCGTGTGGAAAGCTGCCGGTAATAAACTTTGACGAATTAACACAAATTCGGGGCGGGGGGGAGGGTGGACGAAAGCGTCATGGTGATTTACTGCCAAATACGATTCGCGCAGTATTCTGCGGTCCCTCAAACTGCGGAAAAACCAACGCGTTGCTCACCCTTGTAATACAGCCTAACGGTCTCAGATTCGAAAACGTTTATCTCTATTCAAAGTCGCTGAAACAACCGAAATACCAATTACTCGAAAAATTTCTCAACCCAGTGAAGGAGCTCGAATATTATCCATTTAATGAGCATGAACAAGTGGTGTCACCGAGCGAAGCACGACCAAGCTCGATATTCATCTTTGACGATATAGCGTGCGAGAAAAAAGACAACGTCAGAGCCTTTTTCTCCATGGGAAGGCATGAGAACGTTGACTGTTTCTATCTTTCTCAAACATACGCTCGTATTCCTAAGCATCTCGTACGCGATAATACGAATTTCATAGTTCTCTTCAAGCAGGACGATTCGAACCTCAAACATGTGTACGATGACCATGTCAATACCGACATGCCATATACACACTTTAAAAATATATGCTCCGAATGTTGGAATGCCAGCAAGTATGGATTCCTTACAATTGACAAGGATAGTAGTATCAACGAGGGTAGGTATAGACGGGGATTCGATTCTTTCCTGCGAGTCAATAAATGACGTGCTCTTTGCTCCAATGCAAACAGTATTGCAAGTGTTGTGAAACTGACAACAGCATGAAGCGTCAACAACTTTTGCAAGAAAAAGACGTGCTGCAGCAAATCGTCAAGGCTAGTGATGCAATTAGGCGAAAACATCGAATGATAAAGATGGGCAGAGATAATGCTGATCAGGCGATGAAGGATGTCTTTAAGCCGATAGTCACACCATTAGAAAAGCTCGTTTCTCACAAGAACGAGATGCCTACAATGAAGCAGGAGGAGGAGGAGGAGGAGGAGGAAATCAAGAATGAAATGAGAGAAGAAGTAAAGTCACCCAGAGCTTCACCTTCAACAGAGATGTATGAAGATGCCAGAGATTCACCTTCCACAGAGGCGTATGACCACAAAGATGATGATGATGATGAAGAAGAAGAGGATGAAGATTATTCATCGGATCGCGCCGACGAATTGATAAATAAATATCTCATATTATTACGCATGGGTAGAAAGAAAAGCCTGGATACATCGTATGGAGTACGAGTTCTCGCGAATGCGAAACTAATGATTGGCGATTCTCGCATAAATTTCGATTCTCAGCATATTCGTGTGGGGGAGAAAGATTATGCAAAAACTGCTGGATTAGCGGAGCTTCTATTTAAAAAAGTGCCAAACGTTGGGATTCTCGAACCGACGGATTTGAAAAATTATGAGAATATTATCATTGCCACGAATGCTCATAAAAAATATTATCGTCCCGACGGAGCTGTGCGACGTGAAAACAGTCACAAATTCAAGATTTATATTTCAAAAATAATTCGTGCACGTACGGGTCGGGGGATGCCCAAGTATAAGAAAGCTAGAAAAAATATGCAATTTGATTATGTTTACTGGGACAATGCGAATGAGCTTGTAGATCGTCTTCGATTACTCCACGCATCTCAAGCGGCAGGCAACTCATCACATTCCAATGAAATCATATCGATTATCGAAGAATTGCGTGAGGCTGGAATTATTTATTAATAAAGCAAAAGGATAGTTTTTTCACACATTCGCATGTTGAACGTTGATGTGTGTGGACTAACCGCGCCATGAATGATGACAAAAAATGGACGCTCGTGCGAGAGCTGCATAAGCCTGCACGAAGAAATTATACTCGTCGACACGTTGAAATTCGAGGTCTGGATGAAACGTGGCAAGCCGACATCGTAGATATGTGATCGTACGCGAGGCAAAACTCACAACATAAGTACCTCCTAACCGTCATCGATATATTCTCCAAATTTTCCTGGGCCATACCGTTGAGAAGGAAGAGCGGTAGAGATACAACGACTGCAATGAAATGTATACTATGTCAGGGCCGTGTACCCAAGAACTTGCAAGTTGACCGTGGAAAAGAATTTTATAACTCTCAGTTTGAAGAGCTTATGAAAAAATACAATATTAACATGTACTCAACGTATAGCAATTTGAAGGCATCAATCTGCGAGCGTTTCAATAGAACGTTAAAAAATAAAATGTGGATGCAATTTATTCTACGTGGAAGTTATAAATGGATGGATATTCTGGATTCTCTAATGACCGAATACAACAGCACCGTGCATCGCACCATCAAGGTGAAACCAAAAAATGTCAATACGGCAAATGAGAAACAGATCCTCCATCGTATTTTCCGCCAGCCTCGAGTAGGAAAAAAATCACAAAAATTCAAAATTGGCGATAATGTGCGAATTAGCAAATTTAAGCATGTATTTGAGAAGGGTTACACGCCAAATTGGACAACCGAAATATTCACGATATATAGAGTGAAGAAAAGAACGAATCCAACGACGTACAATCTCAAGGACCATCGGAACGAACCCATCGCTGGCTGCTTTTACGAAGAGGAGCTCCAGAAAGTCATGTATCCCGACATTTACCTCGTTGAGAGTGTGGTTAAGAAGCGTGGAAATCGAATGCTCGTCAAGTGGCTAGGCTTCGATGATACGCACAACAGTTGGATCGATAAAGGAGATTTGTGAAAAAAGTTTTTTTTTTTATTAAAAAGTTGTTTTTGATAAAAGTTCATCATTTCCCCAAACCCATCGCGCTCACATGAGCATCCCACACAGAGTCTCGATTCTCATCTTGCAACGGACTCATGTCAAATAATTGCCTTAAATGAAAGATATCTGATGTTTGCGCTTCGCGGTCCCACCAGACGCGATTCAAACACATGCCATCCTCCTTCCACACGCGGAGGGTGTTTTCACGTAGCTCACGCTTATGTGCTCTCACATTTTTGGCCGCTGCTATAAACTGGTGTCGCCATTGATTCTCTGTTGGTCCCACGGTCTAGAAACAAAGATGACATATTATCGGGGCGAGGGGGGGGATACTCGAAATACAGTGCGTACTTACCAAAGTCATATTTATTCCTTCGAAAACGATAGAATTACCTTGAATGTGGAAAGACATCTGGGAAAAAAAGAGAATTGTCAAGCGGGAAAGTAATTTTGACTTATGGTCGCTTCTGAATAAGACTGTCAAACCTTGAGAGAATTTTCGTCCAATAGAGCTCGGGTGGGGGGAAGAAAAAAATTATTCCTCGTCGAGGTTCCAAAATTCTTCGACTTGTTGCCTTCGCGCCAAATCGCCAAAAGCACACGATTCGTAACCTGTCGAAGAAAATGCGTTTTATGTTCCAAAATTTTTTTTTCCGAAAATGTTTCTTTTTTACCTGAATCTTCACTGTCTTCTTCAATAAGATCTTCGCTCGTAAGTACGCTGGCTTCACTCGATTCGTCGTCGTCACTCTCGTCAGCGTGAGCGGGCTCGTCAAGAGGTTCGTTGTGCACGTCGATGCGTTGAATGGGCGCACAGTGAATCCACCCGTTGACATCTACTGTACAAGAGAACGTTGGCTAGGGTTCAACGGAAAAATCCTCGCCTTGGGTCTTTGCCCCTTATGACGTTGCACCAAAAAATCCCCCCCACTTACTTGATGGTTATTGTGGTGGTTCTCGCGATGGTGGAAGCGAAATTGTTGATGATGATGATGATGATCTACGAGCGTTGATTCCCGATGGTCCAGCTACAGCACCATCAGATTGCACAAATTCATCAGATGGGTTTTTTGAACACGATGGCGACTCGACGTCCGAATCAGATTGCTCATATTCATCGATTACACGCGATCTTTTTGATGGTGGTGGTGGTGGTGATGAACAAGATGATGATGATGATGGTGGTGATCGTGGTAAGGACTCTTCGTCACTCGATTGAAGAAGACAAAGTTTTGCTAAAAAATGTAATATCTGTGTGTGTGTGTGTGTGTGTGTGTGTGAAACAGAAAGAGAGAATTCTTACCGTATTCATCAACGATGGGCGCAACACGATCCGATTCTTCCCAATTTCGTCGTTTGATTACACGCACCACAGAATGTAAAAGACCGAAAGTGTTTATCAGACCTTTGTCAAACGCATCAGCAAAGTCTTCTTCTCGCGCTCCCTTCAAAACTTTTCGTAATTTCCGCCAAATCACTGAAGGTGGAAGATAATGCAAATCTTGTAATCTCAAGTCTGGCCAGCGATTTCGTAGCGAAGGAAAACGCGTGAATAGAAATACTATAAGTGTGTACACTCGATAAATGTCAACCACTCGATACATAGTTCTCGACTGATCCAAAGGGTAAAAAAAAACGTTGTAGAGCCAACGTTTTTCTTGTTTACATTCTCAGACGGGTTCGATATTGGTCGCTTGTTCTGGGGAGTGGGGATGAAAAAAATGAGTCTTCACACACACACACAGCTTTCTTTTTATTCAGTTTCCATATCATTAGAAACATAACCCCATGGAAGAGTGTCCGTGGAATCTGGGATTAGCACTCTTTTGTCATCTCTCCAGCTGAGAGCAACTTTATTTTGCATCGCCGTGTGAACAATGTGTTTTTTACTCATAATCAATTGTTGCGCCTTGACGAGGTTTTCGTGCGCAAACAAGCAATTTTTGAAATCGTCGAATGTGATGGATTTCAGGGTTGACCGCCTAATGCCCTTAGCTCTCTTCTTTGAATGGCCACAGTCGAGGATCTTGAACGAGTACAATTTCGCTCTCAAGCCCACAAATTCCGTCATAATATGGCCATTGTTCTCATCTTTCATGAGGCCTAATACCTTTTTATTTCGCAAGGGCATATCGTAGGGATTGTTTGGGGAATAGTCGGACGTGTCAAACTTGTCAATGTCACACTTGATCGTTTCGTAAATGTCAGGCACGCTGAACTGATAAATGAGACTATCAGTATCTGTATACAACAATTTTGCATGATTGTTAAATCTTTCGAGTATGTAATTGTAGTGAAAATCGTAAATCCAGAGTTTGGAGATATCGAGGATTGAGAATCCTGTGTAGATGGGCTTATTGAATAGAACGCACGCTCTATTGAGCTCGATTATAACGATGTCATTGTCAAATATGGTGCAGCTATGAAACGTTGGCTTGGCGATTTGCGCTTCCGCTCCCCACCGCCCCTTCCACTTTGTTACAAGTCGCACTTCCCGATGTTTCCTCACATTTTCCATTGTTTTACCAAAGACCGCATTGTTCATGAGTTTATAAAATTTTTTCTCAAAATCATTGTTAGATTTTTTTCTCAATTCCGTATTTACATCAATGTATTTTTTTAGCCAAGCGCGCTGCTTGAATTTGAGGATTCTGTGCATTTTTGTGACGCGAAGTCCCAATTTCAAGCATTGCTTCAAATTTCGATAATGAATTACATACTTTTCTTTTCGCATTAGCGTGGTTGTTAATTTTTTCTGAGTGCTCCCAGGCGGGACGTAGTGTTCGGGGCACAAGGGCAGATCTTTGTGTGTGTTGTGTAAGTCTCGAGGATACTTTAAATCAACTTCAAGAATGTATCCCGTTTCACCGTCATCCGGAATACTCTCGATACGTTCCTCGAAATCGTCTACCCAAACAAACGCGCCGTAGGGCAGTGACTCACACATAGCTGCACCATACAGATTATTAACATCGTAATACATTAAGTATGACTCTGGCTCGTTTGCATTAAATCATCTTTCATGTAGCGATTATTTGCTTTCGCATACCTATTGTAGCACTGCGCTACTCCACCGCGAATACCTCTCTCGATGAACATCAACATGTCAACGTCGACCAAAAGTTCGAGTTCGACATTGGTACATTTTAACATTGCATCAAAGGATAGGCCGGGAGCGGTGAAATAATGCAATGGATCGAGGTCATATGTGCTGATGCAATTTTGACGAAAATTTTCAAATATGTCCGTCAGTAGGAGTACATCGGTTTTCAAGTACAAGTCGGAATATTCCCCCAACGTTTTAATGTCAAAGACTGTCCAAATTTTGCAAGCGTGTGCGTAATCGTCCACCGAGATATCCTCATTATTGAGTCGAGAGAAAAATTTATCTTTAGCGGGCAATTCCGTCTCATCGAGTCGCTGCCAAGAGTCCAAGTAGTCATAGGGAAACACACCTTTCCTCGTCAATAATTCAAATTCCCTGGGTTTAGCGCAATGCTTACGTGTCACTATTTTTTGATCGTCTTTCAGATAAGACGCTAATTTTTCAATGCCACCCGCCATAAATCTCATAGAGTCGATGAATCGGTACTGCACGCGTGTGCCTTTGACGCACTTTGAAAATGAAATATATTTTTCCTTGTTAATGGGGAGAAGACTGATCGATCCCTCGAATGTTCGAGCCAATGCGACTATTAAAAAGTGTGCATCGTATCCCGACAAATTGTGAAAAATTATGGGAACAACGTGGCTATTTTTGTAATTTAAATTGCATCCTTGATGAGCAGCACCACGAAATTTCCCCGTAAAATGACAATGATCTCGCACTCTCACTTGAGTAGGAGCAAAAGATTTTTCACAAATGTGACATTTTTCAGCTAACTTGAAGCTTCGACTTTCGTCAACGCTCAAAGGTTCCATCGGTACGACTGTCTGAAAAATTACATTCAATGAGTGGGCCAGTTCTTCCAAGTCGCGCATGAACCATTCAATAGTCTTTTCCACGATTCACTCTGTACTCTGAGAGCGCGTCATTAAAACTACAATGCTTATAGTAGGCAATACTGTGGGGAGTATGCTTCTGATAGTTTACAGTGTTAGTCTGCGATGCTGCGACCGGTTCGAGCAAACATTCCAAATCTGCATAAATTACAAATGGAACTATCTCCTTGTGCTTGTAATTTTTGAATTTCAATATTGTGTTGGTAACTTTGGGAAACATAACTCGGCAATTATTACTACAGTCCTTTTTGTGCCTTTGCAATATTTCTTCTCTGATGAAGTAGCACAAACATCGGTCGCAAATCCACGTGTAGCGTTTTCCCCTGGAGATCTGCGCACTCACGAGCCTCGAAATGTTTTTAATCCACGAAAAATGATGATACACCTTGGGAACACCTGCGTCCTCCTCCTCCTCCTCCTCATCGATTTCCGCTCTGATCATGAGTAGATGAATAGTTGGTTTATCCGACATTTGTTTACTCAAAAATATCGGCACAATTTTACTAGTGCCGTCTTTTGTCACGCCGTCAATCCCGTACACGTGGATCGATGAGCCATTCGATTGCTCAAATTTTTTAATATTTAACAAACTCATGGGAAAATCCAGGCCTTCATAGTTGAGCACCTCGCTGTAATGAGGATACGAACTCTTACGTACAGGATTCCCCCTAGGTGGTGGGGAGAGAGCTGCTGTGACGGACCAGAGAAAACAATAGGGGTCATTGTTTTCAATATTGATGACGGCCCGTTTCATCTGTATATCCCGCGGGAGACGCGTGTACGTGGATAAGCTTCCTCGCAGTGGTTCGTACTTGTTAATGTTTACAAGTAGATGTGAGATTTCATGTAATGTCCAACCAGACTCTTTCTCCTGAAAGTCCTCGATTTTCGTCGAGAGTTTTGTTTGGACGTACTCGATGAACCACTCGCTAATATCGCTCGACGGTAAGATGATTGCGTTTTTCGTTTGAAATGTCTTTTCCTCCTCAATGATTTCATTCACCTTCATGAGGCGAAATTTGCACGCTAATGTCACATTCACCTTCACGTTACCCTCCTCTCGCACAATGTTTTCCAATTTTGCGATAACCACGTGCATCGCATCTTCGAGGAAACTTTGCACATCTTTGTGCTCGAAATTCACAATGGAGCTCGTCTTTATCCGACTTTGAAATGCCGCCTCAAGATCGACCCACTTTAGTTTATCACTAGCATCGCTCACACCAGCACCGCTTACACCAGCACTGCTTACACCTGCTCCACGCGCGATTTTTTCCCTCAACGACGACAACTTTGCTAATGTCGATTGAATTTTCAATTTTTGACCAACGTTAAGCCCCGGTTTTTTCAATGTTTTCCCCAAGAGCTTGACGTGCACATCGCAATACTTTTGCCACTTTTCCGCCTGCGAATACCGCGCGCTCTTCAACGTATCGATAATTTTGTCGCAATCGTCCATGATGACTGCTCAATGAATCGAAATCAAATACGCATGTGGAGGGGCTGATGAATATATTTGAGAGAAAAATCTCTATATAACAGCACGCGCGCGCGCGCACGCGCGCGCGTGTGCGTGTGTGTGTGTGTGTGTGCAGGGACGCGCGCCCGCCCGCTCGAACGTCGAGTTTGTATACACAAGATCGAGTTCTAAACAGCGAGACGTTGTGTGTGACTCTTCAATCTTGAACGCAAATTTCTCGATAATTTTCTGCCTTACCGACGAGAGGGTAATTACACATTGAGCAAATCGTCGGACGGTCGACACCTCTCACTCAACACCTCTGATGACCACCGAAAAAGCGTCTGATTTCTACAATGCATGGAAAAAATCTGACGAAATCCCGTCGCTCTCTTTTCTTCCACCGCCAAAATTTCAAACGTCCGATAAAAACAATGCGTAGAAAAAATGACACGAAATTCGGCGGCCATATTGACCTCCTGTCACTCGTCCGCCGCTGCCGGGATAAACAAATTCTGAGAAAAGTCATTCGCTGACAGGTCTCAACACGTCACAAATCTATCGCACGGCGAGGGCGGGGGGGGGGGGTCCCTTTGGCACGGCGTCCGATGACTCACCACCCACAAATGTTTAAACAATTTTTCTGAAAAATCAGACCTCCCACTCTTCCTCCCGCCCCTCCTTCTGGCGGGGGGAGGGGGGGGTCCCTTTGACACGGCGCCCGACGACTCACCACCCACAAATGTTTAAACAATCTTTCTGAGAAATTAGACCCCCCACTCTTCCTCCCGCCCCTCCTTCTGGCGCGAGGGGGGGGGGCTCCCTTTTATTACAAACCACCACAACTCTTTGTCAGTCATTGCGCGGCCTCGCCGGCAGTCGGACGTCTCCGTGCCCCCCTATTCGTGAGGGGGGCCACCAACAGCCGGTAACCAAGGGAGCCTTACCATCGACCGGTAAGTATCGACAGTCGATAAAGGTGCGGGGGCTCTGACAAAATCCTACCCGACCATCCGAACCTGACTTAGCTCGGACATGAACCAATGGTTCGTGTCTTGGCTAACTCAGTCGGTACGAATGCCGGTAGTAGGAATCTGGTCAGTCCTCCCGCACCTAACATCTACTGATTTTCCAAAACGGCGGAAAACGTCATTTTTTTGTACTTTTTCAAGTCCATATTCAGCTTGAAAAAAAATGTTTCCTGTCAAATACCAAAAGGATCTTATACACGATTCAGTCAATTTTCCGAAACTCACCTTCCGTTTGCTGTACGATCCTTAGTTCATGAGATATCGCTGATCAAGGAAAAAAGCTGGATTTTCATTCCATCGGCGATATCTCAGCGCCAAGTGGTCGTATGAAGAGCGAAAAAATACCAAATTGAAGCTAAAGAATCAGGCTGAAGGACTCACGTATTCATTCAGCCAGATAATTTTTTTCAGCCCGTGCACGATGTGGAAAAACGACAAAAAAATCGATTTTTTTTTTGTCGCGCTATTTTTTTATATCAGAACTAATTGTAAGTGTGACCCTAAAAAAAAATTCTCCGCGAGATTCTTAAACTAGAGATTTCAACCTTCAAAATGCTTTTTCAGTTTCCCCGATATTACCATCTTTCAAGAAGTTACGGCCTTGCAAAAATCACTGCAAAAATGGAAGTTTTTCTGCTCCTTTAATTGTTTTGATGAGTGTAAGAATGATAAAATCATAACATGAAGATAAAATCACAGGAATGAGTTATACATTTTCCCGAGTGTATAGAATACATTCAAGAATCTATTCTTAAAATTTTGTATCCGTGGTCAAAGGAATTTCGGCGATTTTCAATTAACATACATCCTTAAACGTCAGTTGATGATAGTTAAGATGAAAAAAATCGCTATTTTTGTAATACTTTTATATTAACCCTAGGACCCTACACATGGGTACGCCACACCCCACGTAATTTTTACGGCTCTGGCATTTCGGCAGTTTCGGTAGTCACGTAAAAATATCGAACGCATTAGGAGAGGGGACTCTCTAGAGCAGGTTCGTAAAGGAATAATCTTCAATTATAGTTTGGAAGTGACGCAGTTAACATTTTTCAAGAGCCTGGGGTTAGCGTGACCCCACACTTTTTGCGATATTTTCCTCTATGTAAGTTGTCACGGGTATCGCGTGATAACGTAGGCGGAGGAAGGTCGATTTCCTGCGTCAGTACGGCTCCCACGGCCGCGTCACTGGCGTCGGTCTGTAGGACGAAGGGGCGGCTGAAGTCAGGGCGGGCTAGGATCGGGATCTGGGTTAGGGCCTCTCGAAGGGACTCGAAGGCTTCCTGTTGCTCGGTTCCCCAGTTCCAGGGAATGTCCTTCTTCAGGAGCTCTGTCAGGGGAATTTTATCCCTCGAGAGCGTGGGTAGAAAGCGGGCGTATCACCCTACCATTCCCAGGAAGTGGCGCAATTGCCGAAGGGTCCTGGGCGGAGGGTAGTTCAGGATGGGGGCTACTTTTTCCGGATCTGCCTTCAATCCGTCCCGGCCGATGACGTATCCACGATACGTGACTTCGGGACAGAAGAACTCACTTTTTTCCCGGTTGATGGTGAGCCCCGCGGTTTGAAAAACTTCCAGGACAATCCTCAAGTACTTGAAGTGATCGGCTTCGGTGTCAGTGGCTATAATTACGTCATCCAAATATGCAAATACATGGGGTTCCCATGCCGGGTCGATGAGCTGATCCATCAGCCGCTGAAAGGTGGCCGGTGCGTTGGTCAACCCGAACGGCATCCGCCTGAATTGAAAAAGCCCTCGGCCGGGAACGACAAAGGCCGTGATGGGACGACCCTCGGGGTCTACAGGGATTTGGAAATAAGCCTGGCTTAAATCCAACTTGGAAATAAACCGGGCCAGCCGAAGGCCGTCCAAGATCCGATCCATATTGGGCAGGGGGTAGGCGTCCCTCAGCGTTACCCGGTTCACGTCCCGATAGTCGATACAGAAGCGATGCTTCCCACCCGGATTCGGAACGATCACCGGGTTGCTCATCCATGAGCTCTTCGTCCGCTCTATCACTCCCTCCTGGATCATCTTGTCGACTTCCGCCTGTGCAACGCGGAGGAGATAGGGGGATATGGTGCGGGGCTTCTGTCGGATTGGCGAGTGTCCTTGTACGTCGATGTGATGTTGCGTCAAGTTAGTCCGTCCTAAATGTCCGTCTGGGGAAGGGACTACTAACTTGTCCAGGAGGGCCTTCAATCGTTGACCTGCCCAGACGGAGGCAGGCTCCAAGCCTGCAGTCTCGGGGAATACGGGAATACTCCAACGTGGTCCATCCGGTGTCGCGAAGCTACGCTCCGGACCACCGCGGAGGGACCACGTGTCCGTGGAGTAATCCACCCTCATTCCAAATAGTCTTAAGAAACCAATCCCCATCACGAATTCGTAGTCTAACGCGGCTACGCGTACCGAGAGGGATTCGACTTTCCCCTTCAGGTCGAACGTCAGGTTGATTTCCCCGTCCACCGGAATCACTGCTCCGTTGGCGACCCGAACGCCCTCGACGATTGGTCGCAACGGGAGGCCCCTCCGCCCGGCGACCTCTCGTCCGAGGTATGTCTTCGTAGACCCGGGGTCTACCAACGCTAAAAGAAGCTCGCCGTCTACATTCAGCCATAGATAATGGCGAGCATCTGTGCTCAAAGCTCCGATGAACATGTCTTCTTTAGAGACTACGTCGTCCTCGTTGCGGGTTGCTATCTCCCCACAAAGAGACACGTCAAACTCCCTCACTGAGGTCGGGGGATCGAGCTCCCCGGGCCGCGCCCGCTCTACGCTCGTCAGCGCGCAGCCGGGCTGCGGCGGGGGGCACGGAGGCTGAAGAGGCATCTCTTCCCTCACCACCCTCCGGGGGGTGCAGTCGCTTACTGCCCCCCCGACTGGGCGTTTCCCGAACGCTTTCGTTCGCAGTTGCGACAGGAGTTCACGTCGCATCCGGGCCATCCACAGAGGCGACAGAATCTCCCCAGCGGCTGCGAACAAGTTCGGTATAGCCGGCAATTGTAGCACCTCGTGTTAATGCCGGGGAATGCGCCGGTTTGGGGAGTCCTGGGGGGGGGGAGGCCAGGAGATGTTCGGTTTCCACCGAAGCGTGGACTGGGTGGCGGGCTTTTCCAGTCAAGTAGGGACCGGCGAGAAGACTGGGGCGGGGGCTGAGGGGTGAGCCTCTGCGGCGGCTTCGCCTTCGGAGGCGAACCGCCCAGCCCCTTGGTCCAGGCGGCAGGATGGGTGTCTGGGTGAGGGGGAGCGGGGCGGGGGCTCGGTGAGGTCGGGTCAGGAGTTGGGGAAGGTTTTGGGGGCCCCGGAGGATCGTCCGCCACCGGGGCTTCCAGGACGGCCACCTTCGGGCGGGTCTCCCGTTCCGGCTGCTTGTAGGCCGCTGATGGTAGCACCGACTGTGCCTGTGAGGGGGGTCGTCGATAGGCCCTCGCCTTTTCCCTCAATATCTCGCGGCGGCGTCCCGCCCGCTGTAGCTCGAGAAAGTTGGTAACATCCTCTCGTTGGATGTGTTCGGCGAAGTCCGGGTGGAGGTTCCCACAGCAGATATCAAGTTGGGTCGGCAGGGTCAACGGTGGACTCATATGGCTGAAGAGCGTCCGCATTCTGACAATATACTCGGCGATAGGCTCTCCCGGTCCTTGGGTGCGGAGTTCTACCTCTCGACGGAGGCGCTCCTGCAAATCTCCATGGCCGAATCGCTCTCGAAAATAAAATACGAACTCCTCGTATGACGTCCACCCGTCTTTCTCTACCCGGAGCCAGAGCAGGGCTTCCCCGGTAAGGGCCTCGGGGAGCGCCCTCAATAATTCCTCCTCGGAGAGATTCCGCGAAGTACAGTACTCGTGCATCCGGCGTAGAAATTCCTCTCCATCTTCGTCCTTCTTCCCCGCGAATCGAGGTCCGAATTTCCTCCAATGGTCAATCCCTCGGTTGTCCCGTGACCAATGGGTGTCCGAGAAGGTATGCGGGTCCGTTGAAGCCAGCCCCCTGGGAGGGGGAGGGTCAGCGTGGCTTGGCCTGGCCCGGGGTAGTGGTCCTATGTGAGTGCTGTGTCGGGGTTGGGGGCCGACAGAGTATAGGTGTCGTGCGGCGGCCAACCTTGGCTACCGCTGACCCCTAATAGCCCTGTGGCCGAAGGGCCGGCTGTTGGGGAAGCGGGGGCATATCGTGGGGGTAGGATGTGGGTTTGAAGGGCAAACGTGGCCGGCGTACGGTCAGGAGGCATGGTTTCGGGCCTTCGGGGAGCGGGTGTCGGGCTGAGCCGCCCGCTCTCCGACCCTCTAGGCCGTCGGCCTGTGAGGGTTCGGGGCCAGGGTGTTGGCGTCCGTTCGGTTTCCTCAGGTCCCCTTGCCTGTCCTTGGGGTTCGGTCGAGGGCGACGTCGGTGGTCTTCATCTATTCCCCTCGTCGCTCTCGAATTGATGCTGCTGGTGGCTGTCGCACGTCAGCGGACGGAGTAGCGTCGCTGTCAAGGGATCCACCAAGGCGGCTGAGAGTGTGAATGGGGGAAATCCCCCCGTTCATCCTGCGCTACGTCCCATCGTATCACGGCGCCTGGAATCCGTGTCCTTAACTCGTGACGGACGAGTCGATCCCTCACCTCGCTCTCCGTCCCGTCGATGCTGAGGGCTGCCCTGTCGCAGGCCCCCATAAGCTCTCGGAGGGTGGTCATTCGTTCCACCTTCTGTCGAACTCTCCTCTCTTCCGTGGCCATTAGGGATAAATCGGCTACATCCACGGAGAGGGGTGATCGCGATCGTCGCGGGTCATCTAGGGGGGAGGTCGTCATGATGGGGGATGAACATGTGGTAGTCGTGACTGTGCACGTGGTTGCCGGGGCGTCCGCCATTGCGGTAATTTATTTAAACCAAACAAAACTAATTTCTCTGCCGTAAATACAACCTGGAAGTGGTGGGGCAATACTTGAGAACTCAAAGAGAAAAAAAAAAATTTTTAACCCAATCTAAAAAGAAAGCCAAAAGGAGAAAGACCCAAAAAAAAAAATAATAACGTAAACTATAACGTGAGATCTCCCAATTACCCACGTTAGTCTCAATTAATTTTATTTCTGCACTCAACTCTTTATTACGGACGTGGGCCGCCTTTCCCAAAACTGTCCGAACAAGAAAAAAATGTTTAATTCGTCCCGAGAGGAATACCTTCATCCAGGCCTGAATGACGAAAGTTTTCTCAAATTCTTGAGAAAAAAAACTTAATGGAAAAACATGAAAACGTAATAATCAAACGAAAAAGAAAAGGGGTTTGGGGAAGGGGGGGGCCGCTCGCGAGAAGCTCAGCATCACGGTTTTATTGGGCATACGTAGCGTAAAAATAAAAAAAAGGAAAGCATACAAAGGGTCATCAAGATCGGTGAATTACGGCAGTATGGGGGGAATATCCGTGGTCATCGAAAAAGAGAAACAAACAAAACGGGGAATCCTAACGTCAGTGTAGCGTCAATGTCATCGCAAAATCACAGTTCTATTACGGCAATGCCTATGTTTTTTAATGCGCAAAACTCAAAACTCAAAAAAAAAAAAGCATACAATTCGCAATATCAGCGCAGAGCAAAAATAAAAAGAAAAATCAGTTCCAAAAAAAAAAAAGCATCAATAGGAATTATATTTCACTCCCAAAGCCAATCAGCCAATAATCACGAAAAGCATTCTCGCACAAAGCAATATTAAATTGCACTAAATCGGCAACGCGATAACATAGAGATGCTCTTTCTTACTGATGGCCAAAATCCTAACACAAAAAAAATGGGTTCTAGGGAACATGGGAAAATCTCGTCGCCGAAAATACACAAAAAAAAAGAATTATCACAATTGTCGCTCACGCAAAAGCGCCACACAAAAATTCTAACGGCCGAGTACTTTAACACAACAAAAAAAATAATCTGTTGCGAGAATAAAAAAAAAAGAACTTTCCTAATAACTCGCAAAATATACGAATCGTTGGTGCCGTGGTGGGACAGGTTATACCCGTCAAGGGTGGGGGAAAATCGGAGTATTCACACCACAAAAAAAATTAAAATAATCTTAAAAAAAAATAAAAAAAAGATTCCGATTTCAAAAAAAAATTAATAATAATAATAATAATTTTTTCGATAATAATACGAATAATAATAGTCGATAATAGTCGTGGTGGGCACTAAAAAAAACGAAAGTTTTTCGGGCCCCACGTTGGGCGCCAAAAATTTGTCACGGGTATCGCGTGATAACGTAGGCGGAGGAAGGGGGAGGAACAAAATTAAAGAAAATATTTATTTCACCAAAAAAAACAGTTAAATCAAATTTTAATTAATACCAACAACAAAAAAAACAAGGTGACTCGATATAAGGAAAAGAAAGGGTGAACAATATTAAAATGGTGGAATACTGACTCGATATAACATGAATACTACTTCGCATAATAATGTTTCAATTTAACGGGTTTCGGTACACGCGACTTCCCAACGGAAAAATCTCTACCCGTTGTACTTATTTTAGTTGGGCGCCAGCCTATCTCAGGCAACGCGGCCTACCGCGTATGCAAGTTACAAATCAAGGAGAAAAAAAAACGTAAATGCGCGACGCGTATTGCTCCGCACAAGACTCTCGAAAAACAAAAAAAAAGAAAACACGGGAACACCTCAGGGTATCGGGGCGAGACGGGGTTCTCCGAACTCGATGGCCTCTTGGCTTCCGGACCACGACTATTTTTTTTTGTCATACGCAAAAATAAAATTACACAATAAAAGAACGGATAAAAGAAAATTACAAAATGAACGAAAGAATCGACGAAACTCACGTAATTCGGCCGGCGACCAGAGCCTCACGGGGATGGCCACGGCTACGCGCACACGCGGGGGGGGGGGGCAAATTCTTCGCGGGATGGCGGGGATCCGCCACGCACCTTCGTACAATTTTTAACGCTCGATTTCGTCTTATTGTATTCCGGCACTGCGAGGCAAGGCTCCTGAATTTAACTCTACGATTATTTTTACAATGTACTAATTCGGCGACGTGCGAGGAAAGGACGACGATCGTGGATGAATAGGGGGGGGGGGGCGATTTCAAAGTCCAAGCGACACAATTTTCACGCACTGAATTTATCCGGCGGCTTTCCTGCCGCTCTCGCCAAAAGAAGGAAAAGAGAGAAGACTTACTTGAGAATTCGCTGTTGCAGAACGCTTCTCCTTTTACTTTCTCGTCTCGATCTCTTTCTCTCGTTTTCGTATTAATTCTTTTTCGTGTAATTGGTTCGCTCTCGATACGCCTGTTACCACGCTACGGGACTCAATGGCGACCACGCCGGCCGGCTTCCTCCTCGTGCCCGAAATTTATCCCTAGATGGGAAGACCTCCCATCGAGTTTCCGAATCGATCGCTGCGGCTCACTCTTCCGGCCGGCCCCGTCGATCGATTGACTAATCGATAAGCTCCCCGGTCGGTCAACGCGCCAGCCGGCTCGGCCGCGCGAAGGACGCTGACGATCTGTGGACGCTCGCTTTGACGGTGACTCGGGAGATGGCGTTAGTGGAGCTCCGGGTGCGGGGGAATTGCCAACCGCAGGGAATGTTTTTGGAATAAAAAGAAAGATAACGCTTGTTAAAATAACGGTCAACAAAAATATAACTTTTATTCCTATCTCCAAAATGGAGTACAAGTCCGCGTATCGCGGTCAGTCTTTTCGCTTAGCACGTGCACGTCGTGGAGCTTCAGGTAGAGTGTCTTCCTCCTTCGTTCTAGGGAACTAGGAGAAACGCCGAAAGGTAAGAGAGCTCGCTGATTGGCTCAGAAATGAAGCGTTCTTATTGGTCGACGTGACGTATGTAAAATGGCGGTGCGATCGGCACGCCACAGTATTCCCCCCCTAGTAACTTAACCTCTAAGTTGCGAAATGTACAGTCTTGTTTCTCTTTTTAGGGGGATATGTTTTGACAGTCTGTTTCGTGGCTTCGAAAGGGTCAGATGTTTCCGCGCTAGTTCGATAAAAGTCAGAAATGTGCTCTTCGTTGATGATGTATGCTGGTTTCAGTCTTTCAGTCGTCACGTTTTTCTCTTTACCGTCTATTCTGATCGTGAATAGTCTGTCTGTGAGGCGAGCTAACACTTCGTACGGTCCGGTATACGGTGGCTGCAACGATTTGCGAACCGCATCTTCGCGAAGAAAAACGTGTGTACACTTGTACAAATTGTGGTGCACGAACATGCTTTTCTTAATGTGATGTGCCGTGGGTGTAGATTTCAAAAAGCGCATATGCTCACGGAATTTCTCGACAAAAATTTGCGGATCGACCGGGGGCTCTTTCTCCGTGAAGAGCTCTCCAGGTACACGAAGTGGCGTTCCATAGACTAGTTCAGCGACAGATGCTTTTAAATCTTCTTTGTAACAGGTACGCAATCCGAGTAGCACCGTGGGGAGTAAATCGACCCAAAGCGTCCTTGAATGGCACATGATTGCTGTCTTAAAGGTTCGGTGCCAACGTTCCACTATGCCATTAGTTGCCGGATGGTAAGCCGTACTCCTAGTACGGTTGGCTCCGATTAAGTTGGTGAGTGCCTTAAACAGTGCGGACTCGAATTGTGCTCCCTGATCTGTAGTAATAGTACGCGGAGATCCAAAACGTGCGATCCAGTGTGTATAGACAGCCGTCGCTATTGCGTCTGCAGT
This sequence comes from Ophion ventricosus, assembly GCA_963932345.1. Classification (NCBI taxonomy): domain Eukaryota; kingdom Metazoa; phylum Arthropoda; class Insecta; order Hymenoptera; family Ichneumonidae; genus Ophion; species Ophion ventricosus. Next base: position 8,910,235 of record OZ010720.1, read on the forward strand.
AATTTCTTTCAGCGGGATTGCCTCGGGCCAGCGTGTAAATCTATCGATCATGGTGAGGCAATAGCGGAATTCTCGTGCAGGAGGCAAGGGGCCGACGATATCGAGATGTATATGCTCGAATCTGCCATCCGGGACGCCAAACTTATTTGGAACATTCTTCGTATGTCTCTGAATTTTTGCTCGCTGACACGGAATGCATGTTCGGGCCCATTCAAGCACGTTTTTCCTCATCGAAGGCCAGACGAAGCGTTGCCGAATCAATCGGCATGTTGTGCGACCACTAGGATGTGCGAGGCCGTGAACTGCGTCAAAAATCTTTTTCCGTAGAGGTTCCGGCACATACGGACGGACAGCTCCTGTGGAAATGTCGCAAAATAGCGTATCTTGAGAATCCATTATTAATTTTTGGAGTTTAATTGCAGTTGAATTGGACTGAAGTAAATCTTGCAACTCGACATCTTCCTCTTGAGCTTTTTTCAGCTCTTCTGTACTTACGACGACAGGCATTTGTATGGCGTTTAAACGTGAGAAGGCATCTGCGACTATGTTTTCGGAGCCGCTTACATGAACTATCTCCGTGCTGTATTGCGAGATAAAATCCAAATGTCTGAGTTGACGCGGTGAGGCTTTCTCGGGCTTTTGTGCGAAAGCGTAAACCAATGGCTTATGGTCGGTCTTGATTATAAAATTACGACCTTCCACCCAATGCTTAAAGTGTTTAAGACTTTTATAGATCGCGAGGAGTTCTCGATCATAGGTGCTATACCGTTGCTCTGTAGGACTGAGTTTCTGTGAGAAAAAACCTAAAGGCCTCCAAATACCTTCGATTAATTGTTCGAGCGAGCCTCCGATAGCGAAGTCGGATGCGTCGGTGGTCAGAGCCAAGGGCGCGGTGTCAGAAGGATGGTCCAACATCATGGCCTCAGATAAACTCAGCTTGCAATCGGTGAAAGCACGTTCTGTTTCGGGTGTCCATTTAATAGGACGCTTATCCATCTTCCCTGAATTGCGTAAAAACTCGCAAAGAGGCGCTTGTAATTTCGCTGCCTGCGGAAGAAATTTACGATAAAAATTTATTATACCGAGGAAACGGCGCAACTCAACGACAGTTTCTGGTTTTTTGTAGTTCATGACGGCTTCGACTTTGGCTGGGAGTGGCTTGGATCCCTCGTTGGAAATTCGGTACCCCAAGTACTCGATGCTCGACGCGCCCCATTGGCACTTCGAGACGTTTATTGTCAGGCCGTATTCGCGGAGGCGTTGCAATACGAGACGCAGATGCTCCCGATGCTCCTCCGGATTTGCCGAGGCGACGAGAATGTCGTCGATGTAGCAGTATACAAAGTCCAATCCGCGCAGGACGGAGTCCATGAAGCGTTGAAAAGTCTGTGCTGCGTTACGTAACCCAAACGGCATTGCCACAAATTCGAAAGATCCGAACGGGGTGACGACGGCTGTTTTGGGGATGTCAGCTTCAGTTACCGGTATCTGAAAATACGCGCGCACGAGGTCCAAGGTCGAAAATATTGTTTTACCATGTAGTCTGTTGGAAAAGTCGTGTATATGCGCAATAGGATAACGATCCGGAACTGTGATCGCGTTTAATTGTCGAAAGTCTCCGCACGGACGCCAATCACCCGATTTCTTTTTTACTAGATGCAGAGGACTCGCCCAAGGGCTGCTCGATGGACGGCAAATTCCCTGTTCCAACATAAGCCGGAATTCTCGCTCCGCTGCTCTAAGCTTTTCACCCGCAAGTCGGCGAGGGCGCGCAACCACCGGAGGTCCGTGGGTGAGAATATGATGCTCAACTGCGTGCGTGACTGGTCGATAAGTCGTGGACGGCGTAACGACGTCAATAAATTCTCTGAGCAAACTGCCGTACTCAGAATGGCCATCAATCGTGGAAATTCCAAATTCCGATACTCTTAAAACGTCGCCGAGGGACGTAAGACCTGTTTTTGCGTCGATAAGACGCTTCCTTTTGAGGTCGATCAGTAGATCAAAATGGGAAAGGAAATCAGCTCCCAAAATGGCCGAAGAAACATCGGCGACAATGAACTCCCAATTGAATTCTCGGCGTAGGTTAAGATTCACCTGTAAAAGGTAAGTACCGTAAGTAGCAATCTCTGAGTGATTAGCAGCGAATAATTTCAGAGTGGCCGTTTCGAAATTCCGTTGAAAATGCTTGCGAGGGATCACTGACACATCGGAGCCTGAGTCGACGAGGAAACGTACCCCCCGAGTTGTGTCAGTAATGTGGAGACGGCGCTGAGTCGGACTACCGCCGTCGGCCGTTAAAATTGACGGCGGTAATATTAGTTTTCCGGTGTGAGCGGCGTAATTTGGCCCTCAAAGGCGCACGGCTTAACGCACCTGTGAGCTTTCGCCCCGTACCTTCGATGGAAAAAGCAATTGTCGGCGTCGCGCTTGCGGCTGGACGAACGCGGGCGTCTTGGGTCCTTGTTCTCTTTATCCGATACACGAGTACGTCCAGTACGTACCTCTTGAATTAATGTTGACAATTGTTTCTCGATTTCTTTGATGCGCTCGCGGATGTCGGTTTGATCGGATCTTCTAATTGGCGATCTGGGACGCATTTCCGCTGCCATGACCTGCGAATGTGCGCTGGCCTCAATGATTCTATCAGCGATGTCGGCTAATTTCGTTAATTCGACACCTTCACTCGCCGATAATACACAGCGCACGCTCGTGGGCATACGTTTGATCCAGAGAGAATGGAGCAGATCTTCGGACACTCTGTCTGCGGCAAGAGAGCGCATTTCTCGAAGGAGTTGCGTAGGCTTTCGATCACCGAGCTGCATCTCTGTTAGCAATTTGTGTAATTGGGTTTCCTTCGAATCTGTGAAACGCTCGATTAATTGTCTTTTCAAGGTCTCATATTTTTCATTTGTTGGGGGAGAACGTATGAGATCGGAAACTTGTTGAAGGACACCGGAGTCCAATGCACCAACGACTGTGAAATACTTCGAATTGTCCGCGGTAATTCTATGTGAAAAAAATTGGGCCTCTACCTGTGCGAACCATAAGGCTGGATCGGTTTGCCAAAATGGCGGTAACTTAATGCTCCGTACTTCCGATACGTGAGGGAAGGCCGGTGGATTCATATCTGTGGAAACGTCGTTTCCGTCTGGGGTGACGGTGGATGAATTATTCGATCCGGACGAATCGCGATGTGTTCCAGCACCACCGGCGCTCGCGATGCCGTCTTCCCCTCTTTTTGGAGAATGCATGAGCATCGCACACAATATAAAAAAAAATATACACGTTTAGCGTTTCTATTAATTGTTCACGCACAACTATATGCAATTTCAGCAAGGATTGTTCAATCTACGCGTCGATTTACACCGATGCGGCACACTGTGATATTTTGGAGCACGAGGTGTGTCGACGGCGTTTTTCGGAGCACGCGGTGTGTCGACGTTTTTGGAGCACGATGCCGAGCGGCAATTTTATTTAAACTCGGGGTCACCAGAACTGCGGGGGAATTGCCAACCGCAGGGAATGTTTTTGGAATAAAAAGAAAGATAACGCTTGTTAAAATAACGGTCAACAAAAATATAACTTTTATTCCTATCTCCAAAATGGAGTACAAGTCCGCGTATCGCGGTCAGTCTTTTCGCTTAGCACGTGCACGTCGTGGAGCTTCAGGTAGAGTGTCTTCCTCCTTCGTTCTAGGGAACTAGGAGAAACGCCGAAAGGTAAGAGAGCTCGCTGATTGGCTCAGAAATGAAGCGTTCTTATTGGTCGACGTGACGTATGTAAAATGGCGGTGCGATCGGCACGCCACACGGGAGGCGAGGTCGAGACTCCGTGAGGCCGCGAGATGGCGCGCGCGATGACGAATGTGTCGAGCACCGGGCCGACGTGGCTCTTGCCGACAGTCCGCGTGTTCCTCGCGTATGGGTCGTCGTAAGGGGGTGGAAGGAGGGGGAAGGAATAGTCGCTGATTCGATACAAAAATAATTCTATAGCTAATTCTTATAGTTAAGAATTGAATGTTTTACGTGAAGGGCGCGGCGGAGATCAAGCCCGAGCGTGGTCACGCGGGCTTTTCTCTTGTGAGATTCTCCAAGAACTTCGAATTTTGTGTTGGCAATTTTTTTAAGCTTGGTCCATACGGTCTTTTTCAAGAATCAATGATAAAATTGTCCAACATACGCGTAAAAAACGTGTGATAATTTTTTAAATTATTTTTAGTGAGATATGCTAAAACATGTTTCTTGCTTTGTTCGATCCCGTTTTTCATGTTGAAAAAGTCATATTAGGTTATTCTCGCAAATTCTATTCCATTCTTCAGTTTCTCAGCGTTCGATTAAAAAAAAAAAAACTACGACAAACGGTTCGTTAGCAGCGTTGATTTGAAGGGCTGGGTTGCGCGTAACCCCAGTGTAGGTTATTTGTTTCATACAGATAGTGTAGGGTCCTAGGGTTAAGTACTCATGGAATGTAAAGAAAAAAAAATTTACAAATAAAAAATTCAAAATTTCGAGAAAAAAATCCAAAATTTTGAACAAAAAATATCACAATTTCCAAAAAAAAATCTAGTTATCTTTTTCACAATTTCTCATCAACTATTAATGAGATGTCCCGAAAGAAAATTCAAAATTTTTATTAAAATTCTTAGCTTTTTTTATTTAAAAAATAACTTAAAAATTGTGAAATGTTTCTGCTCCTTGAATTTTTTTTGTGTGCATAGAGGCATTAAATCAAATGTGGTGAGATTTTTCCAAAACAATGTCCCGCTTCCCATTTGGAGCTCACGTAATTAATAGACGTCTCCTAACATGTACTTACCGTCGAAAACTCTGCCGCGAAGGAGGAGGTGGTCCAAATTCCTGCTCGTACTCTCGCACACACCGTAAAAAATTATTTTCAAATCGCACGAGAAGCGCGTGCATCCGGAGTCTTTGGGCGTCATCCATGATGTTTATGCCCACAACAAACGATCGCGAGGAGACGAACGGCAAACAAATGCCGATCGTCGTGCTCGTCCGTCGATGAAACACATACACATACACACCAATAATACAACTTACCTCCGAAATTGGCGACCTTGTTATCAATCTATAGACATACTCTCGTAAGATGGTAGGCTTTAAAACAAATACGCAGGCAAAACTGTGCATGCTATTATCGTGTTACTGCCGCCTTTAGGAGGGCAGGCTCTCAAGTGTCAAATTCAGGTTCGATTAATACTGCCTGTAAATAAAAGCTCATGGCCAGAGGTGTAATATATGGAAAAGCAGTAAGATGCGCGTCTTTGCCGTTATTTTTGATAGAAGGTGTTTAATACAACAATCGAGCGTTGTTCTATTTCACTCTTCGCTGATTTATCAAGACTATTTTTTTTCAAATAATAGAGTCTTCTAGTACACATAAAAACACGTATCAGTATGAGCCAGAAGCTTCAGAAACGCAAAATGAATTTTTTTTAGAAAAGTGTAGTGTAGAACACTCTGAAGTGGCATCTTTCATCGCTGGCCGATTTTCTTAGCCCCGAGTTTTTTTTCGACACCTGGAGAGTTCGAGTACACATACAATCCCGTGTAAGGAGGAGCCAGAAGATTCAGACACCCGCACCTAATTTTTTTTTGATTCGACAGTAGGTATTTAATACAACAATCGAGTCTTGTTCTCTTTCGCTCTCCGCTGATTTATCAAGATTATTTTTTTTTAACTACTAGAGACTTCTAACACACATAAAAACATGTGTGAGAATCAGCCCGAAGCTTCAGAAATTGAAAATAAATTTTTTTCAGAAAAGTGTAGCGTAGAACATTCAAGTAGCGTCATGTTTTATACCTGAGCGATTTTCTGTTCCTCGAGATTTTTTTTAGCACCTGGAGAGTTCGAGTACACATACAAACATATGTAAAGAGTAGACAGAAGATCCAGACACGCGCACGATTTTTCTTTTTGATAGGAGGAGTTTAATACAACCATCGAACGTTGTTCTGTTTCACTCTCCCCTGATTTATCGAGATTGTTTTTTTCCAACTACTAGAGACTTATAGTACGCATAAAAACATGTGTGAGAATCAGCCAGAAGCTTTAGAAGTTCAAAATGAATTTTTTTCAGAAAAGTGTAGCGTAGAACAGTCAAGTAGTGTCATCGTTAACCCCTGGCCGATTTCCTCTTCCCCGAGATTTGTTTTAATACCTGGAGAGTTCGAGTACACATACATACACGTGTAAAGAGTAGCCAGGAGATTCAGATACCGGCACGATTATTCTTTGTGATAAATGGTTTTTAATACAACAATCAAGAGTTGTTCTATTTCACTCTCCGCTGATTTATAAAAACTATTTTTTCACAACTACTAGAGACTTGTAGTACATATAAAAACACGCATGAGTATCAGCCAGAAGCTTCAGAAACGTAAAATAAATTTATTATATTTTAGAAAAGTGTAGTGTAGAATAGTCTGAAATGTCATCTTTCATCCCTAGCCGATTTTCTTTTCCCCGAGATTTTTTTAAAAACCTGGAGAGTTCGAGTACACATACGAAAACGTATAAAGAGTAGCCAGAAGATTCAGACACCCGCACGTTCTTTTTTTTTTTTGGATAGCAGGTGTTTTATACAACAATCGAGTGTTGTTCTCTTTTACTCTCCGCTGATTTATTAAGTCAATTTTTATCACCTACTAGAGACCTGTAGAGCACATAAAAAACGTGTGAGAATATTCCAGAAGCTTCAGAAAGTACTAGCAAGTTTCATGACACTTCAGACTGTTCTACCCAACAATTTTCTAAAAAAAAATCATTTTGCGTTTCTGAAGCTCCTGGCTGATACTCAGGCGTGTTTTAAATATGTGTAGTAGAAGTCTCTAGTAGTTGGGAGTAAATAGTCTTGATAAATCAAGGGAGAGTGAAATAGAACAACACTCGATTCTTGTATTAAACACCTTTTATGAGATAGAAAATCGTGCAGGTGTCTGAATCTTCTGGTTACTGTTCACACGTTTTTGTATGTGTACTCGAACTCTCCAGGTGCGAAAAAAAAATCTCGGTCAACAGAACATCGGCAAGTGACGAAAGATGACAATGCACGACTGTTCTATGCCACACTTTGCTGAAAAAACTTCATTTTGGATTTTTTGAAGCGTCTGGCTGATGCTCACACGAGTTTTCATATGTACCGAAAGTCTGTAGTAGTTTGAAATAAATAACCTCGATAAATGAGCGGAGAGTGAAATAGAAGAACGCTCGATTGTTGTATTAATCACTTTCTATCAAAAAGAAAAACCGTGCGGGTGTCTGGATCTTCTGGCTACTCTTTACACGTGTTTGTATGTGTATTGGATGTACACTTGAACTCTCCAGGTGCTAAAAAAAAATCTCGGGGAACAGAAAATCGGCCAGGGATAAACGATGACAATACTTGACTGTTCTACGCGACACTTTTTTGGAAAAAAATCATTTTCAATTTCTGAACATTCTGGCTGATTCTTACACGTGTTTTTATGTGTACTAGATGTCTCTAGTAGTTGGCAAAAAAATTTTTTTATAAATCAGCGAAGAATGAAATAGAACGACTCTCCATTGTTGTATTAAACACCTTCTATCAAAAAAAATAATCGTGTGGGTGTCTGGATCTTCTGGCTACTCTTCACAAGTATTTGTATGTGTACTCGAACTCTCCAGGTCTTCAAAAAAAAATAATGGACGACAGAAAATCGCCAAGCGATAAAAGATCACACTGCCCGACTGGTCTATGTTACACTTTTCTGAAAAAAAAAATCATTCTCATTTTCTGAAGCTTCTGGCTGATTCTCACGTGTTCTTATGTGTTCTAGAAGCCTCTGGTAGTTGGAATAAAAGTCTTGATAAAACAGCGGAGAGTGAAGTAGAGCAACACTCGATTGTTGTATTAAACACCTGCTATCAAGTAGAAAAATCGTGCGGGTGTCTGAATCTTCCGGTTACTCTTTACAGATATTTGTATGTGTACTCGAGCTCTCCAGGTGTTAAAAAAAAATCTCGGGTAACAGAAAATCTGCCATCGCCGAGAAATGACACTGCATTAATGTTCTACACTACACTTTTCTAAAAAAAAATCATTTTGCGTTTCTGAAACTTCTGGCTGATACTCACGCGTGTTTTTATGTGTACTGGAAATCTTTAGTAGTTTGGAAAAAAATAGTCTTGATAAATCAGCGGAGAGTGAAATAGAATAACGCTCGAATGTTGTACTAAACACTTTCTATCAAAAAGAAAAATCGTGCGTGTGTCTGAATATTCTGGCTACTCTTTACACGTATTTGGATGTGTACTCGACCTCTCCAGGTGCTAAAAAAAAATCTTGGGAAACAGAAAATTGGCCAGGGGTAAACGGTGATACTACTTGACTGTTCTACGTAACACTTTTCTGAAAAAAATTCATTCTGAATTTCTAAAGCTTATGGCTGATTTTCACACATGTTTTTATGTTTATTAGAAGTTTCTAGTAGTTGAAAAAAAATAGTCTCGATAAATCAGCGGAGAGTGAAATAGAACAACACTCGATTGTTGTATTAAACACCTGCTATCAAGTAGAAAAATCGTGCGGGTGTCTGAATCTTCTGGCTAAGCTTTACAGGTGTTTGTAGGTGTACTCGAACTCTCCAGGTGTTAAAAAAAATCTTGGGGAAGAGAAAATCGGCCAGGGATAAACGATGGCAATACTTGACGGTTCTAGGTTACACTTTTCTGAAAAAAATTCATTTGTAATTTGTGAATCTTCTGGCCGATTTTTCCACGTGTTTTTATGTGTACTAGAAGTCTTTAGTAGTTGTGAAAAAATAATCTTGATAAATCAGCGGAGAGTGAAATAGAACAACTCTCGATTGTTGTATTAAACACCTTCTATCAAAAAGAGAAATCGTGCGGGTGTCTGGATCGTCTGGCTACTCTTTACACGTATTTGTATGTATACAAGAACTCTTCTAGTGTTGAAAAAAAAATCTCGGATAAAATAAAATCGGCAAATGACGAAATATGACACTGCTCGACTGTTCTATGCCACACTTGGCTGAAAAAACTTCATTTCGAATTTCTTAAGATTCTGGCTGATTCTCACACGTGTTTTTTGGTGTACCAGAAGTCTCTAGTAGTTAAAAAAAAATAATCTTGATAAATCAGCGGCGAGTGAATTAGAACAACGCTCGAATGTTGTATTAAACACCTTATACAAAAAGAAAAATCGTGCTGATGTCCGAATCTTCTGGCTACTCTTTAGTCGTTTTTGTATGTGTACTCGACGAACTCTCCAGGTGCTAAAAAGAAATCTCAGGGAACAGAAAATCGGCAGGGATAAACGATGACACTACTTGACTGTTCTACGCTCTATTTTTCTGAAAAAAATTCATTTTGAATTCCTGAAGCTTCTGGCTGATCCTCACACATGTTTTTATGTGTACTAGAAGTCTCTAGTAGTTGGAAAAAAATAATCTTGATAAATCAGCGGAGAGTGAAATGGAACAACGTTCGATTGTTTTATCAAATACCTTGTATGAAAAAGAAAAATCGCGGTGGTGTCTGAATTTTCTGGCTACTCCTTACACGTGTTTGTATGTGTACTCGAACTCTCCAGGTCTTAAAAAAAATCTCGAGCAACATAAAATCGCTAAGGGATGAACGATTGCACAGATGGACTGTACAATGCTACACTTTCCTGAAAAAAAAATCATTTTTTATTTCTGAGACTTCTGGCTACTTCCTCCATGTGTTCTTATGTGTACTAAAACTCTCTAGCACTACAAAAAAATCATTAAACAACAATCTCATCAAGAGCTGAGCGGTAATACTGATAGACCGTTTTATGTTACACTTCCGATCAAAAAAAAATTATTACGTGCGTCCGAAGGTCCCTACTTCTCAGACGTATTTTTAGGTGTCCTACAAGTCTCTAGTAGTTGAAAAAAACACCAGACTGAATAGATCATCAGTGGGTGACATAGAACAGCTTCCGGCTATTGTGTTGTACACCTTGTACAAAAAAAATGCATCTGTCTGAATCTTTTGGCTTCTTCTCGAGAACCCGTTTGAGTGGATCATCTCAGGCATGTCCGATTGCGGCCCCAAGTATCGCTCTGAGCGTCAATATAATTTTTGATCATTCGATGCGAGTCGGTAGCCGTTTGAGCTACGTTTCACCGATGCACCATTATTCGCACTCGTTTGCTGGATATACGATGAAATCGACGTCCGCTATGCCGGGCATGGTCGAACGACGTTCAACGTCGTCCGGAAACGTCAAGGGGAACGCCTATTTCATCTTTATCATGTAAATAACGATATTGTTGTTGGCGATTTGCGACACCGCACGACTTGTCCAGTCGCTCTGGACGAAAATAAGATGCTAATTCGCCAACGGAGGCCCGATTTAAGCTCCAAAAACCATTCCGAGCATCGGTTTTATCTTTGATCGCTTGCAGCGACGGAGCATGCACAAACGAGGTTAAAATTCGCGCGGACACATCAAGTGGAACAATGATTTTATATGTATCACGTAAATAATGTATCACGTAATAAATGTGCAGTGAGAGGAAGAAAATTGAAGGGTTGCTTCGTCAGGTTCGTCAGTTATTTTCATCCTCGTTTTTATCCTCGAATCTCGTTTTTCTTTCCTGCCAAACAAACATAGGTATTGAAGTAAATGATTTTGCTTCGCGACAAGTGGAAGTTGGATGAGAATGGTATTTGCCTACGCTTCTTGATGGCACATCAGCTTGAGCGGAGTTGCATATGACACTTTTCCCACATTGCGGTGCTGCTATTTGGCTCATCGGTCAACGGTTTTGATAAATGCATTTAAAAAAATGCGATTTTGATTTCATCCTGAGCCTCGAAAACGACAAAATCATTCGTAACAACCGATAATCGAATGATTTTTAAACGTTTTCTCGCATCTCGTTGATACGCTCGATATTCAAGCAGAGACTCGACATTGTCGGTTGCGTGGGTGTCAAACCTATTGTAAAACTCGCAGCGTCAAAAGCGGGCGCGATGACTCCGAATTATGGGTTGAAACTGTGCACGCTTCAACGAGCTTACGCTTTCCACAATTCGAACTGTTCGGATCGGCATTATTATTATCAAGATAGGGAGCGCAGCGGGAACTTTGGTTCTTTTAAAATTATTGACGCGTTGTTTGAAATAATTAACAATGAACAATGATAGTGATGAAGATTACGCTCTAACAGGGAATAATAGCGATAAAGAGATGAATGGGGAACATTTTTCGTCATTTCCGGATATCTCTTTTAAAAGAAATCCCCTACCTCGGCTTGAAAACTACGATAAAGGGGTTATTTTATTACAAGTACGGCCCTCAAATTAACTGAAAACCCTTTTTGTCAAGCAATTGTAGACATTTTTCAAATATTCTCATTAACAACTGGTAACCGGAGTTGCAATTTTCAAAAAGACCGCCAAAGGTTCAAAACAACTCTTTGGCCATTGCTACCTTGCTTCAAGAAGCGTTTGTGAAAAAAACACAGTCACAGAGAAATGTCAAGCAGCAGCTGACGTCTTTTTGAAACGTCAGCTGTGGCTTGACATTTTTCGGTGACGCTTGCGGCCCCATGACAGCCGCGACGCGAAGATAGCAGCCGAAGCTCCGGCGCCTACTCCGTTCGCCGAATCCGCTCGCACTTTCCGCCGTTCCCGAGGTACTGCGGAAGTCAAACTCAACGCTTGAATTTTCGTTCGATTTCGAGTTTTTTATATTTTTTTTCTCTATCATAACATTTTTTCAACAATACCTATCCAGGTCTTCCGTGTTCGAAATCGAATCGACTTTGCTTCTGTCAGCGAGGAATGCCATTTTTTTTTTTTTTTTTAAATCTTTTTTTCTATTAAATCTATTTTTTTCACATGGGCGCCATATTTTTTTTTGAAGAGGGCTCGAAAAACTATTTCAAAAACGCACCTCAATTTTCCAAAAAATTGAGCCCAAACGATTTAAAAAAGGGGTGGCCACCTTAAAATTGTCATCCTGTATATAAGGACATGTCCTGATTGACAAGTCAACGCACGGCCCAAACCGCTGAAGATAGAAACGTGAAATTTAGACAGTAGCTTCCTTTCATGATGTAAACACCCACTATAGAAGGAATTCGTGGTATTCAACCCTGTTCTGAACTTCGCAATGTTTGCACAGTTGAATTTAATTAATTGGTATCCTGAATAACGGATAGTCGGATAGCGAAGATACTTTGAAGGGTCGCTGTGGTGGGTAACGCGATAGATTATTGAATGGTTACTGGTTTTGTAAAACTATCCTTTATTCTCTAAAAATACTGTCGTAAAGTTCTGCTGAAATCCCGGTCGAACTCTGAAACTCATCAAGAAGACGCTCCCCACCCTCGCTCTCCTATTTGTCTCGCTCTTAACTATTTGTCTTATAATTAAATTAAAACAACTATATACAATGAGCGCCGCCCGACATGACATAATGGCGGAACAGCAGTAGCCAATCACAAGAACGGCGTACAATATTCGATGCACTTTCGCTTGGAACTGTTTGGTTCTTTTTTTTCACCACTTAACAGTCGGGTCATCTCGATGTTTATGTAGATAATTGTAATCCTAGCTTAAGTTTACGTCAAATAAGTGGCTTCTCGCTGTGTCACGCATGATTCCAACTTATTGACGTTTACCAGAGGATTTGTTCAGTTGTCGACCGAAGTTTTGGATGACTTGCAATTACTGTCGAGTTGATGATATTTCGGGGTAGACTCAGACTTGGTCGATTTAACAGGCAGGACGCAAATCTGGGTGATTGGGCATTTAACTTCCGCCTTTGCGGTTTTTATTGTGACGACACGAATTCGCTCATCTGGACCCGGATGGCACGTGATGATGCAACCTAGGGACCATTTTGAAGGTGGCAAATTGGAGTTTTAGACGAGTACGAGATCTCCAATCTATGCGCTTTCTTTAGTCTCCGTCCACTTTGCCCTAACTTGGAGTGAATGGAGGTACTCACTGGACCAGCGTTTCCAGAATTACTCAAGCGAGTGGCGAACTAGCTGCCATCGTGATAAACGATTCTCGTTCACATCAAGTAGGGTTCTTTTGGGTACGCTTGTTAGGGGTGACCCGATAAGAAAGTGTCCTGACGTTAGACATGAAAAGTCGTTGGGGCCGGTACCCGAAGGGGCTATAGGTCGCGAATTAAAGCATGCCTCGATTTGCGAATACGAAATCGAGGCATACGAATAAAGCGAGGTACGCTTTGTGAGATTTTTTACCGCGACCTTTAGAAGTGTGGACTTGGAATGGATCAGTATAGTCGAGTCCACTATGTTGAAAGGGACGATTTGGAGTTGCGCGAGCGGCAGGTAAATTTCCTATGATTTATTGAGGTATCGCGCCCACTCTCGAACACACGTGACGCACCCGTACATAGAGCGTCCGTGTGCGTGTTCTACGGTTAGCGTCGTTATCCGATGTTTAGACAAGATCACTGGGTGCTTTTCGTTGAACGATAAGGGTGAGCGTAGGAGCCGACCTCTTAGACGAAGAATCCCGTGCTCGTCGATAAATGGATTGAGCTTACAAACCGGTGACTTTCTTGGTACCATTTGGTGCGTGTTGAGTGCGGAAATTTCGTTTTAAAAGTGCTCTGCATTGTTTTTATCCAATAACGTTTCGTGGTTGCAATCTCGTCGCTAGACAGTTTAAGATCGACTGCAAGAAGCTGCTTTTTGATGCGCGAGGCGATACGCTAGCAGTATGCAGTGACGCGAAGTAGTTTCGGCCACAACGAGATGTCGTTCGCACGTTCCGATGTGGGAACTGGTACCGACGCGACGAGTGCGCTCTAATGGTAGAGTGCCTCGCTTTCGACTAATGATTCCGGAGCTCGTGGCCATAACTATTCTATTGATTTTCGCCATGGAGGGCCTTGCCACCATAAATGATGGTTGCAAAGTTCGGACGCTATAAGACCTCGCGACGCACAGTCTACGGGATTTTGAGATGTTGGTACATGGTTCCATGAAATGTCCGGAAGTTGAGTTTGAATTGACGCTACGCTATTGGCGATAAACGTAGGTCATGTAGATGGATATTTTTTAAGCCACGATAGAACGACTGTTAAGTTGTTCCAAGCATACGTTTTGCATGAAGTGAGCTGCATCGTGTCTAACGTAAATTTAATGTTTTGAGCAATACTTGAGCAATAATCGTCCTATTTGTTTGCAAGATCAGGTGGTAATTCCTCGTCCCAGCCCAGTGACGCGATCCATAATTCGTGGAATATTATTTTCGCGTCGATCAGGACCGGTGACAACCATCCGAGGGGATCGAATAATTTAGCAGTTACTGAAAGTACTGCGCATTTGGTGTTACAATCACAATTTAAAAGCTTTGTACTGAAACAAAATGAATCAGTGTCTGACACCCATCTGATATCTAGAACTTTGATAGACTCACTCGAATCGAACTCTCGTATTTTTGTGACTTATTGATCGCATTGTGGAATAGTTTCGAGTAAAGAAGGACGACTTGCCATCAATTTTCGTAAGGTGAAACCTCCGCGGGATAATAAGTCGACGAGTTCGAGTCGTAGGGAGTTGGCTGTTGTCTCATCGTTAGCTCCAAATAACGCGTCGTCTACATAAAAATTTTCGCGAACTATTGGTGCTGTTAAAGGGAAATTCTTTCCGTCGTCCTCAGCTAGCTGTTTGAGGACACGCATTGCTAAATACGGAGCAGCTGCAGTACCGTATGTGACCGTTGCGAGGCGATACGGTGTAATTTGATCGCTAGGCGAGGTGCGCCATAGTATTTGTTGGTACCTCGTGTCATCGGGGTCGACGAAAATTTGCCGATACATTTTCGAAATGTCAGCGGTGAACGCAAATTAGTGTCTGCACCACTGGAGAATTGTAGCGAATAAGTCAGCTTGCAACTTTGGTCCAATCATGAGGTGATCGTTTAAGGAAGTTCCGTTTGAAGTGCGGCTTGATGCATTGAAGACCACTTCGAGACGAGTAGTACTGCTGTCTTTAATCACGGGGTGATGCGGCAAGAAAACGCCCGCATCGGATTCTGGGGAATGAAGGATCGTTGGGACCATGTGCCCGAAATCTAAGTATTCTTTCATAAATTCACAGTATCGAGTGACTAGGCATGGCTCTCGCGTGAATTTACGCTGTAGTTTGATCATTCAATTTAAGGCGATTCATGTTGAAGCCCCGATTTCGACAGTTGATGATTTTTTACAAGGCAGTCTGACGCGGTAACGTACCTCTGGTAAACGCTTGTTAGTCGCGGCAAAGTGCGCTTTACATTGTTGCTCTTCCTCGGTTAGAGGAGAGCGGTCTCGAACTTCCTCCAGCTCCCAAAAACGTCTAAGTTCTTTGGACAGATTTGGATCCGGAATCGCTAGATGAGTTGATAACGTTGCCGTTGTTTCGCATGAGTTTGCTGCTATGAGTCCAGGGAGAATCCAGCCAAATACTGTTTGTTGAGCTAGAGTTGTCCCAGCTGGCCCGTGTCTCAATCCTTTTCGGAGGATTTTAACGTAGATTTCCTAAAATTAATTGCATAGGATCGGCACTGCTTGGATTAGAGTCTGCTAGTTCAAGATCGACTAAATTATCCAACTTCTTAGGATAAACGGTACCCTTGGCACGTAAGACGTTAGTTTTTGGAAAATCAGAGCTTCACATAGGAATGATGGGGTGTCGCTATAGCATGGCTTTAGTGTCAAAGTAACACTGGAGCGACTGATGCCCGCTGCTGATCCTCCAATGCCAGTTACTGTGTAATTGACGTTTTTCCGCGGCGCCTTCAGAATTTGGGCGATGGATTCGGTCAGAAAGGAGGATTGGGATCCTCGATCCAACAATGCACAGACCCTAACAGAGTAGCCGTTCGGCGCTTGAAGCTGTGCCCAAGCAGTCGCTAACATGACGGTTTTTTAGGAAGAGTGAATTTTTGAAGCGTGATGAAATTTGACGCTAGTAGATGCAATTTGCTTGCTGGAGTCAATTTATTTTGGCATTGATGCTTGCGATTGAGTATTAGATCCAGAATTTCCAGGAGGGAGAATTATGGATGATTGCTCACCTTTCCTTTTGTTTTGTTGATCGTTGAGGGGCAACATTGTATGATGCCTTTTCTTGCAGTGAAAGTATGAGTTCCTGCTTGGGCATTACATCGTATGATGGTTGCTCGCTAAACAATTATCACATAAGCGATTTTCGTGAACGATTTTCTGTCGTTGCTCAACAATCTTATTTTTTAATTGTTCGCATATTCGGAGTAGATGATCGCCGTGACATTTCAATACCGTAGATCAGTAAACTTTGACAGACTTCTCGCTACCTTTTCCACGCGACTGTTGTTTGTTTGATGTATTATTCGAAGTTTGAGGAGAAATCAATTTGAGAGCTCGTACTCGGTACTCTAGAAAATTGCTGATCTCTTTATAAGTGGGATGATCTTCTTTTTCACTTATTTTTATTTTCCACTCGCGACGGGATACGGAATCAAGTTTGCGAACGGTTATGAAAGTGAGAATGTCGTCCCACGTATCTACGTTTCGATTGAAAGTTTTTAATACACCGACAGCTTCGTTAGTTTGATCTCTTAATTGTTTTAATTCACGCACATTCTCTGTGCCAACTGCAGGAACTTAGCAGCTTCCTGAGTTGAGCATCGATGATGTAGCGAGATTGATTGTATCTATTAATGTAATTTTTCAACGCCCGACAATGAATCGTTTGCATGGACTAATGAATTGAATAAATCTCGAAATGATACCCAATCGATATAAGATCCTGAGAAAGTTGGCAATGGAATGCGAGGTAATTGTGGTGAATTACCGCGAGCCTCATCTCTAAGTGAGACGTCTCCGATATGAGAAGTATTGCCTGTTGTGGCAGGTTGACGTGATGCTTTTGCCGTAGTAATAAAATCGCTAACTTCCCAATATTTGGCAGTATGGAAGAGTCGTCTGCTGTTCCTTGGTAGTAGTGCAGCGAATCTTCACGTCCACAGCTTGGCATGTTGCCCAAGCAGTGTGAAATCTGGTGAGCCGCTGTTGCAGCCCGTTCACGGTAAAGTTTACTCGACTGAGCTTTTTTAGGTTGGTTAGGATTCGCGACAATTCGTCAACTGCTGCGTCCATCTCGATGAGAAGATTGTTGATAGCGGCCATGTTGAATGTTGTTCGGTCTCAACCGCGTAGGTTCCGTGTCAACAATTATCGAAATGATTTCGATTTAGTACGATTGGTACGTGTACAGACTCGGTGGTACTATGTAGCAAAATCACAAATGCCAGATCAAATCTCTCTGGCACTATTGCGAAATTTTGGGAAAAATACGTTGAGTATTTTCCATGAACTGGGAAAGAACGCGTTTCGAACTCGTGGCATGTAAAACACGTCTTTCGACTACCTCGATTAATAATCGTGAAATAACTGTATTAGAATCACTGATTTTATTCGAAGCCGCGTTAATTAAGTGTTAACTTGAAGGTGAATTTAATCGTTGTGTCACTCATGAAGCAAATTAAATCTGTGTTAATTGCCCACGCAGTGAGCGAAGTATCGATTAATTCGACGCATAATTTGTTATTATAACTCGTAAAGTTTTGTACGATTGCGGATGTCGTTTTTGTGATCGAAGCGAATACTAATTTGCGAATGTGTATACTAATTTGTATATTAAGCGACAACCCATTTTCTACGCGGGAACGACGTAGTGAGAGACACACACAATGATGATCGCGACGATTCTCGAAAAAAATGACTCCGTATCGACGACAGAGATATTCGACTTGTAACGGCGCGTGAGCGCGAGCGTAGTACAGTCCGATGGATAATTCTAAGAAAGCTACGGCCATATCCACTGCTCGAGACATGACATCACGAGTGGGAACGTGAGCGCGATATAATCCGCGTGGTCGTAAAGGTAGATGCGCGAAAAATCAAGATGGCAGATTTCACTCGCTGCGCAGAGATTTTAAGGGGTTACATGGGTTTCGAAGCCAAAAAATCGCATATTTTCTCTATTGTTTTTTAAATATAATACATAAATTATTTGATTGAAAATGTTAAGCACATAAAGAAGCAACATTTCAACAATAGTTAAAAAAAAATTCATTCACAAATTTGGGAAATTCAGCCGGTGGGACCTGGTTTCCGGAAATCCATAAAAAAAGTGTCTAATATGCGATGTTCATCCTCTTTTCGCGCGTACCAGTGGCTATTTCGGCCAAGTTTTATGTTCATCTCGTGCAAAAAAAAGTAACAGAGCTGAGATCCCTTCGTTGAAAGTACAAGCGGCAATTGATTCAGCAATTTCAACTGTTTTGGAACCAGCAAGGGGTATTTTTGGAGTGATTTTCCAAATTAACTGGGTCAGACTCTCATTATTATTTTGCTTAAAGCTCCCAACACACCGCTCTAGAAGCACATATTTGCTAAGCGCCTCATAAATAGGCTTGATAGCTGACAAAACGTCACTTGGCAATGAAGCATAATCGTGTTTGAATGATGATAAGACATTCATAGCTGAAGCACGCTGCCAAACACACCATGAGTCAGGGCAGTTTGGGCCTTTTTCGTGCTATGGGTTTTGGCCCATAGAGCTTGTGATGTGATTTTTTTGTAACTCACGGTCACAAAGAACTCCCCGCGTGAGCGAACGGTCACGGCAATGCACGGCCGCTCAGGCTGCAAAGTTTGGTAGAGAGGGTCGGGATCTACTTTTGGCAGATAGGAAAATCATAACAAAATCTTCGAGAACGCAAACGAATCGTTTGTTATTTTGTTTCGAGAGCTACACAGGAGTGACATCGTAAAACGAAAATGCGTCCCGCATTTTCGTTTCGCATCACCGGTTTAGCAACCGGTATGACCTGGGGGATGGGTGGAACCACGCCCATCCCCACCAAACGGCACAAACACGAAGTCCGAAAAATCAAATAAACAAAAACGCGGGTTAAAAATCGAACGTTCTAGTTTTTGGGGGTTGTGAAACTGGAAGAAAACCGCACCTGGGTGCATCCGCGTGAGCGAACGGTCACGGCAATGCACGGCCGCTCAGGCTGCAAAGTTTGGTAGAGAGGGTCGGGATCTACTTTTGGCAGATAGGGAAATCATAACAAAATCTTCGAGAATGCAAACGAATCGTTTGTTATTTTGTTTCGAGAGCTACACGGGAACGACATCGTAAAACGAAAATGCGGGAACTCACCAAAAGTGCACTGATAATCCTCAGGCTCGGTGGAGGAATCTCGTGCGAGAATTCCTTTATCACGCTAACACAACCACGTCACGAAACGTAGACGGAATTCACTCGAAAACTCACGCTTAACTAGCGCGATCGGGAACGAAACCGAGCGTGTCGACAGAAAAACTGTCAACACGGGAGCGCGAGACCAAAGCCGAGTTGTCGGGACGGCGACTCGAGGCAGACTATTGCTTCGAGACCTTTTCGAAAAATCACAATCAAAACGTCAAATTCCTTGACCGACAACATCTGCCCTCTGACGCGAATCGCCTCGTTACGCTATCGGTAACTTATCGGGGAGATATTCCCGCGGTAGCCTATGGAGATCGTCCAAGATCGCATCCCCTGGTGCACAGCGAAAACAGGGTACCTACCTCAACCCAAAATCGGCACGAAGGGCTTCCATCACCTTTCGCCCATAACCTTAACCTCCGCCCGTTCTCCAGCGTACATGCACCTTATCCGTGGGGCGCCGGTATTGCGCCCGGACCTCCGCCGATTCTTGGCGACCTCCGTCGAGCGCTTCTCTCCATCGGGCAGCTCGATACTTTGAGCCATCCTCCCCTCGACGGTTCGGAACGCCCGAAACCCCAACAAACCTCAACGAAATCGAAATCTCGATATCGGTAGCGCGTAAACTCAATCTGTACCCGAGGCGAATCGGAGGGGTCAGACCATACGGGAACAAAACTGATCGGTACCTATTTGGGGAGTTCTTTGTGACCGTGAGTTACAAAAAATTCACGTCACAAGCTATAGTGGACGTACGTTGCCCATATATCGTCCTTCATGTTTTTAACTGAATCACAATTTCTTCGCATAGCCAGTCCGTAATAAACTGTTAATTTATGAATTAATTTTCCCGTGAGCTTGCCTTTGGCAGATAAATTTTTTTTCTAACCGTTTTACTTTTGATTTTTTTCATCAACAGTTTTTTTCACTAAATTGGGTAAACGGGTCCCATCCTGTTTTGCACGTGTCCTATGCATTCTTATTTATTTATTTGAACATTTTCACCATAAGGTTTGGAATTAAGAACTCCGGTATATATTTTGCAGTCTCCATCTCCAACGTAATTCACGTATTTCAGGTCGTATTTTTCAAACGAACGTTGAAACATTGCAACGATTGATGAAACTTCCAGATTGCCAGCTGGTCCTCGGTGATTGGCACTGCATTCGTTTTTTTTCCTCAATGATCCTTTTGCCACTCTTCAAATTCTGTCGAATCTAGTTGTTTCTTCCAAGTCTCACATAATTTACAATATGAGCTTTTCACAAATCCATCCAAAACTTTTCCAGAATAATAGCTAATCAACGTGGCCACACCGTATAATGATGAATAACCGCGCTTTTTCCAAGTGCCATCGCCTGATACGATAACACCTGTCGTATGTGCAACACCGCTTTCATCGCACGTTAGGTTTTTTTCTTCTTTTGCACTTGAGGAAAAGAGTTTCTTGGTAACCGTCTTGATGCATTCATGTATCTTACTGATATAAAAATCGTACGTTGAACGATTTAAGAAAGAACTACTTATATCCATTAAGCCACCAAATTTTTTACATCCGGCAAGATCTAAGCTTAATATTCGCATATCAAAAATGAATCTGCGATTTATTTCATACGCTTTACCTATTTTTTGACACAATGGAATATATTTAGGCTGACACTTTTCACACTCCATCATAATTTTGAAACCAAGAACTAATTTTGCACATTATTTAAATTCAACTTTACCATAACATACTTTTACCTTTCCATTTTCATTTATAATGTTAGAGCACTTCACAAAACTAGCAAGTGTTGAAAACACTAAAAAAAGTCTATAATTGCATATTGAAGAGTAGCGTCCGCCGGCACATTTTTCTCTTCTTGGCTTTTAAGTTTTTTCGCCGATGTGCTGGCGAAAGATGTATAATCGATTTCTGCAGTTCTAGGATTAAATTATTGTTTCCTTTCTCTTGGTCTATCTTTTCTTCTTCCCTCTGCTCGATCAACTCTACTAACTTTATGCGGCTCCATTTTGCAAAAAAATGAGTGAAAATCTCGATAAAAATTCACAACGCACACGTATAACCTCAAAGAAACCTCGTGGCTCAACAAGCAATGTGAAACTAAAATATAATACGTGACTCGCACAAGGAAACCGTTTCCGGTGTCCCCCTCCGATTTCGTTTGTTTTTGAATATGTTATTCCTCATCAAAATCTAAGAGAAACGTATTTTTTTATGGCGGAAAAACAGTTTTAAGTGGTGAAACTCACCCTCAAAGTTGGGCACCCTCGGAGTGACTCTTGCAGTTTCGCATAGTTCCAATCAAGATATTCGAATGAAACCAATTCGAGAAGAATGCTTCTGGCGAATAATGAAAAATGCGCCTTTTCCAATTCCGAGGGGGTGAATAGGGGTACATCTAAAGGGGTTGAAAGTCAAAAAATTCGTGTAACTTGCAAACTTTTTTTTTATCTCGATGAAACCAATTGCATTCAAAAGAGCTTGGAAAAGTAGAAGATACGGGTTTTTGCGTTTTCCGAAAAAAAAAACCTTTTGGGGGTGACTACCCCTGTATAATACCATTTCCGGTGTTCCCCTCCGATTTCAATTATTTTTGGATATGTTGTTCTTCATCGAAATCGGAGAGACACGTACTTTTTTATCGGCGGCAAAACAGTGTTAAGGGGTGAAAATCACCCTCAAAGTGTCTTTTGCAGTTTTGCACATTTTCATTCAAGATATTCGAATGAAACAAATTCGAGGATAATGCTTATGGCGAATAATAAAAAATGCGCTTCCATGAATTCCGAGGCGACGAATTGGTAGAAATTTATAGGGGTTGAAAGTCGAAAATTTTTCAAAAATCGATTTTTTTTTTCATTCTATCAAAACCATCTAAATTTAATAGAGTTACAGAACGTAGGAGATATCTGTTTCTGAATTTTCCGGAAAAACATCGTCCCAGGGCGAACTACCCTTATATGATGTCCGGTGCTCCCTTATCCGATTTTGTTCCGTTTGATCGATGGTGTTTTTCATCGAAATTGACGTGACACAAATCGTTCAATCTCATTACGAATGACTCAAAATAGACGTATTCCTATTTCGACGGCATACGTTTTTTCGAAGGAACGTAAAGTGACAAGTTTTCGACAAGATTTTCGGAGGTACGTAAAACGGTATACCAATTCATTATAATAAAACGAATCGTGTTTATGGTTTACAATTGTTAACCTTTTAACCCGCATAGGTGTCTAAAAAGGTATGCCGTCGAAATAGGAATACGTCTATTTTGAATCATTCGCAATGAGATTGAACGATTTGCGTCACGTCAATTTCGATTAAAAACACCATCGATAAAACGGAACAAAATCGGATAAGGGAGCACCGGACATCATATAAGGGTAGTTCGCCCTGGGTCCATGTTTTTCCGAAAAATTCAAAAACAGGTATCTCCTACGTTATGTAACTCTATTAAATTTAGGTGGTTTTGATAGAATGAAAAAAAATCGGTTAAAAAAAAATCGACTTTCAGCCCCTATACATTTCTACCAATTCGTCCCCTCGGAATTGATGGAAGCGCATTTTTTATTATTCGCCAGAAGCATTATCCTCGAATTTGTTTTATTGGAATATCTTGAATGAAAATGCGCAAAACTGCAAAAGACACTTTGAGGGCGAGTTTCACCCCTTAAAACTGTTTTGCCCTCGATAAAAAAGTACGTGTCTCTCCGATTTCGATGAAGAACAACATATCCAAAAATGATTGAAATCGGAGTGGCACGCAGGAAACGGTATTATACAGGGGTAGTCACCCCCAAAAGGTTTTTTTTTCGAAAAACGCAAAAATCCGTATCTTTCACTTTTTCAAGCTTCTTCGAATGCAATTGGTTTCATCGAGATAAAAAAAAAGTTTGCAAGTTACACGAATTTTTTGACTTTCAACCCCTTTAGATGTACCCCTATTCACCCCCTCGGAACTGGAAAAGGTGCATTTTTCATTATTCACCAGAAGCATTCGTCTCGAATTGGTTTCATTCGAATATCTTAATTCGAACTATGCGAAACTGCAAGAGTCACTCGGAGGGTGCCCAACTTTGAGGGTGAGTTTCACTCCTTAAAATTAAATTCAAAATTAAACGAAATCGGAGAGGGACACCGGAAACGGTTTCCTTGTCAGATAGTTAGAGAAACGAGCGAGAGAGACAGACAAACAATAGCTAAGCCGCTCCCTCGATATACCTGCGTCACTTCCGGCCGGTCTTTCCCAACGGGGGGAATTCCCAAAGGCTCTCTCTCTCCTAGACTTTTACTCCGATTGACTTAAAACTTTGGGAGAATATTCTAGACATATTATACTATTAATAATAAAATTTAAAAAATTGATTTTTTGAAATTTTCAAACCCACATTACCCCTTAACGACACATAGTTCGACGATCGTTGATCTTAATATAATCTTACCTTTTTCACTCGGCTGTACGTGTCGAGCAGTTTTACACGCACTGGGAAGACTCATAAAAAAAATTGATTTTATTAGAGACTGTTCGTAATCAATTTAGAGATTTTTAATAAATTTGCAGCCGACGTCACTTCCGAGTAATTATCGTGAATTTATTGCGCGAATCCCGAGCGATCCGGCTCGAAGGACCGAAAAATGTGCTGAATTTCGCAATTTTTGTAAAGTTGAATTTACTTAATTGTTATCCTGAATAACAGATAGTCGGATAGCGAAGACACTTTGGAGGATCGCTCTGGTGGGTAAGGCGATAGATTATTGAATGGTCACTGGTTTTGTAAAACTATCCTTTATTCTCTGAAAATACTGTCGTAACGTTCTGCTGAAATCCCGGTCGAACTCTGAGACTCATCAAGAAGACGCTCCCCACCCTCGCTCTACAGGGCGCGGAAGAGTCGAGGCGCGATTCACTACCTTAGTCAAGTTAGTGGTGTTTAGTTAGACCGAAAAGTCTCGAACCCAGACGCAGGCATTGGCATTGGCAGTATTCTTCTCACTCACACTCGCATACAGGCACACATGCGTGAACTAATCCTTAAGAGGTGAAAGGGGGTGGCAAATTTTTTATCTATCTTCTATATATCTATAAAAGGACATGCCCTCACTGACTGTCTGACTGACAGATCAACGCACAGTCGGAACCACTGAAGATAGAAACGTGAAATTTGGAGAGTAGTTTCCTTTTATGATGTCAATAACTACTAAGAAAGGAATTTGTGATATTCAACTCCTGAAAGGGTAAAACGGGTTATTAAAGTTTGTATTGTCACGTCGCGAGCAAAAGCGCACAGTATATTTCTTTTTCTCTGTCCTATCGTGTTCAGTCCGTTGAGAACGCGGGCCTACGCGATTTCCTATGGAAATCGTGAATAACCATTAAGGCCTTATATACGCGATTTTGCCGATTTTCGAAGGTACTTTTCTAGACGCGGTTAAAAAAAATGACGCATATATTGACAACATTTTTTTTACAGATCATTTATGCACATGGTTAAGTATATGTAAAAAAAAATCAGAAATATTAACAAATGGCGGAGATATAACATAATAAAGCAATGTATTTTTTTTGCGCGCGCGTTGATGGTGAAAGTTCTCGGCATCGATGTGGGTGTCTGAAAAAAAAATGAACATATTTATAATTGCATAATGAATGTATTTTCAGTGTGAACCAACAATATTATTAAAAAAATTATTATAATAAAAATTCGAAACTTAAAAGTTTTTTACTCAATTTTTTGTCGGTATTTTATTTTTTATATTTTGTTGTGTCATTGAAATTTTTGTTTCTGTGGTTTACATGATAGGTGATGATACTAAGAATATGTTGTAAAAATTTCAAAGCGATCTGAACTTTCGTTCAAGAGTTAGAACTTTCACAAGGTTCAAAAAAGTGAATCGTGGAAAAACGGCTTTGAAGTTGACGGTCGGGCGCGCCGCGCGGAATCTATTATAAATGCCATCTTACCTTATTTAATAGCATCCTGCGCTATATGTGGGGCCTTCCTCGGCATCTAAAACGTCTCCAGCATGTTTGGGTTTATTTGGGTTTGTTTGGGTTTCAAACAAACCCAAACAAACCAGGTACCGCCGCTACCTGCCTGCTTCCAAGAAAATAGAAGTTTTTACGCTCTAAATGCTGTAACTTTAACAATTTTTGGAATTTTTCAATTCTGTAATGCACGATAGCAACATTCACATTTTTCGACGCACTCATATTTTCTTTAGGCTTAGGCATACTACAGCTGGGATGTAATCTATCAATAAAAAGCAATTGTCGCGCGTACTTTTTCACGCGAGTACACGGCCAGCCTTAAACATATCTATGCACTAATACACGTGCAGCCCCAAATGATCCCCAGAACAGTCTAGAAGACAAACCCAGGGACCACACTAACGTAATTAAGAAGATTGCAATTCTGAGAATTGCGTTGAATGCAATTCTCAGAAATAGAGCAGCAACTGCGTTTATCACAACCGCGACCCAATCATGCGAGTCGACTTATATCTTTATGTCCTATCCACCAATCCTTAGAAAACGCATCACCAAAAAACTCACTCTCCCAAATGGTCCTTCTCCCACAAATTCAGCTTCTTCAAAAGCTCCCACGAAGCACACATTCTCTACGAGCGGTAGCACCCCCGAGAACAGGTCTGAAACTCAACCAGAGAGTTGTTAAAACTTATGGCTTAAAAATTTATGGTAATGCAATATCACGCCTCGATCTGGAACTTTCGAATATACTCCATTTGGACAAATTTAAGGATAATTGAGAAAAGTGGAAGCAATTTCTGCCGCTGTTTCAAAGGTATCTCTTTCAGACATTATCGCCAACAAAAACGAGCGCTAAACCACCGATTTACACAGATGTTAATGATGAAACATCGGGTGTAATGTCAATCGACGATATCGTTAGCAGCGTACCAGCCATGTATAAGCAAAGAGCGCAGTCGTTACTCGAATATATACAAAAACCCATAGGAGCACCGCCGAATATAACGTGGGTCGACTGCGGCCTAGTGAATATATACGGCATGCTCATAAGCGGGGCTAACATTGTCGATCTTGTAAATGACTCTGTACGGTCGCGGAAAAAGTTCCGAGCGAAAGGACGTAGCGAGTTTATTAACGCCCTTCGGACGACCGGGGTATCTCGTGAGTTATCGGGAATGATGAACTGTGGAAATCCTACAGCCAAGACGGAAATAATATCTTCACTTTGCACAACCGAAAAACACAAAAACAGGCAACAGCGGGTCATGGTGTAATAAATCAACCAGCCGAACCCGTTAAGCCAGGTACAGGTGTGAAACGAAAAGCAGAAAATAGTGGCGATACATTCGAGAGCACACGTTTCCAAACAAAGAGACGAAAGATGCAACCCTCGTGCTGGTTAAGACTTTGACCGCTTTCAGAGCGAGAGCGAGAGCGAGCGGGAGAGCTAGCGCTCGAAGAGATTTACTACGATCCGCGCAACCCTGTTGGTTATTCAGGTGCATATCGTCTTACAAATGGAAAAATAAACGCGTGCACGATTGGATGACGCAGCAGGATGCATACTGAGACGTGTAGGCCCGTCTCAGCCACGAGCGCTCCCCGAAAATAAGAAGGCCAGCATTGTTGACATGCTCGGCCATTGCCGCCACTACTCGATCTTGTTAGGACTAAGGCAGAAGAGGGAACAGTGGTGCCATCTATTGGGGAGAACAGTAAACAAGACAAGGAGTTTAAGAAAGAAGAAAAAGCGGGGAAACAATATTGACGAAAATTTATTTAACAACTCTTGCTCGGGAGGGGGAAGAAAACCGCGGCAAACGCGGGGTATATAAGGGCCAACCCCGAAGCTATAAGGGTCTTCTTTTTCGGATCTGACCCTGGCGCAAGTACCAGATACAAGTACCAACTGTAAAGTGGGGGAATGTATCAGCATTAGGAAAACGCCAGGAAGAGGAGACAGAAAAGGAGCAAAATTAGGAATTCTTTTTCGAATATCAAAAGCATTAGTAGTAAATGGGCGTAAGGCAAGCCCGCAAAGGCTAGGAAAACGCCCACCAAGGAAAGTGCTTGAAGTAACGAAAAGATTAAG
Organism: Ophion ventricosus; assembly: GCA_963932345.1. Taxonomy (NCBI): domain Eukaryota; kingdom Metazoa; phylum Arthropoda; class Insecta; order Hymenoptera; family Ichneumonidae; genus Ophion; species Ophion ventricosus. Next base: position 8,937,594 of record OZ010720.1, read on the forward strand.
AGAGAGAACCAGGATTATTTTCACTAATTCTCTAAGCATTAGTAGTGAAAAGGACGCACTTGTTTTATCCCGATTAAGGAAAGCGTGAAGTGGCAGGAATACTGAAAAGGAACCGAGAGGATTTCCCGATTAAGGAAATGTCATAATAACGCAAGTGGTGAAAAGGAAAGATAAGTGCTCCCGAATAAGGAAAATGTTTGGATAAAAAGAGAAAAGAAAACGGGAGTCTCATAGAAAATAAAAGAAATAGGAAGGAAATACAGATTAAAGGAATCGCGAATAAAAATATGGAGTTGCGAGGAGAGGCCTGCTGATCAGGCGGGAAACGATCGAGAAAAGACAAATAACAACAAGATCGAAAAGGGGGCAGTAGCCGAGGAAGACCGCACTGTCAGATACTGACAAATCCGAAAGCGACCATACACGCAAACAATAACGTTAAACGCGAGCGAGCATATACATACAACAGCGAGAGCGACCACACACACAAACAATAACTTTAAACGCGAGCGAGCATATACATACAACAGCGAGAGCGACCACAGACACAAACAATAACTTTAAACGCGAGCGAGCATATACATACAACAGCGAGAGCGACCACACACATAAGGTTTAAACGCGAGCGAACGCATGCGAACAACGGCGAGAGCAAGACACCAACAAATACACGAACATATATGTAAACACACAAACAAATACAGGAAAAGAGTGGCCATTACAAAATAGGCAGGACCAATTTCTAAGAATTAAAACGCTTGACGGTTAGCAACGTAAGAGGCCCTGCCTCTCCGAAAACCGCGAGATCCCGCGAGATAACGAGGGAATCTTCGAAAGCAACGAAAAATATATGTACAGGTAGATTCACAATTGTGTGTACGAATCAGGAAGGAAAATCCCACAAAAAAATTCACGACTAATTGTACGCTGTAAAAAGGTCTCAACTAATTTACTCCCTAATCGAGTCCCGAATCCTATAAATTTAAATGTAGTTAGGGGAGACCCGTTACAATACACCATTCATAGACCGGTTCAACGACGATTTCATCGGCTTCATTATAATGTCGATAATATAGACGACGTGTGGGAACCGGGCCTTGTCGATTTACGCTGAATTTAGACATCCAATGATGATATGGCGTATTTACTCGTTGTTACAGACGTCTTGAGCAGATATGTATGGGTTGAACCCCTCACTGACAAGACCATGTGTCAGATCACGGCAGGTTTCAAACGAATTCTCATCAAAGCCGAGGGTTGTTCACCCGTGTGCCTATAAACCGACAGGGGGAAAGAGTTCCTCGGAAATGTTTTTCAAAATTTTCTCAGCGAAAAAGACATCCGCTTTAGAGTTGCGAGAAATCCGGACATCAAGGTATCGATAGTTGAACGAATCAACCGTACCTTAAAAGAGCGCATGTGGCGTTTCTTCACTCACCGCAACACACGCCGATACATTGATATACTCCAACAATTCGTCTACGCGTATAATCATGCAAAACATTCGACGATAAAGATGGAACCCGCGGCTGTAACTCTGTACAATGCACAGAAAGCCTACGAAAATACAGTGAAAAACAGCATGGCTCGCGTCAGTCGCCCAACAACCTTCAACTACTCAACTAGTTCTCCCCCAACAGTTTCCATCGAGTTCAGTTCTTCAACATCTCATCAAATTCGGATCTCAGTCTCCGACAATTCGGATAGACGACATACTTTTATACACCAATGTTTTTATATACAAGTCTTAACGCGATTTTCGTATGAACTCTACGAATGTCAACTAGTATTTCCATTCGTAAATTTCCATTCTTGGTCCGCGATACGTATATATCTATATATACTAGAGTCCACGTCATCGTAAGCTTGTGCGCGTGTCACCGTCTATTGTAATAGCGAGCATACCCGGTCCACCAGCAAAGGCCCATAATCTTTACGACCGACCGCTGACACTCCTGCGAACGAGTGTACATCGCACCACCGACCATTGTAAGCGAGCTATATATATATTTTTTCTTCTGTTTCTATTATATGTATTCCCAACTTGATAGGGTTAACCAGATTGGTTAATTCTAATAAAGAACGAGTTATTTGAACGCGAATCTGACGAATCATTTCTCAATATTGAATTATCGCGTAAATCCCTTCATTTCATTCCTTAGCACACACTAGCCCTTTTTACCCTCATCCCGTGCTATTGCACTAGGCGTAAGCAATACAGAGGTAAATGAAACTTATGCTCCCATCCCTTCCGGATGTGACAGTATGGAACATTTTATTCAATTGGACCAATTGACTTGAAACTCGGTCTAAATAATCTTTGAGGAAAATAATTAAACACGTGTTTGAGCATTTTTCAAAACAACCCCGATTAAGGGGGGCGATACTTTTACAACTTAAAAAAAAATCGATTTTTTTCTCGTCATAAAACGTTAGTTCAATGTCTTAAAAATATCGTACCAAAATTTCAAACCAAAATTCGAAGCCGTTAGGAAGTTATAGCTACAAAGGTGTAGTCGTGCTTTACCGACGGGGCTACGTACCTTTTATACTCTACTGTTTCCCAATGCGCCCACGGTTATTTTTGAGCATACTCGATATAGCTTTCATGCCAATGAAATCTATTTTGTAGAATCAACGCCTAATCGAAAAAAGGAGGTCGCAAAGTTTGTATGAAAAATAAAAAATATCGGGTCGGATTTACTTGAAACTTTGTATAACGGCTCTTAGATGAAATTAATAGAATTTCAGCGTTAATGGAAATTCAATCCTTAAGGGGAAAAGGGGGCACCAAAGTTTGTATGGCATAAGATAAAACAGTGCTCTGACTGACTGACTGCCTGACTGACATATATACAACGCACAGCTTGAACTGCTGAAGATAGAAATATGAAATTTGGAAGATATGTTCCTCACAAGGTGTAGAGGTGCACTAAGAATGTTTCAAAAGTCAACCTCTAAGGACGAAATGGCGCCAAAAAGGGGAAAGCCGAGAAGTAAAAAAAAACAAGGACAACAAAATTAACAAATAACATGTTTATCGATAGTTTTTTACTATGACACATTGGTGCGAGAGTGGCACGTTAAGCCTGGACGAGGAGCACAACTCGCACTATGAGGAATATGTGCAACTAAAAAAAAAAGAATAGTGATATACATCGTCGCCGATCTTTTTTTATTACTTTCACGTATAATCCAGCTTAAAAAGAAATAGTAGATGAATTAATACGGGGGAAAAAGCAATATCAATAATATGCATGATATTATTGCGGGAGTTTTTGGATAAAACATTTAAAAACTGATGTCAGTTATAAGTAAAGGAAAAATATACGGAGAAGTATTGTGCTTTATGTATTTCATGGAATCGCGGAAGCGTGGCTTGCCACACGGCCATATTTTACTTCGGTTGAAGGTCAAGTTGAAACCTGGACAAACTGATGACGTCAGCAGTATCAAAATATTTGATCCAAATTGTGTCAAGGACCTATATGAACTTATTGTCAAAAAATATGATACTTGTTCATGCGGTCCCGATAATCGCAATTCCTCAGCTATGGAAGATGGAAGGATATACAAAAAATTCCACTACCGGTACATAAAAAGACTGTTTACAATGAAAGCCTCTTTCCACTGTACTGACGTAAAGCGCTAACAGACGTAGGTCAAACTGCAACACTCAAACTTCGTAATAGCGGTCACGCTACTATCGATGATAGTTCCCCGTCCGGGAGCGGGGCAGAATTCTCCCGGGGTGAGCCCCACCAGTCGTAAGAGGCGACAGAGGGGCACCCAAGTAAGGATGAAATATGTGACAAAGACAGAATACGACCCCAAGTGAGTAACCTCGATGAGGTGAATCTCACCGCCGACTCCGACCGGGTGGAAGCCCCGGTGGTCGACGCCGGCTCCATGGATTTTGGGGGGAGCCAATCACACGCTACTTATACTAGCGGAACCAACACGGTCACAGGAAGTAGGGAATACGAGGAAGATGGAGCGACGATGGCAACCCAAGTGGCTAGCCCAACGTTCAAAACCCCGCGGGGAGACAGGACCGCACCGAAGGAGCCGCCATGGGTGGCACTGCAAAGGAAGGCAGAAGAGGCCATGGCACAAGAAGAAATCCGCCTACGCGAAATAGAGGCCCTGATGAAGTGCATGTTAGCCACGAGCAATAGACAGAAGAACGTCAGCTTGGGCATCAAGCTGGGACTCCAAAAGCTGGAAGGAGCCCTGGAGGCTATTCAAAACGAAAGACGTGCATGGAAAAAGGCTAATGAAGACCTGAGACGATGGGAAACACCCCGTATTAAGCGGTTAAATTCTCAGACCTCAAACTGCAGCCAAAAACGCAACCGCAATGCCAACAGCCCGGAGGACCCCATCGGTGAGCCGCGAGCGGATAAAAGAAGCAGACAGGACAACGTGACAAACGAATGGAAAGAGGTTCGAAACCGGAAGGATAAGAAGAACATAGAGGAAAGAGGGGCAGAGAAGGCCGTGAAGCCCTCGAACAAGCCTCCGAAAATGCTTAACAGGGGGGTACAAAACGCGCCGAGTATCGTACCGCCAAAAACCAGGAAACCTATGCAGCGACCTGAGGCAGTCGTGATTCGGCCAGATGCCGAAAGGTACGCGGTGGTTCTCAGAGACATCCGGGCAAAAAAAAACCCAGCAGACACTGAAACGGATATAACAAGCATCCGACAAACAAGGAGACATCCTGCTGGAGCTTGGCAAGAACTCCAAAAACAAAAGTGCCTTCACCAGCGCCCTGAGAGAGGCACTGGGAAACAAGGGAAACGTGACGGAACTCGTGCCCAAAGCCACACTGGAGATCAGAGATCTCGACGGGGCAACGGACGAAGAGGACGTACGGGGCGTCCTACGGCGAGCGCTACAAGATGGCATCGGCGATACGAAGGTACGAGTGCCTACAGCCGTACGGAGGGGGCAAAAAATAGCCCTAATAGAACTGGACGAGGCTAGAGCGGCCGAACCACTACAAACAAGCCGAATTAAAATAGAGTGGGTCAACTGCAGAGTGAAGCGGCGAGTCATCGTCACACGCTGCTTCAAGTGTCTGGGCTACGACCACCAGACATCAAGCTGCATAGGCCCCGACCGGAGCAGACACTGCTACAAGTGCGGAGAGGAGGGACATAAGGCCGCTACCTGCCAGGCCAAACCCCGCTGCGTATTGTGCGCTGCGGAAGAGGGCGACAAAAATGGCCTAGCCTACATACCTGGGACCGGAAACTGTACAGTGTTCAGACGAGCGCTCGACCAAGCAAAAAGGGATAACAGATGACGAAGGTATTACAGGGGAACCTGAATAGAAGCAAAACAACCGAAGAGCTCCTGACACAACTCATTTATGAGAAAAAAGCCGACGTGCTGATAATAAGCGAACAGTATCGAAATAGGGACAGCCCAACGTGGTATACAGACGCACTGGGACTCCGGATCAAATCGCACGGCTCCGGAAGGGGTTTCGTATGGGTGGAGATGGACAAATTCATGGCTGTGAGTTGCTACTTCACACCCAACGAAGATATAGCACACTTCACCCAAAAGCTGGAGGATCTGGAGGATGCTCTCCGGGAGATGAAAGGCGAGGTCATCGTAGCGGGAGATTTTAATGCGAGGGCCCTAGAATGAGGTATGCCGATACCGGATGGAAGGGCAAGGCGAATAACGGAGATGGCTGCCAGGCTGGGGCTGGTGATCTTAAACAGTGGCACTACATCCACCTTTAGACGGCCGGGCTATGGAGGATCCATACCGGATGTATCGTTTGCTACGGAGACCCTAGCATCCGCCGTGAGAAACTGGCAAGTGATCGAGGACTTCACTGCCAGCGATCACCAGTATATTGTGTTCACTGTTCAGAAGGAACAGCAGAAGCCTAGGCAGGAAACGAAACCGACCAGGTGGAACGTAGCGCGAATAGACGAAGCTAAATTAGCAGAAATTGTGACCGAGGGACAAGAGGTTAGTTTCAGCACGCGCTCCGAGGCGGAAAGGCCGACAGACGCAGAAGCCACAGCAGCGGAGATGGTGCTGCTGATACAACGGGCGTGCGAGGCAGCAATGCCCATTACTAAACGACGGGAGGACAGACGGCCTGCATACTGGTGGAATCGGGAGATCTCGGACCTTAGGAAAATATGCCTACGATATAGACGAACAGCCACAAGAGCACGAAGGACAAACCCTGCTGAAGCAGCGGCCCTCGCCCTATTAGACAAAGGTGCTAAAAAGACGTTACATACCGCAATCAAACGGGAAAAAACCAACAAATGGAAGAGTCTCAGCCGAGAGATAGATAATGACCCATGGGGGCTTGGGTACAAGATCGTCACACGCAGACTCGGAGCTCTGCCGACGGGGAATAACATGGACCCGGAAACGATGGACAACATGGTCGAAAACCTCTTCCCTACGCACCCTGTAAGGAAGAAGGATGGCGAGTGTGCGGTGACCGATGAACCGCCACTCTTCACCGAAACCGAGCTCGTGGAAGCGGCAGACTCCATGCAAAATAAGAAATAAGAAATAAGATTACTGCCGGCGCCGCCCAGGGATCTATCCTGGGTCCGGACCTGTGGAACGTCGCCTATGACGGTATTCTCCGGATGAACATGCCCGCAGACACCTTCCTGGTGGGGTACGCGGACGACATTGCGGCAATAATAGAGGCGAGAGATCTAGGTGCAGCGCAGAGGAGGCTGAACCAAGTCATGTGGCGAGTAAGCTACTGGATGGAGGAGCACGGCCTGACACTTGCGACCGAGAAAACGGAAATCGCACTACTGACAAGGAAGCGCATACCCGCTATTGTACCACTGATAGTAGATACAGAGACGATCGAATGGAAGCGAACTATAAAATACTTAGGTTTTACATTGGACACGAAGCTCACCTTCTACGAACAGATACGACGGGCGGCAGACAAAGCTGCGAAAGTGGTCGCAGCATTAAGCAGACTCATGGCCAACGTAGGCGGCCCAAAGCCAAGTAAAAGAAGGCTCTTGATGAACATGACGCACTCGATCCTGCTGTACAGCGCCGAAATCTGGGCCGACACCCTCACGATTGAAGAACATAGAAAACGAATTGCGGCAGTGCAGCGCAGAGGGGCGCTGAGGGTAACGTGTGAATATCGCACGGTTTCAAAGCCCGCGGCTTTAGTCGTGGCGGGGGTCCCACCGATAGAGCTTTTGGCGGCTGAGCGAAAGAGAGTCGCAGGGAGGAAAGAAGAGCCAGTGAAAAAAGCCGTGTAAGGCGGAGGAAAAAGCGCGCACTATGCAACAGTGGCCGGATAAATGGGACAGTGACAGAAGGGCGCGATAGACCGCGGGACTGATTGGCCGCCTAGCCCCATGGATGAATCGAGGACACGGTGAGGTAAATTACTACCTAACGCAATTCCTCACAGGACACGAGAACTTCCGAGCCTATCTCCACAAAATGGGGAAGGTCGAAGACACCGGATGCACACTGTGTGGCACAAACCAGGACGACGCCTTCCACACTTTCTTTGCCTGCATTAGGTGGGAGCAGGAAAGGAAAGAACTAGAGGATAAAATAGGGCAAATAACACCAGAAAATATAGTAGGGAAAATGTTGAATAACGAGGGAGAATGGGATTCTGTAGCCACCTACGTAGAAGGGGTTCTCCGGAAAAAGAAATTAGAAATTGACAACGCTCACGAGCCGAATCTGACAGACTAAATGGACCATGCCGCCTAAACGAGACGAAACAATCGCGCAGATCCGCAAGTGCGACTGGAGAGTAAAGGAGTGAGAGGGCCTTCAGGCAATCAAGGACGGAGCCCTAGCAGGCATAAAAAATGAGCGTCCCCTGAAGTAATGCGAAAACGGTTCCAGGATAGGGCCTTTTTTACCATCTTGTTAAGGGTGTGGTTTTTTAGTGGGTAGAAATCCCACACGCCCCGGAAATGCGGACCCTTCCGGACGTCTTCTCGAAGATTATCCACAACCCCCGTAAAAAAAAAAAAAAAAAAAAACTATCGATGATAGTTGGGTGGTTCCTTATTCGTCTATTTTAATAAAAATGTTTAATGCTCATATTAATGTACCGGCGTACCATTCAGTTCCTGCAATAAAGTACATTTGTAAATATATTGACAGAGGAAGCGATAAAGTCATTTTCAACATCAGGAGTACAGAGGTGCTATATCCTGTAGATGAAGTTCACACTTATCGGTCTAGTTATTGTAAGATGAGGAAATGCCTTGGGCAGACTATCTATACAGTGCACATGAATAAAGTGCAATACACATGCTGATGATTGTTTCAACCTGGACGAGAGTCAACCTTTAAAAGTTTAATGGCCTGGCATTTTCAACATTCAGAGAAATATACGAGGCACGAGATCCGTAAGAGAATGATGACCATTGGGATTTTACACTGATAGATGCCGTAGAATGTAGGTCAGCGACGGAGGTGAGAGAGCTTTTCGCAATATTAATAGCGATCTGTGGACTTTCAAATCCACAGCAAATGTGCGAAAAGTACAAAAATAATATGATCGATGACATATTCCACAGGTTGCAACGGGGGAAGTTCGTAGCAATGTGATACGAGAAGTAAACTATGATACTGCATTGTTGTAACAGTGATTAGAAAAGTTCGTTCGACAGCTGAACCCAGAACAAAACTCGGTTTTCAATTATGTTTTGCAGCAGATTGAGTGGAGAAGGAGGTTCGTTCTTCTTAGACGCTCCGGGCGGTGCTGTGAAAACGCACCTTCCCTCTCAATCTCCTCTCAGCCCAAAGGCGGAGAGACCGAAGCGTTGCCGTGCAGTAGTTCCTTTCAGAATAGCTACCACGCTACTTGATAGTGAACGAATAGCGCATTCAGTATTGACGCTGCCATCGAACCATGCCCATGAAGAAACACCAATTTGTAACCTTCCTAAAAAAGGCGAACGCGCTCGATTGTTGTAGCAATATAAGCTACTGGTTCGGGATGAATTCACAATGTCACATAAAAGATCAGTCGATATATGCAATCGGGCAATAAAGGATATTGATAATAACCGAAGCATTATGGGAGGATGGTAGTAGGGGAGAGTGAGGCACAATGTGTCACGGGGCATTGTGAGCCACATGCGGTTTCCCAGAGATTTGTAGCTCGTAAATTCTGAAATTTTATCCGTCGGACCGCGATTTATGTTTGGTTTCGTCAGGCCTAAAAGAAAGTCGATAGCAGCTCACAAAGAATGATTTAAACTTGAAAATTGATTTGAGGCTTGGAAAAAATATTTCGATCGCCGGGAAAACGTAAAATATAATGACACTTTCTGTAGCGGCTCGGGTTTTCAGTCCTAATTGATAGTTTTATTATTTATGATGCACTCGGTGGCTTGTAGTTTTCTATTCGTAGTTTAATTAATAGTTATTTTCATCAATAATCCAATATTTTACTAGTCAGGTACAATGTGTCACCGAGTTGTAGGGCATAATGAGTCGACTCCCAATGAGGAAACAAAGAAGTGACGACGCTCCGAAGAAGCGCAATGTATCACGGGCGACTGTCAAACATACGCGATTTCTCGGAGTTTTGTAGCTCATAAAATACAACATTTTTTCTGTTGGTCCGTAATTTATATTATGTTTCGCCTGGCCTAAAAGGAAGTCAATAGCAACTCACAAAGAATTATTAAAAATACAACAATAATTTTAGCCTCGAAAAAAATATTTCGCTTGCCGGGAAAACGTCAAATATGGTGGGACAATTCTGTGGGGCATAATGTGTCATCGAGTGTTTGAGCTCAATGAGTCGACTCCCAATGTTATTGGCAAATAATACCCGTTGTGAAATTATTGGCATGTATGAAAATCTGTTGTCGAAAATATAAGAGTTTCAACCGGCTCGTTGTACCCTACGTTTCGCAGCATTTGACACACTGTACCCCACGCGTGGTGCACAATGAGCCAATTCGTAATTTTTTTCGGTCCTATTAGTTTAGCGTTTTTATTTTTGCAAAAAACATGGTAGCTTTATTGTACGTCCAAAGGTCTATAAAATCGGTTATGTCCTTTTTTATTCTAATCAGACTACTTTGGTAAGAGTAAAAATTCGTTACTAAAAAAGTGACACACTGTGCCCCACCTTCCCCTACTACCGATTAGTAGGGCTATCGTTTTTAGACAGACTCTACCTGTAATAATACGGATAACTATGGGCACAGCGAAAAATGAAATAATGCATGTTTACAGGGGTCGCCTTTGTGGGAGCATGTTAAAAAGTATAGACTCAATACGAATATGAGGGTGCACCTGTACAATCAGGGCAATTATAATGCGGCTAATCTTCTAAAAATAGACAAAGATAGCATTGCAACAGATGCTACCGGCATGATCACATTTCATGAAGAAGTTTGCTTAGTTGTTCATAACACAGAAGAACTGATACACAAGGTATATCCTGAATTGCAAGCCGGTATGGGAAATGAAGAATGGTTTTGTGAAAGAGCAATTTTACCACTGACTAATGAAACCGTAGGACAGATAAGTGGAAAAAATATGCCGCAAGGATATTACACCGAACGGGTAACCTCATGTCTTATAGAATTTCTTACTTCTTCATAACTGTCAGGAAAGTCGATGTGCCCGACCTGTTGATAAGTAGCTTGGACGCTCCGGGACGTTGTAATAACAGACGGTTTCAGATTACATACCTGGGGTGAAACATCGTGCGAGTTACTCTTGTGATTGGAATAGCGAAAGGAGAGTGTTCTAATTCCACGAATTCCATTAATAGCGACGCATTTGCTACTTCAGTTCAAAAGATTGCAATTCCCTTTGAAAATGGCCTTTGTCATGGCTTACAACAAGAGTCAAGAATAAACACTTGATGCAGTATTATTGTTTAGATCGTGGGTTTGGAAATATCTTGTATGGATGTGAATAAAAAACTAAACATATTCTTAATCTGTATGAGTTTTATGCGTTTTGGTACTAAATTCAGAAAATTAAAAAAAAATTTCAACATGGTGGCTTGCTAAACTTTCATTATAAATGTTTCCTATTTTTCTGACCATTCTACGAGCTATAAAAAAAGAATTCCAACTTCAATCCAGCTACCAACGTTGAAGAACAGTCAACAAGTTGTATGGCAAATCTGAGCTCAATCGGCCAATTGATTATCGAAATATCGTAGTTGCCGTTTAAAAAAAATATAGGTTCGAGAAAAACGTGTTTAAAGTTCGCTACGCCTCAACCACACTACCCGAGGGTACTCTTTATCATTTTTATAACTCGAATAATTTTATGCGTATCATTAAACGGTTTTGATAGGCGTATTCAGAAAGATCTGTATAATAATAAAATAAAAATTTAAACATCGTTTTTTTTAAATTTCTAGACACCAATTCTGCCTTATAGTCAGAGATGTACACTTGAGGAACGCTAGGTTGCCTGTTCCCGTGTATTCAGCCCACAAAACCTGTACGTTCTGGCAAAAGAAGGAAAGACAAAAAATGTAGTTTATAAAACAGTGTTGACATAAATTAGCAATTTAACTATACCACCACCATACAGCTGCACTCCTCTCATTATTTCAGTAACCGATCAACTATTTTAACAAGGCCGCTGATGCGTTGTTAAGAAAAAAAGGAGTAATTCAAGCGTAGTATATCGAACCGATACTTTTATGATATCTATGTGCCTGTCCAATGTTTGTACCCTTGACTTGAATCACTTTACTTCTGGCGTATATCTCTTCCTTCTCTCTTCTGCACCTTGTATATGCCAACGTTGAAAGGTAAATGACTTTCTTTATCGTCAACTCTCGACAAAGGCTTGGAGCTGTCATCCAATGACAAGAACTGCTCAGAGATGGAAGCGTCGTTACAGTGGGAAACAGAACCAAAAATCTCCACCAAATGTTTCTTTCGCCCTTTCGTACCGCACCGAGAGCGAAACGAATTAGTGCGTGCCCACGTTAAGAAATGAAAATCTCTGAAGGTCTGGCATCAAAGGTTAGCGCATCAGAACACAACATATGTCAAACGGATGCTGTCTAAATGGGGCGTGGGAGCAGACGACCAAGGAGATTGGTTCTGCGAAGGCGGCGCACTAAGAAAAATGGGCCGCAAGCCGATCCAACTGAGCAAGCTGCACACGCTGGAGGCCGCAGACCTCATACACGGCGATCTCGGTGGACCAATGGAGAATTTGTTGATTGAAAAATTCAGGTTTTTTTTATAACCCGAAGACGATTATTCGCATTATAAAACTCTTTTCATCCTGAAAGAAAAATAGCAGGTCAAAGTCCATCTCGAGAGCTTCATTGAAAAAGTAAAGGCTGGCACAGGAAGAGATTAAAATACTGAGAACCGATAACGGACTCGAGTTCGTAGATCAAGAAGTTCAACAAATTCGACGGAAATACGGTATGAAGCACGAAACGAGCGTAACTTACATACCGGAGCAGCACAGTGCAATCGAAAGAGAAAACAGGATGGTGGTGAAAGCAGAACGCGACCAAATGGGCCAAAGCTGTTCTCGCCACTATCATCGTCAACCACACTGGAACGAGTGATCTACGGGACAAAACACCATACGAATTATGTTTCGGTACTCCGGTAAGCCACCCCAATTTGAACATTTTCGGAACTAAAGTCTGGAGACCTAAAGCGAAATAAGGCTTATTTGTCGGATACGATGACTGTACGAAAAGTTACGGGGTCTGGTTTCCATTAAAAACAAAATGGATGTTCATAGAGATATCGTTCTCAAACCTGAGCCGCTCGGGACGAGCACTGATGTCAACACGGAAGAAAAACGAGTCACCCTGAGAATAAATCGCTCGGAGAGTGATGCGGGAAAAGCAGATTAACTGGAGCAGCAAGAAGGAAACGATAATTACGGGCAAGAAGCACAAAATCAGGAAACACAGCAAATCGAAGAACTAGCTCCAGGCGAAGTTACGTGTGATGATGAAGCAAACCACGAAACGCAAGATTGCCCCCCGATAACTGCGTCAATGGCAAAGTTTCGGAGACCATACAGGTATGAAGATTATGCGCTTACGGGAAGGTTACCGTTGAGAAGCACGAAAAATGCGTGAACGTCGGGATTGTTTCTTTATATTGAAACGTGGTGGTCTGCCTTAAGCGTAGCGGCAAGGCCGCCAATATTGACAAGCGCGGTCACTGCCTCTAGGTGATATTCGAAAAGAAATTAAGAAACGGGCCAAGTGGCGCCATCCCTCGGCAACGAAAGGAGATAGGGGCAAAAAGAAAGAAAAAATTGACTAAAAATTAAGAAACGTTTATTTAACAAAAGATGCTTGGGAGGGGGAAGAAAAAAGCGGGAAATCAGAGGTATATAAGGGCCACCTCGAAGGAGGAAAGGTCTGCTTGTTTTGGGTCAGCGTTGGTGCGAGTACTGAAAGGAGATACTAGTACAGGCTTTTTAAGAGTGGAAAATATCGAATTAGGGAAAGCACTTGGCAGAACACAGCAAGTGAGCAAAAGAGGTGGGGAACTCTCTTTTGTTAAAAAGGCCCGAGTATCGGATGCAAGTACCCACTGAAACAGCGGGGAAAGTGACTGTTTAGGAAAGGAGCCAGGATAATAAAAGAGACGGATTGGAAATTCTTCTTTTCAAAACGATCTTCGTACAAATCCCGAAAATTCGTGCTGGTCTCTCCCGATTAAGGAAAGTGGAATTCGACGCAAATACCGAAATAAGCGCATGTCCGAGCTCGAAAGGCAAGGAAAGCGACTGAACAAGGAACGTGGCGAATATGAGCAAGTACCGAAAGGGAATATTAGCAACGTCGAAGTAAGGAAATTGCGATTATCGAGAAGAAGGGAAGAAAATTCAATCTCACCTAAAAGTACGATAAATTCAAATAAAAAGAGAGAAAGCCATAAATTAAATCCACAAGGATTTCAAATCGATTAAGGGGCCAGTCCACTTTGAAAATTTCAAAAAATCTATTTTTTTTACTGTTTTCGAAAGTACATACATTCAGAAATATTGTGTCAAAATTTCATGAAAATCCGAGCTCTCTAAGTATTTTTTTTACCTGAACGTCAGGACCTCATTTCGTCTACCTGAGCGTATAGCGCGTACCTTAAAGCTAAGGCACTTCAGCAACATTACAAACGTCCTCCTGCTATTTCTGAGGAAGTACAGGAAGTTTTAAAACCTATTTACGAGGATCTCACCAAAACAGAACTGCTCGAAAGGTGTTTAGGTGGCCATACGCAAAACAATAATGAAAATTTTAACAACTGCGTATGGAATATGGCACCTAAACACATGTTCAACGGCAAAAAAATCGTAGACATTGCCTGCAAAGTTTCCGCGTGTGTCTTTAATGAAGGATTTTGTCCAATGCTTAAAATAATGGAAATAATGGGCGTCAAATTCGGCCCGATCGCCATCGGATTCGCCGACAATCGCGATGACGAGCGTGTTCGCTCTGCAAACCGCCGCAGTTCTGAGTGCTCAAAAGAGACCAGAACCAAACGAAAGCAAGCAAGACTTGAAGAAATCGACGATGATGAGCAATCAGAAGGGATTTTGTACGGTGCAGGAATTGCCGATTGAGTTTAGGTAAGAGTTTTTCATAGTATAAACTTCAAACGCGTTTTTCTCGAAACAACGTTTTCAAAATCTAGCTCTATCGTATCTCTAAAACTAAAAAACCGATTCTCTTAAAATTTGAACCACATATTGTAAACATGATTCGCAACAAGATGACCCTCGATGGTTTTAAAATTTTGATTTTTACTCTTTTTTTTTGCGAAAAACTGCGAAAAAACGCGTTTTTTTTCCTTTTTTCGTTTTTCATCTGCCATTTTTTTATTTTTTGATAAAACTTTATATCCGAGGGTCATTTTGTAGCTGGTGTCATACTGAATCTAATGGACTTTTATTTTTTTTGTTTCAGACAAGCCGTTGCCGAGTTGTGATGGAGCTACCTAACGCATCTATTTTTGAGGCGTTACGTTAAACTATAGTTTTTGTACTTAAAAATGAATTAAAATGAATTTAAAAAATTGTTTTTATGTATTTCAAGACTTTATTTATCAAGCCCAACAACTTTCATATTCATATCTTTTATAAAATCCTCAAAAAAAAATCACGAAAATAGCCTTTTTTCGTGGCTCCAAAGTGGACTGGCCCCTTAAGCAGATTGCGGGAATAGACGTCAAAATTTAAAGTCTTACAGTCAGCTGGAAGAGAGAATTAAAATATGCCATAAGAGCAAGAGAGAAGAAACAATAACACAAAGGGGGCAGTGGCCGAGCAAGGCCGACCCGGCGAAATCGGGAAGACCACGCAGCACACACACATTTATAGAAAAACGAGCGGGCACAATAACAGTACATACGCACAAACTAACACCGATAAAGAGCGATTCGTCACAAGAAGAAAGGGAGTGTCGTATCTCCCTGGCCACGAGGGCCTAAGATTTCTGTAGCGCTAAAAGCCCCGCCTCTGCGGGTAGGCGACGGTCGCGTAACAAATGAACAGCTGTAAGCGCGCGATACAGAGATACAGCGTCATTCAAAGTTGATATGTATTAGAGATGCTAATATGAATAAATCATTGGTCGATTATTGTAACACAAAAAGGTTTACATTAATTTACTCCCTTATCGGGCTCCGAATCCACAACATTTTAATGTAATTAGGGGTCACCCGTTACATTTGGCACCCAACCTGGGGCTCGATAATAGTAAATAAAAACCTGTAGAACAAAAATAAAATGTCGCAACAAAACGATGAAATATCCTTCCAATGGAAGTCGACGACGGCTGATGGATTATTGAGGATGGAACGAGATAGAGATCGCCAACATTGCACCGGCAACAGCAGAAAACCCTCAATATAATAGCACATTCAGAGTAGGACAAAACGCTAACACAACCATGGAAGAAATAGATGAAACTTTGAGGTCAACAATTATCGCAATCAATAAAATGAGGAACGAACAACGGCTGGGTCGGAAAACAACCCAGAGGCAGATACACGAACAGGATAAAACCTGCACCAATCGGAACAGACAAACGCAGGAAGAACTCAGAAAGACTCTGAGAGAAGAGGTGGGAAAGTTAGAAGCACGAAACGAGCGGAAGCTGATCATCGCACAGAAGCTTATGAAGGACCAGTACGACCAGATGAAGAACAACAATAAAGAAGAAACTGATCACCTAGATGAACGTCTTAAGCAGGTCATGGACAGACTAGCCAGAATAGCAGAATCTTCAAGGAACATGGGTAGCAACATCGCCGAAAATTCGAGGCGGATAACGAGGTGTGAAGCAGCGATACAAAATCAAACGACTGGGCCCATCCACAATGCTACGTGGAGTAACGGACTCAATACCAGCCAGATGTATGCCGCCAAGCAAAAACCACCCACTTTCACAGGAGACGGCCGGGAAAGGCCCATGCGTTACTTGAAGGACTTCGAAGAATTTTGGAGGTTCACAGGGAGTAGTGATCTCCATTATATGATCAGCCAGTCGCTCAAAGACGCAGCTAAAGATTGGTGGTGCGTAGTGGAGGAACAGGTCCACACGATTGAAGAATTCGCTACCAAATTCCGTGGGAGATACTGGAGCGAGGAAATGCAAGATAAACTTCGCCGGAATGTGGAGTTTGGGGGATATGATTACGACGGGCACAAGATGACCCGAGCAGAGTACGCCACCCGCATTTTCGGGAACACGAAAGACCTGACAGAAAGACTGAAGGACGAACAAATAATTAAAAAACTGGCCAAACACTTTGATGAGCAAACACGGATGGCGGTTCGAATTGGCATGACAAAAACGATCGAGGAGTTTTTGGAAACTCTTGAGGAGAATTAGGGAAACGGCACGCATAACAACGAGCGGATTTTTTTCCAAACAAGGGGGGACCGAAGCACCCATATTCCTTCCCGTGAATCGAAACTGGAATCAGAACAGGTTCCAGGGAAATAAAGGATTTCAGCCCCAGAATAGATAATGGGAAAATTTGGGAGCATGGTCTCAAGCCAGATGGCAAGAATCAGCAACACGATGGGGAAATCCAGGGCACGAAGCGAATCAGCCACTGAATCCGAACGCCCCGGCCTGGAATTCCGCAGCGGCAAGAACACCAGGTGCTCAACCCCAGCAGCAACCATGGCAAAGACCGGAACAAGTATCCAAGCAGCAGGAAGGATCTAACAAGGCACCCGAAACAACGCAATTGGGAAGCGAATAATGGTTGCGCCCGTAACGATGGAGTCCAACGTTGTGGAATCTTCATCACGCGGTGCGACCAGTGACGACGAAGAGACGAAGTACGCACTTGAAGAAGCCAGCGTAAGAAAGCACAAAAACAAAAAGAAAAAGCTAAAGAAGAAGGAGGCAAAACAGAAGAAGGTCACAATAGGGATAAACCTGGGGAAAATTGAGATGACCGAGATAGAACCAGAATGTAGGGGAGGCAACGGCATACTGAGAGTGGAAACGCACAAAGGGATCGAGAAGAGGATAGCCACCATCCAACCAAAGGGCAACAAGAGGAAGGTACAAGAAAAGAAGGGAGAGGGACAGGAAAATAAAAGAAAAAGACTTGCGGAACATAACGATCCATTCGAGAGCCCAAGGGCATTTCTGCAGGAAGAAAACGATAGCAAAATGGGAATGTGCAAAATATATCCCAGATACCCTGAGCTCATGATTGAGATGGAGGGACAGGAGGTAAAGACACTCATTGACAGTGACAGCGAGATCACCTGTATCTCCAAAGATCTGTACGACCAACGCAGGGAAGAATTTGGGCAGTGTCCTACATTACCGGTCACGATTACGAACCTAAAAGGGGCTTTCGGAGGGAGATCCGGGAGGGTGAGGCAACAAATAATGGTGGGTGCCGAGATCCTCGGGCAGGCTGGGACACTACAAGTCCTAGTGATCCCCGCCCTCCAGAGAGAGGCAATCCTCGGCATAGATGGAATGCTGGAGCTAAGAATCGTTATGGACATGGACCTGGGAGAGGTCCGAGTCGGCGACAAGCTGGCAGCTGTATATGATGGAGGCATTTGGACCGCGGTGGACAATCCAGAGGATCTCCAAATAAACGGTACGATGGAAGAAGTTGAAGAGCCTGTACAACAGCTCAACGAAGCGGAGGTGGACAAGAAGCTCCAGGAATGTAAGGAGGTACCAGAGGAGATCCTAAAAAGTTTCAAGAAACTAATCTGGACCTACAGATATATTTTCAACAAATGTCCGGGCCGAATGGAGGAATACGTAAATCGACTAGAATTACAGAATCCAGAACCATATGTACACCGGTCGTATCCCATTCCAATGCAATACCGAAACCAAGTAAGACAGAAAATCCAGAGGATGCTGGACGACGGGTTAATTGAGCGTGCCAAGAGCCAGTACATAAACCCATTGGTCTCTGTAATAAGAAAGGACGGGTCAGTCAGGCTGTGCCTAGATGCAAGACAGTTCAACAAATATCAGAAGGGAGATCATGATACGGCACCACCGACGGAGGAAATCTTTCAGCGATGTGGGGGAATAAAGGTCATGTCCAGTCTGGACATGACCAGCAGTTTCTGAAAAATTCCATTGCATGAAAAACCAAGGAAGTATACGGCATTTTTACACGAAGGAAAATGCTACCAGTTTACGGTCACCCCATTTGGTTTAAATACAAGTACCGCAAGTCTGATCCGGGGCCTGGATATTGTACTTCAAGGATTAGGACAATCAGTCATAAACTTCGTGGACGACCTGCTATGCATGTCACCAAACCATTGGACTCACCTGGAACACCTTGCAAGGATCTTTGAGAGATTCGACCAGCACAAGATGACACTGAACTTTAGAAAGTCGGCATTTTTTAAGAAGGAGGTCACCTTCCTTGAGCACATTTTGAGCACTGAAGGATTAAAGCCACACCCGGATAAGATAAGAGCCATTCAAGATTTTCCCAGGCCAAAGAATCTGGAACAGGTCCGGGGGTTCTTGGGGCTGATAAATTTCTATACAAAATTCACTAGTCAGCACGCTCGAGAAACGGTGCCATTACTGGAGCTATTGAAAAAGGGAAAAATTTGGAAATGGGATAAGGACGAAGAAAAAGCCTTCGAAAGAATTAAGAGGGTATTCACGGACTCAGTCATGCTGAATCACCCGGATGCGACGAAGCCGTATACCCTGACGACAGATGCAAGCGACCATGCCCTGGGACCGGTTCTAAGTCAGCAGGATGGGGAGAAACAGGAAGGAGTGGTGATGTTTGCCAGTCGAACCCTGAAGGGAGCTGAAATTGGATACATTACCACGGAAAAAGAATTATTAGGTATCGTATGGGCATTACAAAAATTTCGCACATATCTGCTGGGGGCAAAGAACCGGGTGATCACGGATCATAAGGCGCTAACATTTTTGAAAACATGGCGATTCGCTGGAGAAAGGCTACTGAGATGGACCTTACTTTTACAGGACTATGACCTGGAGATAGAGCACCAGCCAGGGGCAAGAAACAGAGTCGCAGGTGCCCTAAGCCGACCACCAGAAGGAATCGATCTGGCGGAGAACGTACGGTCGGCCACGACGATGAAGGGTCTGTCCAAAGAACTAATACAAGATCTTCGGACAATCGAGGATCAATAACAGAAGCAAGAAAGCCTAAAGAAATGTTGGGATAAACATTGAGAACCGACAGACAACTCAAGATATAGAATATATAAGGAAAGCCTGCAAAAACAGACACGAAACGGGATTTGGAAGATAATGCTGCCAGATGCATTAGCTGAGAAAGTAATAAAAAAATGTCATGAGGTATATGGGCACCAAGGATCCAGGAAAATATTTCAGATGCTGGATGAGGATTTCGCGTACCCACACATGGCAAAAAGGGTACGCCAAATCTTGGCGACATGCGATACGTGCCAACGAAACAAAGTTTCAAATAGGACGTACTACGCAGAAATGCAAACGATAATTCCAGAAGGACCCAACGACTTGCTGTCTATTGATTTCTATGGGCCGTTACCCACATTGGTTGGGGGGACCAAACACATCTTGGTCACAATCGATGCATTTACGAAATACGTGGTATTATACCCTCTGAAAAAGGCAGATGCTGCGTCCACCATAAAAAAAAATTTCGGAGACTACATCCCCAGATATGGAAAGCTAAAAAGGATTCAGTTCGACCACGGCACCCAATTTACTTCCAAGCTATGGTTAGAGAAGCTGAAGAATGATGAAAGACAAGCGATATTTTCATCCCTTAGACATCCACAAGGAAACATTGTGGAAAGGGTGAACCGGGAATTAGGCCGTTTTTTCAGAACCTTTCTTAACGAAAAACACTCAGGCTGGTTCAAATGGGTACCAATTATACAAGAATGCATCAATCAGACTCATCACGAGACGACGGAGTTTCCCCGCACGAGTTACAACAAACGAAAAAAACGTATAGACCTTGGAGGGAGTGTATACTCGGACTAAAAGAAGGATTAGGGAACAAGGAAATCACACGCGACGAAAAAGTAGCATTGGTGAAAGAAAGAATTAAAAGAAGGTTGGGCACGAGCAGAAAAGTTTAACGCAACTCACAATACTTACCGTTTTAAGGAAGGAGAATCGGTATTGGTTAGAGCATTAAATGTCTCAGATCCAACAAAACAAGTAACAGCAAAATTCCTACCCCTGTATGAAGGCCCATATGTAATAAAAAGATGCGTAGGAATAGCTACGTATCTACTCGCCGACCCATCAACAAAAAAAGATAGAGGAAAATTTCAGGGAGTTTATTAAGGGCGGGGTAAAGTATTTAAATTTTTTTTTCATTTTTTAAATGAATGCATAATATCTCAAGAATATTGTGTTAAAATTTCAAGTCGATCGGAGTAAAATTGACGAAGTTATGAGTATTTGAGCGTCTATTGCTCCATACCGGGTTTTATACCTGGGCGGCAGCTGCGCGGCGCGCTATTGTATTTTTCGACCCCGAATAAATTTCTTGATAAACGGGCCTGTTCCGGTCCCGTTATATATATTCGAGGCATGGTGTATATTAGTATACACATTAGTCTGTACATCAGTTGACCGCTGTATGCCGTGCTGAGCAGTAGCAAGTCACACTAACAGTTTGAGTCAGTTTTCGTTCGTGTTCGTACCTCGAAAAATGCCTCGAAAAATAAGCAGACAAGATCGTGAGAACGGTATTGGGCAATTGTGCCGACCGAAAAAAAAAGTGCCTCCTCAAAAGCGTAAAAACGACGAACCGTTAGCTAATAGCGCGTCAGCGAAAAAAAATAAAAAATAATCCCGCTGGGGTGGTAGAAGACATCCAAAAACATTATCGAATGATAGATTTCGTTCTTGTTTTTTCGACTATTGCTACTGTAGTCAAATGTGTGAAGTGTGATGGAAAAGTTACATTCCAAACATGCAAAAAAGAAGGTCTTGGTTTCAAGATCAAGGTTACATGTGAAAAGTGTAAACAGCCTCACTACATTCCATCAAGTGAAAGAATAGACAGTGGTATATACGATGTCAATTATCGATTTGCTTTCGTAATGCGAGTGTTAGGCTTAGGTTTAACCGGATGCAATAAGTTCTGCGGACTAATGGATTTGGCGAGTGCTTTCTTATCGAAACCAGCCTATAATTTATATATGAAAAAACATTGTGAAGCGATACAAAATGTGGCCAAGAAGTTCTTCGCATCGGCTGCACAAGAAGAGAAAAAAGCAATGTCTGAAGCAAATAATGTAGAAGAAACGTCAGAATTGACTGTATCAGGCGACGGCACTTGGAAAAAAAGAGGATTCTCTTCGTTATTTGGCGTTGCTTCTCTAATTGGATATTGTACTGGAAAGGTACTTGACATTTTTGTAAAAAACAGTTACTGCCACGGTTGTAAGACTTGGAAACACAAATTGGATTCTGCCGAATACGAAGCGTGGTACGAAGAGCATGTGGATAGCGGTGATTGCAAAGCCAACCATGAGGGACCCTCTGGAAACATGGAGGTATCAGCAATTATAGAAATGTTCGAACGATCGGTGGAAAATCTTGGGGTGAAATATCGTAACTACATCGGAGACGGTGACTCAAAGACGTACAGCGGCGTTGTCAATGCAAAACCTTATGGTGAAGATTTTGTGATAAACAAAAAAGAATGCATAGGGCATGTCCAAAAGAGAATGGGAACACGTCTGCGTGGACTAGTAAAAACAAGCGTAGTTGACACAAAAACCAAGGCCGGAAAGATCGTAAAAAGAAAAAGCCTTTCTGGCAAAGGAAAGCTCACTGCTAAAATGATTGATAAATTGACTGTTTACTATGGACTAGCTATTCGACGTAATTATGATTCAGTTGAGAAGATGAAAAATGCCATATGGGCAACTTATCATCACTACAGTTCAACCGACGAGAACCCACAGCACGAGAAATGCCCAAGCGGCGAAGACTCCTGGTGCGAATGGCAGTAAGCTGCAGCTGCAGATGCTCTAGAATCATTCAGACACAGCTACACAGCCCTTCCTACTAACGTTCTGGAAGCCATTGAGCCCATTTATAGTGACTTGAGCAACGACGCACTTTTGCAGCGATGTCTTGGAGGTTTCACGCAAAATAATAATGAGAGTCTCAATCAACTTATTTGGAAAATCTCTCCAAAGTCAGTCAGTGGCACCTCTACAATTGTGGAAATTGCAGCTTATGTAGCTGCATGTACTTACAATGAAGGTTCTTTCGCTTTGTTGGCCTTTATGGAAGAGATGCAAATCAGTACAGGGCCAAGTTCTCACGAATGGGCCCGACAAGTTGACGATTTGCGAATTAGTAGAGCAGAGGAGCAAGCGGCGCACGACAGTAAAGAAGAAAGAGTTTTGCGTAGACAAACGCAAAAAGATGCTCTCGATCATCTTGATGGAAGCCTTTTGCTCTACGGACCTGGCATCGACGACGTTGAGTGAGTATAAGAAAATTATCGAGTTTTATTTTGAATTTCTAAAAATTCAAAGATAATTGAAAAATCTGAAAAAATTCATACGTATTCAGAAAAATGAACGAATCACGAAAAAAAATTGGGTTGCGGGGAAATTTGTTGACTAATTTTTTTTTTTCATCATTTTGTTAATAACATTTTGGAATTATTATTATGCAAAATTAATCTTTTGAGTACCTTTAATATGCACGAATTTTCTCAGATTTTTATGCAATCGAGAAGTGTTCTCAAACTTATGTGCAATGAGCGCTAAGCGACCAAACTCTTCTGCGTTTTTCAAACCGTTTTTCTGAGACTTGTCATATTTGAAGTCCGTGTGCACGATAACTCAAAATCTACTGGACCAATCGCTTTGAAATTTAGCACAGTACTTCTTCACATAATTCACCTGGTATTGTCGAGAGCTTTTTTGTTTTTTTTAATAATTACTAATTTTTCAACAACAAATTAGCCGATTTTTTTTAGCGAAAATCGGGTTTTTGGCTCCCAAGTGCTACGAAAAATCGAAAAATCGAAAAAAAAAATCCTCCCGTCATTACCTCGAGAAACATCTCCTTTAACAAATGCATTTTGATTTTTTTGTTTCAGATGATTCTGTTGCGAGTTATGGTGCACACCGCAAACCAACTTTTTTTCGAGGCGCCTCCGGGGTTTAATTTTCACTCGCTCAATTTTGAATATTTTGCAATGCAAATTTAGGAGAATGTTGTTCAAATGTTACTTTATTATATGTAAATTTTCCAATAAACGAACACTATCCGTTACGCCAAAAAAAAATCTTAAAAACATGCTTTTTTTTCGCCGAATTAACTTTACCCCGCCCTTAAAGTAATATCAACGATTAGAGGAAAAGTGCGGGAAACGAAACGAAATCGGAGGGAAAGGAGAAGCGGAAGAAGGGGTGGGGCACGAAGAACAAGAGGTGTCACCCTGCGAGGAAATCGGAACGAGCAAAAATTAGGAGAGAGAAGGGATAAGGAATATAAAGGGAGGTCATACATCGACAACAGGAAAAACATATTAGCATGAAGCAAGACAAGGAGCTACAAACGGCAGCGAAGGAGGAAGAGAGAAAGGAGGGCCTCGTGGATAGGAAATTAAAACACGTAGAGGTGCCGAAAAATAAATAAAGGAAAAGGAAGTGGAGACGTCTCATCAAGAAACTTAGCAGAAAGAGAGAGAAAACAGAGATCGCAGAAAGAGACGAGGATGTAAACAACGGTTTGTTCGCGGTGACGGACGAAAATATTAAGAGCTGGTACCCGGGTAAATCACTCGGACTATAAAAAAAAAAATCGTAGAGGTGGTGGCAAGGGGAGGGAGAGAAAGAGGGCACTTGCGAAGAAAGACTCTGCAGGGACGAAAGGATTAGTCACCGAATAATATCGAGGCGATCGAGGTGCACCCGGTCGTGAAAGAGGAACTCTACGAAGGAGCCAGCGTGCTACTTCGTCAAACGGAGGGCTTCACAAGGGCCACAATAGTGCAGAAAAAAGAAACAAAATACGAAGTGTGGTTGGGGGACTGGGGGATGGCGAGCTTGGTGTACCAAGAGGACTGCCCCGCAGGCGGTAAGGAGTGTCGCGTACCAGGCAGTCGCGGCAGCACTCCCCAAGGTAAAATCCCTCCAAGGAAAATGGGATGACGATCAAGGACGCCAAATCCTCAACTTAGTGGATGGGGCACTCTGGACGATGGAAATCGTCGGCCGAGCGGACGAGCGGGAGGGTGTGTGGGTCAATATGATCCTTGAAGGAGAGACACTCCTGAAGGGAACGGGGTTGACGCAAATCGCGCTTGCCCAAGGGTGGGCCATAAAAAACGACAGGGAACTGGAGTTTGGCTGGAGCCACGAAGGTGAGAGGCACGGCGAACCAGGAATCCACCGGGCATACGCAAGAAAATACGCGACAACAATGGCCCAGGACTCGACGAACGGCAACCTTCCGCCGGTAGCAGAAGCGATGGACGAAGGGGAAGCGCTGAGCGACCTCACGAACACGACGTGGGAAGACGAGTTAGACATCCGCGACGAAAGTGAAGGCGAGGGACCGAATCAGCAGGACTGGTGGACAACGAGGGTCGAGGGCACGGAAAGCGAGGAGGAAGACGACGGGCGGTCCATCGCATCATTATAAAAAAATTTAAAAAAAAGTGAAAGACAGTTTTTTTTATGAAGGTCACAGTGATACAAGTACAAGACCGTTCTCTTCTGGTTATACAATCAAAAGACAGTTTTTGTTTTACAAAGTTTATGGCGAAGCAATTACAAAACAAGTTTTTTTTTATTATTACAAGTATGCGAGTATAAGAGTTTTTTTTGTGTGATATTTTTTCAATTTATCGTTATAAAAAAAAAAAAAAAGTTAATTATGTTTGCGTCCCTGGCGAAGGAAGAAATATTACTGTTGTGTTATATATCTTTGCATTTTTAAAAATTGTGTTTGCGTTTCTGGCGAAGGAAGAAATATTATTGTTATGTTGCATATCTTTGCGGTTTTTTTTGTAAAAAAAAAAGTGTATTTTGGTCAATACATACCACTATAAAAAACGGCTATATCATGGTATTCTGTTTTCTTTGCGAGGCGGCGGCTGAACGAGGTAACAAAATAAAAAAATTCGTCTTATTAAATTTCGCAAAAAAAAAAGAAATAGATATAACAATAATTATAATAGTAGAAGGAAGATCCCCGAAAATTCTACAAGATTCCAAGCTCGCTCGGAATAAAAGAAGAATTTTCAAGGATTTCGGGGGACAATGAAATGTGGTGGTCTGCCTTAAGCGTAGCGGCAAGGCCGCCAATGATGACAAGCGCGGTCACTGCCTCTAGGTGATATTCGAAAAGAAATTAAGAAACGGGCCAAGTGGCGCCATCCCTCGGCAACGAAAGGAGATAGGGGCAAAAAGAAAGAAAAAATTAACTAAAAATTAAGAAAGGTTTATTTAACAAAAGATACTTGGGAGGGGGAAGAAAAAAGCGGGAAATCAGGGGTATATAAGGGCCACCTCGAAGGAGGAAAGGTCAGGAAAGGTCTTGTTTTCGGTCAGCGTTGGTGCGAGTACTGAAAGGAGATACTAGTACAGGCTTTCGAAAATATCGAATTAGGGAAAGCACTTGGCAGAACACAGCAAGTGAGCAAAAGAGGTCGGGAACTCTCTTTTGTTAAAAAGGCCCGAGTACCGGATGCAAGTACCCACTGAAACAGCAGGGAAAGTGACCGTTTAGGTAAGGAGCCAGGATAATAAAAGAGACGGATTGGAATTTTTTCTTTTCAAAACGATCTTTGTACAAATCCCGAAAATTCGTGCTGGTCTCTCCCGATTAAGGACAGTGGAATTCGACGCAAGTACCGAAATAAGCGCATGTCCGAGCTCGAAAGGTAAAGAAAGCGACTGAACAAGGAACGTGGCGAATATGAGCAAGTACCGAAAGGGAAGAAAATCATCTAGAAGAAGGGAAGAAAATTCATTCTCACCTAAAAGTACGATAAATTCAAATAAAAAGAGAGAAAGCCATAAATTAAATCCACAAAGATTTCAAATCGATTAAGCAGATTTCGGGAATAGACGTCAAAATTTAAAGTCTTACAGTCAGCTGGAAGAGAGGATTAAAATATGCCATAAGAGCAAGAGAGAAGGAACAATAACACAAAGGGGGCAGTGGCCGAGCAAGGCCGACCCGGCGAAATCGGGAAGACCACGTGCGGACACAACGCACGCAAGTACACACGCAAGTACACACGCACAAACTAACACCGATAAAGAGCGATTCGTCACAAGAAGAAAGGGAGTGTCATATCTCCCTGGCCACGAGGGCCTAAGATTTCTGTAGCGCTAAAAGCCCCGCCTCTCCGGGTAGGCGACGGCCGCGTGACAAACGAACAGCTGTAAGCGCGCGATACAGAGATACAGCGTCATTCAAAGTTGATATGTATTAGAGATGCTAATGTCAATAGATCATTGGTCGATTATTGTAACATAAAAAGGTTTACATTAATTTACTCCCTTATCGGGCTCCGAATGCACAACATTTTAATGTAATTAGGGGTCACCCGTTACAATATAAAATAAATAATTTTGGAAATGGGTTTCAACGTATTTTATTCTTCTATCAATGGAGAGTTCTTGTCCGCACACGTGCTCGAAACCGAATGTCCTCGTTCTTGGTTCTTTTTTCACTTAGATGCGTAACTGACCGCTACTCGTCGCAGCGTCGGTGGACTAGCTTCTGTTTCCTCCGTTGGCGCTGTTGGTCGGCGGTTCTGGACAAGCTCCGCTCGGTCGGTACAGTCATTTCCTGCGGCGGGACCGCCACACACCAATCTCTGCGCTCAAATCATACGTGGGTTGTCGTTGAACCTCCCAAGTACGTGACGACTCTCGATGCCGCCCGGGACGCAAGTACAAGCCGGCAATAAATGGTCTCAACAGAAGATACAAGACCAGATTGGTCGTAAAAGGTTTCACCAAAAGATCACTGTAGACTTTGGGGAAAGTTCAGCCCCATTGCGAAGTTCGGGTCAATACAGTCCATTCTCGCTGTAGTAGCAGCTACAGGTATGGCGCAATTTGAAGTAAAGAGTCCGTTTGTAAATGGCAATTTACCCGAGGAAATCTACATGACAAAACCAAAGGCTACCTATATGGTTGACAACGAGTTTGCAGGTTGAAAAAGGCACTGTGAGAACTCAAGCAATCAGGCAGATGCTGGAACAAAAAATTGATGCATTAATTGAATTAAAACACTCCCAAGTGGGAGTGTTGAGAATAAACGGCATGATCAGGTTGAGTCGACAAGCGCACAGAGAGCGCTGAAGATTAAGCGTACCGGTGTTACGTCCCGGAGGGAGATTTAGAATGGACTCGCGAAGTTGCCGAGTTAGAGCGGGAAATTTGAATTAAGATTCGCGCAGTGCGTGTTTGATTGGCTTCTATGTGAGTTCCGAACACAATTTAATAACAATTTTGATTTAGAGGATTTTTAGGTGCGAGTTTCTGGATTGAGAGATGGATTCGCCCGAAGGATTGATCGTTGATTGAATAAAAGGTTTAGACGCGTAGATTTGGTCTTAATTCAGATTATTAAGTTTATTAACTTCTTATTCTTACAAACTTATAACTCGGTACAAAAAGATACGCGTATAATTGTTCAACGGAAACGGAGAGCAAAAGGGTTTAATTTTGTAAGTCGACTATTCGATTCGGGGATCAAGAACAGAGTGTCTGCTCCTTCGTGAAAGGAAAAATTAGGAAGGTTTAATTTTTGGGGGAAGGAGCTTTTGGGGGAATACAGTTTTGTTGTACGTAGCTTAGGGATTGGATAATGAGTAATATGAAATTAGGTCGACTTCGGTGATAGGTTGGCATGGCGTGGGCGAGAGATTTTTATTCATTGATTAATTAGAGCGCTGCTGTGATTGGTGCAGTCGTTCTGTCTCTATCGTATAGATTTTGGATGTACAGGTTTCTCTATAGGAGTGGATGACGTGATTTGACTCGCACGAGTTTTCTTTGTCGGGTGGATTTAGGTCGTAGGACAAGAGGGATTGTGGCGGAGCTTGATCTCTGGGTTCTTGTTTAGGCTGTCGCGAGAGTATGGTTTTTCTTTTAAGGTGCGAGTGTATTGCGTTTGTCATCGACTGTATTTATGAGGGAGAGGCGATGGCGACGCTCTTTGCGTTTGGTCGTCTGAAAATGTTGGATAACGCTTGCTTAGGATTGATAATTTGTAGTTCGTTGATCGATAAATGCAGATGCTGTTTTGTGCGCATATAGGTTGGGCGTTCTGAGAAGAACGGGAAAAAAGTGAGGCTGAGACGTAACACCTCCCTCCTTCGAGATTGAGCGTCTCGCTCAATTAGATTCAAGTTATAAATTGTAATCGACTGATATAAGGGCGAGATAGTTTAGCATCGTCATTGATCGATTTACAATATGAATTAAACATATAAGAAATAGGTTTTTTATTTAATACAATAGTTTAATATTTGCGACTGATTACATTTCGCGTTCTTACATTCTATTTAGTGCGTATGCGCTAGGGTAAATAAGGATAGGACAGGTAAGTGCATACATGTAATATAGATTCTAAGTATAAGATTATATGATTTTGTTATAAATTGAAGACAAAAAAAAATATAATAATTTGGAAAGGAAATGTGTCCTAGTCGTAGTCATGTATTGCTATCTTTCTTGTCAATGTCGAGTTTGGTGGGGTGGGGTGAGTTGAATTTGAAGGGGTAGGATGGAACGAATTTGAAGGGGTTCTTATTGCGGATCATAGTAGGCCTGAAAGATATTGTGTGTGTGTAAGTGCATCGGACCTTCGTATTTATGTGCTTATTCCTAGTGTGCTAGTTTGGCCCAGTCGCAGTGCATGATTTTCCTTTTGTTGTTTCCTAATGAAATTTCGATATCGTTTTGGTCTGGGAAGACTTGTGTGATTTCGTAAAGACCTAGGTAATTGTCATCGAATTTACCCGTTCGATGATTTTTTATCAAATAGATTTGATCTCCAATTTGGAAGTTAACGGGATTGATCTTTTTGTCGTTGTGAGCTTTGGATTTTTGTTTCGCATTTTCGAGGTTATCGTGTGCTAATTTGCGTACTTCTTGGAAATGACTCGTGAGGTTTTTCACGTGTTCATCGTATGTCAGAATTTCGGCTAAGTATGAGAATTGTGAGGGTAGTCGTGCTTCCTTGCCTGGGACTACTTGGAACGGTGTGAATTTTTTACCTTCATGTACGCTTGTGTTGTATGCAAAAGTTGCCATCTGTAGCCATTTATGCCAGTCTTTTTTATTGGTGTAATGTTTTAAATAGTCTGTGAGCACTTGATGACTTCGTTCGAGCGATCCGTTGGACTGAGGATGGAATGCTGTTGTCTTGATTTGTTTGATTTTAAAGATTTTCGTTAATTGTTTCATTACTCGGCCGATAAATGCTGCTCCTTGGTCCGTGAGTATTACTTTAGGATATCCGAATGCGCATATAAATTCCGTGACTAATGCGTAGGCGATTTCGTAAGCCCTAGCGCTTTTCAGCGGAATTGCAAATGAAAATTTCGAAAGGTTGTTCTGAATGGTTAATATGAAACGGTGATCAAGTTCGGATTCTGGAGTTATCGGTCCGACTATATCCATTGGGATTTTGTCGAATACGCCGATCGGAGCATCTGTGATTACTATAGGCTGTTTTGTTTTAATTCTTACTAATTTTTTTCTCTTGAAACTAGCGCATTGTCGGATGTAGTCCTCTACTTGCTTTTTGAGATTGTCCCAGAAATATTGTTGACGGATTCTATTATATGTCTTCGTTACACCTTTATGGCCAACTGTTGGGGATTCGTGAGATTCTTTTATTCTTTCAAGCCTGTCTTGCTCAGGTGGAACAGTGATTTCGTGGTGGCAGATTGTTATTTGGATTTCGGAGTCCGCGAAGATTTCTTGGATGATATTTTTTATCTTCGTCCATGCTGAGTGGTTGAGATTACGGCATTTCTGAGAAAATGCTGTTGATTTAATGTTTAATTCTTCCATTTTTGTTTTTAAATTTCTGAGCGTTTTGACGAGATTTTGCTCTGTTAAGGGTGAGGTACCATTTTCTTTAGTTACTAGAGCGAACATGCGTTTCTTTGGTGTTCCTGACATGAGGATCTCCCCGATTTCAAAGGTATTATTTGGAGATAGATTTTTCAACAAGCCCACTTCGATTAGACGTTTGCCGATTTCGTTTGAGACTGTGCCATCGGCGCAAATGAAACAAGCGTAGTGATTTTTGGTCATTTCGAGATTGGCCCTTGTTTCAATGACGTTGATGGTTTTTTGTTCTTGTTCGTTATCGTTTGATGGTTCGTCGTCGGCGGTGTTTGTTTTGTCATTGTGATCTCTATTTTCAAGTATAGGGGAGGGATTACTCTGTGGTGTGGGAGGGGAGTTTTCCATTGTTTGGTGTGAGAATTCGATTTCGGAATGGTTAGCGTTTGTGATGTCGGGGGGAGTGGGTGGAAGCTGTGTCTGGCCAGGGAAGTTTCCGATTGCACTTATTTGCGGGTTACTCGTGGGTGGCTTTTCCCCTTTTTTCGTAAGTTGTATGTGTGGGGCATTCGTGTGTACATGTTCGCTTGCATCGGGACAGCAGAAACATTTTTTGGGTTTCCTTGGTCTTGAAGATTTACAAGTCGCTAAAGGTATCTGTGTGCTGTTTCGTGGTCTTTGTTACGCTGGGCGCGCCTTGTCCCGCGTTGGCAACCGTGGATCTTACAACTTGAATTTTATGACTTTCGTCCGTCGATTTTCTATCCTTGTTTGAGAAGCCTACGTCCATTGGTTCAGACGTGTGAAAGTTTTCGAAATTTTGTTTCTCTTTGGGAGAATGTAATGCATCTTTCGTGGGGGCCTCTTCGCTTGCCTTTTCGTAACCATCCGGATGACTGCGATCTTTCAAGGATTTTATTTTAGTACAACTTGTTGGTAGTGAAGTGGTCTCCGATGTTTCGTGTGCACGCTTTTCGTGATTTAAGGCGGTGCTGCTTAGGTTGCCGTCGTCCGATACTTGCTCCGAAGAAGAGGGGGTCTTAAGCGTGCCAGCTTTTCTCACACCCATGTGGTTTGTGTTTTCCTCGTCTTCTTCTAGTGATGATGAAGATTCCGATTTCGAAGGGTTCCCGAAGGGGAGATATCGACGAGTGTCATTTCTCTTTTTGACTAAGATTTTGCGTTTTTCCCTTCGATATTCTGATGAATGCGATTCATGGTTTTCTAACGCATTCGGTCTTTGATATTCTGATGAGTTTAGCGTTTGTTGCGTTGAAGAATTTGATCTTCGATGCTCTGGAGGATTTATTTTTTGATGCTTTGGAAGATTTGATTTTTGAAGTTCTGAGGAATTAGTTTCTGATGAATTTGATTTATTGCGCAGTCTCTTATTTTGAAGATCGCTCATGATCGGTTGATCAGGCCGGTCACCTTGAGTTAGTGAAGATCCTTTGGCGCGCGGGCTTACGAATGTTTCTCTTGGAATTGCCATACTTGTAAGGTCGCTTGCCTGAGGAGTAGAGATTTTTTGATTTTGGATTTCCTTGCATCGCTCTGCAACGGGACTCACGTACGTTTCTCTCGGAACTGCCGTATCTGTGAAGTCGGTTGCTTGAGGGATAGGTATTGATTGATTTAGTGGGGAAGCATTCACGATGTCCTCCTCCGAAGTAGTTTTTGATTTTTTGAGTTTCTTGTTGATGGCGATTGGGTCTGATGATGAATATGTTCTTGCGATACCCGGATTTGGATGAAGGATTTTTCCTCCGTGTGGGGTTTCGCTAGTTCGCCATTTGATTTTGATAGGGAGAGTTATTGGATTTCGAGAAAGTGCGTCAGCATTTGTGTTACCTCTTCTTGGTTTGTACTGGGTTTTGAAATCGAATTCTTTGAGTCTCGCTCTCCATCTCAGTTCACGTGACGTCGGGTCATTCATTGAGTTTACCCAGACGAGTGGCCGGTGGTCGGTTAGTAGGGTGAATGGCCTGCCATAAAGATAGGATCGGAATGTCTTTAAGGCAAACACTACAGCGACCATTTCTTTTTCCAGGGTCGAATAATTTTTTTCGGCCTTGTTGAGGACCCTTGAAGCAGCTGCAACCATGGGGTCTTCTCCGACTTTTCCTTGTGCAAGGATTGCACCGACAGCATAATTGGATGCGTCGGTTGTTACGATGAAAGGTTCCGAGCAATTTGGGTATTGTAGGATCGGCGTTGAGCACAATTTATCTCGTAATGTTTCGAATGCCAATTGATGTTGAGATGTCCAATGGAATTTAACGTTTTTGCTAGTGAGATCTGATAGGGGTTTTGCTATTGCTGCGAAATATTTTATGAAACGCCGATAATATCCGGCTAAACCCAAAAATTCTTTTAGGTTCTTCGGGGTGCTTGGTGTCTTGAATTCTCTTACGGCTTCGATATTTTTAGGATCTGGCTTTAGTCCATCTGCAGAAATTTGGTGTCCTAGATATCTTACTTCAGTTCTTAAAAATTCGCATTTATCTGTTTGAAGAGTTAGGTTTGCATTACGTAATCTTTTCGCGCGTTTCCTAAATTTGTTCTCGTGATCTTCGATTAAACGTGCGTAGATTACTATGTCATCCAGATATACGAATAAATCGTTTCTCTGTAATCCTTTTAGTGCAAGATCCATTAGCCGTTGAAAAGTGGCTGGTGCGTTTTTTTATCCGAATGGCATTCTATTAAATTCGTAATGACCGTGTGGGGTCGTGAAGGCTGTTTTGTGTTTGTCTTTCAGATCCATTTTTATCTGATGAAAACCAGATGCTATGTCGAAAATGGAAAAGTATTTCGCACCGCCGAGTTGGTCAAGGATGTCTGTTATTAACGGCAGGGAGTAAGCATCTCCTATTGTGATATCATTAAGTTTTCTGAAATCGATTACGAGTCTCCATTGCTTATTGCCTTTTGAGTCTGCTTTTTTCGGAACTATCCATATTGGGGAATTATACGGTGACTTCGAAGGTTCGATGATATTCAGCTCTAGCAGATCGTTGATCTGTTTCTGTATTTCCGGCTTTTGGAATGGTGGGTGCCTGTATTGCCTCGTGTTGACAGGTCGATCATCGACAGTGGGAACTCGGTGTTTGCATTACCATGTTGATCGAAGGGGTTCGCCAGGTAGATGAGAGAGGTCTGCGTATTCTTCTACAAGTGTAAATACCGCATTACGCTCTTCGTCGTTAAGATGATTAAGCCGCAAAAGACTCATTACTCCGTTGGCACGGTTTTCTCGCGTCCGAGGTTTTTCGTGCTCTAGGGTCTGTGTATTCGCAGTTTCGTCATCCTTTTGATCATTCTCGTCTGTACTCATATCAAAAGGATAGAGTGAAATTACGGGAACCTCTTCTCTGACATCTTCATTCAAGGTATTGATAGCCTGCAGGTATGCTTTGCCATTAGTGTTTTTAACCAATGCTTCTCCTGCAAAAATGCCATCTCAAAAGGGGATGCGGGGTCCGTAGCCTGTTTCTAGTGGGTTTTCTACCCGAACAGACATGATCGTTTTCTGTCTGGCCCGCAGAAGAAATGATTCTGTGTTTGTGAACGGAATATCCACGTTGTTTACTCGTACGTAACGCCCTTCCCAGTCGATTCTACCTTTGCTTTCTCCGATTGTTTCGTGACCGAGAATCGCGTTGAATTCCACGGGGAAGTTATCCGAAACAACATTAAATTTTACGGACTGATTATGAATTGCGATGTTGATTTGTCCGAGTGTCTTAGGTCTGTCGATATCCGAAATTCCGTATAATTCATATATTATTGAGTCGTCTATGAGATTTGGATGAGGAATATTTTCGATTTTGATTAGATTTAGTTGTGAACCTGAGTCTGCGAGAAATAGTGTGTGTGTTTTTCTGAAATCCTCCGATTCAATGGTAATTGTGGGAGAGTGGTAGTTATTTGTTCTTGTGCTCAGATTACAAGTGGCTCGGAGGATTTTCTGTTTCGGTTGTAACTCTGTTATGTCTGGCGTCCTTGAATGTTCTGGCCCGTCGTGACGCCTTGTCGAGGGGTCGTTGACTCGTTTCCCGGCGGTTTTCCGGCTTGAGCTTCGTCTTTTCTACCGTTATTGTACGCTCGTTTACGGCATTGATTAATAGTGTTACCCGGCTTTTAGCAGTGATTGCACGATACACTGTTTTTGTTTGTGGCATCTTCTGTTTGATTGGTTTTTGTTAAGAGAAAACAGCCGTTTGTCATGTGATTTGTTTTTTTTGCAATAGCTACAGAATTTGGTTGAGTTGGCGGATTTGTCGTCTTGGTTGTTAGCTTTGTTGAAAGGTTGAATTGGTAGACAAGTCGACTGTGTGTTTTCTGTGTCTGTTGGTCCTAACATTTTCTCGATGTCTGTTGCGTGTTTAAATATGTCCTCGAGTTTTGGGTATCGTTTACATGCTATATGAGGACGGTGAGCTGCGTTAAGACCTTTTCTGAATTGATCTGTTGCTATGTCTTCTGTGAAAATTTTCGCTCCTTCGATTGAGCTTAAGTTAGAGGTCTCGATAGCTTGATTGGTCTTTTTCAGAGGGATGTTCAGTCTGCTATAGAAACTGAGTACCGTTTCTTTGTCTTTCTGTTTGATTGCGCTCATGTCATTGATCCAGGTGAGGGGAGGTTTGGAAGGGATGAATTTTCGTTTTAGGATGTTAATGAGTTCGTTAATAGTCATTGTTGTGAAACTTTCGAGGCTATCGCAAGCGATTCCCTTGCATTTACTTTTTAGTAATGTTACAATTAGTCATTCCCATACGGCTGGGATGAATTCTTTAGCGTTGTCTGTGAATTGTTGCCTGTGGTGTGTAGAGTTGACTCTGTTGAGCTGGGTGATGGGCTTCCGAAGTCTCCATTTGGTTTGGTGTAGACATTATGAGTTTATGACTTACTCGATGATGATCTTGTAGCTAGCTCGTACCAGTGGTGTTGTTTGGGTGCAGTCAAGTGGTGTCCTCGTAATTGGTCGAGGCTGGTGTTTTGACCCGCACTCCGGGTGTGCGTAGCTGCCTTGAGTCTGCTCTCCGACCTTGCGTCTGTCGTCGGTTTATGGCTCTGCGTCCCTTGTGTTGATCTCGATGCGGCGTTGGTGTGGAGCACTTGTTTGTTTTACGCGGAGAAGTGTCTTTCATTTTTTTTAAATTTTTATTCGATAATTTACTCTGCGTCGGTGATCCATTTTTTTCGCCGTAACCGGATTGATTGTTACCAGTTTAATAACTGATAGATTGTCTTTTGTTTTTCGGTTGCCACCAGTTTTATTAACCGATGTATGATTTTTGGTTTTCCGCTGCCACCAGTTTTATTAACCGATGCATGATTTATGTTTTTCCGCTGCCACCAGTTTTATTGTATATTAAATTGTTACGTCCCGGAGGGAGATTTAGAATGGACTCGCGAAGTTGCCGAGTTAGAGCGCGAGATTTGAATTAAGATTCGCGCAGTGAGTCTTTGATTGGCTTCCACGTGAGTTCAGAACACAATTTAATAACAATTTTGATTTAGAGGATTTCTAGGTGCGTGTTTCTGGATTGAGAGATGGATTCGCCCGAAGGATCGATCGTTGATTGAATAAAGGGTTTAGACGCGTAGATTTGGTCTTAATTCAGATTATTAAGTTTATTAACCTCTTATTCTTACAAACTTATAACTCGGTACAAAAAGATACGCATATAATTATTCAATGGAAACAGAGAGCAAAAGGGTTTAATTTTGTAAGTCGACTATTCGATTCGGAGATCAATAACAGAGTGTCTGCTCCTTCGTGAAAAGAAAAATTAGGAAGGTTTAATTTTTGGGGGAAGGAGCTTTTGGGGAATACAGTTTTGTTGTACGTAGCTTAGGGATTGGATAATGAGTAATATGAAATTAGGTGGACTTCGGTGATAGGTTGGCATGACGTGGGAGAGAGATTTTTATTCATGTACTAATTAGGGCGCTGCTGTGATTGATGCAGTCGTTCTGTCTCTATCGTATAGATTTGGGATGTATAGGTTTCTCTATAGGAGCGGATGACGTGATTTGACTCGCACGAGTTTTCTTTGTCGGGTGGATTTAGGTCGTAGGACAGAGAGGGATTGTGGCGGAGCTTGATCTCTGGGTTCTTGTTTAGGCTGCCGCGTGAGTATGGTTTTTCTTTTAAGGTGCGAGTGTATTGCATTTGTCATCGACTGTATTTATGAGGAAGAGGCGTTGGCGACGCTCTTTGCGTTTGGTCGTCTGAAAATGTTGGATAACGCTTGCTTAGGATTGATAATTTGTAGTTCGTTGATCGATAAATGGAGATGCTGTTTTGTGCACATATAGGTTGGGCGTTCTGAGAAGAACGGGAAAAAAGTGAGGTTGGGACGTAAAACCTGATTGATTATTTTATGATGTACATGTTCTGTCAAATATTTTGTACCTCTGATTTAAATCACCTTACTTCTGGTACGTATATCCTTCTGTATTTATATATGTATATCCTTCTGTCTTGTGTACCTGCCACGCGCTGAATATCATACAATAAACTCGGATCCATGTCATCATAGAGACTATTTCTTTCGCTGACATAAACATCCGCCAAATCCAACAAAAGTACATAAGTTGACAGTGTTCGGCGATTCCCAGATTATCACGAAAGCGCCATCCGATACCAAGCTAAAGTACTTCATCTCTATTGTTCAATGGTCGCAGTAACAATCACATTCCACGTGAATGAAGTTGCGGGTAGCAGCTAGTATTCTGATATTTTACCGATAGACTGGCGGGGGGGGGGGGGGGGGGGTGCGATACATTTCCGCCATATTATATTCTGTAAGAGTAGTTTGGTCTCAATGCTAACATTTTCGGCTAAAAATGCTAAAAAAAGTCCTGGACTTCACCCAAGGTTAGTCGCTCATTGCTTCATTCGCGCGATCTTGTTGTGGGATACTGGGTTAGAAGAACTCTAAGACGCGAGAGCGGGGACGAGGAGGGGAATACACAGGAGATCTTTGAATTGCACTATACGCTACACTGTAGCACTGTTCATTCTTAACGTAAGCGGGATGGGGAGGAAAACGGCACTATCCAGAACGCGGTAATAAAGCGCTGAAAAGAAAGAAGAGACACGCGATTTTTCGAGGACTATTAATGCGACAGCAAGAAAGAAGCGGGACTTACAGGACGCTGTAATTTTTTCTTGCCGTAATATTATCGCCTTGGCACTCACGCACAGGGCCTCGATAGATAACGGGATAAAAAGAAGAGAACGGAACTATATAAAAACCCCTGGAATGCAAAACAATTTGAAAATCGTTTGGACCCGCTCAAGAAACTGCGCCAGTCTTTCCGCTTTTCACGTAGTCGGCAGCTCCTTCCGTAGTTTCTCGAATTTTCCTTTCGGCTTCTGCGATAATTATTTCGAAGGCCTCCTGGATGGAGTGATGATCAGAGGGCAACATAGGTCGACAGCCGGTCAATAATTTGGGGCTAGGGGCAGGAGCAAGAAGAAGTAAGGGCTTCGCTCATTACGTCAATTATTGTCCCGAACGACGACGGATGGCAGCAGCTTGATGTTATAGCCTGTCTCGGCCGTGAGATCTTCCCTCTCTCTCGCTCCATTGCTCAATAGTTGAAACTATGTGCGTCCGCTACGGTGCGGTGTAGGTGCTAACTCCCCATGTTTGAGGTTTCAACGAAGTATGTGGGTGATTCGGGTGGTTCGGGCTCCACGATGGCGGCTGGGTACTGGAACCATACTTAACGTTCTTCCTTGGAGGATGCTGCTGTTCGGCTCCTTGTGCCGGGGCTACATGTTAACGGCATCAATGATTTCTCAAGGCTCGTATGTTGGGGGTGTCCCCGACGATGCCTGGGTTTGTTATTGTACAGCACGATGCCCCGGGCAGCCCCGGGAGGCGCTACTATCTCACGCTATATAACAAAATGCTTAAAAACAGAAATATCATTAAGTAGGTATAAAAAAAGGGGGAAGGGGAGCAGCTATGTTGATGTCATTCCCGAACAGCGGACTTGGGACGCCAAGTTTTACAAATACAGAAATATCGATGAAATCATAGATATTGAAAAGTAATAGGTACGTGTGTCTGGCTTGAAAAATATAAATCAAGCGATGTAAACCTAGATCATGTGTATGTTATTCATGTATAAGACCTTGGAGTAATACGTTTATTCCTTCACTTTGGTTAATGATCGACTGAAGTAGAGATTTTTTTCGTTTTTTTGTCATTATAAGTATGCGATATTTTTCTCAGTCACCACGAGTTGACCATGCTTCTCTCGTTTTCTTGTGTACTAGAAATAGCGGTAAAGGCGTTAAAAATATATAAAACGATACGCGTTTCCGGAAGACTTAAAAAAAATGACCCGTAACTTGGAATGGAATCTGACCTTGTATAGTTTGTCCTTGTATACACACAGCAAACGTATACTATACAAATTCTTTCGTAACCAGTCTAACAACGAAAACGTGCGACGTGTCCTCCTCTGATTTTGAAAAAACTTTGCATTTTTGCAAAGTGAAAACATTCGACACGCATTTTTTTATATCCGCAGAACCCCATTTTCATATGGTGAAACGGATCACTCAAAATTCGGATTTTTAAAAGTTTTTTTGTGATAACTTTTGAACGGAGCAAAGAAAAATATTTCGTATAGCAAGCCTTGTATTTTTAAGCACCTCAAATGCATAATGATTGCGATGAGAATTGCAACACGCTGAATAATGTTTATTGTAAAATTCGATATTTTCAACGCCTGTCTATGAACATTTTTGCTAGATTCAGCTGTACTTTTGCATGGGTCCAGAGGATGTAAAAAACGGCAATACGTGTTTTTTTCTTCTGTTTGTTGATACCTTGCAATTAAGGGGTTGAAAACATGCTCTAATTCTCTTTTCATATTAGCGCGTGAATGGCTCGATTTGCGCGGGATTCGGCTAAGTTCGTCTTCGTATAAGAATTTAGATTGCAATAAAATACTTGCAAGTCATTTTTCCTCGCGCCCCCTTGCCCCTCTAAATATATTCAATCGGTTTTCCGCATGTGCAGAATAGTGTATTGCACAAGTATTTTAGTTTCGAATACTATATGTATGTACTAAAATTATTAATTTTTATTCGCATTCACACATTTTACTAATTTTTCAAATGGGTATCCCCAAAATGTAATATATTTAACATATAAAAATCTCCTTTGCTAGATATTCTTCTTTAAACTTCGTAAGATTAAACAGATGCATAGATAATTAATTTCATGATGTTCCACCTAATTTTTTTATTAGTTTATTCCCACATAAGCAAACTACATATTCGTTATGAACTATTTTCGTTACATTTGCGGTAGTTCTAAAAAAAACTTGAAACAAAGTAGCTTCTCATCCCATGTGCAAGTGATGATTGCAGCTTCTCCACAAATACCGTACGTTAGGCCGTTTCAGAAAAAGCTAAATCGTACGGAATTTTCAAAAGTCGGTGGATTCGTATCTGCAACATATCCACTTTTAAACAATGCATATTCGAAATTATTTGTAAACCGTAAAGAGGGAAAATGGAACTGGGAAATATGGAAGAGATTGTACTTTAACAATATGCTATCTCAAATGTTGATTAAAGTCGTAATCGTATAATATGACGATGTCGGAAAAGGGTTTATAAAGTTGTTCTACACTCAAAAGCCACACACATCCGGGGGCTGAATCATTCCAGTTGTACCTGTACAAATTCATTACATCAAATATATACCAAAGAAGGGAAATCTTCTATATATATAAAAGCGAAATACCACTCACCGACAGATTAATCACGAAATCTCAGAAACTATAAAGCCTACAAAGTTGAATAATGGCAAGTAAGTTTTTTATAGGGTATAGATGGCCGCTAAATGAAATCCCCTGCTTCTATCTCAATAAAATTCGGAAGATATGTTCCTTAAAGGGCGTAGATGTGCACTAAGAAACGATTTTTCACAAGTCATCCCCTAAAAAGATGAAATGGGATGTAAACCTTTGTATGGAAAATTGTAGACCTTGGGTGTATTAACGTCAAACTCGGTATAAATATTCTTCAAAACAAAAAATAAAACGCATATTTTAGGATGCGGGGTGCAACTTATAAGGCAGTTTCTACGGACCAAATTTCACGCGGCGAAGCCGCGGGCGGCAGCTATATAGTTTTTAAGTGCAGGAGTAGTGAGCATTTTAATACCTACGCTCTTTAGATCTATTCCTCGGAGTGCGGGAGGACATTGACTGTCTCAGGAATCTAGAAGTAGTGTTGACTTCGGACCAGTATTAGGGATATAAAGGGTGATTTATAATAACCTGTTCACACGGATCTGGCGGGTTCAGAGGGGTCCCCCGAGTCTAATTGTCAAGCCTTTTTTCCTTAAAATAATTTTCAAATGGGAGCGATTAGAATTTTGGCGTTCGACTTCCGTCTCCGGTGTGAAAGTGAGTGGACGTGTGAGTGAAAGAGCGATAAGAAAAGGGAAGAAAAAGGAGAACAGAGGAAGAGAGAACTAAGTGAAAGTGGTAGAAGGGTTAGAGGAGCAGCAAGGAGGTGAGTGGGAAGGGAGATAAGAGGGCGGAAAAAAGAAGGAAAAGCCGGAGAAACAGGTGTCGAAAAGAGGTTAGGAGTACAGAGAGAAAAGCGCGACGCGGTAGAGGGGACGGACGGAAGCAGCGACTAGAGCGGTGAGGTGAGGGAACAGTGGCGACATTGGACGGAGAGGAAGAGAAGGAGAGGTGCGAAGGTAGGCGACGAGCAGGTAGATAAAACAGGGAAGAGGGAAAGCGTCCAAGAAGGTAAGGAGAAGTAGACAAATGAGCGAAAAGGGGAAAGGGAAGGAGAAGAAGGGAGAGGAGGAGAGTGGGAGGGAGGGGGAGGAGCGAAAAGAGGAGGAAGAGCAGGGGAGGAAGAAAGGTAGGAAAACAAATGGGGAGAGGCTGCTCAAGGAAAGAAGCACAAGTCTAGGGGAGATAAACGATTTATGGAAGAGAAAAAGAGAGCAGTTAGAGGAAAGAGAGCAGAAGGAACAGGGAGCGTTTCAGAAAAGCCTGAAGGTGCAAAGGTCACCGGAAGGAGGGGGGAAAGAGGAGGAGAGTATGAAGGAGATGATCAAAGAGTTGAGAGACGAGGTCAGGAGGGAAATGGGGGCGGTGAAGGAACAGGGGAGGGAAATGAAAGAAGAGTTGGGAAGGATAAAAGGGGAGCTGAGGCAGGCGGAGGATAGATGGAGGGAGGAGAGAGTGAATATGGAGGAGAGAATGTGGGAAATGGAAAAAAGCATGGAAAAGGTGGAAAGCCAGGAGCAGGAGTTTGAAAGGATGAATGACAGGTTAAAGTATTAGAGTGGGCGGAGAGGGGAAGGGGAAGCGGGGTGGGACGAGGAGCAGTGGAAGGGGAGGAGGAGAGACAGATAAGGAGAAGGGTAAGGGAGATAGAAAGGAAAATGGAGAGGAGCCAGAGGGAAGAGAGAGGAAGAAATTTCATAATTAGGGGAGTAAAGAAAGAGGGGACGGTAAAGAAAACAGCGGAGAAGGTGCTAGGACGAATAAGGATACAGGGAGGGATGGATAAAGTGAGAGAGATAGGGAGGGGAGCAGACCAGGGGAAATAAACAGTGATTGTCGTAAGGATGGAAAGTAAGGAGGGAAAGAGGGAATTAATGAGTAGGAAAAAGGAATTGAGAGGAAGAAAAGAGAGAATAGAGGACGACTTGACGTGGAAGGAAAGAAGGATGCAATGGAGGCTGAAAAGAATAGGGGAAGAGGAAGAAAGGAAAGGGAAAAGAGCGAGGGTAGCGTATGGGAAGGTTATAGTGGAGGGGGTTACATGGATATGGGATGAGCAGGAGGAGAAACTAAGGGACTGGAGGGGGAAAGAAAGGGAGGCAGAACAGGAGGAGAGAACGAGGGAAGAGGAAAGGGACGAAAGGGGCAGGGAAGGGGGTGCAAAAACGGATAGAGAGGGGTGAAGACAGGAAGGGGAGGACAAATAGTAGGGAAGAAGGAAGAGATGGGAAGAGCTGGAGGGCGACGTTCTGGAACGTGGCAGCACTTACGAATAAGGATAAGGAGTTTTGGAAGGGACTGGAGGAATGGGAGGTGATAGTGATGATAGAAACATGGATCGAAGAGAGAGGATGGGATAGGATAATGGAAAGGCTACCGAGGGGGTATGTTTGGACGGCGCAGTAGGCAGTGAAAAGGAATAGGAAGGGGAGAGCTAAGGGGGGAA
The DNA here is from genome assembly GCA_963932345.1 of Ophion ventricosus. NCBI lineage: Eukaryota > Metazoa > Arthropoda > Insecta > Hymenoptera > Ichneumonidae > Ophion > Ophion ventricosus. The sequence continues at coordinate 8,980,387 of OZ010720.1, forward strand.
TGTTAATAGGAGTGAGAGAGGAAATGAAGCCGGACAGGAGGAGAGGGAGGAGGGAAGCGGAAGGGATAATGACAGTGAAAATAGGGACGGGGGAGGAAGCTTGGACAATAATAGCGGTGTACGTGAATGGGGACATGGAAAGAAAGATAGAGAAATTGAAGGGAATCATGGAAAGGCAAAATGAAGAAGGTAAGATTTTAGTGGGGGGGAGGACTTCAGTGCAAGAACTGGGAGAGAAGGAGGAGGAGGAAAGGGCGATGAAAAGGAAGTGGAGGAGGGAAGGAAATCGAACGACAGGAAAATAAATACGGAAGGGAGGAAATTAATAAAAATGATAGAAGAGGTAGGGTGGGAGATATTCTACGGGAATATGAAAAGAGATGAAGAGGGAGAACTCACGTACACAGGGGCAAGAGGGGAGACGGTGATAGATTATATAATAGGGGATAAGACGACAAGGGAGGGGGTGGAATGCTTGAGGGTGGGCGATAGGGTGGAGTCGGACCACCACCCACCAATAGTAAAAATAAAAAGGGGAAGGAGAGGAGAGCACAGAGAGAAAGAGAAAGAAGGGTAGGTGGAGGTAGGGGGTCGGAAAACATGAAGGAGGGATACAAGAGGAGGATGGAAAGAGCGGAAGTGGAAGGGGTAGAAAGGCAGGAGATGGTAAAAGAAATAACAGGGAAAATGAAAGCAGCGATGAAGGAGAGTGAGGAGGAAGGGGGCAAAGAGCGAAGGGCAGCAAAGGAAGGATGGTGGGACGCGGAATGCAGAGAAAAGAAAGGGGAGGTGAGAACAGAACTAAGAAGGTGGAGGAAAGGAGAAAGCACGAAGGAAAGATATAGGGAGAAGAAAAGGGAGTACAAGGAGATGTGCAAAACGAAGAAGGAAGAAGAGAGAGAAAGGATGCTAAGGGAGATAGCGGAGGCGAGGTCAGAGAACAAGGTATGGGAAATTTTGAACAGGGGTAGGAGGGTACGGAAAAGAGTCAAGGAGGAGATTAAAAGGGAGGAATGGAGGAGATACTTCATGGAGCTGCTAGGAGGAAGAGAAGGAAGCGAAGGAGGCGCAACAGGGAGAGGTCGGAGAGGTGACGAGGAAGAGGAAATAAAGGAGGAGGAGATAAGAAAGGCGATAGAAAGAAGTAGGGAGGGGAAGGCGATGGGAGGGGACGAGATACCGAACGAAGCATGGAAATGGGGGGGCGGGGAGAATGCGGCAGAGTGGGCAGGCGAGATCTGCAGGAGAGTATGGAGAGGGGAGGGATGGCCAGGGGAATGGAAAGAGGGAATAATTATACCGATAGTGAAGAAAGGAGAGGGGGTGAGGGTAGTGGAGTACAGGGGGGTAATACTGATGCCGTCCCTGTAGAAAATATACGCGAGCATTTTGGCAAAGAGGTTGGAAAAGGAAGTAGAGAGAGAGAGAATGATACCGCAGAATCAGACGGGGTTCAGAAAAGGGATGGGAACGATAGACAACATTTACGTACTAAACTACATAATAGGAAGGCAGGTGGCAAAGAAAAAAGGGAAACTAGTGGCAATCTTTGTAGACCTCAAGGCAGCGTTTGATTCGGTGGATAGAAAAATACTGTGGAAGGCGATGGAGGAAAAAGGGATAAGGAAGGGGCTAACGAAAAGAATAAAGGAGATATATGAGGAAACAACGAGTAGAGTCAGGGTAGGGGGGGAGTCAGGAGAGAGTTTCTGGACGGTGAAAGGCGTGAGACAGGGGTGCTCACTGAGCCCGATGCTATTCAATCTGATGACGGCAGACCTGGAGGAAGAGATGAGGAAGGGGGAATGGGGGGGAGTGAAAATAGGAGGAAGGACGATAATACGCTGGCATATGCGGACGATATAGTGGCGATGGGGAGAGGGAAGAGGAAATGGCGAATATAATAAAAAGGATGGAGCGGTACTTCGAAGGGAAAGACTGGAGGTAAACGTGAGGAAAACGAAAATAATGAGATTCCGGAAAGGAGGGGGGAGGTTTAAGAAGAAGGAATGGGAATGGAAGGCTGAGAGGATGGAGGAGGTGAAAGAATTCAAGTATCTGGGGTATATGTTTAAAAGAAATGGGGGACAGGAGGCACAGATAAAGGACAGGGTGAAGAAGGCAGGCACGGCGATGAAACAGGTATGGGGGATAGGAAAGAGGAAATTCTGAAAGGACGTGGGAAAGAGGATGTGGCTGTTTGACACATTGGTATGGACGGCGATGGGATATGGGGCAGAAGTATGGGGATGGGCGGAAAGAGAGAGGATGGAGGCGGTGCAGGAGAGGTACATACGATGGGTCTTGGGGTTGGAGTGGCGAGATACAACAGGTGGTATAGAGAAATCAGGGCGGAGGGGGTGCCAGGATATGTAAAAAAGGGCTGGGGAGAGGACAGATATACAAGGATAGCAAGGTTCAGGATGGGAAACACGATGAGAGAAAGGAAGTATTGGGAGAGGGAGGAAGAAAAACTATGCAGATGCTGTGGGGAGAAAACAGAGTCGTGGGAACATGTGATAGATAGGTGTAGAGGTGGGACAGGAGAGGAAAGAGGGATAAGGGAACGTATAAGGGAAATACTAGACGAAACCGGAGGAGGAGAGGAATGGATGAGAAAGCTGGAGAGAAGGAGGAGGGAGAGGGAGAGTGAAATGAGGGAAGAGGAAGAGAGAGGGAACGAGGGATGAAAGAGGAATGGAGTGAATGGAGGAAACGGAAGTCCGAGGGACGGGGAGAGAGGAGAGAGAAGTAGGTTAAGGCCTAGAATAAGTTAGTATAAGGCGGAGAGTAATTGTAAGAGCGTGGCGGTAGAGATAAGCTAGAATAAGTAGGCTAAGAATGTACAGAAGTCCTTGTAACCCCGAGGGGAAGCAATAAAGAATTACATACATACATCGAATTTTGGTGTTCGAAGGATTGTTGTAGTCTGCCTTTAACGACGACGCCACTCGAGCGCTGAGTCTGAGCGCGAGAAATGAAGCAGACAACGAGCAAGGTAGATAGGCATCTGTCTCGCGTGCATGGTCAATTTGACGTTTCGTGTATCGTCTGGTATTATTTTCTGTCATCTTTGGTACGGAAGTTTAGAGAGCGAATTGAGCCACACGAAATCAAAATCATAATTTACGCGACAAAGATGAAATCAACGTTTGGCTAGATGTTTCAGCACAAGGTGTAAATCTCTTCGAATATACTCATCATTGAATTTATCGATTTCATTTTATTTTGAGATGATAAGCCCCTATATGTATGAGATGCGTTACCGAAATGGAGCCTCAGTCATTATCAGCTGTCCTCAAGAGAATAAAGATGAAGTGTCGGGGCTAATTACGTCAAAATAAAATGAAAGCGATAAATTCAATGATGAGTATGTTCGAAAAGAGTTGAAACTCATGACGAAATATCGAGCCAGACGTTGATTTCATATCCGTCCGATAGAGAATAATTCCATGATTAAATTCGTGCCTTCTAGCACCGGTGAAATGGTCCATTCACTTTGACCGGAAATAAGATGGAATCGAAAAAGAATTCGGGCGAATGATCTCAGCAGTATCTAGTCGAAAATGCGAAAACCGTTCGGAACATCGATTCCATCTGTATTCTCTTGGTGTCAGCGGATCTGACTCAGGCTCCGTTTCAGTAACGCAACTTCTACGTCTCGGGGCTTATTACCTCGAAATAAAATGAAATCGATAAATTCAATGATAAAATTATTGACATCAAAATAAAAATCAAAATCAAAATCGAAATCAAAATCAAAATCAAAATCAGAAACAAAATCAAAATCAAAATTAAAATTAAAATGATTAAAGTCACCCGTGCAATCGTTTTTCCAGTCGTACCTCAAGCGTAAGCGTATGAACGTTTTTAGTTCTCTTCTATAGACAGAGTATTATTAGAATTGAAGGCGGACGCCGAAGTGGCGTTTCTTGGTAGAGTCGACGAGAGAGGGTGGACAAAAAAACAAAAAAATTGCGCAAAGATGAAAGAGGACGAGAGAGGAGATAGATATTGATTAATAAGAGATAGACGATAACAGACGCTAATTAAATAAAAGTGAATGAAAATGCGGCAAATAGGGATCGACGACATCCGAAAAAACAAATTACGCTCAGTTGCTGGATTTCGTGCGGCTCAACTCGCTCTCACAACTTGCGTACCCAAAATGATAGAAAATAATAGCAGACGATACACAAAACGTCAAATTGGCCGTTCAAGCGAGACAGATGCCTATCTACCTTGCTCGTCGTCTGCTACGTTTCTTGCGCTCAAACTCAGCGCTCGAATGACGTCGTCGTTAAGGGCAGACTACAAAGATCCTTCGAACGCAAAAATTCTAATCGTTCCCATTTGAAAACTATTTGAAGGGAAAAAAGTCTTGACCGTTAGACTCGGGGGACCCCTCTGAACCCGCCAGATCCAGGTGTACAAGTTATTATGAATCACCCTGTATACTCTTTGAAACAATCGCTTGAAGTGATCAGTCGTTAATTTTCCAGATATTGCGGCCAATACATAAATATTATTGGCTCTAAAAATCGTTTCCTTTACTAGAGACCTAAATTTGACGTCCGGTTCGTTCAAACCGATTAGCACATGTGTTAGAATATTGTCACTCGCAGAAATCAGAGGTTGTACAGCAAAGCTATGTGTTGTTGAAGTTTTTGATTCCACTATCGTCTCTACTGATTTATGTCCTTTTATCGCCAATGTTCGACTTATATATAGTTCTAAATTAGAACAACCACTTAGATTCGGTCATTTCTAGGCCGACCCTTGCCACATATCCTTTCAGAGTCTGAAAATTTATAAAGTTTGGTTTGGAGTCCCCCAGTTTTTAATAATTGTTACCTCATTTCTTATTTACTCATCTTTCTTGATACCATTGGATAGCACAAATTTAAAGCATCCGCTACTTGAGTAAATTATTTTCCAGAATCAAAATGGAATTGCATTAACACTTATGTTTATTATTGTTGCCAGCTCCATTAATTAAGGGATCCGACTGTGTTAAATAATAATACATGGAACACCACCATACTAGGAAGACCGATTCACTTTTATTTTTCCCCACGAGCGCTTCGTAAGACGGGCTCACACAACACTGCCACGTCGTCTCGACGTCCCAAGTAGCTTGGGTACAAGTTACCTGGCGCTTATCTGAGGACGCCACTTTTCAGGATACGACAATTGTTTTGAACGAACGGGCTGGCAAATTTGGGTCTCAAGTAGAGGTAACTATGTTCAGAGCAGACAATGCATTCGAGTATCAATTTATGTTTTCATTAATTTGTGTTTTTCAAATGCGATGAACAATAAAGATTCGTACTCTCCGGTGTGCTCAGTGCTTTTTTCCACACTCCTCACCCCCCCCCCCCCCCACTCTCTCTAGTCTCTAATTGCCTTTTTACCATCCTCACCCAGAATCTCAGCAGTTACACTCTCCTTTTTTTACGGGGGACAACCGTCAAAGGCATATCGACGGATGGGGGCAGGCAAAGAACAATGGGTTGTAAGCATTTTATGCAATCCAAATGCTTATCGAAACACCCACTTAGCAGAGTCATGCCAAATTGGAGCTATTCACCTGCTTATATTAGCAGGACATTGAAGAAAGCTTTTAACCTTTGTAAGTGATTATGAGATATCAACGTACAGAAAAACCCGTACGGACTTTTTGACATCCTCTACTCACGTGCCAATTTACATTTGAATCTATAAAAACGTTCGACATATGCGTTAAAAACATCCATTTTCAAACAATAATTTGTTTGAATCAGTGAAAACTCTTATCGGTAATTTTTTACACGAAAAGTTCTAGTAAATTTGATGCTACTTAAACTTGTATATAACCGTTTGCTTAATCTCATTTAATATGATTAAGACGAAAAGATCGTGATTCTTTGTGTTACAGCTAACTGGATTGTTAATCAAAGTTTGGTTATAATTATGCAATGTAGAAGAATAACGTACAATACAAATATATTTATTTCTAATCACATTACTGGATGTGTCTGTGTTTGTAAGTGTTTCATGTTGCGTTATTTCATTGACAACGTTTCTTTCGTACCCCATACATTATTTACAGCTTCCGCACAGGGCATAAAACAATCTACAAAGTGTGCAGCAGTTTTAACCGTTTTTATTACATTAATTTCATTATTTCAATCGAAATTATTGATCGTGATGATGAAACATTTTTACGGCTCCACGATCTCAAGTAGTCCTCGAACAATTACAATATTCTTATCAGATGTTCATCATAACGATCATAATATTAGTAAAGACTTTAACAATCATAAAGTTCATTGCTGGATTATTTACATTATTGCTTCTATTCCTACGGAGCAGGGTCCTCTTATGCAGATGAAATAAAGAAGAAATCGAATCCAACGTATATCTGTAAAACACTCTTGGAGTAGTGTTGTCAGTTTAACGTCCTTTTATTTATATTTTTTTCCATTACAAACGAGGATATTAAGATTTCATTCAATCGAAACACGTGGTACAGTCATAACGCCGAGTAATAAAAAGGAAATAGATAAAGGAAATAGATGAAGCATAATGAATGTCAGAGGAGGGGATTATTATTATTACTATTATTGTTGTTGTTCTTACAGTTCTTATTGTTGTTGTTATATTTATTATTGTTATTATTACTATTATTATTATAACATCTTTGCTCAATTCTAGTTAATAATTTTGAATTATCTAAAGTTATTGAATAAATGACAATATTTATACATATATACATACAAATATTTTGTATATTCATTGCAGTATAAATTTTTTGCGCTACTATTATTTGGACAGTAATCTCAATCCCAAAAATTTCCATCTCTAGTGGACATCTTCTACGTTAAGACTTTATGAATCGAGGGAAAACATTTTGTAAACTCGTGTTACCTCTTCTTCAACTTACACGTCTTACCACAAAAAAGAGGCAAAATATCTATGCCGATCATCTAAACATCTGTTTCGACAGAACAAAGATGTGTATGCATATATATATATATATATATATATATATATATATACACACAGGGTGTCCATTTTATCTCTGCCACTCGAAATAACTCGGTAATTATCGACGTCACAAAAAAATGTTCTAGACAAAAGTTGTACGGTGTGAAGGGGCCCATCAAATGCGACCATTTTTTTTTCTTTCGGTGTAGGCGCTGACGTACAGTGAAGGTCACCTCCACTTTTTTAAAGAGAATGGTACATTTTTTTTCAACCATCTTGTGGAGCACCTCAAGCCGCATAAAAAACATTTGGGGGTCAAAGTCGTTCAAGGTCATTCAAGGTCAGTATCGATGATACAAATTTAAATATCTCGAATCACTGCCAAATATTTAGTAGTGATTCAAGATATTTAGATTTGTATTTCATTTTAATAGGTGTTCGAAAGTAGCTTTCGAGACTACCGCGTCAAACGTTCGCCGGCTTGGACACTGTCGATCTGGAAATTGCTCAGCATACAACAAACGCGCTCTTGTGGAATTTTTACTTGCTTCACCGTAACACAGTATCATGTCCATTTTTTCGAATTGACGGTACATTTTCAAACTATGAATAGCTCTTATCCAAATTCGAAATCAAACTGAACGACATCCTCGATTGAGCTACATACGATACAGATTAACGCGAGTTGGTAAACAAACAGAAGGTATTCGAAGTGTTGTCGATGACTACGATCTCCGATATCTCTCATTTTAAGCTAATTTCGAACACCTATTAAAATGAAATACAAATCTAAATATCTTGGATCACTACTAAATATTTGGCAGTGATTCGAGATATTTAGATTTGTATCATCGATACCGACCTTGAATGACCGTGACTGACTTTGACCCCCAAATGTTTTTTATGCGGCTTGAGGTGCTCCACAAGATGGTTGAAAAAAATTGTACCGTTCCCTTTAAAAAAGTGGAGGTGACCTTCACTGTGCGTCAGCGCCTCTACCGAAAAAAAATGGTCGCATTTGATGGCCCCCTTCACACCGTATAACTTTTGTCTGGAACATTTTTTTGTGACGTCGATAATTACCGAGTTATTTCGGGTGGGAGAGATAAAATGGACACCCTGTATATATATGTATATATATATATATATATATATATATATATACATATATATATATATACATATATATATATACCCAGGATGTTCCATTTTAATATTTCCACGCAAATATTTCGAAACCTATTCGTTGTTCGGAGAAATGTTTTAGATAAAACGACCATTTCAAGAGACACATCTGATATTGCGAATAATTATCCGGCCACATACAGAGGAATACCATTTTCGCAATGTTGAACATGAAGAAAATTTTAACGGTTGTAAGTGATATTGAATGACCTTGGAAGGCCCATATATCATATGTAATCGAATTCAAATCCGACTGTTTTACACACCTCGGTATTTACCTTCTGAGTTTCATTTTAAAATGTATAGATCCGTGCAATAAAGCGATGATCACCACAAAATATCGGAGTCACCTCTACCCGGACAATACTGGTGTGCATGTTCTGATGTCCCCGCAAATAGGGTAGGAGTTAGATATCAAAGATTTTCTCACCAATGCATACTTCGGAAAATAATATCACCTAAGAATTAGAATGGGGCACTCTGTAGAAATATCTAGGTTGTGCTATTTTAAACGGAATGATGAAATATCACAAGAACTGAACCCCTGATCGAAAGAAATTTCGTACAAAAGTTGTAAAGTTATGAAGATGTAATTCCATCGTCATAATAATACCAACTTTGCCAGAGGGGCCGTCATTATCAAATGAAAATCGCCTTCAGTTTTATAAGGTACCCCCACATCAAAAAGAAATAGATTTCCTTGAATAAGAAATTCCAGAATTGTGACTTTCGTAAACTCCTGCAACTACAGCCTATTAATTGCCTGCATTTGCATTGGTCGAGGGGTGTACTATCTAAAGGATGCAGCATCACGATAATATCCAGTGTAAATGCGTATATCTATGTGTGATTGACCGCTCGGAGGTGATTTTCCACGAATTTGCTGATTGACGAACCAATCCTAGTAAAACTCTTTTTGGTACGGTAAAAAATGACGTAAGATGATTTTATTGCATACATGAGGTCAGTGTATCCATTTGGTAATGGGACCGACGTGTTCCTGTCTTGAAAGCGAGATTGAAAAATTCCGAAATAGGTCTCTCCGATTGAAAAAAATATTTCAACAAAAATCGAAGGGGCTTTAAGGGGGAAAAACATGCTTATGTTGTCAACTTCGTCGAAATAGCCATTAACATTGGATAAACACTACTTTCAGTTTATTAATTACAACTCTATATTCTTATAACACATAGTGGTAAACGGTTCGAAAACCGGCTTGACACTAACAAAGGGATGCTACCAAATGCAAATGTAATGCGTTCACAAGCATCCCTAGTGAAACTCTCTAATACAGCAGAGAATTTGGAAAAGTAATTTCATATCAGATACAAATTCTGTGTATCTAGATGTCAATCTAACACGGCAACTTCCACTTACAAGGAACATCACTTAAGTGTCCGTCTTCGATTTTGTTGAAACTCATATATGTGATAAAGCATTGAAAACTATTGGACACGTATTTTTTTTATCAGCGGAAAAACGGCTTTAAGGGGTGAAACCGCCCCTCAAAGAAAGGCGTGTTGAGGGGTGATTTTGCAGTTTCACCTAGAAGCAATCCACCGATCTAAATGAAACAAAAACGAAAACTCTTCTAATGTAAAGCGATGAAAAATCCACTATGAAAGTGTTGAGAAAAAATCAAATTAAGGGGTAAACCACCCCTCCATTTGCCTTTTTTCCACCCCACACTTAAGAGGGTTGCATGAAAATGAATAAAACAGGTATCATTTCGAAGGGAAATCAAAATTCCAGTTTACTTGTTTTTGCGTTTTTGCCCGACCGCAAATTTAAGGGGATAAACTGCCCCTAGCATAAATTTATTTATCACAGTCTTGTTTTCGGTGTTTAAAGTGTATCCGCTGATTCAAAATATTCCTATAAGCTACAATTTAATGTTTTCTCATGTTTCGAAATTATTATGTTCGTCTTAAGGGTTAACTACCCCCTCTGACGAGGAACATCATTGAAGTATTCGCTTTCGATTTTGTTGAAACTCATATATGTGATAAAGCATTGAAAACTATGAGACGCGTATTTTTTAGTATCAGCAGGAAAAAGGTGTTAAGGGGGGAAATCACCCGCCTAATTATGCAGTTTCACCCACAAGCAGTCCACCGATCTGAATGAAACAAAATCGAAAATTCGTCTAATGTACAGCGATGAAAAATCCACTATAAGAGTGTTGACAAAAAATTTATTAAGGGGTGAACCGACCCTCCATTTGGTTTTTTCTCAGCCCACACTTGGAGTGGTTGCATGAAAATCAATGAAACAGTTATCATTTTGAAGGAAGATCAAAATTTAAGTTTACGCATTTTTCCATTTTTTCTGGACGCCAAACTTTAAGGGGAAAACCACGCCTAACAAAAATTTGTTTATCACCGTCGTGTTTTCTGTGTTTAACATGTATCTGCTGATTCAAAATATTCTTATAAGCTACAATTTAATGTTCTCCCGTGTTTAGAAATTATTACGTCCGTCCTTAGGGTAAACTACCCCCTCTGATTTCTTTTAATTCAAAGTTTCAAAAAACGTTTCACACATTTCGTTAAAACTGCTACCATTTCATGGGCAATATGAATTTTATGTTTGTGTGTGCAGGCATATTCGTTTTGAGCTTTAGGAGTGGTACGCTGGGAGTGGGGAGGTGGGGCTACCCTTTACTCATAACATTTACATTTTCGTATCGAAACTTTAAATCTTATGAGAAAAGATCCGACTCTAATATGCACGTCCATTAAGCATCTCCATAGTAATAAACATACGTTTCTATTATAATTTTAATTATAATAGGTTCCAGAATAAGTTATAAGGCTCACTTCGTATATTCCGGAACGATGATGCGCCTGGATTAAGCGATAATTTAGCCAGCGACGTGGTTTTTCCAAGATATGTATTTTTATTATTTTACCGTTTATTTAATTAAACATATTAACGAAACTGACGGTTTTACAGTAGGTGAACGAACAGGTTTTAAATGTATTTTGACATATTTCATTTGGGAGTCATATCAGCCGATTTAATTAATACTACTTGTGAAAAGTATCGCAGTCATATATCGTGAAATAATTTTCTTGTGACATGTACTTTTGAAATGTTCTTGTGAAACTTGTGAAATGTTCTTGTGATATATGATAACTATCAACAATTGTGGCTCATAATTCCTGCAATAATGATAGTCGTAAAAAAATGCCTTAAACACAACGACTTTTTGCACCACCCACATCTGATAATGGCCAAATGATTGAAATCGGGTATTACACAATGTGTTTTCGATTCACCAAAACCAAAGGTAACAGGATTTTCAAAATGTTCTGGTTTCTTAGATATATAATTAGTTTTGTACCATGAATTTTTAAAAAGATTAGAATACCGCGGTGCGGATAGCTGATTGCGTGTAAGTGATTGCCGTTTAATTATTATATTCCTCAAGTGTAAATTTATATCAGAATTTAATAATATTACCCTGTCTGAAAAATGTCGGACGAAATTTTTCAGACAGTGTAATATTATTAAATTCTGATATAACTGCTATTATTATTGCAGGAATTATGAGCCATAATTGTTGATAGTTATCATATGAACAAAAAGTACATGTCACAAGAAAATTATTCCACGATATATGACTGCGATACTTTTCACAAGTAATATTAATTAAATCGGCTGATATGACTCCCAAATGAAATATGTCAAAATACTTTTAAAACATGTTCGTTCACCTACTGTAAAACCGTCAGTTTCATTAATATGTTTAATTAAATAAACGGTAAAATAATAAAAATATACATTCCTTGGAAAAACCACGTCGCTGGCTAAATTATCGTTTGATCCAGGCGCATCATCGTTCTGGAATATACGAAGTGAGCCTTATAACTTATTCTGGAAACTATTATAATTAAAATGATAATAGAAGCGTGTTTTTATTTCTATGGAGATGCTTAATGGCATGTATATTAGAGTTGGAAGCGTTTCGACACGAAAATGTAAATCTTATGAGTAAAGGGAGCTCCATCTCCCCACTCCCGGCGTACCGCTTCTAAAGTTCAAAATGAATAAAATTCATATTACCGATAAAATGGTAGAAACAATTTTAGCGAAATGCGTGAAACGTTTTTTGAAACTTCGAAAGAAAAGAAATTAGAGGGGGTAGTTTACCCTTAAGACGAACGTAATAATTTCAAAACACGGGAGAACATTAAATTGTAGCTTATAAGAATATTTTGAATTAGCGGATACATATTAAATAGAAAACACGACGGTGATAAACAAATTTATGTTAGGGGTGGTTTACTCCCTAAAGTTTGGCGTCCGGCAAAAATGGAAAAACGCGTAAACTTAAATTTTAATCCTCCTCCAAAATGATAAATGTTTCATTGATTTTCATGCAACCATCCCAAGTATGGGCTGAGGAAAAAGCAAATGACGGTCGGTTCACCCCTTAATTAGATTTTTATCAACACTCTTATAGTGGATTTTTCATTGCTTTACATTAGACGAATTTTCGATTTTGTTTTATTCAGATCGGTGGACTGCTTGTGGGTGAAACTGCATATCGTGGGGGGTGATCTCCCCCCTTAACACCGTTTTTCTGCCGATACAAAAAAATACGTGTGTCATAGTTTTCAATGCTTTATCACATATATGAGTTTGAACAAAATCGGATACTTCAATGATGTTCCTCGTCAGAGGGGGTAGTTAACCCTTAAGACGAACGTAATAATTTCGAAACATGAGAAAACATTAAATTGTAGCTTATAGGAATATTTTGAATCAGCGAATACACTTTCAACACAGAAAACATGACTGTGATAAATAAATTTATGTTAGGGGCGGTTTACCCCCTTAAATTCGCTGTCCGGCAAAAACGCAAAAACACGTAAACTTGAATTTTGATTCCCCTCCCAAATGATACCTGTTTTATTTATTTTCATGCAACCCTCTTAAGTGTGGGGTGAAAAAATGCAAATGAAGGGGTGGTTTACCCCTTAATTTGATTTTTTCTCAACACTTTCATAGTGGATTTTTCATCGCTTTACATTAGAAGAGTTTTCGTTTTTGTTTCATTTAGATCGGTAGATTGCTTCTAGGTGAAATTGCAAATTCACCCCTCAACACGCCTTTCTTTGAAGGGCAGTTTTCCCCTTTAAAACCGTTTTTCCGCAGATAAAAAAAAATACGTATCTAATAGTTTTCAAAGCTTCATCACATATATGAGTTTCAACAAAATCGAAGGCGGATAATTAAGTGATGTTCCTTGTTAGTAAGATTTGGCCAATGCTGAGTATGGTCATTAAATGATAAACACTAATGGCACTTATGAAATGTCATTACACTGGCAGCTTCCAAACGAAAGGCATTTTCATTGCCCGAGATTTGCGATCAATTTCCCAATAAATATGTGTGGTGAAACATATGAGGCATTTCACGTGAAGATTTAATTCCGAAACATTGGCGTTTTTTTTTATTTATATGGATTGAAGATATATTATTATATACAATATTTTCTTGTATGAAATATATTCTTCGATCCACTAATTATTAAGGCTTACCGCGTAGTTAATTTTCCAATTCTTCCTCGACCTCAATCGCTTAGAACTACAACAACCCGGGAATTACAGAGACTCCAAGAAATATTTTTATCAGTTCTGTTCAGTTTTAAATGTGCGTTTATAAAAAAAATTCTCTAAATAAAAAAATCTGTTTATCTTGTTTAAAAAGGGACATTCGTAAAAAAAGCTGTTTTTATTTTGTGATTCCATTTTTTTTCGAATTCTATGTGGAATTATGAAAAAGTTAAGGCTTATTTGTAAGGTAATACTCCCAATCGTATTTGAGATAGTCGAGCTTTGTCGGAATGGTAGAAAGTGAGGATTGTGTGAGAAAGAATCTAGCGATGATGAGAGAAAATAATTGTGAGTCCAGATGGATTCGATCACGCGGCCTTCGTGGCTGGAACTAGAGCGATAACCGCTGTGCTGCAGCCACCTATTGTTCTCTCCGCATTCGTACCGTCTACATTATATAAAATGCATTCTTTCAATGTCTCGTTTAATGTTTGGAAAGGATTAAAAATTCAATTATGATTTTATTTGAGAATTAAAATTCAATTAAGACATCAATTATACTTTTGCTTTTTTCACGAAAAAAACGGAAAAGTGATAGGCAATACATATTTATTAGAACCGGATTTGCAAATTCGTTAATTGATATTAAAAAGGTAGAAAAAAATTATATTTTGCAAAATATAAAGACTCGCTAATACTTTACTTCATGCCTGTTGAAGAAATACCCTAGAAGATTAATGTTTCGATAGAACTTCGATATAAAAAAAAAATGCATAACCTATTTCAAACGAATTTTAAATATTTTTAAACCTTGAAAATCTAAATAATCTTTTAGAAAAATCAACTCAGCTTGGGCTTGTTCATACATTTTTTTTCAATTTTACGTAGAATAAAAAAATACATGCAAACGAAAACAAATAGTTTTATGCGAAAAGTATCGTTAGGTTTCTAAAAATCGATATCTAAAAAAAATGATGTTTGATTTATGACTTCCATTTTTTAAATTCTCTTAATATTCTTAACATTTTTAACAATAAACTTTATTTAGGCTTATTAAATTTAATAAAATCGGATGCTGTTGGTGAATATTTGTTGGTCATCACTTGTTTTGGAAGAAACAAACGTACAAATAAAGTCGATAAAAAGTGCAAATTATTCTTGTGTGGGGTTTGTACTTTCCAATTTCATCTGATTTGAAGCTATAGTTGTTAAGGAAGAATTTGAAGACTTTACTATTTGTTAACACTGAATAACAGAGTAAGTCAGAGCTTCCAAATTAAAGTGACGACTACTGTCTTGCATGCAATAAAATATAAATAATCCATACCAATAAAAATGGTCAGGGTTTCGGCATGAAAATTTTACGTTAAAGGCCTCTGATATACTTTCGTCAAATAGACAAATGACGGCCTTTATGTTCACATTGACGCCCTGAATACCACTATTGACAATATGACTATCGTATTTCCCCTAAAATCCTACAATTTTTGGTTAAAAAAGTTTGACGGTTGAGTCATCTGTACTTGAGATATTCCCCCATTCCGTTAGAAACGAGCCACCCTATAAGTCGATTAATGTATATATAAATATGACACACGCACACCTACACGCACGCACGCACGCACGCACGCACACACGCACACACACACACACACACACACACACACACACACAGAGATACACACACACACACACACACACACACACACACACACACACACACACAGACCCACACACACACACACACACGTAGCATAGACATACACTATAAATAGAGGGTATGGATGTGTCTGTGCGTGTGGGCGTGGCTAATAGACACTTTGAGGTACACATTAATTGTATAATAATAATTTAAGTATCCAATTTCTAGTCAGCCATTTGAAATCGCCCTTTTTCTTCTTGTAAGATACAAAATATTCAACTGTGCTTTCGAGGGTCTGTTCAGGAGTTGCGACAGAAGAATCGGTATCTTCGTTTCCTTTTTCTTGACCTAATGTATGCAGTGCCTTGATTGTTCCCAAATTGTATCTTAAATGTCAGTTTTTATTTCTTCCTTTTCTTTTTTCTCTCCCCCGATTCTCTATTTCATTTCCATTATTGCCACTCACCAGGATTTGGATTGTAACAGTGGCTTGCGGTACTTCATACGCTCGAATTGATCTCTCTCCCTCCGCCGCTCTCTCTTGTCTTCGCGTGTTCTCTCCTCCTTGTTCACCAATGAAATCTATTGAGCGAGAGCCGACAATGTCTTACCCGCTAATCCCATATTGGCCCCGGGAGTTACTTTATTTCGCTGTGTTCTCACCCTAAAATATATGTCGTAAATCACTTCGTCGGAATCGAATACACGCCTGCATATACGAAGGACGAGAGTACGGGTGAAGATGTCTCGAATTATCGTAGTTGGAATACAATTAAATTGAATTTTTAAATCTAAGTAAAACTATTTCAGTACAATAGGTAAACATTACGCTCGTATACAATTGCAGGGTTGATGATTTTTGCAGATAATTCATTCTAGCAAGATGCGATCGCTGGAACCATAGACAATATCACGAGCATCTTTCAGGATCGATTTTCTATCCATATAAGCGAGTTTCGTTTGAACTTTAGAAGGGAATATTCTACTTTTTCAAAAACTTGCCATACGCAATAAAGACGGTGACAAGCAAGGTGACAAAGGTTTGTATTAAATTACATTCGTGATCGTACTTTGTAAAAAAAAAATTAAGTTGGAGATGCTTGCTGAAGAAAAAAGTTTTTAATCACACTTTTTCTTATTATTTTTGATGCGTATCGTTTTTCAAAGTAAGAAGAATAACTATTTGCTACATGTTCATATGTTATGTAGATGTTTCTCTTACTCTGATTCGTGTAGTCCCGTAAAATTAGAAAAAAAAAACATTAATCGGTAAAGATCTGAATTTTGGTATACATGTTTATTACGACTTCCCGTTAAACATACTAAAACTCCCCTTCAAAACCTGTTGCGCTCGAGCCGCCTTCTTGGAAAGAAGATACACTTTTTAAGTTTTTTGCCTATATCTCGGCAACTTTTGCTGATACGGAAAAATAGTCCAGATAAAAACTAGCAAAGGAAAAATAGTCCAGATATAGTTTATTAAATTTTCTTCAAAAAACCTAATATACATTTTTTCGTATCTCCAATCGTATCTCCAATTCTTTGTTTCTGTACATTCTAAACGAAGACATCGATCTTGTTAGTCTATTAACTGCTCTGGCAGGAAATAAATATTTATTTCACGAAACTAGGAAAGGGAAAAATAGACAACAAAATGTACTCTTTGCGTCTCCTGCAATCACATGAAGAGATTCAGGATTATATTTTGTTTGCATATGGTTCACTCGGTGTGAAACCACACCATGTCTTTTCCAAAAAGGCAAACCAATTTTTTTTTTAATTGTTGGAGTAACGAAGTGTTTTTCAAGATATCGTAAGAATTTTCATCGACGTTAATACCACTCACGACGAAATTGCTTACGCTGGAGACAGTTTTTTCTTAGCTGCACATAATGCGCCTAGTAGTGACGGATTTTTAAACCGACATCATTATCGCACCTTCAGAAAATTCGCGTACAAGAGTAAACCAAATCTAGCGTTACTACCCCCTACGGCTGCAACCGCTCAACAACACTCGTTTCGTGTTTATCAGCAAGCTCAGAAATGGCGTGGATATGAGAAATCTCCCGAACTCTGGGGTTGGGAGGGAGTAGATGATTTCCTTGACCATGTTCGAACACTGAAGGCTCCTGCTCCGGATTCCGTGTTCTAATTACTCTCTGGATTTCTAAGAAGGGATGTACTTCATCTTGTGGATTCCGGAAGGCCGGGCTGAGTTGCGCAGCGATTTGTGGACATTGCCAAGGTATCGCGTATTTGAACTCGAACAGAAACTTCGATATTGAAGAAGAGGGTTCTGTTGAAAGGGAGTTTTCTGACGAACCTTTAAACACGCCTCACATCCAACCTGAGTACGACGACTTCGACGATACCAACTTCGATGAGCCACCTCCTCCAGACGATTATACTTCAGAGAATACTACTCCTAGTACGAGTGGCATTCAACGGCTTTAATTAGTAAGAGTAGACAAGCTTTTACATATCTGAGAAATACTACCACAATTTCCAATGAATTTAATAATTTGTCATTTATTCGTGATTTCTACACGTCATGAAGCTGCAAAAAGATCTTCTGTATGCAACATCGGATTGCAGCTAAAGTATTGGAGATACAATATATATTTATATATATATATACATATATATATATTAGCTTTTTTTTAAGGAAATTTAATAAACTATAGTTTTTATCTGAACTATTTTTTCGTATCAGCAAAAGTTGCCGAGATATAGACAAAAAACTGCAAAAATGTACCATTTTTCCAAGATGGCGGCTCGAGCGCAATAGATTTTGAGGAGACTTTTGGTATTTTCAACGAGAAGCCGTGATAAATATGTATACCAAAATGCAGATCTTTACCGGTTAATGTTTTTTTTTACCGAAAATTGATCTAAATTGACTGCACTAGTTATGATTTGCGTGTACTTTCCATTTGTCTTCACATAGATGATTTCGAAATGTTCCAATATACATAATCGAGAAGGTATGGCTATCCAGCTAAGGTTAAATAAAGGACTGATGTCATGGAATTTTTTCTTTTCGATTCTGCGCCAAATCTTAGTATTTTTATTTGCAATCGGTACTTCTTTTCTCCAATCCTTGTGCTTGTCAAACGATACGGTCAAAATAACCTACAATTTGAAAACATTTATTTATATACCTGTTACCATTACAGACACGGCTCCTCTGTATTACAGTGGACCACGAGTAATATGGCATGGCCATAACAAGATAAAATTTATCCCGCCGCATTTATACGTGATACGGTACCCAGCTGACATGCTGCAGGTTTGGGGTTCGAACTCAAATTCGTTATATTTTTAAATTTCATAAAAAACATACAAATTGTATTGTTCTTAGAACCAGAATATTTGCATCAATTAACGTAATTTTAAAAAAATAGCATAAATTGTAAAACAAAGTTGTTCTGTAAAATGAAATTTTCGCATTAATATTAGGAATATAATTGATATAAATACGAAATGTCATTCTGGAAGATCGTTGGTTTGGAGAAATTGAAAGTAAAAAGGTGTTTTTTTGTCAACTGACGCACAAATTCTTTGTCAGTGTCGTTCGCCATTGCTTATCGTGTTTCGGCCTTGTTTCACGACAATCTTATAGTTGATAAGTATCGTAAAATTTGAAGCCAAAACGTCCAGCATACTGCGTCCATTTTATAAACGGAAAGCCCAAGCGAAGACGACTTTTTTCAATAAACTTATAAGAATGCATACGTTTATATCAATTACATTTGTCATAATAATGATACATTTTCTTAAAAGTGATTTTTTGTTTTATTTAATTAACGAACGCAAATATTTCATGCTAAAAAAATTGTAGTTTACGATCGAAGTAAAAAAAAATAGAACGGCCGTATTCGACCCCCAGAACTCCAGCGTGCAAGCCGCCAACGACTGGACCACATCAGTTTTTGTCAAAACATATTACACTGCAACCTCTTCAAACTGTACCTTCATAAATGAAATCAGCCCCCCACTATGTGCCAAATGTCGATCGGTGTAGCGCACAGTGGAACAAGCGCCAGGCCCTATCGTCAAGCTCGAAGCATGTTAGACAATACGAGTGGGATTGGAGGGGTACTGATATCCGTTACGGCAGCTGCGCAACCTCTATGTTTGCAAGTGTGGTGCCGATCCCGCCTTTGGGCCTATTAGAGAGGTTGCAGTGTGATTAAACTTCAATTCCGCTGAACTGCAACTTATTATTTGACAATGGGATACCACTAGTGGTGGGTTATAATACAGCGGAGTTTTATCTTCATTAGTTTTCCGGCTATGACAAAGCCTTCACCATTAACCTCGAAGCGTATAGCTTAAAGTAGATAGTTTATAATGCTTATTCAAAGAACACTAAAAAGTGCAACCTCAAGAGTGGACATCGGTTAATAGCCGTACCACCTTAACTCGCTTATACAGATAGAAAAAAATAGCAGAACTAAAGATTTAAAAGGCAAATGCTAAAAGTTTTACGTTTCAAATTAAATGATATAAAAAAAACTCATTCATACAATGATCATTCCACCCTGTATATAATATTAAAGCTATTTTAGGAACACTAAAATTTTATGCACCACTATTTGAAAAATGTCTACATGGCCTTATTGGGAATTGAGGACGTATTAATATAGCGGATGAACAGGAGGGAATCTGTATGTAGTTTTATATTTTCATATCCTGTTCATTTATCTACGAACTAAAGGAATGCCAAATATGGGAATTATACATACAGAATTCGAAACCAGTTATCAGCATTCAACTTCAATTTTGGATTTATACAATAAGTCTTGTGATGGACACTAGGCTGCAAGCATAAACGTTCATAAAATGGGTGATGCTTGTTGGGTATGAAGGCGTATAAACTTCGAACTTAATGTTTTATAGACAATCCGTGTGTATTTATAGGTATTGTTTTGTGCGCATATGCCTATGATGTGAAAATCGTATTTAGGTTCTATCGCTAGATTTTTAAACACTATACGCGTTCTCCTAAATTTTCTATACATCAACGTAAAAAAAACAATTCAAATTGACACTTTTGAACAGGTAAATTTTTGTATATAATTTATGCGCGTACACACATATATATATCCTACTATATTAATGTATAGCTAGTGATGTTTTCATAAGATGCCGATTAGTGGTTGAGATAACCAATTCTGTACACATTAATCCTGAGTGTTTGTTTGTCTGTGTTTCTTGCTGTTAGGAAAAAATGTTGTACGCTCGTTTGTGTCAACTTTACGTTTCATTTTAAAATATACTTTTTATTTGTCAATTATTATCGATAAACGATATATCTTATTTATAATCTCTGTTATTCGTAGGTTGATAGGAATAGGGAATTTAATTTTCATTGCATCGAACGTGTTTGATTAGAAATTAGATTACAATCCAATAACAACCATTAATTTAGTGAGAAATCTCTACTGAGAAGTACACAGAATAACTAGGTATTTAACTTGCAAAGACATCATAACATATACATAAATGAATTCTATGCACTTGTTCACACAATCGACTTTTGTTAAATATTATTCCACGCTGCTTTTGTATTATCTTCAGAAGTTCAATGCATTTTTTCTCGTTGACTACATTTAATATATTTTTGGATCAGAGAACGGATTGTCGTTTCATGTTTGAGTTACAAATACAATGCTTTCATTAAAAATAATAAGACATTGCACTCCTGCTTCGGTCTTATTGATTGATAATCAATTAATATTTATGCTCATTTTGTTGCGATCAATGAACGTGCCTGCACATAAACTCGTTCTTCGATTCGTTTTATTTTAATATTAGTGAAATTATTGCTCGAGTTCATCGTAATTTTTGTACCAAAAGATGCTGATACTTTTGGACATCTTTTTTCAGACCAGTAAGATGAAAAATCTGTGAGATTAGTTTATTTGGAGGTGCCAATTTCTGGCCCCTCTTTTTCTCTCCCTCTCCTACTTTTTTCTATCAGTTCACAACCGTTTTTACTCGTAAACAATTATATGAACCAGTCATATTTTCTCCCTCTTTCTCGCTTAGTTTGGCTTATTAGTTTTTAACCGGGTGGAATTGGTACACTTTGGGTGTTTCGATCATCGACAAGCTGTTTAGCAAGGGTTTTGAAATGCTTTTTTTGTTCAAGAATACGGGCATTGTCTCCTCTACCACCATCGACCAAATTCGGTCCTATTATGTGTGTGTGTATGTGTGTGTGTGTGTGTGTGTGTGTGAGAGAGAGAGAGAGAGAGAGAGAGAGAGAGAGAGAGAGAGAGAGAGCCCGAATCATAGATCGAAGCAAAGGTCGCGAAAACGAAGTTCCGAAACCCCCCTCCTCCAAAGAAAGTGCTTTTGAACGTAATGGCCTCTGTCGATCTTTTTCTTTCACTCTTTTGTTTTTTTTTCTATACTTATATAAACTATATAAAAGTATAAGTGGCAGATGTAGTCTAGGGACTCAAACGGCGCACTGGAAGAATATATAATCACGTTCAGTGTTATCTAATTTGAATGTGTGTAACAGTTTTCTCTTTTTATTTTTTCACTGGATTCCCTATTCTCCGCTTTTTCCCTTATTCAATACTAATTGGTAATCAAGCCTAGGGAGGTTAATCGTTCTGTCGAATGGGTGGCGGATTCTCTATGATGTGATTATTTTAATCGTGGCACCGGCTTCTTTCTAGAGAGGAATGAATTTTCAACATGTGTTCGGCAATAAACTTGACACTTTTTCTTTTCTACGTTGGTTCTCCATCCTCGTGGAACTCAGGTTAGCCGTTCGCTAGGTGGCATCACAATCAGTTTTCATACTGAGTATGGTTTTTTACGAACACAATTTTTATTTTTACCACCGCTCTGTGTTTTCGCGATTACGATCATTGCTCTGCCTTTGCTGAGTTACTCTGGCATCACTCCGTACCGGCTTTTCCACGAATCACTTGTACAGTATTCGACGAAATGCTCGTCGAAAGTCCTTGTTGAACACTGTATATATAACCGGATTCAGGGCGGAATTCATATAACCGAGCCAGAATGCAATAGCGGATGCCTGGACGGGTATCTCAAGAGTCGGGAATAACGGTTTTACGATATACAGGAAAAAAAATGGCAACCAACAAACTATAAAACTTCCCATTATCAGGCCGAGTATGAGGGTTGCGCGTTTTTCCTTTTTGCGCGCTAAGCGTCTCTTCTCACGCTCAGGATCTCGAGGCTTTGGTGCTTTTGTATCCTCTTGCGTGTCCTTGGCAGAGTGCTTGCCCGGATCCGCGTGCTCCCTCTTGAGCTTCCCGATCGATTTACGGCCAAATATTGGTCTGCAAAGTCTCAGCTTGAGAGGTTTGACCACAGCGCATCTGGACACGACACCACTGTCGGACGAAGATGGGTCGAACTCTGAGACCATGTCGACATCGATACCAACGCTCGGGGCTCTGCAACGTGATGGTAAACTCGACACAGCAGCATCACCGGAACCGTTCACCGATAGACTGGCCTTCAGATTTGTCTTTTGCATCAGTATCGGCATCGTCACCTAATGTTTCATAGCGTTTGTTATTAGATTTTGTTCGACTCCATTTAATTTCTTCGTCCGTGCAATACGTCAAGAAAAATGGTTTGCACTCGGTCAAGTCGAATAACCATTTTCTCAAAATTGCTTTTACCCATATTTCCGTTGTATTGAAGTTTAGGTTCAATGTGATATTAATAAATAGCATGATACTAGACTTTCATAACATATGTGCTCATTAATCCATTTTTCCCATTATAAAATATGTTTTATAATGCTCTCAAGGCGTTCCATTTCTAGTCACACCATAAGACAATTTCCAATACATCTTGATAGAAATTCGCAACGGATTTTTACGTAATCTATATTCTGTTACTTGTGGACAAGATTAGAGTAATTTCAATGATCGATAGTTACGGTGAATTTAAAATAGTACGTTATGATATGAGTACGAAAAAACTTTTTCTAAAGAGTGTGAGCACGAGCCGCATGAGCCAAAGGCGAGTGGTGCAATCACACGAGATTAAAAAAAAGTTCTTATCATGTATTGTACAAAATTTTATTTTACGCGGTGGCAAAGCGGGTGCTTTACGCACGCGAAGCGTGCGTAAAACGTTCATTATCGTACCAAGTGAAATAAAATATATATATATTTTTTTCAGTACGTCCTGCTTTTTGGTTCTGTGTGTAGTTGGAAGAGTTATGGGGTTGTTCACGGTATTGATTTGGGGGCCGATTTGGGGGACATCTATCTGTACATCAAGAGAATAAAATTAGGGCCGCTCAGGTGGATAGTCATTCTTGACTCGATATTGTTAGTCAATCTTAAAAGATCGATCATAAGGCGCCTGTTCGCAAAATACAGATGCTGGAGCATTGCAAAGTCTTCTACTGTATACATATGATTACTGGTGAACGACGATGCGAAAATTCTGGCGAAATTTCGATGAGCGAATTTAAAAAAATCTCAGCATCGTAATGTCATAGTATAAAATTCATGGCTTCGAAGTAGATGTTTCGTCGGAACGCCTTGAGAGAATTAATAGAGAAAAAATCGTATTGAAATTAGATCGATTGAATATGAACCTTCAGTGTGTCCTTTTCTTCGAGGGCGATACTGTCACCTCCTGGATCAGCCTCTGAGGTACTTACGTCACTGGCAAAATCGCATGTAACGATTGGTATCTGAACCGGTTGATTCTCAATTGTAGCAACATTGTCCATTGTGTCAAGCGTTTGTCTCGAATCTGTGGCTGGAGTGCTTTGTGTAAAACTTGTCTGACGCATGTCAGGTGACTCCGGTGGTATTACTACTCTTGGCCTTGGATGTTTACGGATACCTCGTCGTGCGCGAGCTTTGGCTGCGAAATATATTTTTATGTACACGAACACCATTATGCAGGAGGGTATGTAAAAACTGCCAAGAGCTGAGTAAAGCACGTAACCGATGTCCTCCGATAGCTGAAACAAAACAAAATAACTTTTCTGATTACACCATAAATGTTAACATTCAATTATATTGCGTACAATTGGCATTTATTTTATATGAATGGAAAAATAACTATAATAGCAATAGTAAAAAATGACTATAATAGTGATATATTACGGATAAGATGAGCACACGGAATCTTACAATGTATCTTCAGTGCATGTGAAATTACGTTGGTTGCGGAAAAAAAAATCATTTTTTTTGCAATAAACATATATTGACCTTGTATTATAAGAAATAGTCAGGTTATAACTCAGATAGTTTAAGTGTGAATGATATATATTTTTTTTACGAAATCATTCACACCTTATGTAAAGTGTATCTTGTGCATTTACGCATTATATTATAGGCATGTTACGAAACATGTTACGAACCAATTTGTTCTAGAGATGACAGTTTCAGTTACTGGCGTCTTTAACTACCAACGGCGTTGCATTCGTTCTTTGTTTTCCTTCCAAAGCTACTTCGTTCTTCCGCGAGCAAACCATGTAATTATACTACGAGTCTCGTTCAATATGATTACATTGTAGTCTTTTCTACTCTCACACATTGGTGCCACGAATTCTCAGAGCTTATAAAAAAAGCGACCGCCTCCGTTGCCTAGTGCTGCGGCTGTACATTTTGCAATGTCATGACGTTTTTCGTGCATCCAAATAGATGACTTTATCAAAGAAAAAACTCCTGAATAGATGGAAGCGCAATTTGACGGTGCTGTAGCTGGCCCATCGGGAGCAAATGATCATAGATCATCGTCTTCATCTATAGACTCGTTTCCATCGACAATATCACCAGGACAAGGCGTAGATGTCAGCAAATGGATTTACGTGAACCACACACCCCGTCAGCCCGTCAAACGCGTTCAACGTGATGGTGCTTCTGACGACTCGCAACCAAGCGAAGACAGTGTAGATTTACATTGGAGTGAAGATAGTGCAGATTCAGGTAGAGGACAAGAAAAATTTAATAAAAAATGTTTAAAAAAAAGTTAAAACATAAGATCGTTCACAGGTTACGAGACACGCATTTTCGCCGATTTTGTTTAAACGGAACAAAGGGCTGCGACGTCTGATGACAAATAGGCAAGAAAGAAAGAAAGGAAGAGGGCGAGAGAGAGAGAGACCTCTTCCGGTGCTATCAAAAGATTATAGTTCAAGGTATACAAGATATAAACATTTCGGACTTGATGGATTGGGTTAAACGCGAGGAGGGAGCTCCAGAGTTTCTTTCTTCTGGGGGATTATTATTCAGCGGATCATTCAGCAAAGCAAACGCAAGTTCTGAACATCGTGTGTGCATTTTTCTCTGGGTGACATTTTTCCTTATTTTTTCTCAGCTGTCCTTCTATTCTTCCGGCGATTCAATAGTATTCGAATGTATAAATATGATATTAGTATGTGAAATATTTTTTTCCTCGCCCGTGTTATTTTATTTTTACCACACTTTTTCTTCAAAATCCTACAATAATTTTTCTTCTACACGTCGGGACAAATAAACGAACAATCATCACCGTCGGGTCGCTGACTCCGCCAATTTGCAGACGGTGCAAACAGCGTGAAGGCACGAAGGCGAGAACTTCGCTACAATACGTTAAGTGTCTGGAAGGAGGACGTAATTTCCCTCGGGATCGTCTATTGGGATCCCGAAGCAAAAATAACGAATATCTTTAATTTGAGGGGATTGTTCTGTATGGCCCCTTTGGGGACCCCGTCTTTAATACACACTTGATATCGACGGGATGGGATCGAATGGAATTTATTTAAACGCGATTATATTCAGTCAAATATCAGCATTGTTCGAATGATAATTAAAAAAAAACATTTTTTTTGGATTTTACGATTCTTTTTTTGGATGATTATTAAAAACCTTTCTTACAACTACTTTGTATAATAATAAATACATTAAAAATTGTTTGAATCTGATTTCTTCGACGAGAGTCATTTTGTCAATTCTGATTTATTGATCCAACTGTTGTGTGCATCGTCGAAGCCCAACCACTTGACGAGCAGTCGATCATTGCGTTTCTTTACAATGTTCTCAACGAGGAAAATGTCGACATATCTACGATATCGGCTGGCCACGTTTTATGCAAGCCTCGTAAATCAACGTGTCGACGAGTATAATTTCTTTGAGCAAGCCTATGTAGCTCCCGCATAAGCCTCAGTTTTTTGTTGTTCATTCTGCAGAGACGTCAATCTCGGATCAAGTTAACCAATCGGCTTGTTCAAATCCATTGATTAACTTGAAATCCAATCGATTAATTAACTTGGAAAATTAATATCAAATGTTATTTTAAATTCAGCGTCTGGCCGACCGCGTGGAAGTCGATTATTTGCCATTACAGCTTATTCAGCTGCCGTCTAAACACATGAACGCTCATTTTGCGAATGTGTAAAAATTGTAACGAGCGCTGTATTAATGAAGAATTTCAGCTTCGCGCTATTCTTCGATAATCGATACGATTTCATTGGAATGCGACGAGTTACCCGCCGCTTAAGATGCGAGGATTAATCGGAGACGGTCTACAAGCTCGTTCGGATTGCCCCAGTAAATATAGTCAAACTGCATGGCGACGTCTTGCATGAAACGAGCTTCTCCACCGGTGCGACTGTTGGCTTAAAGACATTCTGCATGGCCTGATCGGCATTATTTTTGTCCATCTTTATCATTCGATGTTTACGTCTAATTGCATGACTAGCCTTCACAATTTGCCACAACACATATTTTTCTTGCAAAAGTTCTTGACGCTTCGTGTTATTGTTGTCACTCTCGTAACAGAAATAATACTGCTTGTGTTTCCACAAAAAGCGCTCATTTATCACATGTGACACTCAGAATAGAATCAAATCCTTGCTTATATCTGCCTCCATTCATTCTACTGTCCTTCTCAATTGTAACGAATGCATACTTGCTGGAATTCCAATATTTGGAGCATATATTTTTGAAATGTGTATACGACATATCGGCGTTAACATGGCCGTCGTACACATATTTGAGATTCATATCATCCTGCTTAAACAGAACAATGAAATTCGTATTATCGCGTACGAGATGCTCGGGAATACGAGCGTACGTTTAACAAAGCTAGAAAGATAGACGCTCTCGTGCCTTTCCATGGAGAAAAAGGCTCTGACCTTGTCTTATTTCTCGCACGCTACATCGTCAAAGATAAAGGTCGTCACTCACTTATCGACTCAGCACCCGACCAGCACCGCCTCGTCTCGAGCAGTTGATAATTCTTATATGGGCTTTACATACATATGCACTCACTCATCAACTCCGTAGCGTCACCGGATCGCCACACTCGCAAGCTGTAAATATGCGGACGACGAGTAAACTACTCGGTAACAACCCGCCACTCGCTCGCTTGCTGTGCCTTGACCGCGCGTTGTCAACGCGTAAGTCCCGAGTGGACAGCGGGCCACCCGCGTGTGGTTCACGCGAGGACTATACGCAGGGACCTATGTGAATTTGGTAACCGATTTTACAAAATGTATTTTTTTTGTCATATTCGTTTGTGCTCAGTTGTACCGGATTGTACCACCGTTAATTTAGTTGATAATTTAATTATCATATGAATAAAAAAAATTCTCGTCGGCTAACAAATGTCTGCGAGCAGTCCAATACTCCCCCTTTTTTTCGTTCTTTAAACATTTCGTGCAACCAATATGCTTTTCTTTTTCTGTTTTCTCTTTCATTTTTATTTTCCGTTTTTATTAACCGTTTGGAAGTATTACGAGGGTGAGCAATGCGTTCGTTTTCCCGCAGTTCGATGGGCCGCAGAATACTGTACGATTCGTATTTTGTGGCAAATCACCGTGATGCTTTTGCCCATTTGTCGTTGCCGTATTTTGCGTAAACTCATCGAAATTTATTACCGGCAGCTTTCCATGCGTCTTGAACGCCATCTTCCTCGCGACTAAGATAATTTTTGTATAAAACTAGCTTCTATAACGATCATCCCGTTAGTTGAGCATCAACCTCCGCCACGATCGTACCCAAGAGACGAAAGAAGTGCGACAAGGGTCTACTCAACCGAGTCATCAAAAATCTTCCCGTTGAATTGAACTTGCCCGGATATCAATATTGCAGACCTGGTATAAAGCTAGCCACACGTCTTGCACGTGGTGAGCCAGACATAAATCCACTAAACGCGGCTTGCAAGGAACACGATATCGGATATTCAAAAAATCGTGAAAACCTCGCCGTTAGGCATTCTGCTAATAAGGTACTCAGGAACGAGCTTGGCCAGGAGCGCCTACCGTAGCAATCCTTATGGGGCAAAGAGATCATTCGGCATGGGAATTAAGAGGTCTAAAGTTGTCAGCTTGAAAAAATTATCGACGCTACGAAGAAAGCGATGGTTAAGAGTGACGATTCGGATGCA
Source organism: Ophion ventricosus (assembly GCA_963932345.1). Classification (NCBI taxonomy): domain Eukaryota; kingdom Metazoa; phylum Arthropoda; class Insecta; order Hymenoptera; family Ichneumonidae; genus Ophion; species Ophion ventricosus. The sequence continues at coordinate 9,009,142 of OZ010720.1, forward strand.
ATCATTGCGTCGGCCTTGAAGGGTGCTCTAACAGCTATGAAGAGAGTAGTCGGTGGTAGGCGCAATGTGCGACGCCTCGAGTGTTGCCCGTACCACGTAGAATCGGGGGTTTTGTACCGTTTCTCGTGCCTCTCTTCGCGGGTCTCAGCCTTGCGAGAGCGTTGGCCGGTGGTGCGGCGAATATAGTCAAGGCTGTTAAGTCCGCTCTTCCCCTACCTTCGGCTACCTTCCCCTTCCACACCGCCCCAAGCACCCGCACTCCTTACGCTGCGCCGCAATCTCGGCGCAGGGGCAAGTAGGCGTCAATGGATTGTTACGAATTCGCCCAAAATGGGCGGGAACCGCGGACCACAATAATGTCATAAACGAATAAATGAAAAAATCATCGGTAAAACAAAAAGAGAGATAATCACGGGAAATGGGGATAAAAGAGATAACGAAGTCCGTATTGAACTGATGATAATTCCACGTAGAAATGCCAATGCTCAGCCGTTAGTGGACAATCGGCTGAGACTTGGCCCAGTACTGGATGCCAAGCGTCGGCAATCTAGACTGGCCCAAGCTTCAGCATGTCGATGGTACAGAACAGACCCAATGCTGGCTCAACGCCAGAGCCAACGCCAGAGCCAGCGCTAGCTCAAGCGTTTGTGGACAATCGGCTGGGACTTGGGCCAGTGCTGGATACCAAGCGTTGGTATTCTAGACTGGCCCAAGCGTCGACATGGCGATGGTATAGAACAGACCCAACGCTGGCTCAGCACCAGAGCCAGCGCTGGCTCAACCTTTAATGGACAATCGGCTGAGACTTGGGCCAGCGCTGGATACCAAGCGTCGACATTCTAGACTGGCCGAAGCGTCAGCATATCGTTGGTACAGAAAAGGCCCAACGCTGGCTCAACGCCAGAGCCAGCGCTAGCTCAACCGTTAATGGAAAATCGGCTGAGACTTGGCCCAGTGCTGGATACGAAGCATCGGCATTCTAGGCTTTTCCAAGCGTCAGCATGTCGATGGTACAGAACAGGCCCAACGCCAGAGCCAAAGCCAGAGTCAGCGCTGGCTGAACAACTTGTGGACACTCGTCTGAGACTTGGCCCCGTACTGGATACCAAGCGTCGGCATTCTAGACTGGCCCAAGCGTCAGCATGTCGATGGTACAGAACAGGCCCAACGCTGGCTCAACGCCAGAGCCAGCGCTGGCTCAACCGTTAGTGGACAATCGGCTGAGACTTGGCCCAGTATTGGATACCAAGCGTCGGCATTCTAGACTGGCCCAAGCGTCAGCATGTCGATGGGACAGAACAGATCTAACGCTGGCCCAACGCTGGCTCAACCGTTAATGGACAATCGGCTGAGACTTGGCCCAGTACTGGATACCAAGCGTCGGCATTCTAGGCTGGTCCAAGCATCAGCATGTCGATGGTACAGAACAGACCCGACGCTGGCTCAATGCCATAGTCAGCGTTAGGAAAAGGCAAAAATTGGACCGACAGCCAATCACATGCACGAACACAGAAGAAAGGGAGCCTCGTATTGGTTGTCGTTAGCTATGACGAAAACGCTCGCCACCGAGTTGCAGAATCTCGCCACTATACATATGTGTACATCTACGCTCATGCAGCCATATTGTTCAGCGTTTTTAGTGTTGGAGAAAGGAAGATCTCCGCGTGTTGTTTTAAACGACGAAGTGAAAAAAAGTATTTGCGTGATTGATAATTCCAAATATACAGACGTATTGACAGCCAATATTCACGGTGAAGTGTATTCTGAATCGGGATTATCAATAGCAAATTCTATGTTTCAATTCGTTTTCTGAAATTCTGTCGTAAACTTTAGCTTTAGATACAACGTGATAAAATGTTTTTTTTTTTCGTGGAGCAATATCCTATTTTTGAAAAATATGATTGTCATGATATAAAAATATAAAACTTATAATTTTACCGAAATTGGTGATAATCTCTGGGTGAGACTCTTCACGGACGAAAACTAACCTATAATTTGCTATCTTTTTCGTTACTTTGGTGTTTATACTACATCACAATGGAGACCGGAAAATCAGACGAGAATTTATATTAAGATCTGTTTGGAAGTGTTTTGTTTCCAATCGATCAATTTTCATCAGTTAGATACATGCTTCATAACCCTAGAACATACTTTTAAAACCTAATTAACTTTTGCTAATATGTTGTTATATCTTTTTCTCCCTCACCGATATCCTTTCAAAATCTTTCCCTCTCTATCGCAGATATATTTTCAAAATCTTTTTCTCTTTCATTACTATCTTTATAAATTGTTTTTCTCGCTCTCTGATATCTTTTCAACATCTTTTTCTCTCACTGATATCTTTATAAAATCTTATTCTCTATCACCGATATCTCTTAAAAAACTTTTCTCTTTCTCCGATATCTTAGTATAATCTTTTTTTCGCTCTCCGATATCTCTTTAAAATATTTTTCTCTCTCTCCGATGTAATTCTTTCACTTTTTCCCATATAGCCTTAAGAGGTTTCTCACTCTCTGATATGTTAAGGGCCTTACCGCTTAACAATGCCCTTTAAAACACTTTTCACGCTGCGGTTAGTTAGTTACCGAAGATGAATTTTTCCCCTTGCGGTAGCATGCACATAATCTTTTTTGCAATCTGCGACATGATTTGAAAATGTTCTTTACTATCTCCTCGCTATTCAATAAAAATAATTCTTACTCTCAATCAAACCTTTAATTAGTGGCCAAATAAACCTCGTACGAACTACAGAGTAATGTATTGAAGGTTTAATTCAGAGTAATAATTTTGTCTCAATAACTTATATCGTTGATTTTATATGCTGGCATTGTTTTATATTTATTGGTCGTATAAATCTTCACCACATTGTATTTCTAAAGCTTTTGCAGTCTTAGCTTACAGTTTTAGTCTGTCCAAATGTATTTTAAAATCTTATATACTGCTGTCAGTTTAGCTAACGAAGGAGAATTTTATTCTTCGGACCATGCATTTCAATTTTCAGCTTATAATAATACTAAGCAACAGTAACCATCTCTTATTTCAGTTCATTCATTTAATAATAATACTGCATAAGACCAATAATTCACTTTTTTACTCTGAACAATATATTTTCAGAATTTTTTTCACTCTCTGCAAAATATATATTTATATTTTTTTTTAAGTCAACTCTCTCATATGATTCTCAAATCTTTATCTCTCTGTATACTTTAACCTTTATATAGTATAAGCCCCTTACATAGGTTTTTAGTTTTTAGTTTTATTTTTTTTAACCTTTCTAGATGGTTTTAAGATTTATTAACCTTGATATAGCTGATATAGCTGGTTGACATATCAGCTCAGTATTCCGTGCCTATTAGAAAAAATCTACAGATATTACACAAAGTGCAATATCTGTAGATTGATTTCATGGCATTGAAAATGTTATCAGACTTCACATTTTCACATTAATGTTCACATTAATGTGAAAATGTGAAAACGCGAAAATTTGATGGAGAGTGAGAGAGTGAGAGAGCGAGCATGTGATAATGTGAGAGAGAGCAACTCATATTATTTGCATGTACCTTTGTCTTCATCACCTGAAAAGTCTGATAACATTTTCAATGCCATGAAATAGTTGCACTTTGTGTAATATCTGTAGATTTTTTCTAATAGGAACGGAATGCTGAGCTGATATGTCAACCAGCTCTATCAGCTATATCAAGGTTAATAAACCTTAATACAATATAAAAAGGTTAAAAAAAATTAAACAAAAAACTAAAAAAAACTATGTAAGGGGTTTATACTATATAAAGGTTAAAGTATACAGAGAGATAAAGATTTGAGAATCCAATGAGAGAGTTGACTTAAAAAAATATATATATATATATTTTGCAGAGAGTGAAAAAAATTCTGAAAATATATTGTTCGGAGTAAAAAAGTGAATTATTGGTATTATTCCGTATTATTATGAAATGAATGAACTGAAATAAGAGATGGTTACTGTTGCTTAGTATTATTATAAGCTGAAAATTGAAATGCATGGTCCGAAGAATAAAATTCTCTTTCGCTAGCTGAACTGACAACAGTATATAACATTTTTAGATACATTAGGACAGAGTAAAACCGTAAGCTAAGACTGCAAATGCTTTAGAAATACAATGTGGTTAAGATTTGTACGACCAATCCATACAAAACAATGCCAGCATATAAAAACAACGATATCAGTTATTGATACAAAATTATTACTCTGAATTAAACCTTCAATACATTACTCTGTAGTTCGTATGAGGTTTATTTGGCCACTAAATAAAGGTTTCATTGAGAGTAAGAATTATTTTTATTAAATAGTGAGGAGATAGTAAAGAACATTTTCAAATCATGTCGCAGGTTGCAAAAAAGATTATGTGCATGCTACCGCAAGGGGAAAAATATATCTTCGGTAACTAACTAACCGCAGCGTGAAAAGTGTTTTAAGGGGCCAGTCCACTTTGGAGCCACGAAAAAAGGCTATTTTCGCGATTTTTTTTGAGGATTTTATAAAAGATATGAATATAAAAGTTGTTGGGCTTGATAAATAAAGTCTTGAAATAAATTTTTAAAAAATTTTTAATTCATTTTTATTCATTTTTAAGTACAAAAACTATAGTATAACGTAACGCCTCAAAAATAGGTGGCCTAGGTAGCTCCATCACAACTCGGCAACGGCTTGTCTGAAACCAAAAAATCAAAGTCCATTAGATTCATTATGACACCAGCTACAAAATGACCCTCGGATATAAAGTTTTATCAAAAAATAAAAAAATGGCAGATGAAACACGAAAAAAGTATTAAAAAACGCGTTTTTTCGCAGTTTTTCGCAAAAAAAAGAGTGAAAATAAAAATTGTAAAACCATCGAGAGTTATCTTGTTGCGAATCATGTTTACAATATGTGGTTCAAATTTCAAGAGAATCGGTTTATTAGTTTTAGAAATACGATGGAGCTAGATTTTGAAAACGTTGTTTCGAGAAAATCGCGTTTGAAGTTTATACTATGAAAAACTCTTACCTAAACTCAATCGGCAATTCATGCACCGTACAAAATCCCTTCTGATTGCTCATCATCGTCGATTTCTTCAAGTCTTGCTTGCTTTCGTTTGGTTCTGGTCTCTTTCGAGCACTTAGAACTGCGGCGGTTTGCAGACCGAACACGCTCGTCATCGCGATTGTCGGCGAATCCGATGACGATCGGGCCGAGTTTGACGCCCATTATTTCCATTATTTTAAGCACTGGACGAAATCCTTTATTAAAGACACACGCGGAAACTTTGCAGGCAATGTCTACGATTTTTTTTCCGTTGAACATGTGTTTAGGTGCCATATTCCATACGCAGTTGTTAAAGCTTTCATTATTGTTTTGCGTATGGCCACCTAAACATCTGTCGAGCAGTTCTGTTTTGGTGAGATCCTCGTAAATAGGTTTTAAAACTTCCTGTACTTCCTCAGAAAGAGCAGGAGGATGTTTGTGGCCGATGGGTCGGCCGAGCGCGCTATACGCTCAGGTAGACGAAATGAGGTCCTGACGTTCAGGTAAAAAAAAAAAAAACTTCGAGAGCTCGGATTTTCATAAAATTTTGACAAAATATTTCTGAATGTATGTACTTTCGAAAATAGTAAAAAAAATCGATTTTTTTTTATTTTCAAAGTCGACTGGCCCCTTAAAGGGCATTGCTAAGCGATAAGGCCCTTAACATATCAGAGAGTGAAAAACCTCTTAAGGCTATATGGTAAAAAAGTGAAAGAATTACATCGGAGAGAGAAAAATATTTTTTAAAGATATCGGAGAGCGAAAAAAAGATTATGCCAAGATATCGGAGAAAGAGAAAAGTTTTTTAAGAGATATCGGTGAGAGAAAATAAGATTCTATAAAGATATCGGTGAGAGAAAAAGATGTTGAAAAGATATCAGAGAGCGAGAAAAAAATTTATAAAAATAGCAATGAGAGAGAAAAAGATTTTGAAAATATATCTGCCATAGAGAGGGAAAGATTTTGAAAGGATATTCGTGAGGGAGAAACAGATATAACAAAATATTAGCAAAAGTTAATTAGGTTTTAAAAGTATGTTGTAGGGTTATGAAGCATGTATCTAACTAATGAAAATTGATCGATTGGAAACAAAAAACTTCCAAACAGATATTAAGATAAATTCTCGTCTGATTTTCCGGTCTCCATTGTGATGTGGTATAAACACCAAAGAAACGAAAAAGATAGCAAATTATGGGTAAGTTTTCGTCCGTGAAGAGTCTCACCGTCAGAGATTATCACCAATTTCGTCAACATTATAAGTTTTATATTTTTATATTCACCGGGCAATTATTAAAAGAATTGCCACATAAAGGACTTGTCTTTATTACGAACTTATACAACGGAATTATTCGCACGACACATTTTCCGAACCAATGGAAGTTTGCCCAAATCACCATGATCCCGAAGCCAGGTAAACCACCGAATGAAAAAACATCGTACAGACCCATAAGCCTACTGCCTATTCTCTCCAAGATCTTCGAGGAATTACTGCTTAAAAGAATGAGTGCAGAAATAATTTCAAAAAAGCTCATTCCTGAATACCAATTCGGATTCAGGAACAACCATGCAACAATTGAACAAATTAACAGAGTATACGACACCATAGCTAACACTCTAGAGGAAAAGAAATACTGCTCAGCAGTGTTTCTTGACATCCAGCAAGCATTCGATAAAGTCTGGCACACCGGACTTCTCTTTAAAATCAAACAACACCTACCTCAATTCTATCTACTATTGAAATCATACCTATCCAACACAAATTTTCAAGTTCGATATGCACAGGATTTTTCAGGTTTCTATCCAATAAATTCGGGCGTACCACAAGGGAGCGTATTAGGCCCCGTTCTATATACAATATACACTGCCGATCTGCCAATTAACAGAAATATCACAGCGGCGACATTCGCCGACGACACCGCCCTTATGGTAACGCACAGAAACCCGGAGACTGCATCCAAGATACTCCAACGAGGATTAAACAAAATACACGGATGGATGGAAAAATGGAAAATCAAGGCAAGCGACTCCAAATCCGTCCACATCACATTCACGCTAAGAAGAGGGAACTGCCCTAGCGTCAAACTGGAGAACAAAACTCTCCCAGTCGTGAATGAAGTTAAATATCTCGGCATGCATCTCGACAGACGTCTCACCTGGACCAAGCATATAAAAACCAAAAGGAAGGAGATGGACCTCAAACTAAGGAAAATGTACTGGCTCATTGGACGAAACTCCCAACTCTCGCTGTATAACAAACTCACCATATACAAGGCCATACTAAAGCCAATATGGACATATGGGATACAACTCTGGGGAACAGCCAGCAGCTCAAACCTCGAGATCATCCAAAGGTTCCAATCAAAAACGCTGAGACTAATAGCGAAAGCGCCGTGGTATGTCAGGAACGCCTCAATACACAAAGACCTCAAAATTAACACCGTCCAGGAGGAAATAAAAAAATGGAGCAGGAATTACCAGCATCGGTTGGAAAATCACCCGAACCAGCTCGCCGCAGATCTAGTCGGAAACAACTCCCGAAGAATGAGACTACGAAGATTTAAACCGGGACATCTACTTCAAAGATTTAACCAACTGTAGAATAAAACTCCGCATATAACGCAACCCGCATCTAATGGAGGATCAATGGATTTCCATTTGCTTCACCTCTTATTGCCATGCGACAAATCACCCAAAACTATTTATTGTTACTACTCATAACAGATTATAGTTGTAAATAAAGAGAAAAAAAAAAAAAAAAAAATTTATATCACGACAATCATATTTTTCAAAAATAGGATATTGCTCCACGAAAAAAAAAACATTTTATCACGTTATATCTAAGGCTAAAGTTTACGACTGAATTTCAGTAAACAAATTGAAACATAGAATTGGCTATTGATAATCCCGATTCAGAAAACACTTCACCGTGAATATTGGCTGTCAATTCGTTTGTATATTTGTAATTATCAATTACACAAATACTTTTTTTCACTTGGTCGTTTAAAACAACACGAGGACATCTTCCTTGTTCCAACACTAAAAACTCTGAACAATATGGCTGCATGAGCGTAGATGTACACACATGTATAGTAGCGAGATTCTGGAACTCGGTGGCGAGCGTGTTCGTCATAGCTAACGACAACCAATAAGAGGCTCCCTTTCTTCAGTGTTCGTGCATGTGATTGGCTGTCGGTCCAATTTTTGCCTTTTCCGAACGCTGGCTCTGGCGTTGAGCCAGCGTTGGGCCTGGTCTGTACCATCGACATGCTGACGCTTGGAAAAGCCTAGAATGCCGACGCTTGGTATCCAGCACTGGGCCAAGTCTCAGCCGATTGTCCATTAACGGTTGAGCTAGCGCTGGCTCTGGCCTTGAGCCAGCGTTGGGCCTGTTCTGTACCATCGATATGCTGACGCTTCGGCCAGTCTAAAATACTGACGCTTGGTATCCAGTACTGGGTCAACTCTCAGTCGATTGTCCACAAGCGGTTGAGCCAGCGCTGACTCTAGCGTTGGCTCTGGCGTTGAGCCAGCGCTGGCTCTAGCGTTGGCTCTGGCGACGAGCCAGCGTTGGGCCTGTTCTGTACCATCGACATGTTGACGCTTGGGCCAGCCCAGAATGCCGACGCTTGGCATCCAGCACTGGGCCAAGTCTCAGCCGATTGTCCATTAACGGTTGAGCCAGCGCTGGCTCTGGTGTTGAGCCAGCGTTGGGTCTGTTCTATACCATCGACATGCTGACGCTTGGGCCAGTCTAGAATACCAACGCTTGGTATCCAGTACTGGGCTAAGTCTCAGCCGATTGTCCACTAACGGCTGAGCATTGTCATTTCTACGTGGGCAACGAATACGAAGCGCTGCTACAAACTGCGGCATGCCCGACCACGTTAGCGCGTCGTATGGTAGCGAAATATTTAGTGACACACCCAACGGCAAGTACTTCAAACCGCCTTACGCTGTGTAATATTTCGACGTTTATTATTTGAAAAAAAAATCAAAAGCTCTATATTGAAGCGTTTGCAAAACTCGTACACATTGATCGATCAAATTATTTATGATGTAGCGAAATTTTTTTTTTCCTCGGAGATTTCTTCTCTCGACCACCACAAGAAAACACGTGACGGCCGAGTGGAGGACTCGCCATCCGATGCTACGCTGATAGTAATCGACGTAGCAGTTTTTTGTTTATGCTCAGCTATAGGGAGGACAAAGGCTAGGCTTGCGTGAGGATACCGGCCTGCGACGGGTGGGGCATTCGAATTTTTTCACACGTACGCTACGGATCAATCTTAGTTGATCTGCCTTTTGTATCTTTTATATGTTTTAAAAATATTTAAATATATTTTTGCCAATATTGATTGTAGGCTGTAGCTTAGACCGCAGACTTATTCAAATTACCTAGGATCAAAAATATTCCTACAGACGTTTGATCTGTTTTTAAAATAGAACATATTTCCATATTCAGACCTGCTCAAACTGGGCACCCAAGTGCGTTAGTGTATTAGTTATTCGCGCCGAACTACGCAGCGCCGCGGTTGACGAATACAAAGACGCAAAGACATTCAGGGGTGAGTAGGTACGAGCGGGCCCTCATTTCAGTCTTGTTAGTGCCTTGGTTCTGGCAGTACCAAAAAAAACGGAAAACGATAAGCTGTGAAAGTGATTTTGGGTGGTGAAAACTAATAAATTGACCAAAGATGGATTCGTCAGGCGACGAGGGTGGAAAGGTAAGAAGAATAATCATTAAATATTGCCAATTCAATGTGGAAAAAGAAAGATGCAATAGTGTAAACGCCAAATTATGCTTTGTTAGCGTCCTTGCCCCAGTCTTAACAAGAAACAGACAATGACGGTCCTTAGCTGGAATTGACATTACATGTTTAATGATTTGTTGTTTTATTTTATGCTTTCATTATAATAAGTAAGATTATTTAAAAATAACGGACGACAGTTCAAAATACTAAAACAAAATGTTAACTAAAATAGTTTTTTTTTTCCCTAAGGTACAGGCTGTTCGCGTTTGTTACCTATTTTTTTCTCCACTGTGACTGTTTCTTTCCTCCTTTTTCCACACTCCTTTTTCTTCACCTTTCCGCAAGGAGGGGGGGGGGCCCTCCTTGCGGCCGCAGCCGACTTCCCCCTCTGTATCATATTCATCATGACATTTCTGTCATGGGTCTAGGGAAACTGCGGAAAACCTATACCAATACAGCCGGTCATCAAGTTCACCCCCAGTCGTGGAACTAGTCTTATTTCGCCGCGAAATGCCGAAGAAAAACATTTCACGACGAAATGTACGCGACTGGGATTCGAACCCGGGACCTCCCGGTCCGCAGGTTTAGTGGCAAGCACGCTAACCACTAGACCATTGCACCGGTTAAGCAAAATATTTTATTAACTTTATATTTAATAAATACGGTAAATAAAAATATATAAATTAAATTAAAGGATAGTACCACTAAAAAGCGACGAGAAAGTCACATTAGGTTCTTTTTTCTAATATCGTTCGAATTGATTACAATTTTCTATCTGTAATAGAAAAAGTATACGAGGATAGATCCGGTCAACCCTTGCCTCGATGTCTTTCTTATCTGGTTGAATTCCGGCCCAAAACCGGTCGCCAAGATAACAATAATTCTACGCTTCCGATGCTTGATAACAATTTACCGATTATAGCCTTGAGAATGTATGGCAGATACATTCTCAAGGCTAAAAGTTTGATTTAATCAGAATTTCAGTATCTCGCAATAAAATTTCGGTTGTTGAAAAATCAACCATATTAACGGTGTCAAGAACTTTTATTTTGCATAATAACGATTGCGAAGAGTTGCTGATGAATTAGTGAAAAAAACAATTATCCAATAAATAATTAGGTTCCCTATTCTTTTTCTTCGTTTCAAACGGATTCGTAGATTTTTCAAAATCCATACGAATGTTTTCAATGTTTTTTTTAATTCTGGAAAAAAAATTGCAAATTCAAGTCTTGCATGCAATTTTCGAATATTAAATTTACATTATAAGTCTTAAATAAAAATCCTAGTCTAACGGATTTACTACGCATAACGATAGAGGTATAATATTCGCTTATCATATTTGCCAGATGACGTCAGCAGGAGCACCTTTTCACCTCGAAAGCCAAAAAAGTTGGCAAATAGTCAAGGAAAAGCCATTAGGAAGCCAAGGAAATTATGGACATTAATGTTGCATAATAATAATTCAAATGAACTATTAACAAATTGGTATATAAATAATTGTCCAATAAATAAAAAAATAAAATTTTATTTTTTGGTATGAAATAAATTCGTTTACGCTTTTTGAATACGTTAATTTTTTCAGAATTTTCTTACATTTTTTAAAATTCCGTTGTCAAAACAAATTTAAAGCTGTAACCTGCAATGCATACTTAATGCATTAAATTATAAATATAGGCTTGTACTTAAAATGCTATATTTACGTTTTTTCAGATGTCATTAACGAAAAACTCGAGATAGACGAGAAATATATGCTGACAGCTACAAACAGATATTTATCTGGAGCAGGTGACCGTGAGGGCAGAAAAGTGGAAAGAGATGCCAAGAAAGGAAATTGAAATGGCATGTATGCACGGACATATTTATATTCATTAGTTTTCGTTTTTTGTTTATATTTTTACAAATATAGTTTTATAAATACTTTGCGGATATTGAGCCTTTTTTCAAGCCTCTCCTTATACCCAGTTATGCAACTAAAGTGTCGATTTAACATGAACCTGAATACGAGCTGAAATTGACTACCAGTTTTTAACCACCGCTTGTGATCCATATCTGTCCGGCATTGTCAGTACAAGTCAGTATTGACAACGCTCAGACTTAGGATTCGTCTTACTACTGGCAAAGTACTGATTTAGGAATCGTCTGAGAACAAGCAATAACTTTCCACGACCAGTAACCAATATTCGAGCCGATTCACGGCACCATAAGTTGGACCGGAGTTAAAAACCCAAAATTATCGCAATAATAATTTTGACTTGGGTAAACGTTGGCCCAGTCTCAGGACTGACATAATCTCTGGCACAAAACTGGGAACGGGTTCGGAGCAAATACCACTAAACAGTGTCGAGCCGGTTCACGGCGACATAAGTCGGACAGGTGGTAACAAACCAAAGTTGTCTCGATACTGATTTTTGACTTGGGCAAGGTTTGGCCCTTGGTAGTCTGCCAGTATTGGCAGCTCTGGCATCAGTACAGTACCAATACCAAGCCAGTTTGCAGTTCGTACAGGGGGTGTCCAATGAAGGATCTCGGTACGAAATGCTTCCGGTGCGGCACGCATGGGCATGTTGCATCAAAATGCACGGGAAAGAACGACGAACAAAAAAATACGTGCGCTGTAGCTTCCTATTCGGGTAAAATATTTAAAAAAGATGTCGTCATCAATGGTAAGCTTATCGAGGTGCTCTTCGATATGGGAAGACCTTTCGTTGATGCGTGCGGACGAACACGAGAAATTAACAGCACCTCCACTCAAACCAACGGTAACTCGTTTCTCGGCCGTAGGATCGAATAACGTTCCGGCGTTGGGAGAATTTAGCGGGGAACTCACAACAGATGAGCATTCGTACTCTATCTTCGTTAGAGTCGTTGCTAATGACGTTTCGAGTCAAAAGTTCCTGATCGGAGGCGATTTTTTTCAGATCAAATCGATTTTCGCGCGATTCGGGGTAAGGCTCAGGTCAAACCGGTCTCCAAGACTATAGATGAAGCCGCCATATCAGAGATATTTATGATCAATGTACAGAGTGAGTACGAAGTAAATCGAGTTAATCTCTGTCATGTGCATGACGACGAGGTTAAAAACTCGATAATGACGCTAATGAGAATTATAAGCCGAATAAGACGATCGAAACTGATCTTAAGATGAAGCTAGTGTTAAAAGACGACGAACCAGTATACCAAAAAGCGAGACGTATATCCACCGGAGAAAAACGTAGTAAACACTCAAATAGACGAGTGGCAGAAACAGGTTCGACCCTTTTCCTCCGACTACGCGACTCCGGTGGTACTGGTTAAGAAAAAAGTCAGTTCTCACAGGCTTTGTGTTGATTATCGGCTTTTAAATAGAACAAAATAATAAAAGACCATTATCCGTTGCCATTAATAGAGGATCAACTCGAACGGCTGCAAGGCGCTAAGATTTTTAGTAGGCTCGATTTGAAAAATGGTTTTTTTTTTCACGTGCGGGTAGACGATTCAAGCATGAAATATACGACGTTCATCGTACCCGACGGTCAGTACGAATTTTAGCGCGTGCCATTTGGAATCTGTAATTCGCCTCCTTTTTTTTCAAAGATTCCCACGTAGAAATGCCAATGCTCAGCCGTTACTGGACAATCGGCTGAGACTTGGCCCAGTACTGGATGCCAAGCGTCGGCATTCTAAACTGGCCCAAGCTTCAGCATGTCGATGGTATAGAACAGACCCAACGCTGGCTCAACGCCAGAGCCAGCGCTGGCTCAACCGTTAATGGACAATCGGCTGAGACTTGGCCCAGTGCTGGATACCAAGCGTCGGCACTCTAGGCTGGCCCAAGCATCAGCATGTCGATGGTACAGAACAGGCCCAACGCTGGCTCAACGCCAGAGCCAACGCCAGAGCTGGCTCAACCGCTTGTGGACAATCGGCTGAGACTTAGCCCAGTACTGGATACCAAGCATCGGCATTCTAGGCTGGCCCAAGCGTCAGCATGTCGATGGTACAGAACAGACCCAACACTGGCTCAACGCCAGAGCCAGCGTAAGGAAAAGGCAAAAATTGGACCGACAGCCAATCACATGCACGAACACAGAAGAAAGGGAGCCTCTTATTGGTTGTCGTTAGCTATGACGAAAACGCTCGCCACCGAGTTACAGAATCTCGCTACTATACATGTGTGTACATCTACGCTCATGCAGCCATATTGTTCAGAGTCTTCAGTGTTGGAACAAGGAAGATATCGTGTTGTTTTAAACGACCAGGTGAAAAAAAGTATTTGTGTGATTGATAATTACAAATATACAAACGAATTGACAGCCAATATTCACGGTGAAGTGTTTTCTGAACCGGGATTATCAATAGCCAATTCTATGTTTCAATTTGTTTACTGAAATTCAGTCGTAAACTTTAGCTTTAGATATAAGGTGATAAAATGTTTTTTTTTCGTGGAGCAATATCCTATTTTTGAAAAATATGATTGTCGTGGTATAAAAATATAAAACTTATAATTTTACCGAAATTGGTGATAACCTCTGACGGTGAGACTCTTCACGGACGAAAACGAACCCATAATTTGCTATCTTTTTCGTTTCTTTGGTGTTTATACCACATCACAATGAAGACCGGAAAATCAGACGAGAATTTATCTTAATATCTGTTTGGAAGTTTTTTGTTTCCAATCGATCAATTTTCATTAGTTAGATACATGCCTCATAACCCTACAACATACTTTTAAAACCTAATTAACTTTTGCTAATATTTTGTTATATCTTTTTCTCCCTCACGGATATCCTTTCAAAATCTTTCCCTCTCTATCGCTGATATCTTTTCAAAATCTTTTTCTTTCTCACCGATATCTTTATAAAATCTTCTCTCTCACCGATACCTTTTTTTATATATTTTTCTCACTCACCGATATCCTTTCACAATCTTTCCCTCTCTATCGCAGATATATTTTCAAAATCTTTTTCTCTCTCATTGCTACCTCTATAAATAGTTTTTCTCACTCTCCGATATCTTGGCATAATCTCTTTCTCGCTCTCCGACATCTTTTTAAAATATTTTTCTCTCTCTCCGATGTAATTCTTTTACTTGTTCCTATATGGCCTTAAGAGGTCTTTCACTCTCTGATATGTTAAGGGCCTTACCGCTTAGCAATGCCCTTTAAAACACTTTTAACGCTGCGGTTAGTTAGTTACCGAACATGTATTTTTCCCCTTGTGGTAGCATGCACATAATCTTTTTTGCAATCTGCGACATGATTTAAAAATGTTCTTTACTATCTCCTCGCTATTTTTTTTTAGTTCTTACTCTCAATGAAACCTTTATTTAGTGGCCAAATAAACCTCGTACGAACTACAGATTAATGTATTGAAGGTTTAATTCAGAGTAATAATTTTGTATCAATAACTTGTATCGTTGTTTTCATATGCTGGCATTGTTTTGTATGGATTGGTCGTATAAATCTTCACCATATTGTATTTCTAAAGCTTTTGCAGTCTTAGCTTACAGTTTTACTCTGTCCTATCGTATTTAAAAATGTTATATACTGTTGTCAGTTTAGCTAGCGAAGGAGAATTTTATTCTTCGGACCATGCATTTCAATTTTCAGCTTATAATAATACTAAGCAACAGTAACCATCTCTTATTTCAGTTCATTCATTTCATAATAATACTGAATAACACCAATAATTGACTTTTTTACTCCGAACAATATATTTTCAGAATTTTTTCACTCTCCGCAAAATATATATATATATATATATATTCTTTAAAGTCAACTCTCTCATATGATTCTCAAATCTTTATCTCTTTGTATACTTTAACCTTTATATAGTATGAACCGCTTACATAGTTTTTTTAGTTGTTAGTTTTATTTTTTTTAACCTTTTTATATTATTTTAAGGTTTATTTACCTTGATATAGCTGGTTGACGTATCAGCTCAGTATTCCGTTCCTATTAGAAAAAATCTACAGATATTACCCAAAGTGCAACTATTTCATGGCATTGAAAATGTTATCAGACTTTTCGGGTGATGAATAAAAAGGTACATGCAAATAATATGAGTTGCTCTCTCTCACATTATCACATGCTCGCTATCTCACTCTCCATCTATCCATCAAATTTTCGCGTTTTGACATTTTCACATTGTCACACTTTCGCATTTTTCACATTCTCACATATTCGCATTTTCACATTTTTCACTTTTTCGCGTTTTCACATTTTCACATTTTTACATCTTCACGTTTTCACATTCTCATCCATCCATCCACCCTCTCACCCTCCCTCTCACTCTCTCTCTCTCTCTCACGCACTCTCTCTCTCTCCCACTCTCGCACTCTCTAACGCTTTCAAACTGTAAATATAATTATCATCCTTGTGATCCAGGCGCGCATCACATTTCTATGCCTGGACCAAGCATTTTTGCCGAGCCTCGGCCAATCAAGTTCGACACTCAGCCAGCGCTGGGCCGATGCTCAATTTATACATAGGCCAGTCGTGGTCCTGGCATCGTAGCCAACCCTCGGCTGCCAAGCGTCAGCCACGCGTCACATTCCCATGCCTGGGCCAAGCATTTTTGCCGAGCCTCGGCCAATCAAGTTCGACTCTGAGCCAGCACTGGGCCGATGCTCAATTTATACATGGGCCAGTCGTAGTCCTGGCATCATAGCCAACCTTCGGCTGCCGAGCGTCAGCCACGCGTCACATTTCCATGCCTGGGCCAAGCATTTTTGCCGAGCCTCGGCCAATCAAGTTCGACACTGAGCCAGCGCTGGGCCGATGCTCAATTTATACGTGGGCCAGTCGTGGTCCCGGCATCGTAGCCAACTCTCGGCTGCCGAGCGTCCGCTGCGCGTCACATTTCCATGCCTGGGTCAAGCATTTTTGCCGAGCCTCGGCCAATCAAGTTCGACACTGAGCCAGCGCTGGGCCGATGCTCAATTTATACATGGGCCAGTCGTGGTCCTGGCATCGTAGCCAACTCTCGGCTGCCGAGCGTCCGCTGCGCGTCACATTTCCATGCCTGGGCCAAGCATTTTTGCCGAGCCTCGGCCAATCAAGTTCGACACTGAGCCAGCGCTGGGCCGATGGTCAATTTCTACATGGGATATGAACGCAATTTTTTCGAGAATTAATTCGAGAGGGAGTAATCCTGGTGTACATGGACGATCTAATAATCCCTTCGGACGGTAGAGAAAGAGCAGGATTAAGAACCTGGAGAAAGTACTTGAAACAGCCAGTAGAGCCTGATTGACGATGCATTGGAAAAAATGCTGTTTTTTTTGCAAAAGAGAGTCGAATTTCTCGGTCACACCATTAAGAACGGTTCAGTCCGACCTTCAGAACACAAAACAGAAGCTGAGAAGCGTTTTCCTTAGTCGACGGACGTACGCAGTATGCAATCATTTCTGGGTCTAACAGAATACTTTTGCAAATTTATCGCGGGGTATTCGACTATCGCTCGTCCGCTGACTAATCTTTTGAAGATGGGTGTAAAGTTTAACTTCGGCGTAGTCACAAAAGGCGCGTTGGTACAATGAAAGATGTTGTTCGACCAGAGACCCGTTCTAACATTGTATCGTTTGGGTGCGGAAACAGAATTGCATACTGACG
This sequence comes from Ophion ventricosus, assembly GCA_963932345.1. NCBI lineage: Eukaryota > Metazoa > Arthropoda > Insecta > Hymenoptera > Ichneumonidae > Ophion > Ophion ventricosus. Next base: position 9,026,526 of record OZ010720.1, read on the forward strand.
CACCTATGCATGGTTACGGGGCAATCCTCTTGCAGCGTGACAGCGAAGATCAGTTGTTACTTCCTGTGTATTATGCGAGCGGTAAGACGACACCGGCCGAACAGAAATATACGAGTTATGAGTTAGAGGTACTCGCGACGATCAAGGCGTTTAAGCGATTTCGTGTATATCTCTTGGACATACCCTTTAAAATCGTAACCGGTGTCGCGCATTCACTTTAACGATAAATAAAAAAGACCTTTGCGTGCAAGTGGCTCGGTGGGTGCTGTTGTTGAAAAAATTTCAATACACGATAGAGCATCGCCCAGGCAAAAGTATTCAGCACGTAGATGCCCTCAGCAGACATCCACTGGCGAAGTGCTTGCTGATCGACGAATGCGACGAAGGATTGAAAGCGCGATTAAGAAAGGGTCAATCGGAAGACGTTGAACTGAAACGAAAATTTAACGATGTGATTCAAGGATGGCTCGATGGCTATATCGCACGAGGTGGACTTCTATACAAAGATGCTGGTGAGGAGTTACGACTCGTTGTTCCTAAAGTAATGCAGGTGCAAATAATCCGAAGGACGCACGAACGGGGACATTTCGGAGTTGGAAGAACAGAGTCTCTGGTTCAGAAAGACTATAGACCCACTATCTGGGTCCACTACTATCGACGAAGAAAATATACGTTCGCATATTTGCTGTAGTGGACGGTTTTTCGAAGTTTTCGTGGCTATACGCAATTAAATCAACCAGCGCTGCCGAAGTGATTTCGAGCAACAATTTCATTAACAGATACAGTAATTGGCCAATTGCTGTTGCTAACAATGAAATTGTTGCTCGAAAGGTGAATAACGACGACCGCCGTCAAAATTGCGGATACCCAATCGTGCTATGCACTAATCATAATACATTGAAGAGCAAAATCAAATATGCGTACAGAATAAATGTCAGTAACCCTGACAACATAGGATCCCTGTTGAGATTTTCATCAAATCGAATACTGCATCCCTGGAAATGGCGGGCGTCTGATGTAGCAATGAACATAATGAATATCAACATTATCCGCATAGAATGTAGTGTCACCACTGGTGCGGACTGCAATGTCGAGCGTTTACCCACGATACAAGAATTTTCACCAAACGTACCACCAGAATATAAGATATCCTGGAGGTACACATTCTGTACGACGAGGAATACGTCAGAATCAATATTTCTACACGAGAAAATACGATCGCGCTCGATAATACTTTTGCAAGAAGACAAGCGGTATAGAGCATTGAATTGCCCGCAAAGAAGAAATTCAGTGCAGCGAACCGAGGATTTTCAGAATCCCAGGGATTTTTTGTACGAAATACTTCAGGCAAAAGGATATCTGACGTCTGAATATCAGTGGTGAGCCAATTCTGGACGATCATATCATCAGAGCTAAGACCCATACGTACAATCTGTATGCCAACTCAAAGTTTGAACACTGCGATAAAATACGAATTCTTATACAACACCAAGATTTATACACCCTACCATCTGATCGTTTTCTCTACGTTTGGGAAAGTTTTAAGTGCATAAAAAACTGGATGATACAGCAGTAGTATTATTGGGAAACAATTACGTTGCGTTCATGTTTGATGAACTTTGTTATGGACTCAATGACGTGAAGATGGATCGCAATGGAGACGTTGAAATAACAACCACTATTGGAAATTACATCTCTCGAACCTCTAACAAGGAAACCGTTTCCGGTGTTCCCCTCCGATTTGGTTCATTTTTGGATATATTATTCTTCATCGAAATCTAAGAGACACGTATTTTTTTATCTGCGGAGAAACAATTTTAAGGGGTGAACCTCACCCTCGAAGTTGGGCACTCTCCGAGTGACTCTTGCGGTTTCGCATAGTTCCAATCAAGATATTTGAATGAAACCAATTCGAGAACGATGCTTCTGACAAATAATGAAAAATGCGCCTTTTCCAGTCCGAGGGGGTGAATAGGGTTAAATCTATAGGGGTTGGAAGTAAAACAATTCGTGTAACTCGGATTTCGTTTATTTTTGGATATGTTATTCTCCATCGAAATCAGAGAGACACGTACTTTTTTCATCGGCGGCAAAACAAGTTTAAGGGGTGAAGCTCACCCTCAAAGTGTTTTTTGCAGTTTTGCACATTTTCATTCAAGATATTCGAATGAAACAAATTCGAGGCGAATAATAGAAAAGCGCTTCTATCAGTTCCGAGGGGACGATTTGTTAGAAATTTATAGGGGTCGAAAGTCGAAAAATTTGTAAAAATCGATTTTTTTTCATTCTTTCAAAACCATCTGAATTTAACAGAGTTATATAACGTAGGAGATACGTGGTCGAAATTTCCGGGAAACATCGTCCCAGGGCGAACTACTCTTATATGATGTCCAGTGCCCCCTTATCCGATTTTGTTCCGTTTGATCCATGTTGTTTTTCATCGAAATTTACATGACGCAAATAGTTCAATCTCATTATAAATGACATGAAATAGACGTATTCCTATTTCGACGGCATACATTTTTAGACACCTATGCGGGTTAAAAGGTTAACAATTTTATACCATAAAATCGATTCGTTATATTATAATGAATTTATTTGCATTCGAAAATACGACGTAGCTTACAGTGGTATACCGTTTTACGTTCCTTCGAAAATCTTTTTTTACCGGTAAATTACGCTTAGGTATACGTGCGCAACCGAATTTCCATTCAAATCGTATTATATTTAAATATTACGAAGCTAAATTTTTATCTGACAATAACGGTCTTAATGGTTAGAAGAACATTCGATTATATTTCCTAAAAATTCCATCCCTATTTTCAGACCCCTTTTTGGCGTTTCTCATTTCTCACAGGCACGCACATTTTTGCAGTTTTCTATTTTCAAAATGTTTTGGTCGTGCTAGAACTGATTGACGAATCGAAGCTATTCATACAGAGTCGTTTATTTTAACGCTAATTCACTTGCCATTCATATAGTTCATTAAGGGGACTTTTTTCTACCTGTTAATTAAGGGGTCTTTTTTCTACCTGTAAGGTGTATATATAGCTATAACCGAACTTCAGATGATCGTTTGGAAGGTCATCCCAAAAACGTTACCTGCCAGCTTCACCTGGCATAGCATAGGTTAGCATAGCAGCCAACATTGCTACCTGCACCGTCAACGAAAGTTCCTATGGCTTGTTGGCAGTTTTTGATGCTATGGGGATTGAATTAGGACCAAACGCTCACAATTTTGCCAAAAAGGACGTCTCTGTTCGAGTTGAAGTGGCTAACCGACGTTCGGCGGAAAACACTCGAGAGGCCAGAGTAGTTCGACGACGGAAGAAAATCGCTTCTACTGCGACTGCTAAGGCGAAGGAAGGGTCACTTTATGGTGCCGGAATAGATGATTCAATGTAAGTCCAAAAATAATTTTTTTATTTGCATGTAAATTGTACTTCAAACGTTAAACGCGTTTTTCTCGAAAGCACGTTTTGAAATTCGGTGATCACTGTAACTCCAGAACGGCTTGACCGATCATTTTCAAATTTGTATCACTTATTCTGTACATAATTGTCCTCTGGATGGACGAAGGATTTTCATCGGCGGTGAATAGTTTTTTTTATAACTGAAAATATGAGTGAAATTTTGGTCGAAAAACAAGTTTTTAATTTGAACATCCGCCATTCTGTAAAAATTCGCAATTTTCATTAACCCTTCGTCCATCCTAGGCCCAATATGAATTAGTAATGATCCCCGTTAATTTTTTTGGTTTCAGATGATCCAGTGATGAGCAGCAGTGATCACCGCGAAACACCGTTTTTTCTGTACTCCTCGCAGACTGACTGCATCTCGCTTATTTATCATGATTTTTCAATGAAAATTTTACTGTAGCTACTAGAAATATTGATTATTCATATGGAAAACATTTTTAACTAAATAATAAAACCTGTAAAAAAAAATCCCGAAAAAAGCATTTTTTTCGGCGTTACAAGTAGCATTGACCCCTTAAATGAAAAATTGCGGGTATTCCAAATTGTAAAAACAACAAGCCCTTAGTATTTGTATACTATCTTGGCATTTAGAGTAATGTAAGTTATATTATTCATTGAACGTACTGCAGTAATGGTAATCATAAAAGAAATGCTTAAAACATAATGACTTCTTACACCATGAACAGCGAATAATCGCTACATTTTTGCACCTTGGGACTTGACAATGAGATTTGCAAGAGTCTCCGAAACCAAAATCCAGAGAATTTTCAAATACTTCTGGCTTCACTTCTGTATAACCACTTTTGAACCAAGAATACTTGAAAAGGTTGACATATCGAGGGGATGATAACTGATTATAAGTTAGAGATTGCATCGTAATGATATTATATCTTAAGTGCAAATTAATACCATACTCCATTAATAATATACTATTAGAGAAATGTCTGACGAAATTTTTCCATACTCTGAAACCATAAACATCAAGAGGTTGAATCTTGCTGGTCGTAACCTTAGGTATAATCTTTAATATAATGTCCTTATTCGGAGGCGTTGCACCCCGTACAACCGCGGGGAAATGGCCACTCCATGAATCAATCAACAGTACACTTTTTGTACAAACGTTTTTGAAAAAAAAAACATGCTACAACCAGGTTTTAAAGTGTACTGAAAAAATAATAAAATATTTTTATTATTTATATAATTATTCTTATTTATATAACTATGTAACACATATATGCGAATAACTGTGCAATCTATAAGAACATATTTATACCTGAAGTAAGTTTGCCAGACTTCGAAACTGTTATGTATACATTATCTAGTCTGAACAATTTCTGTTTCACTATTGAACCAAATATACCACTTGGTTCTTTGAGAACTAAAAAAAGGGGTGAAAGAAGCTTTCCCTCTGCTGATATAGTTGGTTGAATAGTATAACTGTGGGTAGTGGACAAAACTGTCTGTACAAGACATTCCACCTGCTTTTCACCTTCGACTGCTAAAATTCTTCCAGAATGCATCTCCAATTCGAAACCACTTTGGTGGGAATTATAAACGTTTGGTAATCCGTATGTTTGTACATTTTGCTTGACATCAGATATAAATTTTTCGGCTTGCTCTCTAAAAGTTTCCACATTCTCAATTGTTATTTTAGTGATGAATTTGCTAATTTTTCTTGATACAATACGATGGGCATTTTTAAATGATCTGACTCAAAATTCAGATGCTTTGAACTGAAAGTCTTTATGGCCTACTTCTTTCTGTGCTTGCAAAGCCCACTTCGTAAATCGTTATCATGGACTGTTAAGTGTGCATCAACAGCAGATTTGAAATTGCTCATTGTATAGGCACAAATTCTCGCGATTTTTTCTTTGTAAGTTCCACGTTTATTTAAATAACGGGTCCACCGTCTTAATTGACGTGCAGATCTGACTTTTTAAAACTTCTGTCGAACATTCTCGATGCTTAAATTTTTTTTCCCCGACCTCCAGTAATCAACGACTCTCGAATTGTATTCGTAAGATAAATCTTCATCATCACTTGAGCGTGCAACCAGCGGTAGTTTCGGTCCATGAATAGCATCTGCCCATTCTTCATCTTATACAATTTGCATTTCTATATTTTGATATGGTTCTTCAAAATCTAGGGAGTGATCTTCCACCATTTCGACGCCAGTATACTCTTCCACTGCATTTAATAATATACTTTCAAAACTATTTTTCAATTGTATTTCCGTATGATTTATGGGCGATTAAAGAAGATTCAGTGCTTCAAATGTTGTCAGAAGTAATTGTATAATATTCATTGGGTTGACCTTCATCTTCAACATAAGGAAACGTTCAATGCACTTTATTTATTGAATAAATAATTACTTGAAATAGTAAGCAAATTTTTATCCATACTACCTTTGAGATCGATGAAAATCGATTTATAGTGCACACTATGATGATACCCACTAAACTGACCAAGACGAGTCCTTCATGTGCTTAATATGATAGATAATCTCGCGAATAGCAAGATTTGCGTACTTATTGCGGTCCAACGTTCTTACACGGCATTCAATAAGCAACTGTGATGCACTTTTCATATATGTTACGGATGATCCGAATTGTGCGAGACAAACAAGTCGGTGAGATAAAATAATAATGACCTTCACTTGCGTGTAGATAAAAAAATTTATATCGGAAATATTATGACGATTGTTCGACGTCAAATACATGCATCTATAACTGCACTGTCTAGCAATTTTCTGGACAAAATAATATTTGGAAAGCGAGTTCTTATAATATCTACTAGCTAGGTTGAAATTCAACATAAAAATGAAAAGCCGTAACTGTTACTTTAAATATTGAAATTGAAAATAACTAATGTAAAAAGCAAATGGAGAAATGCTTTGTTATAGCTGCGATTAAGATCGTTATTGTCAGATAAAAATAGCTTCGTAATATTTAACCATAATACGATTTGAATGGAAAATCGGTTGGGCACGTATACCTAGGTTTCATTCAACGGTAAAAAAAGATTTTCGAACGTAAATAGGTATACCACTGTAAGCTTCGTCGTATTTTCGAATGCAAATAAATTCATTGTAATATAACGAATCGAGTTTTTGGTATGAAATTGTTAACTTTTTAACCCGCATAGGTGTCGAAAAATGTATGCCGTCGAAATAGGAATACGTCTATTTTACGTCATTCGCAATGAGATTGAACGATTTGCGTCACGTAAATTTCGACGAAAAACACCATCGATCGAAGGAACAAAATCGGATAAGGGGGCACCGGACGTCATATAAGGGTAGTTCGCCCTCGGACGATGTTTTCCCGAAAAATTCAAAAACAGGTATCTCCTACGTTATATAGCTCTGTTAAATTCAAATGGTTTTGAAGGAATGAAAAAAAATCTATTTTTACAAATTTTTCGAATTTCAACCCCTTTAAATTTCTACCAATTCGTCCCCTCGGAATTGATGGAAGCGCATTTTTTATTATTCGCCATGAGCATTATCCTTGAATTTGTTTCATTCGAATATCTTGAATGAAAATGTGCAAAACTGCAAAAGACACTTTGAGGGTGAGCTTCACCCCTTAAGGGACAACACCACTGTGACGGCTTCAAAAAATCGATTTTTTGAAAACCATCTAGAAAAATCTAAAATACATTTAAGATTAAGATGCCGTTGGACCCAGTTCGAAAAAATAATTATTTTCGGAGATATTGAATATTTTGTGGAGCGGTGCAGCGCTCCGTGACGCTCGGGGTCCCGCGCAGCCGCCTCTTCCTGAGGAAGTATTGGTGGCAATTACGCCAGTCTTCGAAAATTTGAGCAGAAACGATTTGCTGCAGCGTTGTTTGGGCGGCTTCACGCAAAACAACAACGAAAGCTACAACAAATCAGTTTGGGCAATAGCCCCCAAGTGTCAGTCCGGGAGCAAAAAAATCGTCGATATTGCAGCTGATATCGCGGTATTATTATTCAATGATGGCCTGAGAAGCCTCATGAAAGTTTTGGAGACGTTGGGGATAACTATCGGCCCAAATTGTTTCAATTTTTGCGTTGAAACCGACGCAGCGCGGATCGAGCTGGCGGAGCGCTCGCTCACAGACGCTGCAAAAGAGGCAAAAAGAGCCTCTACAAGTTCGAGAAAAGATGCTAGGGACAATCATTTGCTTCTTGAAGGCCAGCTATATGGTGCCGGCATCGCTGATTAAAGGTAAAAAATTTTTTTTCCAATTTATCGCATAAATTAACAAACCTAAAACTTTGAACGCGTTTTTCTCAAAACCACTTTTTTGAGTGCGGCACGCAGCAGAACTCGAGCAATTTTTATCCGATCGGCTTCAAATTTGGACTGCATCAATAAAACTAGATTATCTAAAGAAGTACATAGGATTTTTTCGATATCTCAATAATAAAAAAAGTTATAGCCTATTTTCGACGAGAAATTTTGCTCGAAAATCGTCCTTTAATTTCAAAAGCGTGCCTATTTTTTAAAAATCAATATTTTTTCAAATCCCTATGTACTTCTCTTCAAAATATCATATTATTAACGAAAACACTCGGTATTTTTTTGCAGATCGACTTTGAAGAGAGTTCTGCTGCGTGCCGCGAACCACTGCAGAGGCAACAGTACCTGACGCGGGAGCTTCCCCAGCGTCACCATGGGGCGTGAAAAATTTGAAATTTTTTTTTTTATGTATCTTCAATAAACAACGAACAAAACAAAAAAAAAAATTTCGAATATCTCTTTTTTTCCCACAAAAAAAAATTCTTGAAAAATGGCAAAAAAACAGGGGGTCACAGTGGTGTTCTGCCTTAATTTGAAAAAAGTACGAAAAAATGAGTTTTTATGGTTTTTTTTAGTGAATCTACCGCTACTTTGAAAATATTGATGGGAAAACTAATGTTGTCAGGTTTTTTTTACAGATTAAGGGGTATGCATAATCTTGGAATATCAAAAGATTGATTTTTGGTTTATTTTATTTTCTTATTGCCTAGAGTCTTAACTTTCACTTGGCACAAAGATTGTGTAAAAATTCCAAAAATTGACTGAGTTATGACGATTTTAGTGCAGCAGGTCAGAACGTCTCGTTGAGTCACGGCTCTACCACTCCGCGGTGCGCTGTAACCTATGTATGTTTTCTAAGGGCATTGATATGACTTTGTCCATCCAGGATGTTTTATGTTTTATTTTTTTTTGCAAAAGGATGGATACACAATTGCGTAACGTCAAAAAACAAAATAAAAGCATAGGTGTAAGGGGAAAGTTGACCGTAAAGCTTATAGACGAACTGTCTGTATATTATGGTCTTGCGATTAGACGGTGTTCACATTCAGTTGAAAAAATAAGAGAAAGTTGAAAAAATGAGGGAAAGTTTAAAAAATGAGGTCGGTACTTTGTCACAAATTTTCCACCAACAAGAAGCCGAAGCATCATTACTGCCCTCCCAGTGCAGAGTCCTGGTGCTCGTGGCAAAGGGAAAATGCGGATGGCTCACTAAATCAGTATAAACACAAAGAACCTCTTCCGCAAGTCGTTGTAGATGCTATCACGCCAATTTATGAAGATCTATCTCGAGATGATTCATTGGAGCGCTATGTATGTGACTTTACACAACATAACAATGCAAGTCTCAACTCCAGCATTTGGAGGTTTGCGCCAAAGACAAACGATAACGGCTTTGTAATAGTTGAAATCGTAAACAACTTGGCTATAAGTATATTCAACGACGGTTTCAAAAGCGTCCTACTGATTATACAAGTCATGGGACTGACGATTGGGCTGAATGGATATACTAAGTGCCACGAAATTGACGCACGCCGTATAGAGATGGCTAAACAGTATGCGAAGGAAATATCAAAAGAAGAGCGACAACTTCGTCGTACACTCTAAAAAGAAGCAGATATGTTAATATAGCTGCTACTGTGGAAGGATTGTTATACGGCGCAGGAATCGCAGATTGAAGATACGAAAAATAGTTGTGATTTTATCTCAAAGTAGTAGGCCATACATCAAGGCACTTTCTTACAATTTAATTTTTCAAATGAAACTTGTGACGAAACAGTTTATTTTTTAATTCATCATCATCATCATTATTACTTCCAAAATGACGACTAACGTAAAAATTCCAGAATATCCTTATCCTCAGCTATTATTTTACGTTTGCTGAAAAATTGACAACCTATAATGAGTGTAAATAATATTCATTCAATTCATTCGTGTTTCATGACAGAATATTATATTGTCAATTTAACGAATAAAAAATGACGACAGCAGAGGCTCAGGAATCTTCGATCTTGTTATATTTTACCTGGTTTTTTGTACAGTTCATCACTAAACATATCACTCAGCTAATACACATATATATTTCTATCTATGTATATTTCAATGAATGCATTAGGGTGTTTCAAAAAAAAAAAAATTTTTTAAATTTTCTTCCAAACAGGTTTAAAAGTTTCATTTAGGTATACAAAGACGCCAGTTAAAATTTAAGATTTTAATATTGACATTAAGGGGTGGCGCATCGCACTTTTCGATTTCCCATAAGAATAACATAGGAAACATTTTCTTTGCTGCTTCTGATTTTTATAACTAGCTAACAAAGCATCGTACCAAAAATCTCAATACATATTTTTGTAGGAAATTGAACGCTCTACAAAAAAGGTCTCTTATCAAAATTTCGTAAAACTAACTGTATCAAAGTTACAGCCTGTTAAAAGTTGAGTTACCTATAATTTGACCTTTTTTTTTTGAATATTACAGCGAATGCAGGTCTTATAAATAAAGTGGACATGCGTTTCGTTGTAAAGCATGCATTTTACTATGAATAGATGGTCACTTATAATTACAGCAACAATGAAACAATTTTTCAATAGAAATTTGGTCGGAAAATGTTTTTATCGTTTTATTTATTTATTTTTAATGGTAAATTTTTTTTTTCATTACTGTAATTAACGGAAGACATAAATAAAGAGACATGTGTTTTTCTTTTATAAATCTATTAATTTTATTTATTTGAATTGCTATATGCCCTCAAATATTTATGCAAATTTACATTAATTTGTTATATGAGATTTTTTTTATAACAATTTGGATAACATCGCTGATGCTTGCGGACTACTTGTAGTAGGTATTGCAGCTGTTCTTCATCCTTAGTTAGGCAGCTTGAATATTCTCCGATTAATGCAATACCTCGTTCCGCTACATCGTTAGTGACGCTTAATTTTTTAAAAAATTCGAAATTTTCTTTATAGCTATCATCCCTGGACCATATTGAGATATCTTTTTCCAAAAAATCGTATGGTAAATCGAATTTTTTAAACAGTTACAACGAATTTTTTTAGACGAATTCGCTCAAATCTTTTTCTAATAATGAGTCCAATTCGTTTTCGGTTATATTGTACCGCAAATTAGTTTCCGTAAATCCTTCTCGACTCGTAATTGCGACTACTATTTTTTTTTTAAATATTGATGGAAACATGGTCATCAAATAATGAGATCGTAGCTAACTCTTCATTGAGGTACCACAAATGCTCCATCATTTTTTTACAAGCTTGGTGTGAGACCGTTGGATTAACTTTTTTATACAGAATCAATTTTTTTATGAATTCCAAATCATTGTTTGGCGCCGAAATAGCAGAAGTCGAAGTATACCAAGCTTTTATATAAAATAAAATAACAAAAATACAAACTTGTCTCAAGCTTTTTTTTCGTGGAACGTAAGACTAAATTCGTCTCGAAATAAAAACATCTTTAAGCTGTAGATGGCTTTTGACATCCATCGAGCATGGTGCATGGCACCGGGACGATTGAACGAAGCTGTGTCTGTTGGACAACTATCAAGAAAATTAAGCGATAGTTGTAAAAGTTCTCGATAATCATCGCGAGGCTGACATCTAAGGGGGAAAAAATGAACAGTTGAAAGTAATAGTCTTGATTTTGACAAACAAATTAAAAATATTGTTTACCTGCAAACAATTATTGATAAAAGTTACGACTTCAGATCGTTCTTTTTTTATAACTTTTGCTACAGCTTCATCCTCCATTCCGCTTTTATATTTAGATTAATCAATGTTGTCCCAATTGTTTTTGAAGCGAACGAACATCGGTACATTAGGATCAGATGTCGTATTCCAAAATATTTCGAAAACTCCTCTTAGAATAATTTCCATTATATGATGGCGACAGGGAAGCCATACTAGTTTTGTGTTCAATGCTTTTTCGATCAAAACACATGTACCTTTATGCATACCTACTATATGAATTTTTTATACAGCACAAATCAATCAAAGAAATACACAAATAATCAAAAGAAAATATATTTAAACATCGTAATTAAACAGAATAATTTGAGAAATCACTTGAAGGCATATTTATTTAACCAATTTTAAATCAAATGTAATTGAAATAGAATTTTACCAGTATTGACAGCTGGCGTATCAAAACACATCGCTTTGACGTAAGGACTAACTCGCCATTGATTTAAAGTCGTAACAGTTGAAGCTTGTTGATATGCAGTTCCGTTATCAGCTTTTGGAACTCCGAGGAGTTGATCAACTCCAGAGACAGATAAAATAATCGCGATACGATCCACAGATTTGGTACCATTAATATCACAGAGTATGTTTCCGTCCCAATGCACAACATAACGGTCTTCAATTTGAAATTCTTTTTTCAAATCTTTTGCGATATCTGTTCTGAATTGAATACGCCCCCGATGAATCGTACTATGACTGAGATTGACAGTAGAGAGATCAATCCCTACACTCTTATAAGCAGCAGCTAAAATAAAAGTAGCATTCCTGCTACTAATTTTTGCTCGATCAAGTACGGCAGAGAGCTCAGGTGTCATGACATCAATTTTATTTATTTAATTTGGTTGGCTCAGCTGATTCTCGAAGTCAGAAATAATAATCGATGTTTGACTAGATGTTGTGGCTGATAATTCTGATATTGCTGATTTTTGAGTATCTGGCATCGTACTGCTACCAGGCTCATTTATATCTATAAATGTTAGTATTGATTCAGTAATATTCATTTAATCAAGGCATCAATTAACACATTCAATATTTAACAATTTCAGAGGACGCAAAGTAAAGACGCAGAGGACGCAATTTCGACATCTGAGTTTCAGCTCTCGCCATGTGATGAATTCGAAGACAAAAAAATCGGGAATCAATGTTCCCTATGTTTTTGAGTGTGCTCTTTCGAATGATTATTGTTAAAATTGCGCCAGAAAATATGTAACCATAGAATTACGATATTGATTGGTTTTAGGCATGAAAAAAAATCGAAAGGGAACGAAAACTCGATTTAAAAAAAAACGTCATCGAAAAATCATGTCTTTTTGGCGTATTTTCGATTTTTCTATAGTTACATTTTTTCTGGCGCAATTTTAACCGTCGCCATTCGAAAGAGCACACTAAAAAAAATAGGGAACATTGATTCCCGATTTTTTGTCTTCGAATTCATCACATGGCGACAGCTCAAACTCAGATGTCGAAATTGCATCCTCTGAGCGTTAATGGGGTAAATTTAAACAGCGAAAGTAATAAGAAAAAATTCCTACCAACAGAATCCACATCCATGACATCTTCATTTTCCTCTACTGATTTTGATAGAGTGGTATTATCGATCAATCCATGTCGATGTTTTGCTCTTTGACCCGCCAAGAATAATTTTTTATCTTCATCGATGTATTTTTCCACATTTAGTTTGGCAATGTCAAATAATTTGTTTAATTTTTGACTGAAAATTGCCTCATTCCTTTTTTGTGTGGCGGAATTTTTGCGCTTATGACTTTTTCGTATTTTTTTCCATCTTCCAATATTTTCTTGAATTTTTTAATCGCATAATCTTTTCCACACGTTGGAATGCCAGCTTCAAACCATATTTGTTCAACTTTTTTGATTGTAGTGATAAGACTGGGTTTATACTGTTGTTTGAGAATCTTTGTTTGATAGAGGAATGCTGACATAACCTCTTTTATACAAGGCAATTTACGTCCAACGAAGTTTTCTACTAGATCACCAGTAAGATGAATCAGGTTGTACATGGTTAACGTAAACTCAGAATTACTAGAAAATGATAAATACTTTAAGATTAATTATAATATATAAGAATAATTAGTAACAAAAATAGTCATCACTAACACAGGAGCATTAACGAGCTTTGTGGCCAACAAATGTGACTTCAGTGGGTTAATAGACCGCCACGCCTCCACTGACTGACGAACGAACTGACTACACTAGTAGTCATGTATAACTCCATCTAGTAGAAAAAGAATGGTACTACTGACACAGTGTAAAAATAATCATATTCATCAATCGTTAAATAAATAAGAAAGATTCCTCAACGAATATTTGGAATTATACATACAACATTTTCGAAACGTATTTAAAGTAAGAATAATTATAGAATACAAATTTGACGTATTGAAATAATAAGTTTATTTATTTTTTTATTTTTTTTCAAAATAAATAAAATTGAAAAATTGCAGAGCAAATTTGAAAAATTTGAAAAATACTGAAATTTTGTTGCATTATTGCAAAATAGAATTATTAGTGATCATCTGTTCATAGTAAAATGCATGCTTGACAACGAAACTCATGTCCATTTTATTTATAAGACCTGCATTCGCTGTAATATTTTTAAAAAAAGGTCAAATTATAGGTAACTCAACTTTTGACAGGCTGTAACTTTGATACAGTTAGTTTTACGAAATTTCGATAACAGACCTTTTTTGTAGAGCGTTCAATTTCCTACAAAAATATGTATTGAGATTTTTGGTACGATGCTTTGTTAGCTAGTTATAAAAATCAGAAGCAGCAAAGAAAATGTTTCCTATGTTATTCTTATGGGAAATCGAAAATTGCGATGCGCCACCCCTTAATGACAATATTAAAATCTCAAATTTTAACTGGCGTCTTTGTATACCTAAATGAAACTTTTAAACCTGTTTAGAAGAAAATTAAAAAACATTTTTTTTTTGAAACACCCTTGTATGCATGTGTGTATTTTCTCAATCGGTAAACTTATAGTTCCGCATTTTATTCTCAGCATGAACCAGAGAACACGACATGAACGTGATAGAGTTTCTTTCTCCTTTGGGGTGCTTGATTTCAGTGAGTCCACTTGGCAGTCACCGCTTGGGTGCTTGATTCCAGTGAGTCCCCTTATCTCTTACTTCTTGGGGTGTTTGATTTGAGTGTAAGGTAAGGAGACGCACTCAAATCAAGCACGCCAAGAAGTGAGAGGCAAGGTGACTCACTCAAATCAAGCACCCCAAGGAGAGTGAGGCAAGGGGACTCAGTGGAATCAAGCACCCCAAGAAGTTAGAGGCAAGGGGACTCACTCAAATCAAGCTCCCCAAAAAGTGAGAGGCAAAGAGACTTACTCAAATCAAGCACTCCAAGAAGTGAGAGGCAAGAGGACTCACTGGAATTAAACACCCCAAAAAGTGAGAGGCAAGGGGTCTCAGCCCTACTGCAAATTCCCGTGCGGGTTTTAGTGTGGGAATGTGTGGGAAAGCATGGGACAGCCAAGGAAAGTGTGGGATCCCGTACGGTTTCCTGTACAGGATGAACATTCCTGTACAGGAACCTGCATGGGAACCTGTGTGGGGCAACGTGGGAAGCTGAATCCTGTACGGGATCCTGTACCGGAGAATGCAGAAAATAAATTCCTGTACAGGAACCTACATGGGAACCTGTGTGGGGCAATGTGGGTAGCTTAATTTTTGAGACAGCGCTTAATAAGCTAATCACGATTGAATCAAAACAAATCTGAAACTTCTAATTTTTTTCATTTATATCTACACTTTCGTGAGAAAATAAATCGTTAATCACTATTGTCAACGTTTTTTTGAAAATGTTGTTATCTGAAGTCAAAAATATTGGTTTTCAACGTGGGTCCCAGCCTCGCAAAATGGCGTGAAATATTGAATACACAGTTCTTAGTTAAACTTAATTAAACGCAATATCTTAATGTTTTTTTTATTAAACTTTTTTATTATGTTATGATTTTACGTCTTACAAAAATGTGTTTACAGAAAATTGCAATAATATTATATGATTAATAATATTCCCACACAGGGATAAATTCCCACACAGGAACCTATATGGGATCCCGTACGGGACACCACATGGGATCCCGTACGGGATCCCATACAGGAACCCGTATGGGTCACCACGTGGGATCCCGTATGGGTTCCCATACAGGAACCCGTACGGGTTACCACGTGGGATCCCATACCCGTACGGGTCACCATATGGGAACCCGTACGGGTTCCCATACAGGAACCCGTACGGGTTCCCTGTACGAAAACACCACGTGGGATCCCGTACAGGTTCCTGTGTGGGAATTTGCAGCAGGGAGTCAAATCAAGTACCCCAAGAAGTGAGAGGCAACGGGACTCACTCAAGTCAAGCACCCCAAAGGAGAAAGAAATCTTATCACGTCCATGTCGTTTTCTCCGGGTCACCCTGAGAGTAGAATAAGGAGCTATAAGCTTAACTATTGAGAAAATACATACATACTGTGACCGAAAAACCCAGGCGCGGTCACAAAATCTCCCGCCCACCGATCCCGACATTTTATTTAGAGCGCCAGTCGACAATTGGCTTGCCGTGATAAGAGAGAGAGACAGAGAGAGAGAGAGAGAGAGAGAGAGGGAATCTATGCCTGGCCAGCTAAATCCTCGTGGAGGGCAGAGGGGAGGGGTCAGGTGTCAATCGCGCACGACAGAAAGAATTCCGGAAACACTAATTTAATAATAAAAAATAATTTATTTTCTCGGCTCCTCGCAATATTTTAATATACGGGAAAGATAAAAACAGAAAGAAGAGATCGCGGACTCACACCCACACACTCGACCGGGTCCTATACACACAGACAGGTTAATACGAGCTCGTCGCTGGCCGTTGCAACTCTCGCCTATCAGCCTTACTTAGATTCGAAAAACCGCTTTAGCCCCGCTAAAAAAAAAAATAGCCCCCGCTAATCGGTTACCTGGTCGAGCTCAAACAAATTGCGAATATCCCGAAATATCCCCGGTTGCTACTTACTGTGAACTATTGTCCCCCGGCATTCTTCCACCGGGACGAAATCGGGAAAACCTTGCCCTGAGAAAAGTGACATTCGAAACAAGATGGAACATGAAAATGCTGGGACACCGCACGGGTTCGAGCCCACTTCCCGCTGGTAAACGGGTGGTTCGCTCTGCGTGAAGCGACCCCCAGCTCCAATAAGTCATTCTCTATTTTTCCCTCGTACTCAGATTCCATCCCGGGCGCAAAAGCTGCTAGAGACAACCGTTCACGACTCCTCACTCATACTCACACAGAACGTAAAATAAATAACACTATTTCGGACAAAGGTTCAACGCGAAAAGAAAATGAGACTTACGCGCGCAACCACGACATGATTTTCCCCGACGGTACACTGTTTAGGATACGCGGAGCTAGAAAAACTACTCGACGGGAACGTGAAAAGAAGCCGTGGTCACGATATAGGCGTGCGAGATCGTGAGCTCACCATACGGCCGAAAATTACCCGGATTGTTGCCGAAGGCATTGCCAAGCTCACCGGCAGCGTAAATCGGTCGTTTCTTATTGTGTCAACACACGTCCTTCCGGCTCGACACCTTGCAGGAAGTTAACGCTAAAGCCGACAGACGTGCGAGAAGCCTATGCGCCTCTTCTTCCTTAATTTCTGTCCTTTAGATTACACGAGACGACCGGCCCGTGGCGAATTGTTTCGGGAGTGTGCCTAGCGATAAAGCGCGGATTTAAAATCCCGGACCTCTCGAAACGAGAAAAGAAAAGTGCGATTTTTCAGTGGACCGTCCCTCGGAACCCAACCGAGCCTCGTCCGCCTTCTGATGACATCCTATCAGAAGGAGTTTTACCCCACCCACCGAATACGGCGGGTGGGGTAAGACATCCCAGCCTAACAATCCCAATGTTTCCTGGACCGCTTTTGCAACATGCAGCCTAGCGTTATCATGCTGCAAAATGATCTTGTCATGTCTGTCCTCCCATTCTGGCCGTTTTTCTTGCAGTGCCCGGCTCAAACGCAATAGTTGCAGCCGGTAGAGGTCTGCCGTCACCGTTTCACCAGGTTTCAAGACCTCATGGTGGATCACTCCCTTCTAGTCTCACCAGATACACAGCAATCTTCTTGCCGTGGATATTCCTCATTGGCTGGGATGTTGATGGCTGTCCTGGTGAAACCCATGACTTTTTGCGCTTGGGATTGTCGTGGTAAATCCATTTTTCGTCGTCCGTCACAATCCGATGCAGGGAACCCTTTCTTTCATGCCTCGAGGAGCAATTCGCATGTGGCCAGACGTCTTCCAATGGCTCTGTCAGACAATTCATGTGGCACCCAGTTTCCTTCCTGCTGAATTTTTCCCGTGGTTTTTAGGCGTTCCGCAACAGTTGATCGACCGACCCCCAATGCGGCGGCAAGCTGTTGTTGCGTTTGACAGGAGTCTGCATCCAATAGCGCTTCCAATTCGGCGTCTTCGAACTTTTTCTTCGGTCCTCCACGATCTTTATCTTCAACACTGAAATCGCCATTTTGAAACCGTTGAAACCACTGTTGGAACATGCGAACTGTTGGAGCATGATTGCCGTATGCTTCTACAAGCATTCGATGCGATTTCGACGCATTTTTCTTCAATAAAAAATACTGAAGCAAAACTTCTCGCAAATGGCGTTTTTCAAGCACAAAAGTTGACATTTTTAAGGCGGTAAACAGAATACTTGTTGACGCGACAAATGAATGGAGTGAAGTGCGTTCGAAAGCTGACACATAGATCTTCAAACGCAGTGTTGCCAGATTTGAAGATCAAACCGATTACAGAGATATTGCCATCTATTGGAGATGCGAAGAGTCATTTCGACACACCGTACCACCGGACTTCGCGCTCTTTGACCTTGAAAATGTTTTAGCTTCGCCTCGGTCTCCTCTCGCCTTCCCTCCCGACGACGACGCGCTCTTTTCCGACCGTTGGAATTTTGACTCGTATTTTCAAGATGTTGAAGCGATACAAGAAAATAAACAAACGGGCTGTTAAAATTAAATAATAATTACGCACAGAGGACCCTACGGAATATCGTCGTGAGCGCGATGACGGCCCCGAGTCGGAAGACGGTTTTGCCGTACTCGTCGCCTTGCCTGGCGGGCCACCGGAGTACCATAAAAAAACCACGTTACAATACATACATAGAAAAATACATGCATAGAAATATATATGTATATTAGCTGAGTGATATTTTGAGTGATAAACTGTAAAAAAAATAAGGTAAAATATAGAAAGATCGAAGATTCCTGAGCCTCTGCGGTCATCATTTATTATTCGTCACATTGAAAATATAATATTCCATTATAAAATATGAATGAATTGAATGATTATTATTTATACTCATAATCGGTTGTCAATTTTTTAATAAACGTAAAATAATAGCTGAGGATAAGCATATTCTAGAATTTTGACGTTAAAGTCGTCATTCTGGAAGTCATAATGATGATGACGACGAATTTGTCTGTGGGAGTTGTAGATTTTTCGAGATACCTTTTTCTTGTGATGTTGGCGCACTTGAGAGTTCGACTTGCGCAGCTGGTTTCTGTGTATTCGGTATTATCCGCCGATTTCGCATTTCTTGTCGATGTTGCGGATCTTTGAAGTTTTTTGAGTCCTTTAAGATTTGTACTTTTGAAGTTGTTTGAAGTCCTTGCTGGATTTCTCGAGAGAATTTGCTAATTTTAACTGTTTTTCCAGTTTCTGGCCGAATAGCATGTCATCTGGTTGAATTGCATGTAACACCACTCGCACAGTTTTGTTGAGGCTTCACTGTAAAAGTCTTTCTAACTACGGTCTCAGCGTATTGTAAATTATTAATAGTTTCCCTAAGGTTCCAAGGTTTTCGAAAAGTTCTATTTTTCCTTCGAAATTGAATCTCGTAATAACGGAAAAGGTTTTTGCCAAAATACTGAGACTAGCGACTATATTTCATTGTTTTTCCATTATACGATCATCTCTTTTCGCTATAATTTACGAGATCAAGGCCTTAACCTCCGGATTCAGTTTTGGCGGAGTAATTTATTGGCACTTTTAAGATGGTGTGTTTTGTTTTATGAAATGGTCTGCCTGATATATACGCGATATATGGTACACTATAGTACACCACGATGACGAGTGGGTCTCGTACAGACAGGACGACGGGCAGTCCGGTCTGGGAAGCAACGGTATAAACACCATACAAAATAAAGCTATATACCGCATCTTACCCGTGTCCACATTCTTTCATATATAATATTGGCGACGAGGAGAATAAACTCACGCATAGATGAGTGAAACATTAAACTGGTCGGAGCTATGAGAACTAATAAATAAAAAGAAAACTGGATGGATAATAAATCAAACAAAATCTAAATTGGTAAAAATATGCGCTAAACTAAAGGTGCCGGTGCCAGAAAACGCGAATATAGGCTCAGTGAGAAATTTACTTCGTAACTTTATAAAAAAAGGGGGAAGAAAAAGAGAGTGAAGTGACAATTGTTCTGACCTGTGCTGCCAGATCGCGCGTTAAAGTTACCCCCTCTCTAGTCTCTTACGCGCCCATCACACAATCATAGTAGCGCATGTCCGTGAGCGAGCGACGCTCGGAGGTCTTCGGAAAGAGCCGACCGCGGTCGAAGTTTCCCGACCGCGCATTCGGCAGCTACACTAATACATGGACGCTGAGCACGTTCATGTGCGGCCAAGCCGAAACGAAGGCTTCGAGGGAAAAAGCAATCTGAGCACGACTCGCGCGTGACGTCACCCGACGGCACGCGCGGGGCTTTTAAATGATTTCAATGCTTATTTAGCTCTTAATTCTCTGCGTTATTAATGTATACAAATAAATGTATCGCGCCCTCTGATCGCTTATTTTTTTTAGTTTATACGTTAATTTAAATATAATAATAAATCTAAATTACAACTTATTTATCTTCTAAAAAATTGTTTACGCTTTACTCACACCCGTCCTTATGCCAAATAAATTATAATCCATAAAAGTAAGCGGAAATATATTTATATTCGTATTATTATATTAATTCTCATACTTTCATCAAGCGATAAAGCATTATCCCCAAAAACAAGCCAATCATCCATCCGGCCGCCAAGCGTAAGTACCAGAAAGTGC
Organism: Ophion ventricosus; assembly: GCA_963932345.1. Classification (NCBI taxonomy): domain Eukaryota; kingdom Metazoa; phylum Arthropoda; class Insecta; order Hymenoptera; family Ichneumonidae; genus Ophion; species Ophion ventricosus. The sequence continues at coordinate 9,047,199 of OZ010720.1, forward strand.
ACATATTCTACAAGCGATGAGATGGTTCCGTTGGTAGCGTTCCTGGCTTCGGTCCGCAGGGGCGCGGGATCGTTCCCCGCGCTCAGTGCTTTTTGTTTTTTTTTTTAATTTTTATTACTATTAATTCTTATTTGATTAGTTATTTTTATTAGTTATCATTATTATTTTAATTAGTTATCTTTTAGTGTCGAAAAATTTATCGCGCACTCTGACCGCTTATTTTATTAGTTTGTACGTTAATTTAAATATAATAATTAATCTAAATTACAACTTATTTATCTTCTAAAAAATTGTTTGCGCTTTACTCACACCCGTCCCTATGCCAAATAAATTGTAATTCATAAAAGAAAGTGGAAATATATTTATATTCGTATTATTATATTAATTCTCATACTTTCATCAAGCGATAAAGCATTATCCCCAAAAACAAGTCAATCATCTATCCGGCCGCCAACCGTAAGTGCCAGAAAGTGCATTTTTAGCACAAGCGATGAGATGGTCCCGTTGGTAGCGTTCCTGGCTTCGGTTCGCAGGGGCGCGGGATCGTTCCCGCTCTCAGTACATTTCTGTTTTTTTTTTAATTTCTTTTTGTATGGGGCGAATTGTTTATTCGTGAAACACGCTCATTGAAAGAACGTTATTCTGAAAATAGGAAAACTGCTCATGATGTTTCACGATTAAAAAATTTTTGTTCTGTCAATGGTGAGTATTCACAAATAAACAATTCACCCCATTACAATGAAAATTACCTGTAAATGTAAAAACATACAAAAATGCCATGTTTTGAACTGTGAAATCATACCATTTGCCATGTGAAATCATAAGTACATTGTATGATTTCACGAATAAACAATTCGCCCCATACAAAAAAAGAAACAGAAACGTACTGAGAGCGGGGAACGATCCCGCGCCCCTGCGAACCGAAGCCAGGAACGCTACCAACGGGACCATCTCATCGCTTGTGTTACTAATGCAATTTTTGGCACTTACAGTTCGCGGCCGGATAGATGATTCGACTTGTTTTTGGGGATAATGCTTTATCGCTTGATGAAAGTATGAGAATTAATATAATAATACAAATATAAATATATTTCCACTTACTTTTATGAATTACAATTTATTTGGCATAGGGACGGGTGTGAGTAAAGCGCAAACAATTTTTTAGAAGATAAATAAGTTGTAACTTAGATTAATTATTATATTTAAATTAACGTACAAACTAATAAAATAAGCGGTCAGAGTGCGCGACAAATTTTTCGACACTAAAAGATAACTAATTAAAATAATAATGATAACTAATAAAAATAACTAATCAAATAAGAATTAATAGTAATAATAATAATAATAAAAAAAAAGCACTGAACGCGGGGAACGATCCCGCGCCCCTGCGGACCGAAACCAGGAACGCTACCAACGGGACCATCTCATCGCTTGTAGAAAATGTGCACTTTCTGTTACTTACGCTTGGCGGCCGGATGGATAATTGGCTTGTTTTTGGGGATAATGCTTTATCGCTTGATGAAAGTATGAGAATTAATATAATAATACGAATATAAATATATTTCCGCTTACTTTTATGAATTATAATTTATTTGGCATAAGGACGGGTGTGAGTAAAGCGTAAACAATTTTTTAGAAGATAAATAAGTTGTAATTTAGATTTATTATTATATTTAAATTAACGTATAAACTAAAAAAAATAAGCGATCAGAGTGCGCGATACATTTTTTTGTATACATTAATAACGCAGAGAATTAAGAGCTAAATAAGCATTGAAATCATTAAAAAGCCCCGCGCGTGCCGTCGGGTGACGTCACGCGCGAGTCGTGCTCAGATTGCTTTTTCCCTCGAAGCCTTCGTTTCGGCTTGGCCGTACATGAACGTGCTCAGCGTCCATGTATTAGTGTAGCTGCCGAATGCGCGGTCGGGAAACTTCGACCGCGGTCGGCTCTTTCCGAAGACCTCCGAGCGTCGCTCGCTCACGGACACGCGCTACTATGATTGTGTGATGGGCGCGTAAGAGACTAGAGAGGGGGTAACTTTTACGCGCGATCTGGCAGCACAGGTTCTGACACTGAAGAGCTGGTAGAGGTAGAAATGGCGAGATCAATAGGGAAACTGGTGGATTTCGATCCTGAAATCCAACGTTGCGAGGATTACATCGACCAGTCTGCCGAGTTCTACCTGGAAGCCAACAGCATAACCGAGGGAAATAAAAAGCAGTCCACTCTCCTTACTACAGTCGGGGTCAAAACATACCCTATAATCAAGTCGTTTTGTCTCCCGAAAATACCGAAAGAGGGGTCTTATAACGATATCGTGGAAAAATACAAAGAACATTTCCGTAAATCATCAAACGTTTTATTGAACAGAGTTCAATTTCAAAAACGCGATCAACTGGAATACGAAAAATCTCAAACGTCATCGTGCTGGAAGGAACCTCAAGAAACCCTATTTCGGTCGAAGTAATCAAGGAAGAGACAAAAAGAGATGAAATCCTGAAAAGGGTCAACGCCTACATCAAAGGAGGATGGCTAAAAAATATCCCGTCGACGGTCAGGAATTTTGGATAAAGCGGAAAGAATTGGCGTCTCAAGAAGGCTGCATCGTACGAGAGAATAGAGTGATTATACCAGGAAGATTATGATTAGCAATTACGACAAATGTCAAGAAACAAGAAACAACCCGCTTCGAGCGCCGATAGAAAATTGAGAAATTCCAGAGAATCCGTGGACGAGGCTTCATATCGACCGAGGACAAATATTCGTGATCGTGGTCGACGCAAAATCAAAATGGATCGAAGTCTCAAGAGTTCCCTCGGCTATGCAAAGAAAGTGATTGTCGAACTATGGAAACTTTTTGCCACTTTCGGCACACCAAGAACAATAGTCTCGGACAAGGACACGTTGTTTAAATCAGCGGAAATGGCAGAATTCACAAGAAAAAATTGAATCAAGCAAGTGTTCATCGCTCCTTATCACCCAGCGGCAAATGGACAAGCTGACGCGCTGTACAAACTACTAAACGAAATTAAAAAATTCTCATCGACGGAAACTGATAAGAAAAAGTAAGCAGATTTTTATTGAAACAACGTACGACTCCTTCAGCAACCACAGGGACCACCCCAGCAGAGTTAATGATGAATCGAAAACTGCACCTTCCGCTGAACGTAATAAGACCGGGACCAGAAACAAAAAAACCTGCGTCGACAGAAACTCCAGTCGGAATCCGAAGATTCAAGATCAACGAAAAGGTCCGTATGAGAATATGTAACAGCAAAATGGGACCGGAATGGGCGCGAGCAACTATAATTAAAAAACGGGACCGCTGTCATACGAGGTACGAGAAGAAAAAGCCGAAACGATACACCAATGCCACATAAAACAACTCATCAAAATCAAAATCAAAGAGAGCTTTTATTATCGCGCCCATGCAGAGCGAGTCAAAAACGGCTCGTGGTACGAAACGCTCTATAATACGGAACTATGGATGTATGCTATTGTGCGCAGTTAACAAACAAGGAAAGAGTATATCTTCCATATAGGCTAGGGATGCACGTGATTGTAGCGTGTGAAAAGAAATAGAAATAGCATGCTCTATTGCTTCTGACACGTGTACGATTATATGCATTATAGAAAAAAAGAGTGAAAGAATAACGTCGTACGTGACACCGTATAAACGTTGAATTGTGTGAGATTACTGGCATAAAGTAGTGGTACTACGATTTGATCTCAATGAAGACGCGCGACAGACGATTAAAGATTTTTACGAAAAAGTATTATAAAAGCGGCACTCGGCATTGTTTTCGTCATTTTATAAAAATCCGGCACGCTTTGTGAATTGATAAGTCAGAATCAATCTAAAATACCATTTTTTAGTATTATTTAACCCTAGGATAATTTACACGGATCTGGCATTCCGGCAGTTTGAGTAGTGAGGTGAAATAATCGATCGAATTAGGAAAAAAAGACTGTCTAGAGCACGTTCGTGCAGCAATAACCATTAGTTATAGTTTGGAAGTGATGCAGTGAACATTCTTCTAAAGCCTGGGGTTAGCGTAACCCCACACTTTTTGCGATATTTTCCTCTGTGTAAGTTGAGACGGAGCGATCCGTCTCACGCGCGCGCTCTACCTGACGTAAGCAAGGCCAAATATGATGACAAGAGCGGTCACTGCCGTCAGACGCTCTCGTTGGGAAATTAGAAGAACAAAAAACAAGCGGTGCCATCCCTCGTTAAACGTTCGAAATGAGAAATTGAATTTGGAGAAGATAAAGGAAGGGAGACAATATTAAAATATCATTATAAACTAAAAGGCGCTTGGGAAGGAGAATAAATTAGCGAGAAATTAGGGGTATAAAGGGCACTACTTTTTCGAAGTCCAAATCTGACGCAAGTCCAGAAAAAAACACAGGCCCGAGCTGAAGAAGCAAGCATAGTGTTTGGAGTAAGGAAAGCTAAAGGGTGGAAAACGAATTAAAAAAGTCAAGTCCGAAATCTTCTACTAGAGAAACGAGTATCCATTGTAGCGAGTATATGTCTAACAATAAGCTGAGGAAGCTAGGGGAATAATCGCGAAAGGATGGTATCGTTATGAAAGGAGAAGGCGAATAGACTAAAAAGTAAAACAAAGATCGGTGGCTGGAGTACCGAAAAGGCATAAGCCCGGGTTGAGGAAACCCGGAGTGTGCCTTAAGGCGTCTTTTCACTTTACAATTTCAAAAAATCGATTTTTTTATAACATTTTTTATAACATTTATGGTCCTTTGACCATAAATGAATAGACTTAAGCAGGGGTGTTGAACCTTTACACGTGCATTTTTGGAGGAAAAAGTAACTGAAAACGACGCTATACTGCTATTTCAACATCAGTCGAGTTTGAAACTTCGAAACGGCAACGTCTCTGGGCTCGTGATTGTTACAATGGATAAAAAATCCTCGCAACAAAATTCTTCATGGAGACGTCCAGGTTCGAGAGCCAAAAAGCGAGAATTTCAAGGAGTGCCACATGACCGTGAGGCAAATACGAGTTATGCTAGTGCGTCTAAAGATAAATTTAAAAAATCGGACGATACAAATTTCGATGTACACGTCGATCCAACGGCAGGATACAGTATTATTCATTTTTGTCTTGTTTTTTTTCTACGTTACAATAGTATATGAAATGTAAAGTTTGTGATAAGTTGTTTCATTTACGAAATACGGACAGCGAGGATTCGGTTTTAAACTTTGTGTTACTTGCGATTGCGAAGAAAAGTATATCAACTCATGTCCGTTAATCTCAACTGGGGACGAAATCAATCGTCATCTAGTGTATGTTATGCGTTTGATTGGTGTTGGATTGAGTGGCATCAACACGTTTTGTGGCCTTATGGAACTCGGACATGGAATCAATTCCACTGTTTATTATCAAATTCTGAATTCGATCTCCATCGCGGTGCAAAGTGTGTTCGATTTGGTGACGTGCAAGTCTTTTAAAGAAGAAAAATTCTTGAATGCTTAACACGGAGAACCCGAAGACGTTTTAACCGTTTCAGGAGACAGCTTCTGGCAGAAAAGAGGATTTTCTTCTCTTATTGGCATTATCTCGTTAATCTATAAATGCAGTAAAAAATTGCGGACGTCGTTGTGAAATCAACTTACTGCAAAAGCTGTGATTTGAAAAAAGGAAAAGAACACGCGGTTGAATATGAAGCGTGGTATGAGGGGCACCAATAAATCTGAATTGCTAACCACAAAGGTCGTGCTGGAAAAATGGAAGTCGACGGTATATGTGAGATGTTTTTGCAATCCCTCGAAAGATTTGCTGTGCGTTATGGTTTTTACATCGGCGACGGCGACTGTAAAACTTTTAAAATGTTGCTCAATACAACACCGTATGGTGAAGACTTTATTGTCAAAAAGTTGGAGTGCGTATTACACATTGCGAAAAGAATTTTTAAGCGTGCTAAGGACGCTAAGAAAACTTTTACACAGACTAGAAAAGCTGCAAAAAAGTGCAGCCAAGAAAGTTGTAGTAAAGAAGAAAAACGTCGTTATAAAAAAAGTTCTTGTCGTTAAAACTCAAGATTTAACGATAAAATAAATGAAAGAATTATCAACAAACTATGGATTAGCAATTCGAAGACACCCAAATTCTGTGGAAGATATGCGCAAGAAGATTTGGGCAGGATACTATCACAAAATTTCAACTGATAGCAATCCACAGCATTCATACTGTTCGGACTCCTGGTGTAAATATAAGAAAGCCGTGAAACATAACACAGTTAAAACTTTCAAACATCCTCCTGGTCTCGCTAAAGATGTTCAAGAAATTTGAAAACCGATCTACGAAGATTTTACTAAGAAAGAATTACTTGAACGATGCCTCGGAAGAAATACTCAAAACAACAACGAGAGTTTTAATAACTGCGTGTGGGCAATGGCACCTAAACACATCTTCAGTGGAAAAAATAGTTGGAATTGCTTGCCAAACAACTGCTTGCATTTTCAACGAAGGTTTACAACCTGTTTTGAAGATTTTGGAGGTGATGGGCGTCAAAGTCGGTCCGTTCGCCGCACAGTACGTCGCTAAACGTGATAGTGAGAGTATACGCGTAGCGAACCACCGTAGCTCCGATGCCTTAAAAGAAGCCATAACAAAACGCAGAAACGCCATTTTAGATGAAAATGAACACTATGAAGAAATAGAAGGCATACTCTATGGTGCAGGCATCGCTGATTAAGCACAGGTAAGAATTTTTTACGATTTTTCATTAAAAAAAACTTTAAACGCGTTTTTCTCGAAACAACGTTTTTCGACGGCTTGTTGATAAAACCTTCGAAACTACTGAACCAGTCCTTATGACATTTTAACCACATATTCTTTAAAACTATAGCTATAGCGCATATCAAGAAATTTTTTTAATTTTGATATTTACTATTTTTTTTGCCAAAAACGGTGAAAAAAACACTTTTTTTTGTTTTTTCGAAAAATGTCCGCCATTTTGTTATTTTTGCATATATAAAAAATCGTATGATATACGCTATAGCCATTAACATACTGCACATAAAACCGTTTGATTTTTTATGTTTCAGATGATCCATCTCCGAGATTTCATCAACAGCTCAGACCTACAATTTTTTTAGGACATTTTTTTAACTACCATTTTCGTCTATGAATAGTGACTTAAATAAATAATTTTTTTTTCTGTATTTCGAAAGTGTACTTATTAAGTGTAACAACTTTTATATCAATATTTATAATATAAACCTATCAAAAAAATTCATGAAAATAGCCGTTTTTTTAGCGTCTGAAGTGAGATGACGCCTTAATAAGGAAAGCGCTGGAGATCACGGAAATAATTGGAAAAAGAAACAATTAAGTTAAGTAAGTAACGGGAATAAAAGAGACGGATAGATAACAAAAAGGGCAGTGGCCGAGCAAGGCCGAATCAGGAAAAAGGCAAATTTGAAAAGCCAAGCACACATACACGCACACACAAGAAGTATACTGAACATCGACAAATGCATACATAGGAAAACACCGAGAGCGACGTACATACACACACATACATCGAACACATACACCGAGCGGAAATCAAAACACGAATTGTAACAGTGGCGACATCCACACATACACTTTCAATCACACGAGCATACACCAGCACGATAACACAAACAAAGGCCGAGCCCGGCCATTATAAAGTGGGACGGTGAAAATTCCCAAAAAATACGGTAAAATCGCCTAGCAACGTAAGAAAGGCCTTATTGCGAAAGGCCGCCCAAGAAATTAAAACTCTGACAAACGTCAAGAGATCAAAACAATACCCTGTAACAGCGGTGAAATCCGAGGTACAGGTGTATTCAGATTTAATGTGCATTATCATAAGACGGAATTGTTAATAAATCAACCACTTCTTGTTTGCAAAAAAGGTCTCAATTAATTTATTCCCTTATCGAGTCCTGAACCAAACAAATTTAATGTAATTAAGGGGTTACCCGTTACAAAGTATATAATTATTTCTATTGTTTTGTGTCATTTATCTCTATAAAATCGGTGTGTTATCATAAGAAATGGCATTATAAATATTTTTGTACGAATATGAATTTAAAAAAAAATAAAACTATGGAGACCAGGATGCGAATACGAAAGGCGGAGGAGATCCAGATGATGCTACAGGTGCAAACTAATGAAGACGAACCTCAGGACAATGATTCGACTGATAGTAAATCGGACCACGAAGAAGAATTGAAGGGTTCTAATTATATTACAATAGGACGCAACGGATACGTTTGACCAAATGTGTCACGAATATTCTGTAACTAGTGGAAACTCGACTATGGTTTTTACGCTTCTTTTACGGAATTTTGGATATAAGTTCATTAAATGCGTTCGTTTTATTTACATTAAATGAAGATAATAATTCAATCACTCATCGTGAATTTAATGAAGATTGAGCGTACTATCTGGTCCGGTGTAACGCCGACTGCAGGTTTCAACTTTGTGCCCCCAAGTCTGTGCTTTGATTGAATTGGTGTTAGGCATCGATTTTACTACCAACCAAGTTCCTGACTGACGTCGTTGATTTCACTTCGGATAACCAAATACGTTACCCTTTTTGACCTCGTAACAAACATAAAAAAAAACTAAATACCTATGGTCATCATGCCGACAGCGGCGCTGCCAAGATCATCGCTCGATTCAGTGCACTCAATGCGCACCGAACTGATTTTATATTTATTTTTATTTTATGTTAAACTAAATTTATGCATTTATGTTAAACTAAAATATGCATTTCTATTTTTTAATTTCTAATATCCCATGTTAAACTACAGGGAGCGATTTTTTTTACTATTATTATTCAAATCCAGTTCAATATCCGGTACGTTGAGCTAAATATATTATTTTTCAAATAATTTCATGTATAATCAGCTCCTTTATTATGTTTTTTTTTAAATAACAGACACTATTTGAAAAAAAGAATATATTTTACATTTATTTATACTTATTCCCTCAAGAAACCACGCCAAAACAAATTCAAATTTAACAAAAAACAGCTATCTTTACCCCTTGTGAAATTGTGGAAGAACTTCGAATTTTTGTTTGTTATTTTTTTTAAGCTTGGCCTATACGGTCTTTTTCAAGAATCAATGAAAAAATTGTCCAAAATACGCGTACAAAAAAGTGTGAGGATTTTTTAATTCATTTTAGTGAGAAATGCTAAAATCACTTTTCTTTCTTTGTTCAATCGCACTTTTCACAGCGAAAAAATCATATTAGCTTTTTCTTGCATATCCTATTTCATTCGTCAGTCTTTCAGCGTTCGAATGAAAAAAAAACACTTCACGACATATAGTTCATTAACAGGGTTGATTTGAAGTACTGGGATGGACGTAACCTGTGTAGGTTCTTTGTTTTGTACAGATAGTGTAGAGTCCTAGGGTTAACTGTCAATAAAAATTTATTTCACAGGGTACTTTTTATTCATGTTTATGTCCATATATCGCTTGCTCACATGGAGAGAATTCGAATATTTTGATAATAAGAGTTACCGTCGTTGCTGTAGCACTTTCCAATTTATTTGAGACGTGGTTGCATCCTAGATGGCGGTAGTGACAGTAACCCTCTGTGAAAGTTACGTGTTTCACACGTGTGTAGTTTAATAGACCGTGTTCGAGTTTCCGAAAAATGATTATCTATTTCAAAATGGCTGATTTGCCGATGTGTGAATTCCGAAGAAACCAAAGTGCGAGCCTGCTGACATGTATACGTGAGATAGTGGAAAGAGTGCACCATACCAATCATTTTGTATCCTCGTTTTATGACGACGCGCGCATGGTGTACATCGCGAGTTTCAATCACGAAAACCTTCTGGAAGAACTTTCCATGATATTGTACAACCTACCGAGGTGAATCATAGGGCGTCTATTTATTGAGGGTGTGCTGAATAACTCGCGAGAGGCTGATCGTTAGCGCGAGATGACGTGGGTCAACAGGACGGCGGTGCACACCCGGGATTGCAGCGCTTTTAGATTCGGCAGCATCCAACGATCGTGAGTATTAATATACAACCTCGCGTCATCTAGATTCTGTGAGTGGACAGTGTTTGTAAAAAACCTTATCTCTGCAACATATTTACGATTCCGCTGCGGCAGCGATGAAGAGATATCGGAGGGGGATGAGGAGAGTCGAACCCCTATGGTTTCAGAAGAAGAAGTCGAAGCAGAAAGGATAGAAGAAGTCGAAAAACAAAGATCGGGAGATGAAAATATTATAAACGGTATACCGTGGTGGGAGCACGAGGGGGCAGGTGCGATACCCCTGGACTTTCAAGACGCCAGATACCGCGAGTTAACTGAACGTGAGCATATTTTTAATCCCGCGTTGCCCTGCTCTCCTGCACACGCGCGCGCATTACCTCATTATTTACGGATAAACACATTGGTCACACCGCCTCGAAGAGATGAGGATATCGAGAACCATGAAATCTTAAGGCGTCTGCTTGAGAGCGAAAATGGATCACCCAGAGATTAACTGTCTCGGGCATCGAATAATGATACCCGAATCGTTTAGATGGATCTTCGCCTGATTGAGCGATGGCGGCTACCGTCGGGCGGAAAACGACATCGTTGCTGGGAACAGACTGGACGGGTATCATGGACGAGAACTCCTCAATATCCCCTAAAGGCAGTAAGCGTGTGTTTTGCGATGACCCAATCAGTGGTAATTTGTTAGGTGTGCGAATGACCCACGAAGATCAGGGCTGTCAGGTAGGAGCAGGTAGCAGGCAGATAGAAATAGATGAAAGCGCTGGCCCTAGTACTAGCGAGCGTTCGGAAATCGTACCCGTTGGGAAAAAACAGACGTTGATGGTTATGAATCTGACGTATTTCAACACGATAATGAAATTGCTCCCGCCGGCAGGCGCTCTCTCGTGGAATCTACGCAAGAGCGCTTTTACGAACGCTTCCGTACGACTTGTGAACAGACTCGCGTACAAGTATTACCCCTACCGCTAAACGTAAATCCTGTAGTTTGGATTCACGACGCATTACATGATATGTATGCATATTTCGTTGCAAACGGTGCCGATACAGACCTGATCAGGGTTTCTTTCACATCTCAGGCAATGGAAACCGGTGCTGCCACACAATCTATATGCCCTGTAGCACGGTTCAATTTCCCCGATCTCTGGAATCTAATAGAGAGCGTGAACCAAAGCAAGCGTATATAATCCACTGGTGATACGTTATACTCGAACATCACATATATAAACGTTCCTGTGGATCGCGGTTATGATCACGGGCTCAGCACTCTTATGCTACAGAAGAGGTCGTTGATTGAAATTTCAAACGACGATTCGCTATGCCTCCCTAGAAGTTTAATTGATGCCGAAACCCATATCGCGTTCAATCGGAATAAAAATAGGGCATCTCTAAAAGTATGGAATAGTATACGGTATAAAAAATGTAAGCTCCAGCGCACGAGGGCTCTCGAGATGATACTACGAACCGCGAGGTATAGCTATTGTTGTTTTTGATTATGCTAAATACGGAAGCGGCGAGCCACTCCCACGTAGAAATGCCAATACTCAGCCGTTAGTGGACAATCGGCTGAGACTTAGCCCAGTACTGGATGCCAAGCGTCGGCATTCTAGACTGGCCCAAGCTTCAGCATGTCGATGGTACAGAACAGACCCAATGCTGGCTCAACGCCAGAGCCAACGCCAGAGCCAGCGCTGGCTCAACCGTTTGTGGACAATCAGCTGAGACTTGGCCCAGTACTGGATACCAAGCATTGGTATTCTAGACTGGCCCAAGCGTCGGCATGTCGATGGTATAGAACAGACCCAATGCTGGCTCAATACCAGAGCCAGCGCTGGCTCAATCGTTAATGGATAATCGGCTGAGACTTGGTCCAGTGCTGGATACCAAGCGTCGGCATTCTGGGTTGGCCCAAGCGTCAGCATGTCGATGGTACAGAATAGGCCCAACGCTGGCTCAACGCCAGAGCCAGCGTTGGGAAAAGGCAAAAATTGGACCGACATCCAATCACATACACGAACACAGAAGAAAGGGAGCCTCGTATTGGTTGTCGTTAGCTATGACGAAAACGATCGTCACCGAGTTACACGAGTTGACGTTAGCTATGACGAAAACGCTCGTCACCGAGTTACAGAATCTCGCATGAGCGTAGATGTACACACATACATGTGTGTACATCTACGCTCATGCAGCCATATTGTTCAGAGTTTTTAGCGTTAGAACAGGAAGATTTCCACGTGTTGTTTTAAACGACCAAGTAAAAAAAAGTATTGGTGTGATTGATAATTACAAATATATAAACGAATTGACAGCCAATATTCATGGTGAAGTGTTTTCTGAATCGGGATTATCAATAGCCAATTCTTTGTTTGAATTTGTTTTCTGAAATTCAGTCGTAAACTTTAGCTTTGGATATAATGTGATAAAATGTTTTTTTTCGTGGAGCAATATCCTATTTTTGGAAAATATGATTGTCGTGATATCAAAATGTAAAACTTATAATTTTACCGAAATTGGTGATAATCTCTGACGGTGAGACTCTTCACGGACGAAAACTAACCTATAATTTGCTATCTTTTTCGTTTCTTTGGTGTTTATGCCACATCACAATGGAGACCGGAAAATCAGACGAGAATTTATATTAATATCTGTTTGGAAGTTTTTTGTTTCCAATCGATCAATTTTCATCAGTTAGATACATGCCTCATAAACCTAGAACATACTTTTAAAACCTAATTATAATAACTTTTGCTAATATGTTGTTATATCTTTTTCTCCCTCACCAATATACTTTCAAAATCTTTCCCTCTCTATCGCAGATATCTTTTCAAAATCTTTTTCTCACCGATATCTTTATAAAATCTTCTCTCTCACCAATATCTTTTTTATATATTTTTCTCACTCACCGATATCCTTTCAAAATCTTTCCCTCTCTATCGCAGATATATTTTCAAAATATTTTTCTCTCATTGCTATCGTTATAAATTGTTTTTCTCGCTCTCTGATATCTTTTCAAAATCTTTTTCTCTCACCGATATCTTTATAAAATCTTATTCTCTCTCTCCGATATCTCTTTAAAAACTTTGCTATTTCTCCGATATCTTGGCATAATCTTTTTTTCGCTCTCCGATATCTTTTTAAAACATTTTTCTCTCTCTCCGATGTAATTCTTTCACTTTTTCCCATATAGTCTTAAGAGGTTTTTCACTCTCTGATATGTTAAGGGCCTTACCGCTTAGCAATGCCCTTTAAGACTATTTTCACGCTGCAGTTAGTTAGTTACCGAAGATGTATTTTTCCCCTTGCGGTAGCATGCACATAATCTTTTTTGCAATCTGCGACATGATTTGAAAATGTTCTTTACTATTTCCCCGCTATTTAAAAAAAAAATTCTCACTCTCAATGAAACCTTTATTTAGTGGCCAAATAAACCTCGTACGAACTACAGAGTAATGTTTCGAAGGTTTAATTCAGAGTAATAATTTTGTATCAATAACTTATATCGTTGCTTTTATATGCTGGCATTGTTTTGTATGGATTGGTTGTATAAATCTTCACCACATTGTATTTTTAAAGATTTTGCAGTCGTAGCTTACAGTTTTACTCTGTCCTAATGTATTTAAAAATTTTATATACTGTTGTCAGTTTAGCTAGCGAAGGAGAATTTAATTCTTCGGACCATGCATTTCAATTTTCGGCTTATAATAATACTAAGCAACAGTAAAGATCTCTTATTTCAGTTTATCATTTCATAATAATACTGCATAACACCAATAATTCACTTTTTTTACTCCGAACAATATATTTTCAGAATTTTTTTCACTCTCTGCAAAATATATATATATTTTTTTTAAAGTCAACTCTCTGATATGATTCTCAAATCTTTATCTCTCTGTATACTTTAACCTTTATACAGGGTGGATCAATAACTATTAGCACCTTGGATATCTTCGAAACTATAAGGTTCACAGAAATATTTGCTGAAATGAAATTGCACAGTACGAAAGGGGCCATCCGATAGCGATAATAGTTTTTTTGCAGGTGGAGGTACGTCGGACATTTGAATGTCAACTCCATTTTTTTAAATGGATCAGTATGTTTTTTTTTCTATATCATGATAGAGGAGCTTAAAACTAGTTCAACGACCTATAATATAAGGTTATTGAAGGTCATAGAAAGTACAGAAAGGCGATAATACTTACAGTTTCGGTAGCAAATAAAATTACTACGTTTATAGTAAGTGTTTATTATAGTAAGTAATCTTTAGACCTCTTTCTGTGGGGAACATTGAAAGATACAGTGTACAATGAAGTACCAACTACACTTGACGACATGCAACAAAGAATTATTACAGCCTGTGCATCAATAAGTTCTGACGCTGTAAAACTTGCAAGTCAATCAATCGAAAAAAGAATCCAATGTTGCATTGATACTGATGGTCGTCATTTTGAACACATACTATAAACGTAGTAATTTTATTTACTACCGAAACTGTAAGTATTATCGCCTTTCTGTACTTTCTATGACCTTCAATGACCTTATGTTATAGGTCGTTGAACTCGTTTTAAGCTCCTCTTTCATGATACAGAAAAAAAAACATACCGATCAATTTAAAAAATGGAGTTGACCTTCAAATGTCCGAAGTACCACCACCTGCAAAAAAAACTATTATCGCTATCGGATGGCCCCTTTCGTACTGTGCAATTTCATTTCAGGAAATATTTCTGTGATCCTTATAGTTTCGAAGATATCCTAGGTGCTAATAGTTATTGATCCACCCTGTATAGTATAAATCCCTTACATAGTTTTTTTAGTTTTTAGTTTTATTTTTTAAAACTTTTTATATTGTTTTAATGTTTATTAACCTTGATATAGCTGATATAGCTGGTTGACATATCAGCTCAGTATTCCGTTCCTATTAGAAAAAATCTACAGATATTACACAAAGTGCAACTATTTCATGGCATTGAAAATGTTATCAGACTTTTCGGGTGATGAAGAAAAAGGGGCATGCAAATAATATGAGTTGCTCTCTCTCACATTATCACATGCTCGCTCTCTCACTCTCTCACTCCACATCTATCCATCAAATTTTCGCGTTTTCACATTTTCACATTTTCGCATTTTTCACATTCTCACATGTTCGCATTGTCACATTTTGACATTTTCACATTTTCATGTTTTTACATTCTCATCCATCCATGCACCCTCTCACCCGCCCTCTCTCTCTCTCTCTCACTCACTCTCAGACTCCCATTCTCGCACTGACTTACTCTCTTAAACTGTAAATATAATTATCATCCTTGTGGTCCAGGCATCGTAGCCAATATATGGCTGCCGAGCGTCAGGCGCGCGTCACATTTCCATGCCTGGACCAAGCATTTTTGCCAAGCCTCGGCCAATCAAGTTCGACACTGAGCCTGCGCTGGGCCGATGCTCAATTTATACATGGGCCAGTCGTGGTCCTGGCATCATAGACAACCCTCGGCTGTCGAGCGTCAGCCGCGCGTCACATTTCCATGCCTGGGCCAAGCATTTTTGCCGAGCCTCGGTCAATCAAGTTCGACACTGGGCCAGCGCTGGGCCGATGGTCAATTTCTACATGGGCTAGTTTTTGACGAACGTACTTTGTTCGACAACGAAGCGACTACCGTTTTAAATATTGCGTATTTCGAGAGGGAAAACCATTACGTTGTCATTGCGAACCTCCTAGGGGCTTCGGGTTGTAAATTTTATTGCACCGTATGTAATAAGGGTTACAAGTACCGAACACGGCACAAGTGTAAGAGTGCTTGTCCTCGGTGTTTTCCTTCACCACCATGCCCGGTTAATAACGTTGAAGAAGATACAACGTTTGCCACAGCTATGTGGAGTAGTATAGGGACCACTATGGCGACCCCCACTCCTCATCCCCACTTCTGCCCCCACTCCTCGACAGCCGAGGCGGCGGGGGGGTCTGGAGTGGGGATGGAGCGGAGCTCGCCATAGTGGTCCCTTTGTTTTTGATTGGCCTGCCCCCACTCCTCGGCAGCCGATATGGTGGGAGGCTGGAGTGGGGATGGAGCGGAGCTTGCCATAGTGATCCTGTTGTTTGGGTCTCCATAGCGGCCTTTTTTTTTTTTAAGAATTTAAAAAACACTCACCGCTGTTGCTGTTCCTCGCCTGGTGCAGTGTTGGGCGTTTTTTAAATTGATGATACTCTAATTACAAATTACAAATGTAATTTGTAATAAGTGAAAAAAAAATGCTAATTACAATGATATTTTGTAATTAGTAAAAAAAAATTGCCAATTACAATGGTATTTTGTAATTAGTAAAAAAAAAAGGCTAATTACAATGGCATTTTATAATTAGAAGGAAAAGAATTACTAATAACAATTGTCATTTGTATTTAGAAAAAATTTAGTTACGAATTATTATTATAATTCATAATTATAAAAACTGTAAATACAAATTACAAATGTAATTAGAATATTTTTTTCTTTCTAATTACAAATAATAAGTGTAATTAGAATATTTTTTCTTTCTAATTACAAATAATAAATGTAATTAAAATATTTTTTCTTTCTAATTACAAATGAAAAATGTATTTAGAATATATTTTTTTCTTATTACAAATCACAAGTCTAATTAGAGTCGATTTTTTTCCTAATTACAAATGACAAGCGTAATTATAATTAATTTTTCTTCTAATTACAAATCTAATCAGCATCGATTTTTGTTCTTATTACAAATGACAAATGTAATTTGAATTAATTGTTTTTCATAATTAACAAAATTCACATTCCTCAAAATTCAGGAATTCAAAATGGCGGATCGAAATACAAAAATTTACGCGATTCGCACGATAATTGGCATTAGGGGGTGTACGAGGTCGCTGGTTATGAATCCATCCTCAAATTCATAAATCCAAAATGGCAGATCGACGGACCTCGTGTGCAGCTTATTGATGCCATATGGCCCACATAGAGTATTTCGTGATTGGTTAGACTTGACTTTCGCAAAATTTGGTACTCAGAGGTTTCCGCAGTCTGCTGGTTATGAATTAAAGGTCAAAATTAAAAATAGCGGATCCAAAATGGCGGTTTATCACTGAAAATTGATTCAATTTAACTGAAAATTGGCACTCGGAAGTTTTCGAGATTGCTGATTACAAGCCTGTCTTCAAAATGCGTAAATTGAAAATTGTGGATCGATCATGGTGAACTACAATACAATCATTTACTCTATTCTCACGATAGTTAGTATTAGGGGGGTTTCGCGGTCGAGGCGGGACCGAGAATATGAATTTGGCTCGAGACAAGACCGATACTCAGTTTTGACCTTGTCTCATCTCGAATTTGATCGAGACGAACTAAAGTATCGTCTTGTCTGGTTTTGTGGCATCACTAGAATAATCATTCCAAAAAAATATTACCTACTTTAGGTAATTCCCCCACATAAAATATCAAAATTAGATAAAAATGAAAATCAAAACACAAACATTTTCTTCACCCCGATTTTATATATTTTTTTCTCGCAGTAAAGTGCCAAAAAACATTTTCTTATGCCGATTTAATATAAAAGACAGGTAATAGAAAATCCAACATGGCGGATGTCAATTTCTAAAAACATAATCAATTTTTCCAAAACTCTGTACCTAGGGGTTTTTGGGGTTGCTGATTACGAATACGGCGTTGTATTTTCAAAATTCAAAATGGCGAATCCAACATGGTGGACGTTAAATTCTAAAAAAACATCAATTTTCCTAAAACTCTGTACCTAGGGGTTCTTGGGGTAGCTGAGTGCGAATCTAGCATTGGATTTTCCAAATTCAAAATGGCGGATCCAATATGGAGAACTGAATTACAATAATTTACTAGATTCGCACGACGGTCGGTACTCGGGCGTTTTTGAGGTCGCTAATTACGAGTCCCAACTCAAACTATATAAATTCAAAATAGTGGATCCAATATGATGGACCAAAGTACAATCATTTACTCTATTTGCATGATAGTTGCTATGAGGGGGTTTTCAAAGTTGCTAACTCCAAATCTGCCCTTCAAATTCAGAAATTCGAAATAGTGGATTCAATATGGCGGACTAAAATACCATAATTTACGCGATTCGTTCGATAAGTGGTATCAAGGGGTTTTCGAGGTCACTGGTTATGAATCTGCTCTCGAAATACAGAATTAAAAAATAGCAGATCTACCATCGCGTATCAAAATGCAAACATTGACTGGAATCCGTGGAAACTTGGTACTCTGGATCCGCCATTTTGAATTTTCGAATTTTACAGGTAGATTCATAATTATCGACCTCAAAAATCCCTTACTACTAATTATCATTCGAACCAAGTAAATTCTGGTAATACATGCACAATGCTGGACCCACTATTTTATTTATGTATTTTGAAGGCAGATTCGTATTCAGTGACCTCCAAAACCCTGTAATACCAATTCCCATGGGAATCGAATACATTATTATATCATGGTCTGCCATATGGGAAACACTGTTTTGAATGTATGTATCGATAGTTTGGACTAGTAATCAGCGGCCTCAAAAACCCCCTAGTACTGAGTTTTATCCGATTGTAGTCAATTTTTGCATTTCGTTACCCCATATTGGATCTCCCATTTGGAATTTCTTAATTTGTAGGGCAGGTTCGTAATAAGCGACTTTGAAACCCCCTTAATACCAATTATTTTGCGAATCGTGTAAATTGTTGTATTTAGGTCTGCCACATTGGATCCGCCGTTTTTTTATTCTGAATTTGAAAAACAGATTCGTCATCAATGACTTTGATAACCCCCGAGAGCCGATTTTTAATAAAATTAAATGAACTTTCAGTTTCGATCC
>OZ010720.1:9066265-9073765 GCA_963932345.1 Ophion ventricosus
ATGTTTTCGTGACAGTCAGCAAAACTGCAGCTACGCGAAATATCAGTTTACATACTCGGAGGAAGAAATCTCAAGATTTTCACAAAGAGTATTGTTTTCAAATATGCTATACATTGTTCGTAGCATTATGAGCATTTGAAAAAATTCAAGTGTCTACCAGTCGCAATCTAGACAGCGTTCGATACATTTCTCTGGAATCACCATGGATAATCGTAATATCCGCGCGTGCATTTTAGATCTCTTCCGCTTAGCTAAAACCCGAAATGCCCAGCTTCGTCGAAGGTGTAATAATAATTGGTGCATCGAATTACGCTATTTGCCGGAAAACTCTCTCTTGAACCGTTTGAAATATGTGTTATGGTAGACCCCGCTACGAGCCATTGTGACGGCTTATAACAGAGGTCTACTGAGAGGTCACAGAGTTCTCATGTGTGCGTTTGAAGAGCGACAACGTCGAAATCTCGAGAATACACCATGCACGCGTAATCTCATCAATGAAATAAACAGTAAGTTGCACCGAATAATGTGTGAGCGCCTTTTACACGAGATTCCATGGTAATACAAAATTGAGTGTAGATTACCGGCGTCTCTACGATGCAACTTCTGTTGAAGAAGCTGTATTCATTGAGGGGGCACTAGCTGTGGAGGAAGAGGAAGAAGAAACAATGCGCACTGCTCAAAGTGAGCGTACCGATTTTCCACCCTCCGTGATTGAAGAAGAAGAAGCATCTCAGGATACCCGCAATCTCTCTGTCGTATCTGTGGCTAGTCCTGATCTCCAGCCATGCCTCGGTAACAATGAGGTGCCCAGGCAAACTACGCATATCGATTACCTCCAGCTATCGCCTATATCAGACGCTGAAGAAGAAGAACTACATGAAGCCACCCTGAGTCCATCGGATATATTTGCGGATAATTGTGATGCGCATTCACGGCTCAGCAACAATGAGACCATCGATCAGTCGACTACGTAAAGCATGTGTAATCCATCCGAAATATTTACAGGCAGTAACGAGCGTGAGTGTTGATAAATCATCATATATTAGCAATACATTTACCCCTATTAATAAAAATAAAATATATACAGGTTTGGATTCTCATTTCAATGGCAACAACTCTGAGGACGATGATCAGACTGTAAGCGAGCGAGGTGACATTATGCTGGAGCAATGGGCACGAGAGATTGCCAATGACGATCATCAAGCTGTTGAGGAATACGATCATAGGGAAAACCTGTTTTGGATGTACGACCTCGACTCGCCTCAAGAGCACAATGACGATGATCTACAGCTCGATGATGATGGCTGGATAAATCGTCTTTTGAATTCTAGCAACGACTCGGGTAAGCGATCCCTGCTCTATTCAATGTTATTTACATTTTGCAATTTTATTCTTAAAACATTAAAATATTTTGAAAAACTAGAAAGTGAGCTATCCTATTTTATGACAGGTTATACATCAGGATCTCTATTGTTTGATGAAGACGTTTTGTAGATGTCCGTGGTTAAATTAATGATAATATCACGTACACGATGAACTTGCTTATTAACTAGGGTTAAACAATTTTACGCATTCGTGCTCATCTTTACAGAGATGCAAGAGGGCGGTGGACGTAGACGACAACACGATGAGCCCTTCAATGATGTGCAGCCACCAGGCGCGCGCATTGAGATAATCGGGGACGCTCGCCGTTAGTTCAAACGTTTCAAACTTCGCAGCCAAGAAATCACCGTGCGCATCCGTCAACCACCACCCAGGAGTCATGTATTGCCATGGCTGGAAGGAGCGTTTCGCGATCTTTTGACGCACATTACAGCGTCTTGCGAAGCTAGCGATTACATAGGTATTTCGTTTGCCTCGAGTAGTTTGCCGCACAGACCCGTATGGCACTCATGTCGGCCCGTCAGAGATTGAACGTTCGATGATATTTGGCAATTAATAACGAACGTTGCTTAGAGTGCTGCGTCATTGAATATTGACGATGCATGCATAATAAAAGCCAATATTGTCAGGGGTATCGAGGGTTCCGGTAGAGAGCGCCTAACACACGAGGGAGTAGCGAAGAAATTCATTCAACAATCCGCAACACCGATAATTTGTTTACCACGATCGCTGGTGACGGCGCTCGCGTATGCTGAGCGAGGTGAAATACGCTCGGGTAGTTTCCACGCTAATTGGCAGCGTATGAGACAGATTAACGGCTCACTACAGAGAAACGCTGCTCTTGAGCTAACGAATGCCGCACAAGTCATAGTACCGCCTAACGGTTGTGGTGTTCGTGAGATTGCTCTCTATCAAAATTATTTGGCGCAGCACGGTATTGCCATAATAGTTTATGAATTTTTGATGTTGGGACGGGGGGACGAGCCTTTGTTCGATGGTACGCAGCAAGGCACGAATACTTTTGGTAGTATTCAGCACACTCTGCACATTTTGTATTATGAACGCTCACATCATTTTCAGCCGATATTGAATTTACGAGGTGCCGTTGGAAGTCGCGATTTTTGTTCCTCGTGTAACTTGCAATAGCGTAGAATCGGCCATAACTGCTTAAAAAAGAGATGCCCCCGCTGTATGATATCGCCACCGTGCGACCCCGAAGTAAACGCCGCTATTCGATGTGACGCGTGTGCCCGCGAATTTTACGGTCGGCAATGTTTCGAAAATCATCTGGCTGTTAAACAGCACAGAAAGCGCAAATCAAATAGCGTTTGGACCTCTCTCAAACGATGTCGTGAATGCTTAAGAACAATACGACCCCTGAATAATAGGAAAAAAACACACATGTGGTGTTGTCTTTTGCAAAACATGTAGAACGGATCGTCCCAATAATCACATGTGTTTTATGAAACCTATTCGTGGCGGTCAAAACAAGGGGAAAATACTTTTCATATTCTATGATTTTGAGACTCAGCAATGTACACAGGTACCAGGCGATGCGAATACTTTTCTACACGAGCCGAACTTGTGTGTAGCTCAGCGAGTTTGCACGTATTGTTGCGTCCGTGATTCCATGGCCGAACCATGCGAACATTGCAGCTCTCGTCAGTATGTATTTCGGCAGCATCCTGTGGGGCAATTGGTCGAGCTTGCTATGCAACGTAACGAGCATTTTTCGCGTACTATTTGCATCGCTCATAACGCCGGGGGCTTTGACGCACAATTCATTTTGCGTTATCTAGTTGAAGAAAAAAAGACCCAACTGCCGGTTATAATTATGAACGGTACGAAAATCATCTCGATGCGCGTCGAAAAACTTGTCTTTCTCGATAGTCTAAACTATTTTCACATGCCTCTCAGTGCGCTTCCTAAAGCCTTTGGTCTCACAGGCGCTATCGCTAAAGGTGTTTTCCCTCATCTGTTTAACAGACCGGAAAATCAAAATTATGTAGGACCGCTACCGCCTGTAGAGTATTATTCTCCCGACACCATGCGTTGCGCAGAGCGCCTAAAATTTTTAGCGTGGTATCGTGAATCGGAAGATAGCGGTTACGTGTTTGACTTTTCGAAGGAGATCGTAAGCTATTGCACGGACGATGTCACGATTTGGAGACGCGCGTGTATGGCTTTTCGCGACATGTTTATGGCCAGTGGTCGCGTTTGCCCGTTTGACGAGAGCACAACAATAGCCTCAGCCTGCTTTAGTGTCTTTCGGAAAAATTTCCTCAGAGACAATACAATTGGTATTATTCCATTGGGCGGATATAGATGGGCTCATAATCAATCGAAAAAGGCAATTTCATGGCTTGTTTGGATGGAGCATTCCCTCGGAAACCGCATTATACACGCCGGTCGATCGCGCGAATTTAAATTGCCCCAAAATTTACTAGTCCACGGATATTATGAAACAGCCAATGCCACGTATGTTTTACAATTCCACGGCTGCTATTGGCACGGTTGTCCTAATTGCTTCTCCCTAAATAGAAACTGTAAACAGCGTAATGATATATCTATGGCCGAACGATTAGAAAGAACTCTAACTATAGCTCATAGAATACGCGCGAGTGGTTATCAGCTAACGGAAATTTGGGAATGCGAATGGGATCGCCTTTTGGAAACGAGTCCTGAAATTCGCGAACTTATACGGGATCATCCGTTGACGGCTGCGGAGCCTTTAAACCCTCGCAATGCTTTCTTCGGAGGTCGCACAGAGAATATGGTGACGCTCTACGACGTTAAGGAGGGGGAGCGCATACACCACGTAGACGTCTGTTCTCTGTACCCGTATATTTGCAAATTTGGTAAATATCCCGTGGGGCATCCGAAAGTATATATCGGCGAGGAATGCTTAGAACTGACTGGTCCCTCTAATGATCTAGCTAGTGTCGAGGGTCCGGTTAAATGTACCGTTCTACCGCCGCACAATCTCTACCATCCTGTATTGCCCGTGCGTATGCATCAGAGACTGCTTTTCTCTCTGTGTCGCAAATGCAGCGAGATGATGAATCAGAATGAGTGTATGCACGACGATCCGAATGAGCGTGCGTTCGAGGGTACCTGGGTTGTCGATGAATTGCGAAAAGCTGTCTCATGCGGCTACACGATACTCCACATTGCCGAAATTTGGCAATACAAAGTAACGCAATTCGATCGTCATACGCAGTCAGGAAGATTATTCGTCGAGTACATTAACACTTTTTTTAATATCAAGCAGGAGGCCAGCGGATGACCTGAGAATTGTCTGGGCGATGAAGCCTCACAGGAACGATATATTGCTAGTTTTGAGGAATCAGAGGGGATTCTTTTGAATCGCCAGGCAATAGCGAAAATCCAGGACTACGGTCAGTCGCCAAGCTTTGTCTAAATTCGTTCTGGGGAAAATTTGGTCAGCGCGAAAATCTGCCGCAAACAGTCGTAGTATCAACGCGCAAAAAGCTTATGGAGTTATTAACTAGCCCTGAATACGAAATTACCGGTATACTACCGGTGAACAACGAAATTCTTTATGTAAATTACATTAAAACCGACGAGGCCGTGGTACCCTCGAGCATAGCTAATTCCGTGATAGCTGCATAACACTACGTCACGAGCGCGCTTAAAACTTTATAGCTACTTAGAGCGCCTGGATCGGCGTGTATTATACTGCGATACTGATTCCGTAATTTACGTGGCGAGAGGGCAATCTGACGAATACGAGCCCCCAATAGGCTAACTGCTTGGCGATTTGACTAATGAGCTGACCGTCTGAGGAGAGGGTAGTTACATAAAAAGTTTCATTTCCGGCGGGCCAAAATTTTACGCGTTCATAGTGCGTGCACCTGACGGGTTGGAGAGTGAAGTTTGCAAAGTTAAGGGTATCACGCTCAATTTTGCAAACCATTCATTAATAAATTAGGAGTCCGTACGAGCTTTCATCGTTGGCGATCGAGAGGATCCGATCGTACTGAGCTACGATGCCATCAGGCGTACAGTGCTCCATTATGTTGTCACACGAGGCGAAACAAAAACATGTAAACCATCGAGTATTAAACGAAGGCGTAATGGGCAATACAAGTCGCTACCCTACGGCTATCGCTAATTGTAAAATATGTTGTAAATATATTTTTATGAAAAAAAGATCGCCAAAATCATATTTAATGTTGCCCAAAACCTAAATTTCCTCATTTACCACGATGGATACGAGGTGGCAGCATCCCTGGACTTCTATGATCTGCGGGCCAACAGGTTGTGGTAAAACGTATTTTGTTAAAAAAATTCTAAAATCTATCACACGCATGAACAGTGAGCCCTTCGAGAGAATAATATTTTATTATTCCGAGTGGCAGGCGGCATAAACGGAGTACGGTGAAGCTATAGAATTTCGCGAAGGGTTACCCCAGGCTGCTGATGACTCAAACGACCCTCGCGCCAAGCTTCTAATTATCGATGATCTAATGCGTAAAGCATCGAACAATACCCTTGTCGACCTATTTACCAAAGGCAGCCATCATAAAAATTTAAGCGTTATTTTTATAACGCAAAACCTGTTTCATCAGGGTCATGGCCAGCGAGACATCTCTTTGAACGCGAATTATATTGTTATTTTCAAAAAACCCCGCGATCGCGCTCAGATACAACACTTGGCGCGCCAAATATGTCCTGAAAATCCGCGATTTCTACAGGAGGCTTATTACGACGCAACGTCTAAGCCGCACGGCTATTTACTACTAGACCTGATGCAATCGACACCTGACAATTGTCGGTTCCGCACATCTATATTTCCCGATGATCCTCATCATTTCGTTTACGTACCGCGAAAGAAATTCAAAAGCGGTGACACAAGTGGAGAATTACCAGTTCTACGATTGTAATGGCACGCAGCGGATCGTCTATCTGTAAGAAGAGCGTTGCGATATTGAACGCTCCTCAGCATCTCACCAAAGAACAGCGTGAGGCAATTTTGCGGAAAGCAGATTCTCGTATAATACGCTGCATTTGCGAGTGCGCTTTGAACGTTCTTCGCGGTAATATTCCACTCAAAACTGACCAGCGGAAAAACTGCCTCGCCACGCTCCCCTTCTCAGACGTTTAGCCTCGAGGAGCGGTTGTTGGAAAAGCAAGAAGAAGTTTGTCGTTTAAAGCGGTGGGTTTTTGCCCCTGCTGCTTGCCCCGATACTCGGCACCATATTGTTAAATCTAATTATAATTACGGTTCTGTGAAAATCAAAAGTTTTTCGCCATCGCGGTTCATACCTCTTCTACGTACCAGCTTTCAAACGATAGATATCGATATAAGAGATGAATTGGGGCAGTCGATACCATTCGAGGGGGGAACACTAACCGTGACACTCCAGTTCAAACGTCTAACGTAGGTGCGACGGGAAGGGAGCAAAATGAATTACTACGATGCGTACATTGACATGCAGGAGGGTGGGGGTAGAACAGGGTACGGGGGAATTAGCCAGGTTTACATAGGATCACTAAATCAGAGGGGACACGCATCGGTAGCTTTCTCGGCGGTCTTTTTCGCCATATTTTACCTCTGTTAAATCAGGGGGCTCGCGCGGTCGGTAAAGAGGCTATACGATCAGGTCTCAATGTAGCGAGTGATATAATGGACGCGGGAATGCATCCTAAGGAGGCCTTCAAATCGCGTTTGCGCGAATCGGGTGTAAATTTGAAGCGAAAGACTGAGGAAAAACTCAATAGCATTATGCAGGGCTCGGGATATAAGCCCTCGAAAATTCATAAGCTTGCACATTCGCTCGGTAGCTACGGTACGCGTAGGGTCGGTCTAAAAAAGACAAAGCGCACGAATTGTGTTAAAAAAAAAGAGAACAGCTGTGAAAAGAACGGCTAGAAAGAGAGCGGAATCGTCAAAGAAGAAGAAGAAGACGTCACGAGCTAGGACCGTCTCAGATATCTTCTCGCGAAAATGGCGTTCTTGCATACCCATTCGTGTGAGTGCTTGAAGTCTGAGCTGGAGCTATTCTCGCTACCGCCGACTCAAACAACCATCGAGGGAACGCAATGGGTACACTATAAACCGATCTCATCTCTGACGGACGATTCACCAATAGA
>OZ010720.1:9078765-9216372 GCA_963932345.1 Ophion ventricosus
AATGGTACGATGAGGAGATCAGAAGTGGGAGAGAGTTCGATTTTAAAGCCAAAATCGTATCATATTGCATGAAAGATGTAGATATTCTCCGTCGTGCATGTCGACAGTTTCAGGAGATTTTACTGGATGTCGGTGGTGTATACCCCTTCACCAAAGCGATAACAATAGCTTCGGCGTGTTCCAAAGTTTTCCGTCGCAATTTCTTAAAACCCAACGTGGTAGGCCTTATACCTGCTCAGGGTTATATCTTCAACGGTCAGCATTCACGGGTGGCTCTTGAGTGGCTTTTCTGGCTTGAACACTCAGAGTTCCACCAGGTGCGACGCCCACGCTGGAAACGGGCGTGAGTACCGGTTACCTGAGGGGCATACCGTCGATGGTTTTTTAGAGCACGAGGGCGCAAAATACGTGTTCCAATTCCGCGGTTGTTACTAGCACGGGTGTCCGAAATGTTTTAAAACCAATCGCGCGAAACAGGATAATTACGGCGGGGAGACTTTAGAAGCCCGATAGGAGAGGACGCTGACGCCATCAAAAAAAATGCTCGTACGGTGTTTACCTCCTTTGCGAAATCTGGGAATGTGACTTCACGGCTATGAAATAAAATATACCCCGCTTTGCGTGAATTTTTAAAAGCGCACCCGCGACTCTCGAGGTTTTAAACCCACGCGACGATTTTTACGGTGGATGTACGGGGAACACTGTGACAGCATATGACGTTGCCCGAATGAGAGGATATCGTACATAGACATCTGCTCATTATACCCTTATATCTGTAAAACAGGATGCTTCCCCATAGGTCATCCCGAGATTTATACAGGTAGCGAGTGTGACGCGTTGTTCGAAAACTCTCCACCCATCGATCTACTCGATGCAGGTATCCATGGTATAATAAAATGCACCATCCTACCGCCGCAAAATCTTTTCCACCCAGTTTTGCCGGTACGTATGTGCGGAAAACTTCTTTTCGCACTATGTCGAATGTATGTAGAGGAGATGGTCCAACAAAGATGTAACCACGAAAGGAGCGAGGACCGAACGTTCACTGGTATTTGGGTGGTCGAGGAGGTTAGAAAGGCCCTGGAAATGGGGTATATAATTATTAAAATCCATGTTATCTGGTCGTATAAAATAACCAAATACGATGAGGTTAGTCATGAAGCAGGTCTCTATGCGGGTTATGTAAACAAATTTAAAAAAATCAAGCAGGAGGCAAGTGGATGGTCCACATATTGTATAGATGAAATCGCGCGCAATAACTATATAGCAGAGTACGAAAGACTCGAGGGTATCAAACTGGAGCGCTCAAAGATAGCAACGAATCCTGGTCTTCGTGGTACAGCAAAGTTAGCACTAAATACACTTTGGGGAAAAATGGGACAGCGTCATAATTTACCGCAAACAGCAATAATCAAATCGCGGGAGGAATTACTCAAACTTGTAATAGACGCCGAAAAAGAAGTTACCCGTGTATTACCCGTGAACGATCGCCTGCTGTATGCGACATGGTCATATGTGGATGACGCTGTTTCCCCAACTACGCAATCAAATGTCGTAATAGCAGCATACACAACGGCCCAAGCGCGCTTAGAATTGTATAAATATTTGGAAAGCCTAGATCGCCCCGTTCTCTATTACGACACAGACTCACAAGGAAACCGTTTACGGTGCCCCCCTCCGATTTTGGTTATTTTTGGATATGTTATTCGTCATCGAAATCTAAGAGATACGTATTTTGTTTATCGGCGGAAAAACAGTTTTGAGGGGTGAAACTCACCCTCAAAGTTGGGCACCCTCCGAGTGAGTCTTGTAGTTTCGCATAGTTCCAATCAAGATTTTCGAATGAAACTAATTCGAGAAGAATTCTTCTGGCGAATAATGAAAAATGCGCCTTTTCCAGTTCCGAGGGGGTGAATAGGGGTAAATCTATAGTGGTTGAAAGTCAAAAAATTCGTGTAACTCCGAAACTTGTTTTTTATCTCGATGAAACCAATTGCATTCGAAAGAGCTTGAAAAAGTAGAAGAAACGGGTTTTTGCGTTTTTCGAAAAAAAAACTTTTCGGGGTGACTATCCCTGTATAATACCGTTTCCGGTGTTCCTCTCCGATTTCGCTCATTTTTGTATATGTTATTCTTCATCGAAATCTAAGAGACACGTTTTTTTTACCGGCGGAAAAACACTTTTAAGGGCTGAAACTCACCCTCAAAGTATCTTTTGCAGTTTTGCACATTTTCATTCGATATATACGAATGAAACAAATTCGAGGATAATGCTTATGGCGAATAATAATAAATGCGCTTCCATCAATTCCGAGGAGACGAATTGGTAGAAATTTATAGGGGTTGAAAGTCGAAAATTTTTTAAAAATCGATTTTTTTTTCATTCTATCAAAACCATCTAAATTTAATAGAGTTACATAACGTAGGAGATACCTGTTTTTGAATTTTCCGGAAAAACATCGTCCCAGGGCAAACTACCCTTATATAATGTCCGGTGCTCCCTTATCCGATTTTGTTCCGTTTGATCGATGATGTTTTTCAACGAAATCGACGTAACGCAAATCGTTCAATCTCATTGCGAATAACTCAAAATATACGTATTCCTATTTCGACAGCATACACTTTTAGACACCTATGCGGGTTAAAAGGTTAACAATTGTAAACCATAAACACGATTCGTTTTATTCTAATGAATTGATTTGCATTAAAAAATACGACGAAGTTTACAGTGGTATACCGTTTTACGTTCCTTCAAAAATCTTTTTTTACCGGTGAATGACGCCTAGGTATACGTGCGCCACCGAATTTCGATTCAAGCGCATTATGTTTAAATATTACGAAGCTATTTTTATCTGACGATTAACGATCTTAATCGCAGCTGTAACAAAGCATTTCTCCATTTCATTTTTACATTACTTCTTTTAAATTTTACTATTTAAAAAAATAGTTACTGCTTTTCGTTTTTATGTTGAATAGACAGTGCAGTTATAGATACATGAAGTTGACGTCGAACAACCATCGTAATATTCCCGATATTTTATGCCGTCGAAATAGAAATACGTCTATTTTGAGTCATTCGTAATGAGATTGAACGATTTGCGTCACGCCAATTTCGATGAAAAACATCATCGATCAAAAGGAACAAAATCGAATAAGGGAGCACCGGACATCATATAAGGGTAGTTCGCCCTAGGACGATGTCTTTCCGGAAAATTCGAAAACAGATATCTTCGACTTTATGTAACGCTATTAAATTTAGATGGTTTTGATAGAATGAAAAAAAAATCAATTTTTGAAAAATTTTCGCTTTTCAACCCCTATAAATTTCTACCAATTCGTCCCCTCGAAATTGATGGAAGCGCATTTATTATTATTCACCATAAGCATTATCCTCGAATTTTTTTCATTCGAATATCTTGAATGAAAATGTGCAATACTGCAAAAGACACTTTGAGGGTGAGTTTCACCCCTTAAAACTGTTTTGCCGCCGATAAAAAAAGCACGGGTCTCTTAGATTTCGATGAAGAACAACATATCCAAAAATGATTGAAATCGGAGGGGAACACCGGAAATGGTATTATACAGGGGTAGTCACTCTCAAAAGGTTTTTTTTCGAAAAACGCAAAAATTCGTATCTTCTACTTTTTCAAGCTCTTTCGAATGCAATGGGTTTCATCGAGATAAAAAAAAAAGTTTCCGAGTTACACGAATTTTTTTACTTACAACCCCTATAGACCGCTATTCACCCCCTCGGAACTGGAAAAGGCGCATTTATCATTATTCGCCCGAACCATTTTTGTCGAATTAGTTTCATTCGAATATCTTGATTGGAACTATGCGAAACTGCAAGAGTCACTCGGAGAGCGCCTTACTTTGAGGGTGAGTTTCATCCCTTAAAACTGTTTTTCCGCTGATACAAAAAATACGCGTCTCTTAGATGGCGATGAAAAATAACATATCCAAAAATAAGCGAAATCGAAGGGGGCCACTGGAAACGGTTCCCTTGTCAGTCATTTTTTCAACGCGCGCAGGTGGGTGGCTTTCTCCCCTCGGAGATTTTCTCGGTAACATGACAAATGAGCTCGAATGTTACGGGGAAACAGCGTATATCAACTCGCTTATTTCGGGTGGGCCAAATTTTTAAGGGTATACCGTTGTTACCGAAGAAAATCCTAATGAAATCGTAGCCCAATGTTGTAAGGTAAAGGGTTTAACGCTTAATTACGAAAACTCACAACACGTGAATTTTGATTCTATTAAGAGGTTGATAGGTACTTCACTACCACATTTGAATACTGCATCAACCAATTTAAATTTCAAAGCGATTCCACGTACCGAGTTACACAATGTGGTCACGACTACAGAGCGTAAGACCTGCAGCGTCGGGTGCCACAAGCGTTGATATGTGAGCTGTATGTTATCGTACCCGTTTGGATTTAAGGAGTAAAAACTTTACTTATTGTAAATAAAAATCAACGTATATGGTTTTTAAGAATGTAACAGAATTGTGTGTGTTTAATAAAAAATTGATCTTTCTTATGAAAAAAGTCTACGAAATAATCTTTTAATCTGGTTAACAAGCTTCCGGTTGCTGCTGCTAAGAGTGGTTGTGCATTGGTTGTTAGTCACCACCTCGACTCGCGGTGTGCCCGCAGGGGAGAAGTATAAAAGCTCACGATCCAGCGCTTCCCAACGCATCCTTAGCCTGTAATTAGGCGAGTAAGCTATTTTTATACGAGGGTATACTTTCTCTTCATCGTGGATGGATGCACGGTGGAAGCACCCTTGGACATCATTAATATGTCGTCCCGCGGGCTGCGGGAAAACTGTGTTTATTAGACGATTTCTACGTCATCTCACGGCTATGAGTGATGTAACATTCGATCGTATTCTCTTCTATTATGGAGATACTCTCGATGGAGATACGCGTGCAGCTTACGGTGACGGTCAAAACGGTGTCCTATTGCCGAAAATCGAATTTCACCAAGGTCTACCGGATCCAGACGCATACTCGCACGATAATAAGCGTAAAAAAATAATCAACGACCTCATGTGCGAATCATCCAACCGTATCATGGTCGATCTCTTCACGAAGGGTAGTCATCATAAAAACATCAGCGTAATGTTTTTGACGCAGAACATCTTTCACCAGGGGTCTAGCCAACGAAACATTTCTTTAAACGCAAATTATATCGTTGTTTTTAAAAGCCCTCGAGATCGTGCACAAATCCAACATCTCGCTAGACAAGTTTTCCCTGAAAATCCAAAATTCCTCGTTGAAGCTTATCACGATGCGACATCGCGACCCCATGGGTATTTACTTTTAGATCTAAAGCAATCAACGTTGGATGATTACCGGTTCCGCACAGGAATATTCCCCGACGATGAGCGTAGTGAAGTGTATACTCCGAAAAATAACCATCGAAAATAGGGTGTTGCACCTGTGTATTTTGTACACCGATCAAAACTAATGAGCGATACAGCATTCTCACGAACTATTACGAATCGTTAATCTAGATACTGCCCGTTATAAATATGGCTCGACCGGCGTGAAATACTTTTCACCCGCGAATTATTTACCGATTATGAATAATCGTTTTCGTGTGGTCACCATCGATATAAGAGATCATCTCGGTGAACCGATAGCATTCGAGTACGGAACACTGACGGTCACGCTACATTTTAAACGCATTGGGTAACTTTTGAGAGCAGGATGTCCCATTATTACGCATATTACGAGTGTCAGGCTGGTGGCGGTGGAGGTCACAGTATGCACGGTGTCTATGTAGGAGCACCGTATCGACGAGGACACGGAATCGGTAGTTTTCTGGGAGGTCTCTTCCGGAGAGCTCTCCCCCTTCTAAAAATGGGGGCACGTGCTATAGGAAAAGAAGCGTTACGTGCCGGTGTAAATGTTATCGAAGATGTAAGCAGGTACAAAAGACCGTTCAGAGAATCTGTACGCAATCGTCTCGTGGAGTCGGGTGAGAACTTGACACGCAAAGCTGGTGAGAAGATCGATCTACTCATGAACGGCTCGGGGTATAAAGCCGTGCGAGGGACAAGGAGTATACATTCGCTAATGGGCCCTATAAGAAGACGTGTTGCAGTAAAGAAAAGAAGAATCACTAAGGGTCGCGTGACGCAGAAAAAACCTGGTGATAAAGCGCGGAAAAGACAACCGAGAAAAAAATCAAGTAAACAGGCGAAGCACAAAAAAACTGGAAGAAAAACAGCTACATGGAGAAATAAAAAACGCATTGGCTTACCAGATATTTTCGACTGAATTGAAAAATGTAATTTCTTCACTCCCATTCTCACGAGTGCATGAAGAGCGAACTTGATCTCTTTAGTATACCACCGATTCAGACGTCCATAGAAGCTTCGCAATAGGTGCATTATAAGCCCGTGTCCTCGCTCTCGGACGATGGACCGCTCGAGTTTGTTGTGCCAGGCCACGGTGAAGAATATCTCGACCTTGCGCATACGATGCTCGCTCTCAACGTTAAAATTTTGGCTTCCGATGCCGAGTCAGGAGGTAGAACTGCGCCTGTGAAAAATTTCCTTCATTCCATATTCAATCAAGTGGATGTGTACTTCAACCAGAAACTCGTTGCACTGCCGAACAGCGCGTATCCTTACAGAGCTTATATAGAAACACTGTTAAATTACGGTCCTGCAGCGAAAGATTCGCATCTCACATCAGGTTTGTGGTACGCCGATACACCGGGTGCCTTTAACGCGCTCCCTGGAGCGAAAAGCCCAATAGCGAATCAGGGTCTGGAGTTACGTCGGAAACTGACCTTCGATGAAAAGAATGTGGATCTCCTGGGTCACCTTCATTGCGACGTATGCAACCAGGATAAGTTTTTGCTAAACGGCGTAGAGATGCGAATACGTCTCGTTCGATCAAAGGATGCTTTTTGTATCATGGCACCCATCTTACAGCCACTCGTAACATACAGAGTACACATCTCCGAAGCAACTCTTCTTGTGCGACGTGCTAAAATTTAACCAGGAGTACTCATAGCTCACGCAAAAACACTCGCTAAAACAACGGCTAAATACCCTATAACATGCGTCGAATTAAAGGCGTTTACGATGCACAGCGGTATACTCGGTGATACGCTGGATAATGTCATACTCGGACAACTGCCGAAACGAATTATCCTGGGTTTTGTCTTAAATAAAGCATTCAACGGTGACCTAGTATCCAATCCGTATAACTTTCACCACCAGACCATAAATTTTCTCTCGTTATACGTCGATGGTCTACAAGTTCCGAGTCGCCCTTTACAACCGCGTTTTGCGCAGCACGGGGAACTCTATGTAGAAAGCTATCATACGCTTTTCTCGGGTACTGGTGTACATTTCCGAAATTATGGGTTAGGTATATCACGCCGGGACTATGGTAAGGACTATTGCCTTTTCGCATTTGACCTAACGCCGGATCTCGATGCTAATTGTTATACACATTGGAACCTCGTTCGACATGGGAGTGTATGCGTGGAAGTGCGTTTTGACGAACCCCTCCCCCCTACAATAAATTGTATTGTCTACGCGGTATATGACAACATAATTGAAATAGATTCCTCACGACAAGTTATAACCGACTTCAGCGCCTAAGCTCGTGTATAGGTGAACGACCACATATGGCCCACCAATGAAAACGGACACATCTGTTAAACAAATTTGGGCGGCGTGACTGTGCACGATATAAAAAACGCCGCACACACACGCTTTATAGATCAGCCTCAAGTTTTCATCGTCATAGACTTCGTCATCGATATTCAAGCGCTCTACGATAAAAACGGCTGCTTTCAGCCGAAAGAGCTCGCGATTGTCAGCATCCAATATTCCGGGTCCACGCAATGGATCATAGCCCCTCCGCACGATTTTTCGGACCTGCCGCCAAAGCTCGCCGCTAGTAATGACCGTATTACATGCTTTTGTCATGGTCTTGAATGGTTCGGCGGTGAAGCAGAATTAGAGCACGTGTGGTCGACACTACGCACGTTTATACGGCATGCGGTGCGGATTTATGTACGGGGCCTACAGAAAGCAGAATTGTTACGAAGAGTCCTCGCTCGAGACATCGTTAGCCTGGAGGATTATGCGGGACCCACGTTGAAGAATATACCCGCTAGCGATTCCTTTTGCATGCACCATTCCCTTGCGCGTAACAAAGAACCAAAATGTGTCTTGAACAACGCTGTCAAGATAAGGACATGGTTACGTCACCGACGAGAAGGATCGGATAGTCCGATTTATATGGAACCCATCAACATATATCTGTGAAGAGGAGCTGCGGCGACGGGTTAAACGCTGCTGTTCAACAGACCGCCATACCCAGACCTTCGAAACTCCATTTCATGTCCAAAAATTTACGTGACAAAAATAACCGTGTTTGTTCTCCGTTGCACGCGACACAGGAGACTCTGGAGACGAATATAAACTGATCATTAACTTCGCTGAGCGGGGAGAGTAACACATCTGTGTCTTACGTCACGGGGGAGGTGGTTCACCTCTCAAAGTATAAAGAATCACCGAAACCTATCACCCGTCTACCAACGCCCCCACCAGCACTGCTACATCTGCCACCACATCGATTCTCGTTGACCAGGAATTACAACAATGAACAGCCTAGAAGTGCTCGATGGTCTACGAAAGGGGTCTATCCGGCAACCCGCATCCCGAAAGTCTGGTGTAGACCCGCTGCGATAGTTGCTAATACTGATATTCATACACGGCCTGGTACACATTAGATTGCGATTTACGTCAACAAGGATGGCCACGCTATCTTTTTCGACAGCTACGGGCTCCCACCAGTTATCCCACAACATTACAATCGTTTGCGACGAAACGCCAGAAATCTCCGATGGAGTGGAAAACCTCTACAATAGCAGGCATCGAAAGTTTGTGGGGAATATTGTCTTATGTTTCTGCATTACATGACTCGCGGTTGCACTCTTGATCGTTTCCATAGACTTTTTTCATCGGATAAAATAAAAAAAAGATCGTACAGTGACTCTGTTTTACCGAGAAAAGATAGCACGAGCTGGGCGTGGAAAACATCCTCTCTCCGCCGCTGGGCTCATGGGCGAGGGAAAACCAACCTGTGCCCAGTCCTGTCTACCTGTCGAATGCTGCTATTTGTGAAAATGTTAATTACCGTGACGGTCCAGATCTAACCACCAATCCAAGGGCTCGGATGAGGCGTTCGTTTTCTACAACACAATCACCCCGCATGATACTCTTTCCACCACCATCCGGTCGATCCCGAAACTACCTTTAAATACGAGGGTAATACTGTTTGTGAACACCAAACGTCAAGATCTTCCTCTCTGGCTTGAGATCGCTCTACAAGTCTGAAGTCTGTCAGCAGCATCGGTAGATCCAGGTCGACAATCGCCAACACCTTACGGATCACAGAAATTACTCCAGCCGTTTCCAGCCGTAGCCTTTCGGGTCCTCTACATCGCGGAATCAGCTACAGCCGCCATCCTCGACATTTCGACTCTTCGGAAGACTCTTTGGAAGACGATGATCGGTTACGAACTCGAGGTCGATGCATACGACTATATCCCGGATCTGTCGCTGCCGTACGAGCCAGCAACCTTCGCATACTGGGAGGCACATGACGGCGTTTGGGTACCGCCGCAGTGGATTATCCTACCCAACTGGGTTCGCAAGGTATGGCTCGCACTTGTCAAATCTGCACCCTGTGAGATACTCCACCTTGGCGGGGTCGACTACCGTCGACGGGACGGGGTGGTATACCCTGTGGAACAACCCTTCGACGTCATCCTCTTCGAGGACAGCAAGGCAGCATTGGGCGAGGACTCTCTGTTATACAACTATTACGAGGTCATCGTTCTTCCATACGAACGCATCCCGGGTTACCTCGATTATGGCGAAGAAGTTGCCTACATGTACTGGGAGGTACATGATGGTAATTGGGTGCCACCGGAATGGTTAAATCTCCCCAAAGTCATCAGAAAGGCCAGGTTCTCAATAATCAAAAATACGAAACTAGACCACCTCTATCTCGGAGGCGTGGACTATTATTTCTGCAACGGGGTGGTGTACCCCGTCAACCAACCGTACGCCGAAATCCTCTTCGAGGATGCCCACATCAGCGCGGGTCGCAACTCGGTTTGCTGATACCACCGACACACACACACGCACGCATGCATGCACACACACGCATACGCGCGCGCGCGCGCACACTTACACACAGCGCGCGCACACACACACGCGCACGCGCGCACACGCACACACACACACACAGGCGCACGCACACACACACACACACTCATACGCATACACGCACGCACGGACACACACGCGCGCGCACACACACACACACACACACACAGGGATTTTTAAAAATTAAAAACATCGTTGCTTGTATATGCTTTAAACAACGTGTTTTTTCTTCACCCGAAGCGTCCCACCCCCACTGCATTAACCTATCCTTACCTTGCGACCTACCAGCGATAAACACACTCGACGGCTCAAGTAGTAAATTTGCCGCCGATAAAGCAGGTAACTGACCGCGCTCGAGCTACCCGTAAAACCAACTCGACAACGCCCCCCTCGCATCTACCCCCATTCCGCAAAACGGGGTCACCAACCCCCACCACGCCAGCACCGCAGACTCCCCCACCACAAATTCTCCACACGGGCCTCGCGATGCACCCGCGACTGACCCCCCACCACAAACTCACCATATCGGCCCCGCGATGCAGCCGAGAGCGACCCCCCACCACAAATTCACCATATCAGCCCCGCGATGCAGCCGAGAGCGACCCCCACCACCACCACCACGCCCGCCAGACAACAACTGTGACGTCCCAACTGTCTCGCTATAAAGGGCCGTAACTACTCTTGGAGCAGTTTATATCAGAGGTCTAGGGTTACTTAGTATATAAATTATCAGATAGAAATATTGGCCATATTTCTATCTATGTCATAAATAGTCATCTATGTCATAGATAGTCATCTATCGCATAGATAGTCATCTATGCCATAGGTATATGTCATCTATGTCTCCATAATTCTATGGAGCATGTCATCTCCATAGAGAGCTGCATAAATTAAACAATGTTTGAAGTCATCATTTTTTATAACTTCTGTACTCCGGTAACTTGGCTTCAAATTTTACAAGTATACTGCAATGTGGTATACAAAGAAGTACTGTATTAAAGCCTAGCTTTCTGTCCGCAGTTTTTTTCGCGTAAATTAGGTATGCACTGTTTGTACAGTTTGTTGGTTTCTGAATGAACAACAGTGGACGTAACAGCATATCGATGAACGTACAACATCGATTAAAATGAAAAAAAAACTGTCCAAATCTTATAGTTTCGGCGAGCGAAGCCGCGGGCAGAAAGCTGGTTCCAATAAAAATGCGTTCAAAGTGCTTCAAAATTCGAAAAATGCGTGGCCGCATGTGTGTAAGTGCATGCGTGCATTTCTGCATAAGTGTGTGTACAGGGTTTTTTATACTTGCTAGAAATTCTCTACAATTGGCGATAGTTTGCTGAATTGTTGCATATACTCATTCATATAGAACGTACTTACGGGTACGACCAGATAGTTTTAATAAAATGTCATTTATCAAAGAAAACATCATCATGAGAAATATCTCTTATAAGGAAAGATCGCCGGGTGTCCCCTTCCGATTTTGACGAAATTTGCCATGTTCGTAGAATGGGTCAAAACAGACGATACGTATTTTCCTATATCTGCCAAACCCGATTGTTAATGGGTGAAACGCACCCTCGAAAATGGGGGTGTTTGTCGGCGATTAATTTGTAACGAAACGAGATATGGAAAAAAAATGAATTGCCACAAGGTTGCATTTTCTGAGTACTATACAATGGAGATGAGAACGATGCGAATATTGGTTACTGCAAAAATTCAATTTTTTCAAGCGTATCTTCGAGCATTTGTAACCGTTTAGTATGTAATACATGTACAAGGTGGAAAAGTAGCCGGTATGTAGTAGATAAGTGGTGCGGGAGCAAAGACAAAATTCCTACTTTACCAGCCGAGTTAGCCAAGACACGAACCATTGGTTCATGTCCGAGCTAAGTCAGGTTAGGATGGTCGAGTAGGATTTTGTCAGAGCCCCCGCACCTTTATCGACTGTCGATACTTACCGGTCGATGCTAAAGCTCCCTTGGTTACCGGCTGATGGTGGCCCCCCTCACGAATAGGGGGGCACGGAGACGTCCGACTGCCGGCGAGGCCGCGCAATGACTGACAAAGAGTTGTGGTGCTTTGTAATAAAAGGGAGCCCCCCCCCTCGCGCCAGAAGGAGGGGCGGGAGGAAGAGTGGGGGGTCTAATTTCTCAGAAAGATTGTTTAAACATTTGTGGGTGGTGAGTCATCGGACGCCGTGCCAAAGGGCACGGCGTCCGACCCCCCCCCCTCCCCTCGCCCCGAGACAACTTTGTGCATTGACGTGTTGAAACCTGTCAGCGAATATCAAACTTTTCTGAGAATTTGTTTATCCGGATGGCGGAAGAGAGAGTCAAGCGGCGATATTTCGTCAGATTTTTTCTACGCATTGTTTATTGTGGTCACTCATCGGACGCTTGAAATTTTGGATTTATTTATAACTAAACTCCGCGGCGGAAGAGTGAAACGGGGGTCAGGCGGTGGGATTTCGTCACATTTTTTTACATACATTGTTTATTATCGTGAGTCATTGGACGCTTGAAATTTTCCATTTGTTTATCCCGTCGGCGGAAGTGTGAAAGGGGGTCAATATGGCGGTAAGATTCCGTCAGATTTTTTCTACGCATTGTTTATTGTCATCGGACACTGCTTTCGGCAGTCATCAAAAGACGACGTGAGAGGTGTCGACCGTGCGATAGTTTGAACAAACGGGGTCACGGATGATTTCAGAGTGGTCACCCTCTCGTTGGCAAGGCAGAAAATTATCGAGAAATTTGCGTTCAAGATTGAAGAGTCACACACACAACGTCTCGCTGTTTAGAACTCGATCTTGTGTATACAAACTCGACGTTCGAGCGGGCGGGCGCGCGTCCCTGCACGCACGCGCGCGTGCTGTTATATAGAGATTTTTCTCTCAAATATATTCATCAGCCCTTCCACATGCGTATTTGATTTCGATTCATTGAGCAGTCATCATGGACGATTGCGACAAAATTATCGATACGTTGAAGAGCGCGCGGTATTCGCAGGCGGAAAAGTGGCAAAAGTATTGCGATGTGCACGTCAAGCTCTTGGGGAAAACATTGAAAAAACCGGGGCTTAACGTTGGTCAAAAATTGAAAATTCAATCGACATTAGCAAAGTTGTCGTCGTTGAGGGAAAAAATCGCGCGTGGAGCAGGTGTAAGCAGTGCTGGTGTAAGCGGTGCTGGTGTGAGCGATGCTAGTGATAAACTAAAGTGGGTCGATCTTGAGGCGGCATTTCAAAGTCGGATAAAGACGGGCTCCATTGTGAATTTCGAGCACAAAGATGTGCAAAGTTTCCTCGAAGATGCGATGCACGTGGTTATCGCAAAATTGGAAAACATTGTGCGAGAGGAGGGTAACGTGAAGGTGAATGTGACATTAGCGTGCAAATTTCACCTCATGAAGGTGAATGAAATCATTGAGGAGGAAAAGACATTTCAAACGAAAAACGCAATCATCTTACCGTCGAGCGATATTAGCGAGTGGTTCATCGAGTACGTCCAAACAAAACTCTCGACGAAAATCGAGGACTTTCAGGAGAAAGAGTCTGGTTGGACATTACATGAAATCTCACATCTTCTTGTAAACATTAACAAGTACGAACCACTGCGAGGAAGCTTATCTACGTACACGCGTCTCCCGCGGGATATACAGATGAAACGGGTCGTCATCAATATTGAAAACAATGACCCCTATTGTTTTCTCTGGTCCGTCACAGCAGCTCTCTCCCCACCACCTAGGGGGAGTCCTGTACGTAAGAGTTCGTATCCTCATTACAGCGAGGTGCTCAACTATGAAGGCCTGGATTTTCCCATGAGTTTGTTAAATATTAAAAAATTTGAGCAATCGAATGGCTTATCGATCCACGTGTACGGGATTGACGGCGTGACAAAAGACGGCACTAGTAAAATTGTGCCGATATATTTGAGTAAACAAATTTCGGATAAACCAACTATTCATCTACTCATGATCAGAGCGGAAATCGATGAGGAGGAGGAGGAGGAGGAGGAGGAGGACGCAGGTGTTCCCAAGGTGTATCATCATTTTTCGTGGATTAAAAACATTTCGAGGCTCGTGAGTGCGCAGATCTCCAGGGGAAAACGCTACACGTGGATTTGCGACCGATGTTTGTGCTACTTCATCAGAGAAGAAATATTGCAAAGGCACAAAAAGGACTGTAGTAATAATTGCCGAGTTATGTTTCCCAAAGTTACCAACACAATATTGAAATTCAAAAATTACAAGCACAAGGAGATAGTTCCATTTGTAATTTATGCAGATTTGGAATGTTTGCTCGAACCGGTCACAGCATCGCAGACTAACACTGTAAACTATCAGAAGCATACTCCCCACAGTATTGCCTACTATAAGCATTGTAGTTTTAATGACGCGCTCTCAGAGTACAGAGTGAATCGTGGAAAAGACTGTATTGAATGGTTCATGCGCGACTTGGAAGAACTGGCCCACTCATTGAATGTAATTTTTCAGACAGTCGTACCGATGAAACCTTTGAGCGTTGACGAAAGTCGAAGCTTCAAGTTAGCTGAAAAATGTCACGTTTGTGAAAAATCTTTTGCTCCTAATCAAGTGAGAGTGCGAGATCATTGTCATTTTACGGGGAAATTTCGTGGTGCCGCTCATCAAGGATGCAATTTAAATTACAAAAATAGCCACGTTGTTCCCATAATTTTTCACAATTTGTCGGGATACGATGCACACTTTTTAATAGTCGCATTGGCTCGAACATTCGAGGGATCGATCAGTCTTCTCCCCATTAACAAGGAAAAATATATTTCATTTTCAAAGTGCGTCAAAGGCACACGCGTGCAGTACCGATTCATCGACTCTATGAGATTTATGGCGGGTGGCATTGAAAAATTAGCGTCTTAGCTGAAAGACGATCAAAAAATAGTGACACGTAAGCATTGCGCTAAACCCAGGGAATTTGAATTATTGACGAGGAAAGGTGTGTTTCCCTATGACTACTTGGACTCTTGGCAGCGACTCGATGAGACGGAATTGCCCGCTAAAGATAAATTATTCTCTCGACTCAATAATGAGGATATCTCGGTGGACGATTACGAACACGCTTGCAAAATTTGGACAGTCTTTGACATTAAAACGTTGGGGGAATATTCCGACTTGTACTTGAAAACCGATGTACTCCTACTGACGGACATATTTGAAAATTTTCGTCAAAATTGCATCAGCACATATGACCTCGATCCATTGCATTATTTCACCGCTCCCGGCCTATCCTTTGATGCAATGTTAAAATGTACCAATGTCGAACTCGAACTTTTGGTCGACGTTGACATGTTGATGTTCATCGAGAGAGGTATTCGCGGTGGAGTAGCGCAGTGCTGCAATAGGTATGCGAAAGCAAATAATCGCTACATGAAAGATGATTTTAATGCAAACGAGCCAGAGTCATACTTAATGTATTACGATGTTAATAATCTGTATGGTGCAGCTATGTGTGAGTCACTGCCCTACGGCGCGTTTGTTTGGGTAGACGATTTCGAGGAACGTATCGAGAGTATTCCGAATGACGGTGAAACGGGATACATTCTTGAAGTTGATTTAGAGTATCCTCGAGATTTACACAACACACACAAAGATCTGCCCTTGTGCCCCGAACACTACGTCCCGCCTGGGAGCACTCATAAAAAATTAACAACCACGCTAATGCGAAAAGAAAAGTATGTAATTCATTATCGAAATTTGAAGCAATGCTTGAAATTGGGACTTCGCGTCACAAAAATGCACAGAATCCTCAAATTCAAGCAGCGCGCTTGGCTAAAAAAATACATTGATGTAAATACGGAATTGAGAAAAAAATCTAACAATGATTTTGAGAAAAAATTTTATAAACTCATGAACAATGCGGTCTTTGGTAAAACAATGGAAAATGTGAGGAAACATCGGGAAGTGCGACTTGTAACAAAGTGGAAGGGGCGGTGGGGAGCGGAAGCGCAAATCGCCAAGCCAACGTTTCATAGCTGCACCATATTTGACAATGACATCGTTATAATCGAGCTCAATAGAGCGTGCGTTCTATTCAATAAGCCCATCTACACAGGATTCTCAATCCTCGATATCTCCAAACTCTGGATTTACAATTTTCACTACAATTACATACTCGAAAGATTTAACAATCATGCAAAATTGTTGTATACAGATACTGATAGTCTCATTTATCACTTCAGCGTGCCTGACATTTACGAAACGATCAAGTGTGACATTGACAAGTTTGACACGTCCGATTATTCCCCAAACAATCCCTACGATATGCCCTTGCGAAATAAAAAGGTATTAGGCCTCATGAAAGATGAAAACAATGGCCATATTATGACGGAATTTGTGGGCTTGAGAGCGAAATTGTACTCGTTTAAGATCCTCGACTGCGGCGATTCAAAGAAGAGAGCTAAGGGCATTAGGCGGTCAACCCTGAAATCCATCACATTCGACGATTTCAAAAATTGCTTGTTTGCGCACGAAAACCTCGTCAAGGCGCAACAATTGATTATGAGTAAAAAAAAAACACATTGTTCACACGGCGATGCAAAATAAAGTTGCTCTCAGCTGGAGAGATGACAAAAGAGTGCTAATCCCAGATTCCACGGACACTCTTCCATGGGGTTATGCTTCCGACGATATGGAATATTAAGATGAAAAAAACCCCAAGCTGTACAATGGTGTGTAAATAACTAAAAACCGTATGAAAATCAATGCCAAAAATTCATCTCCTCAAATTCAATGCCAAAAATACCTCCCCCCACCCCTAAGCGGAGAATGGTCGTCGAAAACAAGAGACGTTGAAGTCTTTCGTGCCTAGAACGTAAGCAAATCGTGTATGAGATGAGCGTAAGATGGAGGGAGATTCGAGAGCAATGAATCGAGTGGGTTACGCACGCATGTAAACATCTCCCGAGAATACCAAGGAGAGAGAACTCTTGCGGTCTAAGGGAGAAAAAAAACATTTTTTTACGAATTTTTGAATGATTATTCAAAAACTTTTTTTACAACTATTTTGTATAATAATAATAAAAATTTTATTTGATTTCTTCATTTTGTCAATTCTGATTTGTCGATCCAACTGTTGTGTGCATCGTCGAAGCCCAACCACTTGACGAGCATTCGATCACCGCGTTTCTTCACAATCTTCTCAACGAGGTAAATGTCGGGATGCTTGACGCTCTGGAGCTCCTCTTCGTAGAAACAGCCGGCGATGGGTTCGTTCCGATGGTCTTTGAGATTGTACGTCGTTGGATTCGTTCTTTTCTTCAATCTGTATATCGTGAATATTTCGGTTGTCCAATTTGGCGTGTAACCCTTCTCAAATACATGCTTAAATTTGCTAATTCGCACATTATCGCCAATTTTGAATTTTTGTGATTTTTTTCCTACTCGAGGCTGGCGGAAAATACGATGGAGGATCTGTTTCTCATTTGCCGTATTGACATTTTTTGGTTTCACCTTGATGGTGCGATGCACGGTGCTGTTGTATTCGGTCATTAGAGAATCCAGAATATCCATCCATTTATAACTTCCACGTAGACTAAATTGCATCCACATTTTATTTTTTAACGTTCTATTGAAACGCTCGCAGATTGATGCCTTCAAATTGCTATACGTTGAGTACATGTTAATATTGTATTTTTTCATAAGCTCTTCAAACTGAGAGTTATAAAATTCTTTTCCGCGGTCAACTTGCAAGTTCTTGGGTACACGGCCCTGACATAGTATACATTTCATTGCAGTCGTTGTAT
The DNA here is from genome assembly GCA_963932345.1 of Ophion ventricosus. Taxonomy (NCBI): domain Eukaryota; kingdom Metazoa; phylum Arthropoda; class Insecta; order Hymenoptera; family Ichneumonidae; genus Ophion; species Ophion ventricosus. The sequence continues at coordinate 9,096,749 of OZ010720.1, forward strand.
CTCTACCGCTCTTGCTTCTCAACGGTATGGCCCAGGCAAATTTGGAGAATATATCGATGACGGTTAGGAGGTACTTATGTTGTGAGTTTTGCCTCGCGTACGATGACATATCGACGATGTCGGCTTGCCACGTTTCATCCAGACCTCGAATTTCAACGTGTCGCCGAGTATAATTTCTTCGTGCAGGCTTATGCAGCTCTCGCACGAGCGTCCATTTTTTGTCATCATTCATGGCGCGGTTAGTCCACACACATCAACGTTCAACATGCGAATGTGTGAAAAAACTATCCTTTTGCTTTATTAATAAATAATTCCAGCCTCACGCAATTCTTCGATAATCGATATGATTTCATTGGAATGCGATGAGTTGCCTGCCGCTTGAGATGCGTGGAGTAATTGAAGACGATCTACAAGCTCATTCGCATTGTCCCAGTAAACATAATCAAATTGCATATTTTTTCTAGCTTTCTTATACTTGGGCATCCCCCGACTCGTACGTGCACGAATTATTTTTGAAATATAAATCTTGAATTTGTGACTGTTTTCACGTCGCACAGCTCCGTCGGGACGATAATATTTTTTATGAGCATTCGTGGCAATGATAATATTCTCATAATTTTTCAAATCCGTCGGTTCGAGAATCCCAACGTTTGGCACTTTTTTAAATAGAAGCTCCGCTAATCCAGCAGTTTTTGCATAATCTTTCTCCCCCACACGAATATGCTGAGAATCGAAATTTATGCGAGAATCGCCAATCATTAGTTTTGCATTCGCGAGAACTCGTACTCCATACGATGTATCCAGGCTTTTCTTTCTACCCATGCGTAATAATATGAGATATTTATTTATTAATTCATTGGCGCGATCCGATGAATAATCTTCATCCTCTTCTTCATCATCATCATCATCATCATCTTTGTGGTCATACGCCTCTGTGGAAGGTGAATCTCTGGCATCTTCATACATCTCTGTTGAAGGTGAAGCTCTGGGTGACTTTACTTCTTCTCTCATTTCATTCTTGATTTCCTCCTCCTCCTCCTCCTCCTCCCTCTTCTCCTGCTTCATTGTCGGCATCTCGTTCTTGTGAGAAACGAGCTTTTCTAATGGTGTGACTATCGGCTTAAAGACATCCTTCATCGCCTGATCAGCATTATCTCTGCCCATCTTTATCATTCGATGTTTTCGCCTAATTGCATCACTAGCCTTGACGATTTGCTGCAGCACGTCTTTTTCTTGCAAAAGTTGTTGACGCTTCATGCTGTTGTCAGTTTCACAACACTTGCAATACTGTTTGCATTGGAGCAAAGAGCACGTCATTTATTGACTCGCAGGAAAGAATCGAATCCCCGTCTATACCTACCCTCGTTGATACTACTATCCTTGTCAATTGTAAGGAATCCATACTTGCTGGAATTCCAACATTCGGAGCATATAGTTTTAAAGTGTGTATATGACATGTCGGTATGGCCATGGTCATCGTACACATGTTTAAGGTTCGAATCGTCCTTCTTGAAGAGAACTATGAAATTCGTATTATCGCGTACGAGATGCTTAGGAATACGAGCGTATGTTTGAGAAAGATAGAAACAGTCAACGTTCTCATGCCTTCCCATGGAGAAAAAGGCTCTGACGTTGTCTTGTTTCTCGCACGCTATATCGTCAAAGATGAATATCGAGTTTGGTCGTGCTTCGCTCGGTGACACCACTTGTTCATGCTCATTAAATGGATAATTTTCGAGCTCCTTCACTGGCTTGAGAAATTTTTCGAGTAATTGGTATTTTGGTTGTTTCAGCGACTTTGAATAGAGATAAACGTTTTCGAATCTGAGACCGTTAGGGTGTATTACAAGGGTGAGCAACGCGTTGGTTTTTCCGCAGTTTGAGGGACCGCAGAATACTGCGCGAATCGTATTTGGCAGTAAATCACCATGACGCTTTCGTCCACCCTCCCCCCCGCCCCGAATTTGTGTAAATTCGTCAAAGTTTATTACCGGCAGCTTTCCACACGGCTTCTTCTTCATCTTTGTCGCGACTGACATAATTTTCATATAAAACGAGCTTTTATATCGATTACCACTTCAGTCGAGGGTCAACCTTCATCATGATTAAACGTCGTGTCAAGTCCGGTAAAGGTCTCCTCAATCGTATGATCAACAATCTTCCCGTTGAATTGCATTTGCCTGGGTATCAGTATTGCGGACCTGGCACAAAGCTAGCTAAACGTCTTGCACGCGGCGATCCTGGAATAAATCCGTTGGATGCAGCTTGCAAGGAGCACGATATCGCGTATTCGAAAAATCGTGAAAACCTCAAAGCTAGACATTCTGCGGATAAAATATTGCAGGAGAGAGCTTGGCAACGAGTTCGCGCCGGGGACGCTAGTATTGGGGAGAAAGCAAAAGCGCTTGCCGTAACAGGTATCATGAAAACAAAGAGAAAATTCGGCATGGGGATTAAGAAGAAGAAGGAGAAGAGGGGGACAAAAGTTGTTGGCTTGAAGAAAATTATCGATGCGGCGAGAGAAGCCATGGTTAAGAGTGAAGATTCAAGTGTAGTCGCTGCGTCAGCCTTAAAGGGTGCCCGAGCAGCTGTCAAGAGGGTCGCAAGTGGCACGCGCAAAGTGCGTACCCCTCGAGTGTTACCCGTGCCTCGTAAAATCGGTGGCTTCCTACCGTTTCTCGTGCCCATCTTTGCCGGTCTTAGCGCTGCGGGAGCGCTAGCCGGTGGCACGGCCAACATAGTCAAAGCGGTCAAGGCCGCTCAAGCAGCGAAACTTGAGCTCGAAGAAAGCAAGCGTCACAATCAAACGATTGAAGCAATAGCATTGGGCAAAGGCGTGCATCTCAAGCCGTACAAACAGGGAATGGGTCTTTTTATCGCGCCAAAAAACTTAAAGTAGAGCTACCTCACCGACCACTCACCGACGCCGATTTACTGAAATACGCCAAAATTATGAAAATCCCCTATTTTCGTGGAGTTTACATGCGAAATCAATTACCCAAGGGTGATCCATGGCGATACGAATGTGCCATTGTAAATCTCGATGAGGATATGGGGTCTGGCACACATTGGGTGGCGTACAAAAAAACTGACAATAGAGTCCAGTATTTCGATAGTTTCGGCAATCTTCAACCACCAGCTGAACTTTTAAAATACTTCGGTGTGGGTAGCGTAAATTATAATTACAAGGGGTACCAAAAATACGGTTTATTCGAATGTGGTCATTTATGTCTCAAGTTTCTCCGTCAACAATTACTACAACGAGGAGGGAAATTTTCTCTATATGAAAGTGGATGATAATGAAGAAATCGAGTCAGTTTGTCAAACACCATTATGGATAACAGTCTTACGTTGACCTTATCGGGATCATCGTCTGTGCTCGAGGCTCAATACTTTCCCCCCATTGAACTCGCCCCCCACAAGAGTTATACCCTCGGACTTATCGAACTCCTAACCTACAATTCTATTCCAAATATAGACATTGGACACAACAAATTTTACGTTGGCAAGGAAGTTTTTGTCATTCCTACTGGGAGTTATGAAATAGACGACATTGCGACATACTTGGAAAAAGAGCTAGCAAAAAAACAAATTAGCATTCGCATTAGGCTCAACCACAATACGCTGCGCAGTGAAATCGAGTGTAATTATGAAATATATTTCACGTCCACCGATTCTATTGGACGTATGCTAGGATTTTCGCCGCGTAAACTGAGAGCTGGTGAAAAGCATCAATCGGATAATCTAGTGACCATTCTCAAAGTGAACGCCTTGCGTGTCGAATGTAACCTCACAGCAGGCGCCTATATTAACGAGCGAAGAGTACACACAATCCACGAGTTTTTCCCATCCGTACCACCAGGCTATAAAATCATCGAGGTTCCATCGCACGTAATTTATCTACCAATCGCGAGCAAGACGATAGACAATATTCAGCTCCGAATAGTGGATCAGGACGGTGATTTGGTGAACTTTCGCGGTGAAACAATTACCATACGACTACACATTAAATCGCAATGGGCATAGTCTTTCATAGAGTCTCTTATAAAAAGAATACTCCGTGGAGGAGAGAGGCCAGTAATCGATGGACACGCACGTCGCTAACAACGCAGAACGTGCTGTTTTTGAAGAGATTGGGTCTCCGAATACGTGGAAAAATCGCATAAAAAACTATATAATCTGCATTGCGTGTGTATGTTGTTTGAGATGGAGGCGGAAATAACTGATATCAAAACACCCGTCATCTTCGATGATTCCATCGCGCATTATGAGATTCATGCTCATCAGCCGTATGCATCCACAACCTTTAATAACAGTGATGAAATACGTATTTCCATTCAGCATCAAGACATATGCGTACTTCCCAGTCAAAGTTTGCTACGCGTATGCGGGCGAGTCACCAAAGCCGATGGTACACTGGCTGCCAATACGCATTTCGCAAATAATGGCATTTCCTATTTGTTCGACGAAGTGAGATATGAGCTCAATGCCATGGAAATAGATCGATGCAAAAATGTGGGCATAACGAGTTCGATGAAGGGATACGCGAGTCAATCCAAGAACTATAAGCTTGAGAATGCCGGCTGGTATGATGCCCGCAGCGGGCACGCTGTCGCAGATTCTGATGGGAATTTTGACGTATGCATACCGCTGAGTATGATCCTCGGTTTCGCTGAAGATTATCAAAAAATTGTTGTAAACGCGAAGCATGAATTGATTCTATTGAGATCGAAGACTGATGATAATGCGATATGGCAAGCCGCGGGCGACGTCGACATTAAATTCACGTTGAAAAAAGGAGAATGGCTCGTACCGTACGTGACACTCTCCGATAAACGTAAAATTCAGCTTCTCAAGTTTATCGGTAAAGACACACCGATATCCATGGCTTTCCGTTCGTGGGAATTGTACGAATACCCAATGCTCCCCGAGACCTCAAAACACATGTGGGCCGTGAAGACATCTACGCAACTTGAGAAGCCGCGATATGTCATTCTAGCCTTCCAGACTGATCGTAAAAATAAGAAAAGCGCAAATGCGAGCAATTTCGATAATTGTGACATCACCGATGTTAAACTCTACCTAAATTCGCAAAGTTATCCCTAGGGGAATTTGAATCTGGACATCACAAAGAACCAATATGCGCTTCTCTATCAAATGTATGCAAACTTTCAATATTCGTACTACAATAGAGAGCCCGAACCATGTTTGAAAAAATTGGATTTCATAAAGTATGCTCCTCTCCTTGTCATTGATTGCTCGAAGCAGAACGATTCTCTCAAATCCGGCCCCGTTGACGTACGCATCGAATTTGAATCAAAGACCAATATTCCCGCCAATACTTCCGCATACTGTCTCATTCTCCATGATCGTATTGTCGAGTACAATCCGATAGGTGGCGGCGTCAGAAAGTTGATATAAAAAAATTGAGGTCGCGCGCCACCTCAGTCATCATCATGGAGTTCATCGTTGACGTGCAAGGCTTAAAGCGACCGATCAACCAATTCGTCCCAAAGGAAATATCAATTGTCGAGGTGACGAGTGTTGACAGCAAGCCTCTGACGTTGCTCTTCGAACCACCGTACGTCTGGCACTCTCTGCCCGCAAAGTACAAGAGTACGAATATGTGGTTGGAACGCAATTACCATGGTTTGCGATGGGAAGATGGCGACTTTCCACACGACACGATCCCCATGTTCATTCGATTAATCTTACAACACGCTCGAATCGTCTACATCAAGGGATTGGAGAAATCGCTGTGGTTGAAGAAATTCACCGACCAAGCAACGGAGATTATCGAACTGGAGACTCTGAACTGCCCATCGTTGCACAAACTTGCGTCAAAAGAGCTACGAAACAACGGATGTCCCTACCATACGACTCTCGACCCAAAATTCAAGTGTGCCTATGAAAATGTTAAATGTCTGGAAAAATGGTTGAAAGAGGATATGAGAAAATAAATTTTTTTATTCATTACAACATTTTTTCTTCTTATTTACACAAACTTTCTCCAAATAGCTAGGGGGCTTTGTAGATTTCTTCTTCTCGTCAGATCTCTAGGCGCAGCTTCTGGATCAAGCGCTTTGGTGAAACACACATGTCTGCTGCTGGTGGCAAAATCGTCCGTCATCCACGTTGACAAAGTTGGCTGGTCCGGATTTTCTCTGCCGACATCGTCCGACCCTCGGTGAATTCGAGACCCCACTGCGACTCGGTGAATTTCCACAGCGACTCGGGCGACAAGTTTCTTCACTTTTTTTCTTCACTCGCAATTCACTTGACGTCAATCGTCACCGCGATCGCGAGGTTCGCTCGACACATTTTTGAATTCCATGCCGTGAAACTTTCCACCGATGTACACCATGCAGAGATCGCCTTTGTACGCTGCTGCCAACATCGTCTGAAATGTTGCTGGACTCGCTTCAAGCACCTTGCTGATCCTCGTCGGTAGAAACACGGTGAATTCGTTGCGGATGTCGATCGCGAACTTTTTTCCATATTTGGTGTTCACTTCCCGTATATTGGTGACGGGATATTCCGACTCGGCTGTCAGCTCGTTCAGTTTTTTCGCCGGGAGAAAATCGGCATATTTGCCAACCTTATTGATCCCCTCCATTTTTCACTTGCCGTTCGTCTGATTGTTCGAAGCCGTCTTCATGAGATTATATACTCACTCCCCTCCACTACACCCCCCACTCGCACTCCTCGACCAATAACGAGGAGGGAGAGATTTTACGGACGTTAGCTCTTCCATGGCTCCAAATTCACTTTTTTTTCAAACATTATCGCCAGCGAATGAATCTGCGACCACGAGTCTATTTCTCCTTTCAATTGTCGAATGTTATTCAACAATCTCTCGATGCGCACTTTTAATTCACGTCTCTTGCACGATTCTCCGTGCCGCATGACTTCAATGGCAACTTCTCGACAAGAGCTTGGTGGTCTATTTTTTCCGTGAGTCGCCCACAGCCCCGTATCGCCCGGGACGAACATTATCATTAAATGCTTCACTCCCTTTAATCTTTGGAACTTCGTAGGGGGTTGGAGGGCATTTTTTTCGATGTTCATCTTCAGCAAACTTCTTCAAATTTTGAGAAACCGGATTTTTCGAATCTCTGAAGTGACTCATGTTGACGGAGGGGGGGTTAGATGCTATACTGGCAAATAGTTTTATAGATACGCTCCACTTATAGCCCCCTAGTGACCACGCTTATCGCATAACTTTGATTGGGTGTGTGTGTGTGTGTGTGTGTGTGTGTGTGTGCGTGTGTGTGTGTGTGTGTGTGTGTGCATGAAAATGGCACGTGCAGTCGCATGGTTCGACACGATATTATAAACAGCAGTCTTTTAACACTGATCTGTTTCCCGTGATCGCACTTGAGAGCGAGACTCCTTTGTCAAGCGCCGAAAAGTGTCCAATGACAATAAACAATGCCTAGAAAAAATCTGACGAAATCCCCCCCCCGCCCCCTCTGCCACCGTCGGGATAAACAAATTCTCAGATTTGATATTCGCTGACAGGTTTACATTTGATAAACAATGCGTAGAAAAAATGTCACGAAATTCGGCGGCCATATTGACCTCCTTTCACTCGTCCGCCGCTGCCCAGATAAACAAATTCTGAGAAAAGTCATTCGCTGACAGGTTTCAACACGTCGCAAAGCTGTCGCGCGGCGGGGGGGGGGGGGGGGGGGTCCCTTTGGCACGGCGTCCGATGACTCACCACCCACAAATGTTTAAACAATTTTTCTGAGAAATGAGACCCCCACTCTTCCTCCCGACCCTCCTTCTGGCAGGGGGAGTGGGGGGGGGGGCTCCCTATTATTACAAAGCACCACAACTCTTTGTCAGTCATTGCGCGGCCTCGCCGGCAGTCGGACTTCTCCGTGCCCCCCCATTCGTGAGGGGGACCACCATCAGCCGGTAACCAAGGGAGCCTTACCATCGACCGGTAAGTATCGACAGTCGATAAAGGTGCGGGGGCTCTGACAAAATCCTACTCGACCATCCGAACCTGACTTAGCTCAGACATGAACCAATGGTTCGTGTCTTGGCTAACTCGGCCGGTAAAGTAGGAATCTTGTCATAGCTCCCGCACCTAACATCTACTGTATGTGTTTTTTATTTTTTCAATATCTCACAATTAAAGGGTTGAAACTGCCCTTCGATATTTTAGTGAAGATCATCATATAATCAGCTAGCCTTTTACGATTCCGTGTTAAATTCACGTCAATATAAGGTCGTTCTATGACGCGATTGCATATTTGTGTAAATTACACTCGCTTCACCCCCTCCCGCCTTCTCTTTATAAAGACAAAGCTCACGGTTCTTACCTTCCAGCATGGACAAAAACTTGTAGAAATTAAAGTGAATTAGAATGAGTCAATATATTGGATACGAAGTTTTTCGTTTTGGCAGAACGCCACTATTAAGGGGTCGAATGCACCCTTAAAAACTTTTTCCTTTTTCTATAACTTGTGAACGGGCCGAGATAAAAATAAAGTGCCAAAGGAAAAGAATGTTGAATTCTTCGACTAATAAACGTTCATGATGATGACGATAAAAATAACAATAAATGGCGTATTGTTTAGTGCAATCATTCGTGAAAAACTTGTGAAAACCACTTTCCAATTTTCCGCTAATATGGGCACAGAAATAGGTAGGGCTTTCGCAATCACGGACTAACTTCGTGCTTGGGGAAGCAACTGGATTGCAATTGTACATTTACTAAGAAATTCTGCCCCGACACGTACTGCCTTTGAAGATTACAATATAATCCGAAAAATGTTTTAGCACTTACTTATTTAATAAATCTTTCACGGTATATTTTTTCTGGATTATACTTATTACAATAATGATCGTCATGATTAAACTGTTTGAAAAAAGAGTTTTCTTACACCACGCAAAAGTGATAATAGCCGTTTCACCGCATACATCGCATATCAGTGTATTTTATAAAAAGCAAAATTCTGCTGGATGCTCGAACTTTGGTAGTTTTTTTTTCTACATAACAGCTTTTGTATCCCTCATATTTACAATGGTTTGTAATCCGGGGAAAAGAGAACTGCTCGCTTACACATAAGCGATTGTAACTTAACAGTATTGTTTCTCAAGTGCAGATTGACGTCGTAATTGTATAATATTACTAACTCAGAAAAGTGTTGAACTTCTCAAGTTGTCATAACACAACAATTGTCATAACTTGAACATTTTTTTTGGAAATCGAAGTCAAGACCCTAGTCTACATAACTATGCAATAACATAATGGTATTTTTACATTTTCAATATTATGCAGGCCCCTTAAATCTAGCTTTCGAAATATTACAACGCTCTTTTAATGTGTCAGGTGACTACCTTAATCCCAATGTTGAATGTGATTGATTGTGACTGAAATGTCGTGGTTCATTTGATATTTAATATTAATAAAGAAAGATCGATTTTTTTTATGAATAGCATCCTGATGTGAAATGATACATGCAACCCCAAAAATTGCGGGAGTTCGCCAACGTATGAGAAATTTTGCCAAGAGGCGGGAGGCATCAGACAACGGCGAGGATGGTTTTTATAAGAAATGCAACTGAATGTTGTTGGATCGGTTAAAATCGTTAGTTGTCCCACAAAGCATTTTGTAATAATTGAGAAACTATATTAGAACAACATAATACTATTTAAATGGAAATTGGGCTGCTCAGACATAGGGATAATACATCCGTTACACAAGGTTTTCCAAAAAAGGCAAAGGTCTGTACCCGTTTTTTTTGCAGTATTTTACAATTCTATTGTATTTATGGACATATAAAAAATAGTTTTTTGTTATACAATTTTGTAAACTTTTACCCCTTATACATGTCCATCAAGTTATCTCGCCAGAGCTAAACAAATATAATCTTTGTTTATTCGTCATTTTCTTGAATTAAATTAAATTAAATGTCTCGACTTGCATTATGCCTAATTGGAAAAATCACACCAAGGGCGTGTTACGTCCCGGGCTTCACTTTTTATAATCTTTCATTCATGAAACTACCAAGATATATGTACTATAGCAGGACACTCATCGTCAACGACAAATTCATATTTTATTACCTTTAAACAGTCAATACTCGAAACGTACAACAACACCAGAAGGGAAATCGCCACGGATACGCTCCTAACCGTGAAAACATAACTAACGATAAATCAAATTGACGAACGGTCCATACTCGCAGGCTCGAAATAGAAACTTTACTTCTAACACAAAACGCAGAGACCGAACTGCGCTACAATGCCTTTATCTTGAGACCCAAACAATCCTCCAAAGGAAACTAGCTCGAGTCAGAACACTTCACCCGATCAGAAAACGAGGCCCATCAGAGCACGTGCACTAAATCCGATTCCCGGAAATAGAATAATGTCTGCGCCTATCATAGCAACGTCGTAATAAATCAATAAATATAATTATTCCCCCACATTACGCCGACCTATCACTCAAGTCAGCGTACATTCTTACGCCTGATTAACCCTTTGCGGTCGGCAGATTTCGCTAATAGGAGTACCAGCAGGTCGGAGCAAATTTAGCGTTTGACATCATGCCGCCAGCCTGGCGGTACCGACTTCTATGACGGGTTGCGAATGCCGCCACTGTAGCGGCATCGACCACAAAGGGTTAACCAATCGCTAAGAAACGCATCACAGAAAGTGCATAGTCGAATAGTCGACTTATCAAAATTGAACATTCGATCGGCGTTTCCGTCAAAGGATACTTACAAACGGATTTATTAGGGGTTGTTACGGGTAATACCTATACTGTATCCGCAGCAGTCGGATACGGATTGCCGACGCCACGGCTATTTGGAATCGGAGTCAAAATGGAAAGTGACAAGGAACTTGTCGTGATTGCATGCTTGTGGGCAGAAGAAGAGAGGACCGAAAATATAGCTACACGACATATTCAAGAAGAGATCGCAAACCGGAGAATATCATACCCTATTTTCCGACTTGGTAAATGATAACGTAATGTTTTTCTAATATTTTCGTATGTCTCATTCCAAGTGCGCTGTTCTTCTTGACATCCTGGGATCACCTTTATTTACGAGTCCAGCCACTGATCGGCAATCCGTATAAGGTCAGCGGCACTCATCGGAAAAGTTGCCTTTCTGAAAAATCGTATTACCGACGGTCCGAAGCGTGCGGTCCGTCCGGTGCGGATCAGTGGACGCACTTGTATGACTAACTATATAAACAATAATAAAATCCGTTTGATGCGATCCGAACGATGCCGACCTGGGGACGCTTACCTTTAAACAACGGTATCCATACCTACTACGTACCGAACTACAAGTTTCTAGGAATAGAACTTAATAAAGTTTAACTGTGAGGTTTAAGACAAGTCCACGCGCCTGAACATTTATCCAATCAACTATCAATTCATCAGGCGAACAAACTCTCTAACCGGATCACGAACCGTAACATCGAGTAAATCCAAATTGTTATTAATGCGGTTAATAAATGCGTATAAGTAGTATGATAATAATACTATAAAGGCGATTCTTGAGCAAAATAGCCATTTTTATAAATGCTATAAAGGCGATTCTTGAGTAAAATAGCCATAAAATCTCAAAATCCCATTTCATACATCATCCAACGATGGTGTATGAAATGAGATTTCGAGATTAAACATTAGAACGTGCGGAATGCAAGTAACCTCGAATCAATTTGTGATCTCAGTAAAAGTCTAACGGATTGGAAACCAACGAGGAATGCTAAAATTTCTAGTATTCATTCCATGAAGAACGCGAATTCAGAACATCTATCACATCCATCTTACGTTTCCATTATTTTTTATGGGAAACAAACAGCAACAAACTCTGCTCAAGCTGTACAACAATTCGAACGCCAACAACGTCATTATACGGCAGAAGTACAAGTGAACATTCCAAGGAAAAAGACAGCGGATATGATGTATGATGCGAATCTATGAATACTGAAGGATGTTTTCGTTGTGAGAACATCGATCAGGATTCCGAAGACCTCCATGGTCCAGGCTTTTATTGGTTTTTTTCATTAATGTATGATGAGGCTTGCAGTAGTTTAACCGTTGTTAGTTTTGCATTTTCTTTCCTTCGGAAGATACTTCTAGACTCGGACAGATCAAGAATGAATAGAAGCCGGTAATTGTTAATTACTTTGATGAAATTAAAGCCGAGTTTGAGTTTTACGGCGCTGGGTGTATTTCTGGGTTCAATATTCATCGGGTTCAGTACATCGAACGTTTATGATCACGTTGGACTGTTTGAAAGTGTTATTGAAAAACTTTACATTTTGGCCTTCAAAAGCTACTGTGAAAGCAACTCTACCAGAAGCATTTAAAAAACACTACCCTGACATACGTGGGATAATTTACTGTCCTGACATAGGATTTTTTACTTGGCATATTTTTTTGTGCCCATTGATAGAGCTACATAACCCAATAAGAAATGTTCTATTGCAATTTTTCTCAGAACTAATATTGAAACGGCACGGACATGCGTCAGCTGACGATGTGCCCGGCATGGCGTCCGTCGCTCGACTGAGCAAGCGCCAAACGGGCAATCGTGGAACTATCGGTCGGCCAGCCTTGGCCCGGGAGTGAAGAGTGGGGGAAGCGAGCCCAATACCAAGCGCGACTGCGAGTCTCTGGAGGGGACGGAGTATTTCTTACTGGCGTGAACTGGAATAAACCGGTTCTCGCACCAAGAGTGGGGACAATAGAGTGACTACGCGCAAACTCCAAGTGTGATTGACGAATGAATGCGAAGCGTGGATGAGTGGGAGAAAGGAGTCTCCAGTAATCTTTCGGCAAGCGTCCCACCATTGTAGACTAGGTCCAATAGAATTATAAGTTATTTTTAGAACAAGAGGACAAAGGATCTTGACAGTATAAAAGCCGGTGCCGACCAGCACTCGGCGCTCATTCTCCTCCGGGAAACAGAGACCTTAGCAAGACTCCCAGAAGTTTTAAGCACATTAGGCACCGAACTCTCTTCGCTTCCTTAACCTATGCACAGGCCACGGAGTGGTTCGACTACGTTCAACTCCCGCAACCAGATAACCCATCCTTAAGGGGTTCTGACCACGGAATTGTTCGGCTCCGTTCAATTCCCGCAATCGGAATTTCGTTTCCTTCCTAATCCTTTTCTTTTAATTGTAAGGGAGTGAAGAAGTTTAACGCGTCCATAATTAACATAATAAAAGCATTTTTTTTGAGAGTCATCAACTGTCAAATCCTTGACAAAACTTGTCCAAATTTAACATAAAACGCTAAAAATTATATCGAGTCGAACAAACAATCTGTATCTTATGTAAATTAATAAATTCCCATCATTTGGACAAGTCAACTAAAATTCAGTAAAAATTCCACAAATTTTGCGGTCATTTAAGTAAAATTACCATTTTTTTGTTTTGTCACGTTTAAAGATCATTCTTCGTTTTGTAAAAACTCATCACAAGGACAAACAAACACGAAAATAAAAAGAAAAATTCCTTATTGTCAAATAAAATATCAAATTTGAATAAATCAACATTTATTTCTTAAATTTCAAAGAAAAATCTCGTTTTTCTTTCACACCTGCTCCATCTCTGACCGAGCCTGAACCGACGCGTAACGCACACGTCTATCAGGGCAAAGTCGTATCATTACAACTGGCGCCCAACGTGGGGCGAGTGTTGTAAAGACGAGCAAGAAATTAAGTAAAATTAGAATAAATAAAAAGAAAATAAAAAAAAACAATTGGTGATCCTGGCAAACAAAGAGATCAAACTGCCAGAGATTCCGGTTTCCAAAACCCCGGAAAAGAAACGGGGGAAGTCTTCTTGAGTGAAACTCAGTTCGACGCGTAGACGACGACGATTCCACCACTAGGTGCGGGGAACACTTTCGACGAATCGCGAGCAAATTTCGGAATAGAGATAAATAAAGACAAAACAGAGGACGAAAAAGAAAATCGGGGGGCTGTGACACCGAAGCCCGAAATAAATCGACAAATGAGTGGGCCCATTGACGAAACAGTATCGTCGCTCGTGGAATCCGTCGTTGACATCAATCTGAACATGCAGAGACTGGACCACAGCAATTCAGATACTTTTAGAGAACTAAAAAAATCGAGAATCGAATAAAACAAGACATCGAACTCAAAACACAAGAATAAAACGAAGATTTCATCAACCGGATGGTGGCTACGGAGGCTAGTTTGGCCACCCAAATGCATGCCATTATACAACCGCTAACAAATAAAATAAAAATAATGGAACAAACAATAAAAAATTATTCCGAGAGAATTGCGGTCTGTGAGGTCAACGAGGCGCAAAATAGCCTAACTATCAATTCGCTACAACAAAAATTGCGGGAATTGGAAAATAAAACAATTCATCGCACGCCAACAGAGGAAAGTACGAGGATTATTCCTCAAAAACAACAACCGTACATTCATTCAGAGGATGATGACCAAGATTAGGAGAGGGAGATATTCAAACCCTCAACAAATTACAGACCGAGTAAAATAAAAATCAAACCACCAATATTCGATGGTAATAACCGATCGAGACCCATGAAATTCATTAAAGAATTCCGCCATTATTGTGAGGTGACTAACCCGACCCTTGTGGAATTAAAGTATTTGTTGGGACAAATCCTCGAGAAATCGGTCAAGGAATGGTGGGTCCTCGTGGAGGAACAGATAAATGGATTCGATGATGTCGAGAGAAAATTCACCGAACGTTTCTGAAGCAACGACGTCCAGAGAAAAATAAGGAAGAATTTAGAATTTGGCTACTGCCGAGGAGACGGCAAACTGCCCAAGGTCGACTATGCCATCCGAATGTTCGTAATGGCAAGGGACCTCATGCCACCCCCAGACGACGAAGAAATCATCGCCTCACTATCACAACATTTTACAGAAGAAATTCGGGCAACAATAATCAACCGCGGTTTCGAAACTCTTCAAGAACTAATAGAATTCTTGGAGAAAATTGACCAACGGGGTCCCATTAATTCCAAAAGGGAGAAAGAAAAGCAATATAACGATCACGACAATGGGAAATATCAAAAACCCTACAAACAACCCCAAAATCAACAAGGGAGAAACCAAAACAACAGAAATCCCAACTGGAATCAAAATAGGAACCAACAAAACAGGAACCAGGGGCAGAATAATGGATGGAAAAACCTGAAGAAGGAAATAATGACAGAATAATGGACTGAAAAACCTGAAGAAGGAAATAATGAGCGAGGTACAACGGGAAAAGAAAAAATAAACAACAACGAACTAACAAACGAAAACCGGAAGGACCTCATAGACAAAAAACAAACAATTCCAATCAACACCATCTTCACTGACACCAGAGAATTTTTAATGGAAGAAGAAATCAAAGAAGAAGCCGTCAGATAGTGGAATGTCCCGAGATTTACGCGAAGATTGAAGCATTCCGGTGACAGCTCTCGTAGACTCGGGATCAAAAGTCACGACTATTTTTGAGGAATTTTTCCTAGAGAATAACGAAATTCTAAAAAATTGTCCAATTTTACCGGTCACAGGAGTGACGGTAAAAGGAGCAATTAAAGGAAAACTAACCAAAGTCAAGAGTCAAATAATGGCAAAGACACAAATTGGAAAAATAGAAACAAACATAAACTATTTAATTGTGCCTGGTTTGATAAGAGATGTGTTGTTAGGGGTAGATTCCCTAAAGCCTCTCAAAAGCTTAATTGACCTAGTGGAAATGTCTCTCCAGGTCAAATATCAAAATGTGACCGATGTAATTCCCACAATAGAGACATCGGAAACGGATCTAGAAATAGGAACCATTAGCCACAGCGGCATGGATTCCAATCAAATCAAAACCGATAGCCAAAGTGGCATCGATCTCAATTCAAAACCAGTGCAACATTTAAGTTTTTCCTCAAACCAGGATGAAGATGTCTCCTGGCAAGAAATAGAAGAAATAGTCGAAGGATCTGAGCTTACGAACGAACAAAAACAAACTCAATAAGTTCTCTGGAATCGAAGAGGTGTTTTTCGGAAAAACACTGGAAGAATTTCGGCATATCGTCATAAATTAAAAATCACGACAGAACAACCGATTGTCGCGTACGCCTATGAGGTACCTTTAATGCACCGAGAAAAAGTCGACAAAGAGATCGAAAAATTACTGAAAAACGGCATAATACAACGATCTACAAGTCCCTGGATGAATCCAATAATACCGGTGATTAAAAAGGATGGAACGGTCAGATTGTGTCTTGACGCCCGGAAAATTAACCAAGTAATGGCTGATGACCATGAATCAGTACCAAACATAGAGGAAATCTTTCAAAAATGCCACACAGCTAAAGTAATGACGACACTCGCTCTCACTAACAGCTTTTGGCAGATTCCTCTACATCCAGACTCGATGAAGTACACAGCATTCAGATATCGAGGAAAAGTTTATGAATTCACCGTGACACCTTTCGGATTAAAAACGAGCACCGCGAGTTTATTGCGTGCACTCGATATAATACTCCACGGACTTGGAGATCACGTCATTAATTTTGTTGACGATCTGCTTTGCATTTCGGAAAGCTTTGACGAACACATGCAACATCTGGACGAACTCCTAAAGCGTCTGGAACAAAATGGAATGACCATCAAATTAAAAAAGGCAAAGTTCTTTAGAAAAGAAGTTGCTTTTCTCGGACATATTTTGACGACTGAAGGAATCAAACCTCAGCCTGAAAACATACAAGCAATTAAAGATTTTCCAGCTCTAAGAAACGTCAAACAATTAACCCTTTGACTGTCAGTGACACACATATGGGCAAAAAAAAGTCGTGCCATTTTTGTGTCATGACACACATGTGGGCATTTGAAAAAAAACATATTTCTACTACAGCGATTTGACTATGATTTGGTAAATCATAGGTTTTGAGGTCGCTGAATCCGAATTTGAAATCAGATTTCCAAAATTCAAAATGGCGGATCCAATATGGCGGACGCAAATTCGAAAAATGGTTTAATCCGACGAAAGTGAGTGCTTGAGGGTTTTTGAGGTCGCTAAATCCGAATTTGAAATCAGATTTCCAAAATTAAAAACGGCGGATCCAATATGGCGGACACAAATTCGAAAAATGGTTCGATTCCGACCAAAGTCGGTACCGTATGGTTTTTGAGGTCGCTGAAACCGAATTTGAAATCGGATTTCCAAAATTCAAAATGGCGGATCCAATATGGCGGACGAAAATTCGACAAGTAGTTGGATTTCGACAAAATTCGTATTTTTAGGATGTTTATGGCCGGGAATTTCGAATTTGAGTCCTAACGTCAAGTATCTGACGCTCGGATACAATATGATGAATTAAAATTTAGCAAATCATGTATGACAATCTATCCATAGTAACAAATGTAAAAAAATACTTTTTTGGGGTTATATCCCGCTCTTTGTCGAACCCAGAGTCACGAATCGAGGACGTGGCGGTCATTGACTCCGATTTTGTCTTTTTTTGTACTTTTTGTATTTTTTATTTTTTTGTGCTTTTTGTATTTTCAATTTTTTTTGTGCTTTTTGTATTTTTTAAATTTCTTGTTACTATTCATATTTTCATTTTTTTCTCGTATTTCTCGTATTCAATTTTTTTTTGTATTTTTGCAACTTCCAAAATTTGTATTTTTGTATTTTCAATTTTTTGATTTTTATTCGACTTTGATTTTATTCTTTTTTTTTGTTGTTGTCGGTATCTATTGTTTTTTTTTTCATTCTTTGTGGATTTTTTTAAATTAATTCATATCTTTTATTTGATGTTTGAACAACAAATAAAAAAGAATTTCGGTATTTCACCTGATCATACCGTTATTCGTGGTACTTTTGGAAGCAAGGTACCGTGCACAGTGGAACGTTACCACAATCTTTGCACATAAAGAATGTTGCCTTCCTTTGTTTTTTGGAATAACATTCAGTGCAACGCTTTCTTATCTTCTTATCGTCTGAAATATAGGATGGATAGTGACTTCGTGACGAGCGCAGAGGATTTTTGGGTTTACAATGATACTCTTTAGATGATGTGTGTTGATCACAATGATCTTCTAACAGCTCTGTTGCCAGTGCACGACGAAACTGTAAAGAAGTCATTTTTTTCGAGTCAGTTTGGAGATGATTGTAGACGACGAAAGCATTGTAAATTGCAGTATCGAATAAATGAAAGAATAATTTGTGACGCCACTTGACGGTCTTGTGAATTGTTTCGTAAGAAGAAATAGACTGATCTGTTTTATCTACACCTCCCATATTGTTATTATAAGAATTAACAATATTTGGCTTCATGGTCTGTTTCTTGGCGAGCCTATCTATTTTGTTGGTAACAGTCATGGCTGGTTTGTGCATGGTTGTAAGCATCGTAACAACTTTTTTGTCTTTCCATGCCATACAAGCCATTTTTGGAGTGTACCAAACTTCCATGTCACCAACTCTTAGATTTTTTGTATTCATCTGTGGCATGTACTTACGATTTTCCCGCACGGTTCCACAGACATTCATTTTTTCATCGACAAGCTGTTTACACAGAAGTGGAGATGTGTACCAGTTATCAATGTAAAGCGATCGGCCTTGACCTGCGAGATCTCCAAGTAATCTTTTTACTACTGTGCCAGATATGCCTATTCCTTTACGGGTTCTTTGATTTTCACGTTCTTTACCTGTGTATATGCTCAGATCATAAACGTAGCCAGTTTTCGACTCGCAATTTTTGTATATCTTTATCCCAAAACGAGCTCGTTTATTTCGATTACATTGTCTAAAATTTAGCCGACCTTTCCACGGTATCAATGATTCGTCAATGCTTATGTCTTCTCCTGGTCTATAAATGGCTTTGAAGTTTTCAACTAGAAGTTCGTAAACAAGACGAATTTTTCTGAGCTTATCTGTTGAATCATCCTCATTTTCGGAGAAATGTAATAGAGTTAGCAGCTGACGGAATCTATTGTATGTCATCACAGTAGAGAAAAAGGGTGTTGCTAACATTTTGTCTTTGGTCCAATACATGTCGAGCGATGGTTTTTTTATAATTCCGATCAAAATAATTATTGCATGGAATGTATACATTTCATCAGGATCTGTTTCTGTATACTGTAGAATTCTCGATTGCGGCTTCAGCTTGTTAGTAAGCCTCAAGGCATTTGTTTTCTCTACAGCAAACTTATTTGTTTCGTAACAAATCATTTCCATCATATCTTCCGAAAGCAACTTTTTGAAAATGTTGGCTGGACTGCTGTATCTATTGAGACCACTTTCAGATTGCACACCTGCATTTAAATCAGCAAATTGATGAAGTATTGGCTCAAATAGTGACTGCTCAGATTGTTTAGTCCATGTCAGATCTTTTCGGAACTTGTCTAAACGCTCAAATAATGGTACACTAGATTCATTCTCTGATTCTAAAAGCTCATTTTGAGCACTTTCCTGTGGTTCATTATTGGATTGCTGAATCGGCCCTTCTGCTTCATCGTCACTTTCGCCTATCAACCATTCATCGTTATCGAGAGAAATGTCTGTATCCGAATCAGAATTATTTATTTGTATCTCATCAATTTTCCGTTTTCGAGTAAACACCAAACGTGTCCTCGGCATTGCAGTAAAAAAAAATTGACCGTTTCTTACAATACCGTGTATTTCCGCAGAAATCTGATATAATAATCTGATATAAAATCTGATAAGAAATTGATACCCTGGAAAAAAATAAATTGGTTCCTCCAATACTTCGACGATGACCACGTGAGGAATGGTGGTTTAGAAGGGATAATCGGAGAACGACGATGCGTGTCGTAGATCGACTTCACGTCAAAAGAGAACGAGTCAAGCGTATAATAGATGGATGCCTTTAGAACGGTGTGCGCAATCCGCGCGTCACAGGCATAGCGGGAACACTGTAGAAGCGCTAGAGTGCAGGCGTAGGGCCAGCGGACTCGAATAGATATGAGATAAAGGATAGCGATGGAGTTAATCTACAACTGATACAGATCGGAAATACGCGTATGAAGCCAAATAAAGCCGGTCTACTTCAAATATGAGTGTTGTGTATTTATTTCCGTGATTTAGGAGCCTGTACGAGACAAAAAAATTCTCGCTAGATATTTACATTGTTTAGATTATTATTAATACTATATTAAATGATTTCTCGCATTTAGGCGCTCGAGTTCAAATCAACTTAATCATACTAAAATTGAAAACCTTTCCTGTCATATTGGAGCCACCATTTTGAATTTTGGAAATTCGATTTCAGATTCGGATTCAGCGACCTCGAAAACCCTGAGGTACTCACTTTCGTCGGAATCAAACCATTTTTCAAAATTGCGTCCGCCATATTGGATCCGCCATTTTTTATTTTGGAAATCCGATTTCAGATTCGAATTCAGCGACCTCGAAAACCTTCATACTGAAATTTTAGGGTAAATCTGTGAAGATTTTTTTCCAACACAAAAGTGGCACGAAAATCCAATTTTCGCCTGACTGCGAAGGGGTTAAGAGGATTTCTCGGTTTGATTAATTACTACACAAAATTTACGAAAGAACATGCAGAGGAAACAATTCCCTTATTGAAATTATTGAAAAAGAAAGAAAAATGGAAATGGGAAGAAGAACAAAAAGAAGCATTCAATAGAATAAAAGATTTATTTGTCCAAGACGTTCTCCTCAAACATCCCGATCCAAAAAAGGGTTATATCCTGCAAACGGATGCAAGTCATTACGCTTTGGGGGGCACGTTAGCTCAAAAGGATAATAATGATGAGCTTTGTGTAATCATGTTCGCAAGCAGGACATTAAAAGGACCTGAGCTTGCATATACGACAACAGAAAAAGAACTATCCGCCGTGGTGTGGGCATTGAAGAAATTCCGGACATATCTGCTCGGTGCGGAAATTAAAGTCGTAACTTACCACCAAGCGATCACTTTCTTGAAGAGCAGCCAATTACTCAACGAAAGATTAACAAGATGGATACTGGCAATACAAGATTACGATATCCAATTCGAATTTTGTCCAGGAATTCGCAATGTAGTTGCCGACGTTCTAAGTCGATTAAATCCTCCTGACAGAGGGGGAAGGAAAGGTAAAGAACTAGTAATTGGGGCACTGCTGGCAACAAAACCATCTAAAGAGCTGCAGCAAAGGATAAAGAACATCGCAGAATGTCAAAAAAGGGACGAAAAGATAAATGAAATCAGGGAACCGACGATAAATAAAGACAACGACAAGTATCAAATTAAAAACGATATTTTATTAAAATCCTCAAAACAAAATACTTGGAAAATCGTCCTTCCCAGATCAATCCTCCAAGTTTTAGTACCTGAAACACATGAAATGTACGGTCATATTGGAGCAAAAAAAGGTCTGGAAAATTCTAGACGAAGATTTCATTTACCCGAGACTACATCACGTCATTCGACAAATCCTCGCGGCCTGTGATTCTTGTCAGATAAATAAAGTCGCAAATCAACATTCTTACGCGGCGCAACAGAATATCGTACCGGAAGGACCGGGAGACAAAGTCTCCATCGATTATTTTGGTCCATTACCGGCAACGAAGGGAGGAATGAAACACATTCTAGTGACAATAGACGCCTTTTCAAAATTTGTTGCATTATACCCACTGAAAGTTGCCACGGCTCAATCAACAATACATAAAATATTTAATCATTATATTCCTGATCATGGAAAACCAAAAAAATTGCAATTTGATCATGGAACACAATTTACTTCACGACTGTGGCTGAACAAATTAGCCAGTGAAGGAATATGACCCGTTTTCTCATCAATTAGACACCCACAAGGTAATATTGTGGAAAGACTTAATAGAGAAATCGGAAGGTTTTTTAGAACGTTCCTAACAAACCAACACACTGACTGGTTACAATAGGTAAACGTCATCGAGGACTGTATGAACGAAACGTACCATGAAACAACCGAAATGACACCCATTGAAGTACAAAAGAACATAAAACCAATCAGAATATGGAAAAATTGGATAAAAATAACCGAAAAAGAAAAAGAAGAGGAAGAAGAGGAAATCGAGGCCAAACTCATGCTGGCTAGAAACAGAATTGAAAGTAAAGGACAAGGAAGAGCAGCCAAATTCGATAGAAAACATAAGTTGATCGAATTTGAGGAAGAAGACCTCGTGTTGGCCAAAGCATGCAACGTTAGCGATCCCATTAATAAAAAAATGGCGAAATTTTTCTCAATCTACGAGGCACCCTATCGAATCAAAAAACAGATTGCCGCGGCCACATACATTCTTGAAAATCCCGAAACTGAGGTAGAAAGAAGGATGTACCATGCTGCGAACTTAAAAAAATATCTAATGTGACGAAATGGAAAAATAAGTTATTTGGTCGAAACACTATAAAAAAAAACATGAATTTATGCAAGAAAACATGTTGCCGATTCCGAAAAACACGATTCCGATAATAAAATATTTACAAAGTTATTAACGATAAAACGTTCAAAAATGTTTATTTTACTTAAACCAACAAAAAGAACACGAGAAATACTGAAATTTACTAAGAACTCAACAAAATATCAAAGAAAAACAAGGATTGCCGAAACTGCACTCGAAATAGTTCGAAATTCTCCCGCCGGCGCTAGTGTCGCCTGGAACCATGAATAGAGTCCATCCCTCTAGAAAAAAAATTCGAATAGAATACTCACAGGGACGCTTCTTTCGAAAGCACGAATTTGTACTCCGGCGAACAAAGTAAAAGAAAGGATTTAAAAAGCAGAAAAGAGGAAGAAAAAGGTGAGAAAAGTAAAATGAAAACTTCCTGAACCCGATTAGAGTATTATTTTCACATAATAACTCTAAAAATATTCGAAAACAGCGGATAAAGGAGACAAAAAATTCCGGGCGACACGAGCGAGCAGGAAACGGAAAAATTACAGTAAGAATCATTAAATAAACATTTTAATCTAATGAATCATCGAATTTAATGGATAAAATGAAATAATGACGAAATAGGCGATGGATGCGTCCACTCAGACCACGGGAATCGTGCGGAAACATTTTTCTCAACAAACAGGAGAAGAAGGCGTATGGGAAAAAGAGGAAGGTAAAAAATTTGAAATAAAGGAAATTAAAATAGAACTTGAAAAAAAAGAGCAAATTGAGAAAAAGGAACAATTTGAGAAAAAGAGCCGAAAGCAAAGAAAGTTGAGAAAAGAGAGAGAAAGACGAAGAGAGAGAAAGAGAGAGAAAGACAAAGATTTCGACCAAAGAAAAAGCCAGTCAAGCCTCAAGATGGAGGCTCGTTCAAATCGAAATCGACGATTCACGGAAAATCGAGAAAAACAAAATGCAGGAGTTCCTGCAACACCATCGGGCTTTCGCGACGATATTTGAAGAGCTCCAAATTCCTCAACTCCTCTCGCCTATAAGGGAGGCACCGAAATATGCCTCCGAAGCCTATGAGGAGCTGGCAGAAGAATGGAAAAATTGGAAACCGGACGAATTCCATTGCGATGAAGAAAATCTGGACCCAAATAATAATGTAGAAATTCAAGAAAAGGAAAACAAAGAACATCAACAAAGAAAAAGGAAGATCGAAGAACAAGGAGAAAAAGAAAACAAAAGAATAAAAACGGACAGGGTGAAAAAAAGGGATTTGGACACTCTCGAATCAAATAATTGGCTAAACGACGAGGTAATCAATGCGTACATGGAATTGATTATGGAAAGGGGAGATAGGAAACCCGACAAATACCCGAAGGTGCACGCGATGAACATCTTTTTCTTTCCTCGTCTGCAAGCTGGAGGATACGAAGCCGTTAAACGGTGGACACGCCGAACCAACATTTTCTCGTGCGATTTGATTGTTGTTCCGATTCCCATTGTGAATCATTGGTGCCTGGCAACCATTGACCTCAAAAATAAACACATAAACTATTTCGATAGTTTGATAGGCGAAAACCAACAATACCTAACAGATCTTTTCGGATACATGGTCCAAGAGGCGAAAAAAAAAACGAAAAATCATTCAAACCAGATGACTGGTTTTTGGTGATTCGAAAGGACGTACCCGCACAGAAAAACAATTACGATTGTGGGGTATTCATTTGTCTTTTCGCAGAATATATTTCGGCTAATAAGGACATGGATTTCACTCAGGAAGAAATCCCTGAGAAACAAAAAAAAATAGAAAGAGAGCTCATTTTGGGAGAAATAATATAAACAAGACAACATTTTTTTTTATTTTTATTATTCTAACAAAGACGTTTATATTCTGTAAACATTTTTATGAAAATGAAAGCACGAAATGTTAATAAACAATCTCTTTATTCTCGTGTTACAACAAACAAAAATTGGTGTTCTTTATCTTCTTCCTTTGAATCTGAAAAATGGAAACAATTATTAGAGACAAAATTACTACAAAATAATCAAAGAAAAATACAAATTACCTGTTCGTGGAAAGATTACCGGTCAAGTTTCCCTGAAAATAAGAATAAATGGAAATAAATATAAAAATATTCATAATTAAAACAAAAACAATACTTACCTAGAAAAATTAGAGACGTCTGCTAGAAAATTCTTTAAAAAAAGGGGGGAATGTATAAAAATAATTGTTGTGTGTTAGTGGAAATGCGCAAGAGCCAATAAGGACTCAGAAGATGCTAAAACAATAAGTAGGGATAAAAGGATGGTATAAAGGTGAGCTCCCGAGACCTCTATCACCAGTCTACAACGAGCGGTTCAACGAGCAACATCGGTCAACGACAAGTGTTGCAGAGACAACTAGACCAGCTATCCCACAACCAACAAGATGAGAAGCGACACTTTCCTCAGCCTCGCGCTGAACGAAAGTATCGTCCCAGAAATCGCACTTCTAACGTCGCTAGAGGGCACTCAAGAGGTGATCATCCAGAAGCTCATCAATCCAACCAATTTCTCAATCATCAAAGTCAATAATTGGACGGATATGTGTGAGTTTGACCACCAGCTTTTCATCGCACTGGCAGAACGCCGAACGGATGAGGTTTTCCCTAGCCTGGGCGAAAAATACGCAGTCCTAGGTGGGACCATGGCCTTTCGAGGAATCCTAACAAACATCGACCAGGGTGAAGCCACTCTGAAATTGATAGACAGAGGCTGGGCCCTGATGACACCCGTAGAAGACCTACGAATGATTCCTGAAGAATTGATCACTACACCGCCATTGTCAACAAAGGCATATCTACCCAACATTAAACCTAAGGGAAAAGATCTCTGGGATAAAGACATTTGTGATCATCTCCGAGGATTGCTCCTCAACAAGCGCTGTGTGGTCACCATCATCCGCCACCATGAACGCGGGGTCTCAGTCAAACTCCTATACCCTGGAAGCCAGATCAGCGTCGCCAATCAGCTTCTCTTCGATGGATGGGCCCGAAGAGGCCAATACGCCTTCAGCCTGAGGGAAGACGTCACCTGGGAAGTCTACGAGGATGACGACGAGGAAGAATCCGACGGTCTGGAATCTGACGAAGATATCCTTGAGGAGGTCGAAAAATAGACAACATCGAGATTATTGATAGTGCCTCTTAAAAGAAGAAAAATCTAGTTCCACCATCTTTTTCTTCTGGGGGGCATTGAAACGGCCCGGACATGCGTCAGCTGACGATGCGCCCGGCATGGCGTCCGTCGCTCGACTGAGCAAGCGCCAAACGGGCAATCGTGGAACTATCGGTCGGCCAGCGGTGGTCCGGGAATGAAGAGTGGGGGAAGCGAGCCCAATACCAAGCGCGACTGCGAGTCTCTGGAGGGGACGGAGTATTTCTTACTGGCGTGAACCGGAATAAACCGGTTCGCGCACCAAGAGTGGGGACAATAGAGTGACTACGCGCAAACTCCAAGTGTGATTGACGAATGAATGCGAAGCGTGGATGAGTGGGAGAAAGGAGTCTCCAGTAATCTTTCGGCAAGCGTCCCACCATTGTAGACTAGGTCCAATAGAATTATAAGTTATTTTTAGAACAAGAGGACAAAGGATCTTGACAGTATAAAAGCCGGTGCCGACCAGCACTCGGCGCTCATTCTCCTCCGGGAAACCGAGACCTTAGCAAGACTCCCAGAAGTTTTAAGCACATTAGGCACCGAACTCTCTTCGCTTCCTTAACCTATGCACTGGCCACGGAGTGGTTCGACTACGTTCAACTCCCGCAACCAGAGCATCCTTTAAAATCTCCATAATCCTTTCCCAGTTTATCCTTTTTGGAGGACGGAATTGTTCGGTTCTCGTTCAATTCCCGCAGCCCAAACTAGAATAAACTAACCGATCTGGCCACGGAGTGGTTCAACTACGTTCAACTCCCGCAACCAGATAACCCATCCTTAAGGGGTTCTGACCACGGAATTGTTCGGCTCCGTTCAATTCCCGCAATCGGAATTTCGTTTCCTTCCTAATCCTTTTCTTTTAATTGTAAGGGAGTGAAGAAGTTTAACGCGTCCATAATTAACATAATAAAAGCATTTTTTTTGAGAGTCATCAACTGTCAAATCCTTGACAAAACTTGTCCAAATTTAACATAAAACTCTAAAAATGATATCGAGTCGAACAAAAAATCTGTATCTTATGTAAATTAATAAATTCCCATCATTTGGACAAGTCGACTAAAATTCAGTAAAAATTCCACAAATTTTGCGGTCATTGAAGTAAAATTACCGATTTTTTGTTTTGTCACGTTTAAAAATCATTCTTCGTTTTGTAAAAACTCATCATAAGGACAAACAAACATGAAAATAAAAAGAAAAATTCCTTATTGTCAAATAAAATATCAAATTTGAATAAATCAACATTTATTTCTTAAATTTCAAAGAAAAATCTCGTTTTTCTTTCACACCTGCTCCATCTCGGACCGAGCCTGAACCGACGCGTAACGCACACGTCTATCAGGGCAAAGTCGTATCGTTACAATATTTAGTAAGAAAATGACCAATATTCCAAATGTTTGTATGGAGCGATACCTAACATATCATGCTCTGCATCTTCAAACTTACAACCGATACACATTCGGCACTACTAAGGTATACTATCTGGGTATCTATCTCTCATATGACTCTATGGAGAGGTACATCGACCCGCAACTTTGCCTGATAAATCCGCACAGTGGATCGAAACTGTGAAAAAGTGACGTAGGATATTTTTTTTATTCACAGATATTGTTGATCTAATTGATAGAGCTACATAACCCAATAAGAAATGTTCTACTGCATTTTTCTCAAAACTAATATTTAGCAAGAAAGTGGCCAATATTCAAAATGTTTGTATGTAGCGACACTTATCGTGTTCTATAACTTCGAACTTACGACCGATACGCCTTCGGCACTACTAAACACATTATCTGGCTATGTATCTCTCATATGACACTATGGGCAGGTACATCCACTAAATTACCCATCTGAAACATTGCCCTTTTTCCTTCTTAAAAAGTAATATATAATAAAACATAATAACAATATAATTGGTATTTTTATTGTTATTACTAGCTGTACCCGGCATGCGTTGCAATGACACTCAAAGAAAGAAAGTGTCTATGTTTTAATTCTGTTTATTGAAGTGCTTTTGGATAGACAATATTTTTTGTTTTTCCGTTTAGTGCGTACACGAATAAATCAGAAGGTTGTCTGACGCGTGAGCAGGCCACATACAGCTGTCCATGTGAAAAGCATGGATTTTCCAAATTTAGTCCACACACTTTTAGCGATTGTCCCTGTGCTTTATTGATGGTCATTGCAAATGCGAGTCGCACCGGAAACTGCAAACTCCACACTTGGATGAAGACTGTAATCATAATTAGCATCCTAATGGAATAAACCAAGATTGTCATCAGCGTACAGAGTTCGTCTGGATCGAGCAGTGCGTTCTCGAACGGTTTCCAATCTTGCTTCCGGTTGCTTGACTGTTTCTGCCGAACAGGCATGAGTTTTGCGTACTCGAACGGTCACCAGTCTTGCGTCCCGTTGCTTGACTATTTCTGCCGAACAGGCATGAGCTTTTCGTACTCGATCGGTTTCCAGTCTTGCTTTCCGTTGCTCGTCTGTTTCAGATGAACTGGCTTGAGCAGTGCGCACTCGGACCGTTTCCAGTTTTGCTTCCCGTTGCTCGTCTGTTCGTGAATCTCGTTTTGCCTTTTTATTTCGTGCTTGATGTGTAGATCGACCCGTCGCTTTTTGTTTGGGTGGCATAACTGATTTAACAGCGAAAGTAATGCTTTGTGACAACTATTACAAATTCACTTGAAAGAAGCAAAGAAAATGCGTGGGATTTCTATTATCTAATGTAGACCAGCAAATGGAATTTCACAATCAACACCATTTATTATGTCACACACGAACTGAAATTTAGCTGTTTGTATTTGATTCAATTCGATTCTGTCAAGCGTGCGCACTCGTAGGGGACAGGAGGGCCCGGCCAGCGGGTAGCCTCGGCCATAACTAAAATGTATGCTTGCTATGTGTTTACTATGAATGTTTTTATTTTCCAGTGTTCATTTGTTTCCTACCAGAAACGTGTGATTAGTAGAGCCCGATTCGTTGTTGTTTGTTTGGTCGTGAACGCGTGGATATTAGATTATGCAATACACGATCACGCCATGATCAACGTAGAAAAGGTGTACTATATGTAATACTTTGTAATACTTTCCAACCCCTTAAGGGATTATTTTATAAGGCTGACACAAGTCATTCTGAATTTATAGTGAATAGACTGAGTAGCAGATGTAATTTTTTGATAAACGACGAAACTCTTATACAATATTGCACTCCCGATTCTTACCTCCGATTGGTTGTACTAATTCAGAAATCTTCGCGGGCATGCGCACAACAACTCACCAAAGTTTCATCGCAATCGGATGAATGGTATAGGAACACATAAACAGAGGACAAACAGAGAAACATTAATTTATATATATAAGATAGATAGAAGAAGATAGAAGATAGAAGATAGATAATGTGCCTGCAATGTCACTTGCCATTGCCAGGCAAAGGTCTTCATTCCTTCCTTACACTCCTTTACACGAAATAATATTTTAAATTCGTTTCTGGGTACTATAAAAAGTACCAATTTTTTAACGCATTTATCACGAAAAGTTGCGGATCAATATACCTGTCCATAGTTTCATATGAGAGATGAATAGCCAGATAATATACCTTAGTAGTGCCAAAGGTGTATCCGTCGTAAGTTCGAAGATGCAGAGCATGATAGCAGTCGTTTCATACAAACATTTTGAATATTGGTCATTTTCTTGCTAAATATTAGCTTTCAGAAAAAATGTAATAGAACGTTTCTTATTGGGTTATGTAGCTGTATCAATTGGAACAAAAATATGTCAATTAAAAAAATCCTATGTCACTTTTTTCACTGTTTCGATCCACTGTGTGGCGCCATAATTTGATGGTGAATTTTGGGTTTTAAAGTAACAAGAAACACAATTTGAAGAGTGGTAAAAGTGATATCATGATTATTTCGCGTTCAAATTAGAATTTTTCGCTAGTTATTTAAAATTACGATTTTTTCGAATATGAAAATATTGTCTTTGCTCATTGCGATGACACCGTTATTTTATCAATAACTCGCTCCCGCCCGCGGCTCCGCCCGCATAGAATTTGGGCCATAGAAACTTTATTAGAAGTACCCCGCATAAGGGGTTGTTTTAAAAAATCCTAAAATATGCGTGTTATTATTTGTTGTGAAGAATATACAGGGTGGACCACGCAACGTGTGCACCTCTTTTACGACCAAAATATGCGTTGCACAAAAAAATGTTTTATACAAAAGTTACATGGTTTATAAGGCTACACTATGTGGTGCATTTTTTTTTTTTTATCGGTGGAGGCGCTTCGAAGATTTGAAGGTCAACTTTATTTTTTCAAACAGAATGCTATATTTTTTATAGCGTAATATGATAGAGTATCGAATTCTGAGTAAAAAAGTATAGACCTTTATTAGCCCTAGAGTTAATAGCTAACGAGTAATTTCACTTTATTACTTTAAAATTTTCTTCACGTAATATCAAGTTGGAGATTCAAATCTACTACAAATTTCTGAATGGCAGTGTTTACATCACAGTGTTTATCAATATGAACACATTTATCACATCACACACACTTATCAAGATTCACTATCTTCTCAATGATTGTAATCCAGTATTAAAGTATCCTTCGGTGATTGTGCGTGATTATTATCAGAAAGATAAAAGTGAAAATGAATGAATGAATCTCCAACTTGATATTACGTGAAGAAAATTTTAAAGTAATAAAGTGAAATTACTCGTTAGCTATTAACTCTAGGACTAATAAAGGTCTATACTTTTTTACTCAGAATTCGATACTCTATCTTTATATTACGCTATAAAAAATATAGCATTCGATTTGAAAAAATAAAGTTGACCTTCAAATCTTCGAAGCGCCTCCACCTATAAAAAAAATAAATGCGCCACATAGTGTAGCCTTATAAACCATGTAACTTTTGTATAGAACATTTTTTTATGCAACGCATATTTTGGTCGTAAAAGAGGTGCACACGTAGCGTGGTCCACCCTGTATATATCAAGTTTCAAGTTCATCCATGCAAGGAATACAAATTTCCATGCGAATTTTCACCCCCCATTTTACGCGCTTAATTCGTCCCTTTCATAAAAATCTTTCTTAGCGGATGTCTACACACTATAAAAAACTTACCTGCCAAATTTTAAGTTTGTAGGCTTTATAGTTTCT
Source organism: Ophion ventricosus (assembly GCA_963932345.1). Taxonomy (NCBI): domain Eukaryota; kingdom Metazoa; phylum Arthropoda; class Insecta; order Hymenoptera; family Ichneumonidae; genus Ophion; species Ophion ventricosus. The sequence continues at coordinate 9,127,472 of OZ010720.1, forward strand.
GAGATTTCGTGATTAATCAGTCAGTCAGTTAATCAGTCAGTGGTATTTTGCTTTTGTATATATAAAACAAGATAGACAATGAAAATCAGGCAAGGTAACTTGGAAATATATAGTTTAAGCTGTTTCTGAAAGCCAAATACGAATCAAGAGACGTGACTCTTTATACACCAAGATGGGCTTTAGCATACGACTTTTTAACTTATAATCGACATTACGCGAAAGCGCGGAGACAAATCGAAAATCTAATAACATTTTACCAATGAAATGTTATTTTTTCCTATCGATTTTGTTTGGGTCATTTTTCGATCCGCCTATTCAAACTTGAGATCTCGTAATATTTGGCCGAATTTCCGAGCGACTTTTTTACCATAAAAATTCTTCAACACTTTAGAACGTTCCAGACTCGTCGGTTTTCTTGGAGGGATAAAGTTATTCGGTCGCATAGTAAGCTATAATACATACGTCGTTTTGGGGAAAGCGTTAACATGGGGAACGCTCTGCGTTTCAGCCTGAAGTGCACCAATGGTGCACTTCAGGGCAAAGCTACTATAAACAAACGATGGCGCGCTAGCAACGTCAAAAATCGGGTTCTTCGAATGTATGACCTCTGTCGGCTTTAACCTCCAAGTAGGGTTAGAGCGCGAAAGTGGAAAAGCAGTACAAGTGTAAAAGCAGCGAAAGTGGATATACGTTCAGAAAAAGAACAGCCCTAATTACGGTTACAAATTTTATTTATAAACAAACGACCCCCGTATACGGCATAATATTATAATGAAAAATTTCATCGTTTTTGGTTATACATACTCACAGATTCTCACCGCGGATCCACAAACAGTACGCGTCAAGTGAGTTGATATGAAAATAAGGCGATTTTTCATAACCTCACTACATAATGGACGGACGTGCGAAAGAGTTTAAGTGGGAATTATGTTATTTTAAAAGCGAATTGGATAAGTGTTTGCTGCATCATATCGTGAAATAGCATAAACATGACGTACGTATGAAAAACGTCACATGGCTCGGAAACATCCCGACGCTGAGGTTGGAAGTGAAACGACGATCGCAGTCGACAAAACGAGGATTTTACGTCTGAGGAAAAAGGTGAGTCAATATAAAATTATAATTTTTAAAGTCATATGAGTACTATATCTGCATAATAGTGTACGATCTGAGTTTGAGTTTTCCCCACCCATCTTGAAGTGATGAATAGAATATGTTAATGTTTATAAGGCCAAATATACCACCACGTAACCGTCTGGAATGACGCAGTGCTCAATTTCTTATTCGCATCCGGAAAAACTGCAAGTTTCGCCAGACAACCATCAACAGTAACATCGATGAGGTGTACGCAGCTTATGGCAGAACTTTTCAACAATTATAATGGTAATATTCTTCTACCTAGTAGTGTATTCTTTGCGTAGACTGGTTACGCCATAATAACTATCTGCGTGGACTGGTTACGCTAGAAGAATTATTTGCGTAGACTGGTTACACCAGATCAATTATTTGCGTAGACTGGTTACGCTAGAAGAATTTCTTGCGTAGACTGGTTACGCTAGAAGAATTCCTTGCGAAGACTGCTTACACTAGAAGAATTCCTTGTGTAGACTGGTTACACTAGAAGAATTCCTTGCATAGACTGGTTACGCTAGAAGAATTCCTTGCGAAGACTGCGTACGCTAAAAGTTACATATAAATTGTATTTAATTAACTGTACAACGACCTTAGATTTCTTAAATAAAAATCGGGAAGCTGAGTATAAATGTCTGATAATAATTTCTCAAATTACTATTGTGCCAAATTCAATTTCAAAATTCAAATTCAAATCAAATTTATTAAACATTTAAAAAGTTGTGCGTCCTAAACTTTTATTTATAGTCACATATAGGTGACTTGGTAAGAAAAAATATTTTCTACTTTTCAGAACATTAAGGGCGGGGTAAAGTATTAAAATTTTTTTTTTTTCATTTTTTTTCATTTTTTAAATGAATGCATAATATCTCAAGAATATTGTGTTAAAATTTCAAGTCGATCGGAGTAAAATTGACGAAGTTATGAGTATTTGAGCGTCTATTGCTCCATGCCGGGTTTTATACCTGGGCGGCAGCTGCGCGGCGCGCTATTGTATTTTTCGACCCCGAATAAATTTCTTGATAAACGGGCCAAGTTCTCACGAATGGGCCCGACAAGTTGACGATTTGCGAATTAGTAGAGCAGAGGAGCAAGCGGCGCACGACAGTAACGAAGAAAGAGTTTTGCGTAGACAAACGCAAAAAGATGCTCTCGATCATCTTGATGGAAGCCTTTTGCTCTACGGACCTGGCATCGACGACTTTGAGTGAGTATAAGAAAATTATCGAGTTTTATTTTGAATTTCTAAAAATTCAAAGATAATTGAAAAATCTGAAAAAATTCATACGTATTCAGAAAAATGAACGAATCACGAAAAAAAATTGGGTTGCGGGGAAATTTGTTGACTAATTTTTTTTTTTCATCATTTTGTTAATAACATTTTGGAATTATTATTATGCAAAATTAATCTTTTGAGTACCTTGAATATGCATGAATTTTCTCAGATTTTTATGCAATCGAGAAGTGTTCTCAAACTTATGTGCAATGAGCGCTAAGCGACCAAACTCTTCTGCGTTTTTCAAACCGTTTTTCTGAGACTTGTCATATTTGAAGTCCGTGTGCACGATAACTCAAAATCTACTGGACCAATCGCTTTGAAATTTTGCACAGTACTTCTTCACATAATTCACCAGGTATTGTCGAGAGCTTTTAGTTTTTTTTAATAATTACTAATTTTTCAACAACAAATTAGCCGATTTTTTTAGCGACAATCGGGTTTTTGGCTCCCAAGTGCTACGAAAAATCGAAAAATCGAAAAAAAAAAATCCTCCCGTTATTACCTCGAGAAACATCTCCTTTAACAAATGCATTTTGATTTTTTTGCTTCAGATGATTCTGTTGCGAGTTATGGTGCACACCGCAAACCAACTTTTTTTCGAGGCGCCTCCGGGGTTTAATTTTCACTCGCTCAATTTTGAATATTTTGCAATGCAAATTTAGGAGAATGTTGTTCAAATGTTACTTTATTATATGTAAATTTTTCAATAAACGAACACTATCCGTTACGCCAAAAAAAAATCTTAAAAACATGCCTTTTTTTCGCCGAATCAAGAGACGCGGCAGCGTCTCGACGCCAAGTAATAAAAAAAAAAAACGACTGTCACGACACGACACGCCGCGCACTCTTTATACGCCAAGATGGGCTTTAGCAGACGACTTTTTAACTTATAATCGACATTACGCGAAAACGCGGAGACGAATCGAAAATCTAATGACATTTTACCAATCAAATGTTATTTTTTCCTATCGATTTTGTTTGGGTCATTTTTCGATCCGCCTACTCAAACTTGAGATCTCGTAATATTAGCCGAATTTCCGAGCGACTTTTTTACCACAAAAATTCTTCAACACTTTAGAACTTGGAGGGATAAAGTTATTCGGTCGCATCGTAAGCTATACTACATACGTCCTTTTGGGGAAAGCGTTAACATGATGGGAACGCTTAGTTTCAGCGTGAAGTGCACTGTTTGCTCACTTCAGAGAGGTGCTACTATAAACAAACAATGGCGCGCTAGAAACGTCAAAAGTCGGGTTCTTCGAATGTATAGCCTCTGTCGGCTTTAAGAGGGAACGGTACCCGCAGCAAGACTTCGACGCAGCCCCGGCTCCAGTCGGTAGGGCAGAACTCGTACGAACCCCTGCTACCTACCGGGAGATTGTAAATGCCTTTCTGCGTCTCGCAACGCGTATGCGCATGTATGTTGGTGTGCTGTCGTAGCGCACCAACATACATCCTTCGTAGCGCGTACACACCGCGTGAGCGCACATACACCGCGTGAGCGTATATACATGCACAAACATACATAAACACAGTCAGCGTCGAGAAAGAACTTTATTTTCTTTTCTCAACGCCGACTTCGCAAGAAATTCAAAAACACGAATTTCGCAGAAAGAGTCCTTGCTGAGGGTAGCGATTGGCTCAGTAAACATTTAGGGTATAAATAATACAAACATAATTGTTTAAACAATTATGAATGCATTTATTCTCGACCACGATTGTGATCGGTAGATACGGTACTTTCAGTACCTCTCAGCAAATAGATTGCTGTTTGCGAGCCGCAAAACGGTACGCTAAAAATAATGCAAAAATAATTGTTTAAAAAATTATTTTTGCATTTTTCCTCGATCATGATTGTGATCGCGAGATACGGTACTTTCAAACCTCTTAACAATTATGATTGCTGCTTGCGCTATGTAAAATCCAACGTTAAAAATAATGCAGCCATAATTGTTTAAACAATTATGAATGCGTTTATCTCGACCACGATTGTGGTCGGTAGATACGGTACTTTCAGTACCTCTCGGCAAAGAAATTGCTGCTTGCGAGCCGCAAAACATAACAATAAAAATAATGCAAACATAATTGTTTGAACAATTATGGATGCGTTTATCTCGACCACGGTTGTAATCGGTAGATATGGTACTTTCAGTACCTCTCGGCAAATAAATTGCTGCTTGCGAGCCGAAAAACCTAACAATAAAAATAATGCAATCATAATTGTTTAAACAATTATGAATGCGATTATCCCGACCACGATTGTGATCGGTGGATACGGTACTTTCAGTACCTCTCGGCAAATAAATTGCTGCTTGCGAGCCGCAAAACATAACAATAAAAATAATGCAATCATAATTGTTTAAACAATTATGAATGCGTTTATCTTGACCATGATTGTAATCGGTAGGTACGGTACTTTCAGTACCTCTCAGCAAATAAATTGCTGATCGCGAGCCGCAAAACCTAACAATAAAAATAATGCAATCATAATTGTTTAAACAATTATGAATGCGATTATCCCGACCACGATTGTGATCGGTAGATACGGTACTTTCAGTACCTCTCGGCAAATAAATTGCTGCTTGCGAGCCGCAAAACATAACAATAAAAATAATGCAATCATAATTGTTTAAACAATTATGAATGCGTTTATCTCGACCACGATTGTGATTGGTAGATACGGTACTTACTTCCAGTACCTCTTAGCAAATAGATTGCTGATTGCGAGCCGCGAAACCTAACAATAAAATAATGCAAACATAATTGTTTAAACAATTATGAATGCGTTTATCTCGACCATGATTGTAATCGGTAGGTACGGTACTTTCAGTACATCTCAACAAATAAATTGCTGATCGCGAGCCGCAAAACATAACACTAAAAATAATGCAATCATAATTGTTTAAACAATTATGAATGCGTTTATCTCGACCACGATTGTGATTGGTAGATACGGTATTTACTTCCAGTACCTCTTAGCAAATAGATTGCTGATTGCGAGCCGCGAAACCTAACAATAAAATAATGCAAACATAATTATTTAAACAATTATGAATGCGTTTATATCGACCATGATTGTAATCGGTAGATACGGTACTTTCAGTACCTCTCAGCAAATAAATTGCTGATTGCGAGCCGCAAAACCTAACAATAAAAATAATGCAATCATAATTGTTTAAACAATTATCAATGCGTTTATCTCGACCACGATTATGATCGGTAGATACGGTACTTTCAGTGACTCTTGGCAAATAAATTGCTGCTTGTGAGCCGCAAAACATAACAATAAAAATAATGCAACCATAATAACAATTATGAATGCGTTTATCTCGACCAGGATTGTGATCGGTAGATACGGTACTTTCAGTACCTCTCGGCAAATAAATTGCTGCTTGCGGACCGCAAAACCTAACAATAAAAATAATGCAAACATAATTGTTTAAAAAATTATGAATGCGTTCATTCTCGATCACGATTGTGATCGGTAGATACGGTAATTTCAGCATATATGATTGCCTCTCAGTATATATGATTGCTGTTTGCACGCTGCAAAGCATAACGGTAAAAAATAATTCAAAAATAATTGTTTCAACAATTATCAATTTGTTTTTTCTCGACCACGTTTGTGATCGGTAGATACAGGACTTCCTATACCTCTCAGTAAATATGATTGCTCTTTACGCGTTGCAAAACTCAATGGTAAAAATAATGCGACAATAATTGTGTAAACAATTAAAGCATTTCTTCTCGACCACGATTGTAATCGGTCGGTGCGGTACTTTCTGTACCTCTCAGCAAATATGATTACTGCTTGCGCGCTGCAAAACATAACGGCAAAAACAATGCGTAAAAAATTGTTTAAACCATTCAAGAATTTATTCTCGACCACGATTGTGATCGGTAAGCGCGGTACTTTCTGTACCCCTCAGCAAATATGATTGTTGCGTAGGCGCTGCAAAAATCAACGGTAAAAGTAATGCAAAAATATTTGTTTAAACAAGTATTTTTGCTTTTTTTCTCGACCACGATTATGATCGGTAGGTGCCGTACTTTCTATAGTATACAACTTGATGACGTTGAAGTTTGTATTGTAAGATGCATCGAAAACTTTTTCATTTTAATAGCCCAAATTTTTTTTATTTTCATACTGAACAAATCGTTACGACATTTTCACACAGTCTTAGACAAGTTAAATTTTCACAAAGATTACTCTCTATAATAATAAAAATAAAGAAATGGAAAAAATATGTTGGGGTGGTTTGAAAAATAAAGTTTATAAAGTTACTTTTCAGGGCTTACGGTTGACGAAAATTGTAAAACACATGAATATTTATTTTCCCTTATTTATAATTTATTCAAAACAATACATTATTTAATTTTACGGTATTACTGGATGGACCGTCAGACAATAAATTAGTCCGAAATGGGCGAATCGTAAATTTACAAGTCTAGATCATATCGTACAAGTTTAGCCTTACAAGCGGCTAATTTAATAATAAATTAACACTGAGAAATGTTAATTTTCCACTTTCAATACCAACTGAAGTCAAATTCGACGATATTGGCGTGTGCTTGACTGAGGTTTTGTCAGTGACTGTACATCTGTTTCAACTGGACAACAAAAACATTTCTCAATTTGTAAATTCAATTAATAAGTTAAGATAATCTTATTATTATCAATAATCGCCCAAAAACTCGTTAAGTTTATAACTACGGTAAGTTTATAACTATAATAAATGAAGTATTTCCGTTTCAAAAAGATATGAAATCCCCCTAAAAAACTTTAACAAGTAAAAAAAAAACGCCAAGTAATAAAAAACCCCCTAAAAAACTTTAACAAGTAAAAAAAAACGCCAAGTAATAAAAAATGCCCTCGAAAAAATTATCGGTTGTTTCACTATCTACAAGATTCTAATTAACCTCGAATTATTTGTGATTTTTTTCAAACAATAGTTTTATTTAGATTCTAATTTTTCAACTCAAACGTACAAAAGAAGTGAAATAACTTTTTATGAAAAAGCCAAGCAAATTTACCAGAAACGTACAGAAAATTACCAAACTCTAGTAATACCATTTTTCTCAATATTTTGTTTTCAAAAACCATTTTACTCTTATAATAAAAGTACGAATCACGATTATATAAAAGTACAACGTATGCATCACACAAGTACTGTATGTATGTATCACTAGAAAAGCTGGGCAACGACTTGGCGTGCATGGTTAAGAAAAAAAGCTCGGGAAGATACACGATTTTCTTACAGAAACGTCCCTACCGCTTGCAAAAGTAACTTTTGCAACAATTTATCTACATAGATTATTTCAAATTGTAACATCACATCCGGCATACAGGATTATTAGAAATGAGATGTTCCACTGTACTAAGACAGATTATCGGAAATGGAGCGATAGGTGTCGAGAGTAATATCGATATTCCTTTTCCACCAGCAAGTGGTGCGGACCGTAGTTCAAACCTTCAGCCTGCCAAAACTATGTTCATTACACCAAAATTTATACGGCGCAATAGATTTCATGAGATGTATGGTGGTTCTGCAATAGAGTAGAAAGTGAATACTTCCACACAACTTTTCAAGGTATGCAAATAAAGTGAGATTTCAAGAGCCGTGTGGTCTAGGGGTACATTACTGATTTTTTAAGTTATACTTTGCGGAATCAGAAACTTGGTTTGCAGTTACATAATAAATTGCGTCAATTTATGTTTTTCTTAAACTAATGGTCAGGTTGTTGAGAAAACGTCATCCTTCGCCGAGCTTTTTTTCTTAACCATGCACGCCAAGTCGTTGCCCAGCTTTTCTAGTGATACATACATACAGTACTTGTGTGATGCATACGTTGTACTTTTATATAATCGTGATTCGTACTTTTATTATAAGAGTAAAATGGTTTTTGAAAACAAAATATTGAGAAAAATGGTATTACTAGAGTTTGATAATTTTCTGTACGTTTCTGGTAAATTTGCTTGGCTTTTTCATAAAAAGTTATTTCACTTCTTTTGTACGTTTGAGTTGAAAAATTAGAATCTAAATAAAACTATTGTTTGAAAAAAATCACAAATATTTCAAGGTTAATTAGAATCTTGTAGATAGTGAAACAACCGATAATTTTTTCGAGGGCATTTTTTATTACTTGGCGTTTTTTTTTACTTGTTAAAGTTTTTTAGGGGTTAACTTTACCCCGCCCTTAAATAAAAGCTTGTTTTTTTAAAATTATTTTTTTACATATAAATTATTTTCTACTTTTTAGTCTGTAATGTTTTAAAGTCGAATCATGCAGTGTCACCTCTTAGAGGCATGTTTGCAAAATTTCAGAGTTCTAAGTAGTCGGGAAGTGGGTGAAATATCAATTTTCCGTTTTGCATCTCACAGAAAGTCGTTATTTTTTACAAGCTTTTATTTACCTTCACCTGTTGTGAGATGCAAAACGGAAAATCGATATTTCACCCAGTTCCCGACTACTTATAGCTCTGAAATTTTGCAAACATACATCTAAGAGGTGACAATGCATGATTCAACTTAAAAAAATAAAAATAAATAAAACGACTTTTTGTGAGATGCAAAACTGAAAATCGATATTTCACCCACTTCACGACTACTTAGAGCGCTGACATTTTGCAAATATGCATCTAAGAGGTGACAATGCATGATTCGACTTTCAAAAAATAAAAACAAATAACGACTTTCTATGAGATGCAAAACGGAAAAATCGATATTTCACCCACTTGCCGACGACTTCGAACTCTGAAACCCAAACAAACATGCCTCTAAGAGGTGACACTGCATGATTCGATTTAAAAAAATTAAAGACTAAAAAGTACAATATAATTTATATGCAAGAAAATATTTTTTTTTAAATAAGCTTTTATTTAATGTAATGAAAAGCATAAAATAATTTTTCTTACCAAGTCATCTATATGTGATTATAAATAAAAGCTTGGGCCACTTAAAATTTAGACATATAATGTTTGATTTACATAAATTCGTTAACATATAAACTGTATTTAATTTACTGTAAAACAACCTTAGATTTCTTAAACAAAAATCGGTAAACTGAGTATAAATGAGTGTTAATAATTTCTCAAATTACTATTGTGCCAAATTCAATTTCGAATTTCGAATTCAAATCAAATTTATTAAACTTTTAAACAGTTGAGCGCTCCAAGCGTTTATTTATAGTCACATATAGATGACTTGGTAAGAAACATTATTTTCTACTTTTCAGTACATTAAATAAAAGCTTGTTTAAAAAAAATTATTTTTTATTTTTTTAAAGTTGAATCATGCAATGCCGCCTCTTAGATGCATGTTTGCAAAATTTCAGAGCTCAAAGTAGTCGACAAGTGGGTGAAATATCGATTTTCAGTTTTGCATCTCCCAGAAAGTCGTTATTTTTATTTATTATTTTTTTAAAAGTTTAATCATGCATTGTCACCTCTTAGATCCATGTTTGCAAAATTTCAGAGCTATATAGATTTCATGAGATGTATGGTGGTTCTGCAATAGAGTAGAAAGTGAATACTTCCACATAACTTTTCAAATTATGCAAATAAATTGAGATTTCAAGAGCTGTGTGGTCTAGGGGTACCACTGATTTTTTAATTAGTACTTTGCGGTATCAAAAACTTGGTTTGCAGTTACATAGTAAATTGCGTCAATTTATGTCTTTCTTAACCTAATGGTCAAGTTGTTGAGAAAACGTCATCCATCGCCGAGCTTTTTTTCTTAACCATGCACGCCATGTCGTTGCCCAGCATTTCCAGTGATACATACATACAGTACTTGTGTGATGCATACGTTGTACTTTTATATAATCGTGATTCGTACTTTTATTATAATAGTAAAATGGTTTTTGAAAATAAAATATTGAAAAAAATGGTATTACTAGAATTTGGTAATTTTCTGTACGTGTCTAGTAAATTTGCTTGGCTTTTTCATAAAAAGTTATTTCACTTCTTTTGTACGTTTGAATTGAAAAATAAAATCTAAATAAAACTATTGTTTGAAAAAAATCACAAATATTTCGAGGTTAATTAGAATTTTGTAGATAGTGAGACAACCGATAATTTTTTCGAGGGCATTTTTTATTACTTGGCGTTTTTTTTACTTGTTAAAGTTTTTTAGGGGGTTTTATATAGAGGGAGTTGGGGAACATCGATACAAGGGGCACATTCATACACTCATTATAAAATAAAAACTAAACGCCGTCGAAGCTTGCCGATACACACATAGGTAGGTGTCAACCAACCATACAGCAGAATCTCGGCAGAAAACAGTCACCGCCAAGCCCCCCAAGCTGTCGTGGCCAGAGTGGTGACGATGTTTCGCCGATTTTATCTACTTGGGGCGCTAGTGAGCTATAGCTATCTCACTTGCACACTATTTCTGTTTCACTCACGCACTCTTCTCCTCTCGTTTCTCGCTAAGAAAGTACAGCCAGAACCAAAACTTATATACTACAAAGTGTTTCCAAATTCCTTTCGGCTTATTCCACTATACTTTTTTTGAATATCACATACTCGTCTAAAAATGTGCCGAATAACCTAACCATGACAAAATTACTGCAAATCTGCATGCTCTGGTGAACTATTGAAATATTGCCAAGTATAATAAATAAAGCACATTTTTTATTTCAAGGCATATTAATGATAAGATGCCGGGCTGAACGACTAAAGTAATCGTCAACAATCGTGAAATCAACGTATGGAACTCTCACTGAGTTTTTATTTTTCAGGTGATTAGCACATGTTTGTAATAGTCGCTTTTATGGTGACCAACCACAAAGCATTAATCATAATTAGTGTTCACAATAAGATTTGAGCACCCGTTAAGTAATTAACAATATATTATTAGCATATATAGTCGCTTTCACGAATTCGTACCCATCGAATTCGTGAAATTCGCAATTATTGTTGAAAAAATAAAGATTTTCACTCACTCGGTGAACAGATAAAAACTGTTCACTGGCGAACACACTAAACCACGCCGGCGTACTATTTAGATTTTAGCCTGTTTTGGCATCGCTTGTACTTTCGTTCGGCGACGAGTGGGGAGGAGTTGTGCGACTGAAACAGAAATAATGTGCAAGTGAGATAAGCTACGCTCACTAGCGCCACAAGTAGACAAAATCGGCGAAACATCGTCACGACTTGGGCCATCTATGCTGGGGGGCCTGGTCACCGCTTCTCGCTCGACGATTGCTTTCGCACACTCGCGACAAAAATTTCGTCCTCACCTGCGAACGCGATATTTACCCTATCAAATTTCGTGTATGAGCTACATTTTAGGTTAAATGGTAAGGACATATCTTCCACAGTTTAATACAGGATATAATTTTAATAAGTTCTATACTATTTGCCTCAGTTACGAGGAAAATTCAACCTTGCTTATGCAAATCGCAGGAGTGCTGAATTCTCGGTCCCTCTGCACACTCTTGGTCGATCCGACAGATTTCTCCGGCTCTCACTCCGACCCATTTTTTTATTGGCTCTGCCCTTAAACACGGTCCCGGAGCCTTCTTTCATTGACTTGCCCCGCTCCCGTTTGTCTCGCTTGCAACTCCTTCGTCAAATGCTCGACCATTTCTGGAAACGATGGAGCAGCGAATATATCCAGCAGTTGCAAACGGCAAACGAAATGGCAACAGCAAGAAAATGTAAAAATCGGGGCTCTCGTACTTGTAAACGACGAGCATTATCCCCCGTCCAAATGGGCTCTCAACTTTCGGGCGTGTAGATACTGACTGTACTCAAACTTCAACGCTAAAGCGGCCCATCGTGAAACTGTGTTTGTTACCAGTGTCGGCGAAAGACAATTTTCGGAATACATTCAACAAAGACTCGCATATTCTAAACAAAAATTCTGTATCTTAATGTATGCTAATTCTTTTACGGATTGCGGAAGATTGTCAAGGCGGGCGGAATGTTGCGGCAAATGTAATGTCTTCTGAAATATTTTGTCGAGTCTTTTTCTACCGGTAGGAGCGAAGGTTTTCGAGTCAGCTCGAAATTCGTTCATCATGACTCTCGTGAACAGCGAGTTGTTTGGTTTACCTTTTTTTCTCTTGTCTCGACGAGTTAAAGGCTATCAATGCTCTCGGTACCTTCGATACCGTTATTCCGTTCAAATCTTGTCAGTCGTATTTATACAACCACCGGACTCTCAACTAGAAATTTCATATCATACAGTGCACGAAATCAATCAAATAAAGATATTCCATTTATCGCCATCAAAAACCGTTCTAAGCGATTTCGGTTACTTCTCGCTCCTCATTAATTACGAATGTTTACAAAACCGGCTCACGTTCTCCTCGAAGCAAACGTAAAAAAACTCTAAGTGGAAATAAGGTATTCCCAATATATGCGGGTAGCTATGAAATAGAGAATATTGAGACATTTGTGTAAGCAGAGCCGTCATGGAAAAACACCCATATCAACATCAAACTCAATAATAATACTCTGCGTAGTGAATTGGAGTGTGGTCATGATGTAAATGTTGAGCCTAAAGATTCGATTCGACATTTACTGGGCTTCACAGCACGTACATTGGAAGCCAAAAAAAATACCCGAATCTGAATTTCCAGTAGTCATTTTCAAAGTGAACGCCCTACGTGGTGAGTGCAACATTATCGGTGGTGTCTATATTAAGGCGTCTTCTCACTTTAGACGCTAAAAAAGGCTAGTTTCATAAGTCTTTTTGATATGTTTATATTATAGATATCGATATAAAAGTTGTTACACTTAATTAATACACTTTCGAAATACAGAAAAAAAAATTCTTTTTATTTAAATCACTATTTATAAAGGAAAATGGTCGTTTAAAAAAGTTCTAAAAAAATTGTAGGTCTGCGCTGTTGATGAAATTTCATAGATGGATCATCTGAAACAAAAAAATCAAACGGTTTTAGATTCAGTATGTTAATGGCTATAGCGCATATCATACGATTTTTGATATATGCAAAAATAACAAAATGGCGGACATTTATCGAAAAAACAAAAAAAACGTTTTTTTCACCGTTTTTGGCAAAAAAAAGTAAATATCAAAATTTAAAAAAATCCTTGATCTGCGCTATAGCTATAGTTGTAAATAATATGTGGTTAAAATTTCATAAGGATCGGTTCAGTAGTTTCGAAGATTTTATCAACAAGCCGTCAAAAAACGTTGTTTCGAGAAAAACGCGTTTAAAGTTTTTTTAAATGAAAAATCGTAAAAAAATCTTACCTGCGCTTAATCAGCGATGCCTGCACCATAGAGTATGCCTTCTACTTCTTCATAGTGTTCATTTTCATCTAAAACAGCGTTTCTGCGTTTTGTTCTGGCTTCTTTTGAGGCACCGGAGCTGCGGCGGTTCGCTAAGCGTGTACGCTCACTATCACGTTTAGCGACGTACTGCGCGGCGATCGGACCGAGTTTGACGCCCATCACCTCCAAAATCTTCAAAACCGATTGTAAACCTTCGTTGGAAATGCAAGCAGCTGTTTGGCAAGCAATTTCATCGGTTTTTTTCCCACTGAAGATGTGTTTAGGTGCCATTGCCCACACGCAGTTATTAAAACTCTCGTTGTTGTTTTGAGTATTTCCTCCGAGGCATCGTTCAAGTAATTCTTCCTTAGTCAAATCTTCGTAGATCGGTTTCAAAATTTTTTGAACATCTTTAGCGAGAGCGGTAGTGTTTGAGGGAAAACCTTCATTGACTCCACGATCCCCGTGAAAAGTGCTGTTAGTAGGGCGGAGGTGTTAAAATAAAGAAATAGTTCAATTTTCGTTGCTATCGTTTAATAAAAAATGAGAATCGAAAAATCGCTTGATTGAGAACTGGTGATCGAATAGATCAATTACTGGGATTCGATCATAATCGCGTGAGTGTCCGAAGACCCGATGTATCCGCTTGGTAGCGGAGAGACGACTGACTCTTGGAATAATTTGAGAGCGCGATACAATTGTTCGATAGAATTTGCGCGAACCATGGCCTTGAAGCGAGATTTTGTAAACACGCGAATCGAGGCGAAATTACGGGACAGCGCGAGAATATTCGAGAATACTTATCGTATATAAATTATGTTCTAAAGAAGAGAAAAGTATATCTTGCCGGAACAAGTAGGATGTTTGAAAGTTTTAACTGTGTTATCTTTCACGGCTTTCTTACATTTACACAAGGAGTCCGAACAGTATGAATGCTGTGGATTGCTATCAGTTGGAATTTTGTGATAGTATCCTGCCCAAAACTCCTTGCGCATATCTTCCGCAGAATTTGGGTGTCTTCGAATTGCTAATCCATAGTTTGTTGACAATTCTTTCATTAATTGTATCGTCAAATTTAGAGTTTTAACGACTGGAACTTTTTTTATAACGACTTGTTTTTTCTTTACTACAACTTTCTTGGCTGCACTTTTTTTACCGGAGGTTCTTTCTAGTCTTTCTTTGCAGCTTTTTTCTCTTTTCTTAAAAAATTCTTTTCGCAACGTGTAATACGCACTTCAACTTTTTGACAACAAAGTCTTCACCAAACGGTGTTGTATTGAGCAACATTTTAAAAGTTTTACAGTCGCCGTCGCCGATGTAAAAACCATAACGCACAGCAAACCTTTCGAGGGATCGCAAAAACATCTCACATATACCGTCGAATTCCATTTTTCCAGCACTACCTGTGTGGTTAACACTACAGATTTGTTGGCGCTCCTCATACCACGCTTCATATTCAACCGTATGTTCTGTTCCTTTTTTCAAATCACAGCTTTTGCTGTAACTTCATTTCACAACGACGTCCACATTTTTTTACTGCGTTTATAGATTAACGAGATAATGCCAATACGAGAAGAAAATGTCTAAATATAAAATGTCTAAAATGAAATGTCTAAAACGTCTTCGGGTTCTCCGTGTTGAGCATTCAAGAGTTTTTCTTCTTTAAAAGACTTGCACGTCACTAGATCGAACACACTTTGCACCGCGATGGAGATCGAATTGAGAATTTGATAATAAACAGTGGAATTGATTCCATGTCCTAGTTCCATGAGGCTACAGAACGTGTTGATGCCACTCAATCCAACACCAATCAAACGCATGACATACATTAGACGACGATTGATTTCGTACCCAGTTGAGATTAACGGACATGAGTTGATATACTTTTCTTCGCAATCGCAAGTAATAAAAAGTTTAAAACCGAGTCCTCGCTGTCCATATTTCGTAAATGAAACATCTTTATCACAAACTTTACACTTCACATACTGTTGTAACGTAGAAAAAACAAGAAAAACCTGAATAATACTGTATCCTGCCGTTGGATCGACGTGTACATCGAAACTTGGATCGTCCGATTTTTTAAATTTATCTGCAGTCGCACTAGCATAACTCGTATTTGCCTCATGGTCATGTGGAAGCACTCCTTGAAATTTTCGCTTTTTGGCTCTCGAACCTGGACGTCTCCATGAAGAATGTTGTTACGAGGACTTTTTATCCATTGTAACAATCACGAGCGCAGAGATGTTGCCGTTTCGAAGTTTCAAACTCGACTGATGTTGAGAGAGCAGTATAGCGTCGTTTTCAGTTACTTTTCCCTCCAAAAATGCATGTGTAAAGGTTCAATTTGAAGAATAAAGGACCATAAATGAATAGACTTAAGCAGGGATACTAGATTCATAAAAGGTTCATAAAAGGTAGCTGCTCAAGTGTATAAAGCCGGGTACGCGGCACCCCTTCGAGCGGAGCAGATAAACGTACTCAGTTAGTAAAGTATAGGTCACAAAAACTTTGATGACTTTGATGATGCCATCTTACATTGTGATATTCACGCTCATCAACTATATGCTTCGGCCTTTAATAAGAGCGATGATATACGTATGGTCATCCAATATCGATATCTGTCCATTCTGCCAAGCAGGAGTTCCTTACACGTATCTGCAAAATGATCTAAGCGCGATGGGATGCCTACCCTTACTACAAGTCTCGTTAACAAAGCGATCTGTCATTTATTCGAGGAAGTGCGACATGAGCTGAATGCAATAGAAATCGATCACAATAAGAATATCGGTATTACGAGTATAATTAAGGGATGCCCATCTCGCAGTCCGGTTGAAAGCTCTATGCTAGAGAACACGGGATTGCTGAATAGATTGTGGATGTATCGGGAAACTTTAATGTGTATATACCGCTGAGCATGCTGCTCGGATTTTTCGAAGATTATCGGAAAATTGTGGTAAATGCCAAGCATGAGCTAGTCTCTCATGAGATCGAAGACTAATGATAATGCCGTTATACAAACCGCTCCCGAAGGCTCGCAATGCATCAAATCGAATGCCTTGTACCGTAAGTAATACTCTCGGATCAACGAAAAATGTAACTATTAAAATGTCTTGCCAAACATGCACCAATTCCCACGAGTTTCCGAACGTGGGAATTATATAAATATCCACTGCTCCTCGCCACCTCTAGGCATGTGCCGTCTGTCAAGGCTTCCAATCACGTTGAGCAGCCACGATATGCCAGTCTAGCGCTGCATACTGGACGACAAAATACGAAAGGGAAAAATGCAATCAACTTTGATCATTGTAGCATAGACGACATCAAGTTATATCTCAATTCTCAATGCTACCCGTATGGAAATCTGAACTTAATGGGTTAGGCTACGCTGAAATTATTGAAAACGCGAAAAAAAACAGATTTTGGCTCATAAGATGGCTAAGGGTCTTAAAAACGATATACCAAAATGTTATGGGCGGTCAAAATATCTAAGTACCTCAAACAGCTCTAATCTGTGCCTGGAGGGGAACACGCAGCGCATGAAAAAGAGGAGCAGGACATCAATTGTATGGTTCAGGCATCGCAGATCAGTGGTATATAAGAATTCTCTGTCATATTCTAACACGGAAAACTGTTTTACGCGTTTTACTGAAACGCGTTTTTATCGAAAGCACATTTTTTGCACTGCGTGAAAACATAACTCAACGAAATTTTTACCAATCGATTAAAAAATGTAACTGTACATTCAAAACTAGGTTCTCTACAGACGTATGTAGAATTTTTAAATTATATTGCATAGTTTTTTAGTTAGAAACGATTATCTGATGATTTTTTCCTGTAATTTATAATATTTCTCACTCAAATACGTTATTTTGGCAAAAATAAATATATCGGAATAATTCAAAGTTTTTCTGTAACTGTTTTTATATATAATTGAAAAAATTTGGTTTTTTGATCGAGCTCAAACATGGCATGAGCTACGGTTCCGCCTCTGAACTCTTGCAAAAAAGGCGTCAACGGAGAAATACTGTGCAGCCGCTACTTTGTTATTAATCACTATGAAAAAATCTTTTGTATAGTCCATTAGTAATATAATAAATATCTGTGTACGGCATTTCGATTAACTTTATTATATCACTAAAAAATCCCAAAGTATGCCTTTTTTGCTCTAGAGTGGCCTAACTCCTGAAATATCGATCAGAATCAGCATGCTCCACTTTGAGAGATGTACCCAAACTTCCAATCCATCCATCACAAAAAAGAACCTGAAACTTGGCTAAATAAGACGGAATTTTTAGAAGAATCCCTCATCACCACCATTGACTGCTCAAAGCAAAATGATCCTTTCAAGTCCGACCCCGTGGATGTGCATCTCGAATTTGAATTGAAAAATAATATTCTGCCGCAAACCGCTGCATACTGTTTGATCCTCTATCATCGTATGGGCGAATACAATCCGATGAGTCATGTAATTAAAAAATTGGATTAAACCCTGTCAATTGTCCGCGGACGCTTTAGTCAAGATGGAGCTCGACGTCGACGTGCAAGGGTTCAAGAGACTCATCAATCATTTTGTTGTAAAGGAGATATCCATCATCAAATTCCCCGACAGGAAGGCTGAACCACTAACGCTCTCCTTCGACGCGTCGTCTATATGGGACTCTTTACCAACAAAATACAAAAAGACAAATGAATGATTGGAACGCAATTTCCATGCTATACGATGGGATCACAGCGGTATAGCATACGAGGCAGCTGAAACGATAATTCGGACCATCTTGAAAGAAACGCTCAGTATCTACGCGAAGAGTTTCAAGAAGTCTCTTGGATATCAAGATTCACGAATCCCACAACAAAAATTGTTAACTTGGAGACTCTGGAAAATCTACGAGGGAGTCTCTGAAAATACTATGATGGTAGCGTCCATACGATGATGGTGATGGTGTTGAATTGATCGTTTCCAACCCGTACGATAGCGTACTCAGAGTTTATTGAACTCGATACTGTTGTATTCCTCGCCATATCAGTTCATGTAAAGTGGACTGTTGTCAGCAATTTCTTGCATAATCTCGAACATTTTTAGATCTCGTTTGAACGCAGCCACGAGCCGTGCTTGTAAGAAGACGGCGACCGCGTTCGAGATATCCACTATCTAACCCTTTCCGAATTTGGTTTGGGCAGTTCCCATGTCGGAGATTGGATAATCCGATTAAACGTGGAGTGCTGACAGTTTTTTTTGTTGAGTGGAATTGGGTCATCATATTGACTTTGTTAATGCTTGAGAAATCAATTTTTCACTGACACGAAACTTTATTTTCAAAGTTTTCAGTTTTTCGAAGATGTTGTAGTAGTAGTAATATGTACTGATATGATACACTGTGAGGGCTTGGCTCAAGAGGTTATAAGCTTTCATTTTAAAACCCCATAAATACAGCTGCAATGTGTTGAGGAACGTTTTTTTCTCTTCCAAATAGAATTTTCTCCTTAACGACACTTTTCACAATTTCGACGCGAAGGTGGGGGGCCATCAATGTGATCTGCCATCTGGGGTGTATGTGCATCTATACACATTGTGACGTGATTTTTCAAATCGCGTCACAGAAAAAGCTACCGGTGATGAGATTACGTTCTCGATGCCCGGGTTGAGACCCAGCCGTTGTGTTAAGGGCCTTGTCTCCGCATGATTGTTTCGTTGCGTTTAGGTTTGTTGTCGTTATCATTGGGTTAGGTTGGCGTGCGGAACTCGGTCCAGCGGCGTGTCGCTCAACGTATCGAGCAATCCCGACCGAGGGAAGCACCCAACGAGATTCTTCGGCGAATCGGTGCACGCCCGGCTGAGACGCCGGCGTCCCACTGAGAGGTGCATCGTGCCGAGGAGCGGGCCGTTGGGTTACGGGCCGAGGCTGGAGGACTCCGTGCCGCGCTTCCGGAGAAAAGCTTTTCCCGCTCTCGCACGGTGACCCGGGGATGCGATCCCCGCGAGTCTCCATGGAACCAAGGAGAAAAGGTCCCGGTTTGTTACCCTTCCGTTGCGGGGTAACTCGGGCAGAAAATATAGATTCCGAAAGGAATATTCTATTAGAATATTCCAGCTCCCGAAATAATATTTCAGCTCACGAAAATTACGAGATAAGGATTCTCGCTTAGACCAGCGTTCTCGCATGGTCCGATCGCGCGAGCGTGTTTACCTTTTTTTTCGGTAAGCGCGCTCGACAATGCGAGGTACAGTCCGCCGCAACATTTCGGAGGTAGTTCTCGTAGAGTCGTGTTTCAGATTTCGCGATGGAGAGACGTGTCGTGGTCTCTCTCGCGAAAGAAGAGTTGCGTTCTCGCTCTCGCGCTAGAGACACCTGAGTGGTGCTCTCTCGCTCCCGTGCGGTTAACGTTCTCACTCGTGATTAAGAGTTCCGCGTTTAGTTCGCGGGATTTTCGGTGTAAAATTCAGCTCCTGCAAAATAAAATAAAAGAATTATTTTATTTTATTTTATTTCGTTCTCGACAGTTGAGTTACTCCCCCGGTGAATCCCGACCCCTCAACCATAACCCATAGCCTGATCGGCCGTGCTTTACCGCAACCGTTCTCCCCCGTGCAAGTGCATCCAGGTTAGTCCGGTTACGATTCCGGCGATACAAAAATCGAGGAGAGCTCCAGTCTCCGAACCCGGTTAGGCTTCCGGGAGACCAAAAATCAAGGAGAGCTCCAGTCTCCGTTTGGTGGATCGGGTTGGATCCCCCCGACCCTAGTTTAGTCCGGTTGAGAAGTCCGGCGAAACAAATTCTCTGGCGCCCCGGGTACTGCGGATGCACGTGCGCGGGAGGGACGACCGAAGGTGACGGATTTCTTGCACCAGATCTCGGATTGAGTTCCCGTTCCCGTGGTTAGAGAATTATCCAAATATCCCGTCACAAATGGCGTCCAACGTGGGGCCACGCCGGTGAGTAGCTGTTCCCGATTACGTTTAAGGGGGAAGAGGGAAAATAATAATTTAATTTTTTTTTCTCGTCCTTCCCGCCTTCATTGCTCTCGATTTTATCTCGTCTCGAGATAGTTCTCGCGTGAGAGTCCCGTTCCCTTTTCCTTTTCCCCATAAACGGCTCCCGTCCGTGTTCACGAGAAGAAAAAAAAAAAGGTCCGAGATAGCCGAGAATTGTCGTTCGCGAAAATTTCACGCGCGACGATTTTCGCCCTGGCTGTACGTCCGCGCTAGCTCGTCGCGCTAGACCCGGTAGGCCGTGGCGCGCGGGACGGGCGGGGGTAACGCTCTCGCGACTTGCGATACGCGAGTTTTTCATAAGGCTCCCGAAATTTCGGTTCCTTTCCCCCTTTGAGCCCTTCCTCGCGTTCCCGAAGTTCGAGAATTCGATCGATCATGCTCATTATCACGCGATCTCTTGAGTAGGTATCATCAACTTGTCAACGAGCTCCCTTTACAACACCGATTAGTAAGTTCTCGTTTGAAGTTCTCTCGTTTTTTTTGCTCCCGTTTCCCGTGCGCTTCCCTTCGATCGCTCATCGAGCAAAAAGGAGTTCTCGCGGCGGAGTGCACGGATTCGCGACCGCGGAAAGGGGCTTCCTACGGGGTTGGCCCTTCGGCGAAGCCGAGTGCTCCCGATACAAAAGAAAAAAAAAGAAAGAAAAGTGCTCCCGATAAAAAAAAAAAGAAGTGCTCCCGATACTAAAAAAAAGTGCTCGCGTTACCCAAAAGAAAAAAAAATAACGGTGTTCCCGATACAAAAAAGTGCTCTTGTTACCCAAAAAAAAAAAAAATTACGTGGTGCTCCCGACGACTGCGGAATACCGTCCGTTGAATTACCCGACATCTTCGGTGAGCTCCCGACATAGTCGGAAAATTTAATTTTTCCGACGCAGTCCCGTGAGACGAGACTCCGCTGAGTCGCGTTGTTCTCGTTCTCGGGGGGGGGGAGTCCGCTCTCAAACCCCCCGGTGTGCTCTCGCGCCGTCGAAAATTTTTCGATAGACCAGGAAGAGGAAAATCCTTTTCGTGATCCCGAGCGTTTCGAAAATTTTAATTTCATACAGAAGAAAAAAAAACGCTAGCTCTCGAGATCGAATTTTGTGCTCCTCGGGTCCAATTCAAGTGTTCGTGTTGTATTTTGGGGGTGTTTCGTCTGCGTCTTGTGTTCTCGTTGGGTTTTTTTTTGTGTTCGCTCCCGTACTCGAGAAAACATTTTTTTTTATTTTCTTTTTTCTCTCTCGTTCTCGTTCCCGTCGAACATATCCGACGGGAGGGAAAATAAATTTTTCCCGTTCTCGAGGGTCCGAAAATTTTATCGGACCGAGAGGAAATTTTTTTTTCTTTTTTTCTTTTTCCTCGTGCTCTCGATTCCGTTCAGCAGAGGGAAATATAGATTTCCCCGTTCCCGAAATTCGGAAATAACTCCGAATCGAGAGAAATTTTTATTTTTATTTTTTTCTTTTTTTTCTCTCGTTCTCGTTACCGTCGAACATATCCGACGGGAGGGAAAATAAATTTTTCCCGTTCCCGAGAGTCCGAAAATTTTGTCGGACCAAGAGGAAAATTTTTTTTTCTTTCTTTTTTTTTCTTTTTCCTCGCGCTCTCGATTCCGTTCAGCGGAGGGAAATAAAGATTTCCCGGTCCCGAAATTCGGAAGTAATTCCGAATCGAGAGAAAATTTTTCTTTAATTTTTTTTCTTTTTTTTTTCTCTCGTTCTCGTTCCCGTCGAACATATCCGACGGGAGGGAAAATAAATCTTTCCCGTTCTCGAGGGTCCGAAAATTTTATTGGACCGAGAGGAAATTTTTTTTTCTTTTTTTTTCTTTTTCCTCGTGCTCTCGATTCTGTTCAGCGGAGGGAAATAAAGGTTTCCTCGTTCCCGAAATTCGAAATAACTCCGAATCGAGAGAAAATAAAAAAAAAAACATTTTCTCTCGTTCTCCTTTCCGTCAAACATATCCGACGGGAGAGAAAATAAATTTTTCCCGTTCCCGAGGGTCCGAATATTTTGTCGGACCGAGAGGAAATTTTTTTTTTCTTTTTCCTCGCGCTCTCGATTCCGTTCAGCGGAGGGAAATAAAGATTTCCCCGTTCCCGAAATTCCGAAATAATTCCGAATTGAGAGAAAATTTTTTTTTAATTTTTTTTCTTTTTTTTCTCTCGTTCTCGTTCTCGTCGAACATATCCGACGGGAGGGAAAATAAATTTTTCCCGTTCCCGAGGGTCCGAAAATTTTATCGGACCGAGAGGAATTTTTTTTTCTTTTTTCCCTCGTGCTCTCGATTCCGTTCAGCGGAGGAAAATAAAGATTTCCCCGTTCCTGAAATTCGGAAATAATTCCGAATCGAGAGCAATTTATTTTTATTTTTTTTATCCTTTTTTTCTCTCGTTTTCGTTCCCGTCGAACATATCCGACGGGAGGGAAAATAAATTTTTCCCGTTCCCTAGGGTCCGAAAATTTTGTCGAACCGAAAGGAAATTTTTTTTCTTTTTTTTTTCTTTTTCCTCGCGCTCTCGATTCCGTTCAGCGGAGGAAAATAAAGATTTCCCCGTTCCCGAAATTCGGAAATAATTCCAAATCGAGAGAAAATCTTTTTTTAATTTTTTTTTCTTTTTTTTTCTCTCGTTCTCATTCCTGTCGAACATACCCGACGGCAGGGAAAATAAATTTTTCCCGTTCCCGAGGGTCCGAAAATTTTATCGGACCGAGAGGAAAATTTTATTTAAAATTTTTTTTAAATATTTTTTTTTGGTGTTGCCTCTCTCGCTCTCGTTCCCGTTGGAGACTCTCGACGGAGGGAGCCCCAATCTCCCTAGCTCTCGAGCTAAGTCGATGCGCCGTCGCACTCCAAGAACCCACGGGCATACTCCATGGCGACCGGAGGCGCGATACCGAAGGTCTCGCCACGGCTCTCGGAACGTTCCAACGACTCGTCGGAGAACATCGTCCCGATCGGGGACCTGAGGCTGGGCCCACAGGTCCGCACCGCAGGGCGGCCGATTCGAACGGATTGCCCCCGGGCTGCCGAGGTGTGACGCCCGGCTCAACCCCGTAGCTCCTGGTGGAGCGACCCAGTACCTGTCATTAACAGGGACCGGCGCTCTTCGGTGAGGCTGACAGGGGACCTTCCCCCTCTCGCCTCGAGCTCTCGAAGGGTCGGAAGACCCCAGGTTACCGGGCCTGGTCGTAGGGTCGTACCCCTGCGCGGGAGGGATCTCGAGTCGTCAAGCGACGAACAGGTCCCGCGTCGCGGTAGGAGATTTTTAACTCCCCACCGGGTCCTCCCAGAGGTACGCCGATGGGAGGCTACGTTCTCGGGTCGTCAGGGTGAGTATGTGGGGGACTTCCTCTCCCTCATTGATGAGGGGCGCGTCCTGGCCCGTATTAGGGACGACGACCTGCTCCAGACGCTCTCGTTCTGCCTCAAGGGCATAGCGCCAAGCTGGTACCGTCAAGCCCGAGGCACGCTCTCGAATTGGCCGGCCCCGAAAGTCGCATTTCGCAGTGCCGGACTCAAGGTGAGTCCGAGCGAGCTCTCGCTTACTTGAGCTGCATGAGCGGCCTTTTTCCCGTCTGGATCCAGTCTGGACGGAGCGAGAGCAGGTCTGCTACGCGCACCGTAACATGCTCCCGTCCTACCGCCTGGTGATTCCTTTGCAGGATCACTGGGGGATGAAGGATCTCGAGCGTGCCACAGCTCGCCAGGAGCAGATACTGAAGAGCATGAGCACGCGACGCATGCCGCCGAAGCCAGAGGCTTCCCTCTGCCCGGCGTATGCTTACCGAGAGCCGCGACAGACGCCGCGCATTTCCCGCCACTCCGGGTTTTACTTGATGTAGAGCCCGGCAGCGATGACTCTCAAGATAGCCTCCTCTAACGAGGAGGACGTTCCAGAGATGCTCGAAGCATTGTTGCCCCCGCATAACAAGCGAGCCTCGGGTCCCGGAAAGGCGAGGAGGGAGCAGAGCCCTTCGCGGCCCCCACCGCCACGCCGGTCGTTCTCGAAAGCGTCTAAGGGTCAACTTCCGGGAGATAAGGCGGAGCAAGCCGCATCTCCGTTACCGCGTGGCCCCGTATCGGCCACCCCCGCTACTGAGAAACCAGATGACCCCAGTTGCTGGAACTGCGGCAAAACGGGGCACGGTACAGAAAGTGCCCGGACCCCTGTCGTTGGTTTTGCTACCGTTGTGGCCTGTCAGGCACGTCCACGACCCGTTGCCGCTTTTGCAACCGGGGAAACGAACAAGGAGGCGAGTGAGAAAATCTCCTCCGCCTCCCGCGACAGGCCTCGACGAAGATGATTTCTCGAGGCGTTCCCGTGTAGCGACACCACGTCGACCAGCTACCGACCGCGCAAAACGACGAAGGCAGTTACGACAGGCTCGAGGTCTGACAGCTACCGACGCGCCTCCGGCGGGGGAGAAATCTCTCCTCGAGGAGGTCGTGGTGAATTCGGCTTCCGATGAGAGCGCCATAGCGTTCCGCATGGAACCGTTTTAGACGGGAAACCCGTAAAAGCTCTTGTGGATTTAGGCGCAACTAAGACCTTTATCGCCCCCATTCTCATTGAATGGGTAGCAGCTCTCGGCACAGAAACGATAAGGATCCCACCGCGATCCGTAGTGGCCGCGAATGGTCAAATCGAGACTGTGCACGTAGCTTCCCGTGTGCCTTTGATTCTAAATGGCCGTCCAGTCATGATTCTCGCGCACCACCTGCACTCGCTCTCGGAAAGTCTGATCCTCGGGTTAGATAGTTTACGGGCGGCCCGGATGGTTGTGGATTTTTATAATGAGTCCTGGTAGTTCCGTGACGCACCAGCGACCCTGTCTGCCTTCACCCCGGAAGCCGGCACGCCCCGCATCACCATGTGTTGTGGGCTGAGCACACCGGATCCCGACGCGGTGACTCATCTTGACGAGCTCCTCGATGCTCACGTGCCGCAAACTCCAGCTGAGTCGGCCGTCACCTCGCTCGTTGCACACAGCATCGACGTGGGGGACAGCCCCCGGTGAAGCAGCGGCCATATCCCGTTACTTTGGTCATCCGCGACATTATGTGTGTGGAGGTTGACCGGATGCTCTCGACTGACGTAATCGAACCGGCAAGTAGCGATTGGGCCAGCCCGGTCGTTATGATTAAAAAACCGAACAGTAAATACCGTTTTTGCATCAATTACCCAAGAGTTAACGGGTTCACGAAGAAGGATGCTTATCCTATCCTGAACATGACCGGTATTCTCGACGAATTGAGGCAAGCCAACTACATCTCGACTCTCGACCTGAGTCAGGCGTATTGGGAAGTCCCAATGGATCCCGCTTCTCGTGAGGTTACCGCTTTCGTTGTGCCAGGCAGAGGCTTGTTCCAATTCAAGCGGATGCCTTACGGCCTAACGAATGCTCCCGCAACATTTCAGCGAATGCTGGACCGGCTTATCGGTGTGGGCATGTACCCACACGTTTTCGTTTACCTGGATGACATCATCATTGTCACCAGGACTTTCAAAGAGCACCTCGGGTGGCTTCGAAAGGTTCTCGACAAGATCTCGGAAGCGGGGCTGGCAATCAATCGCGAAAAGAGCGAGCTCTGCCGCTCCCAGGTCCGCTATCTTGGCTTTCTGGCGAACAACCAGGGCCTGGAGATTGATCCCGAGAAATTGGCTCCCGTACTGGATTATCCCGCACCGCGAAATCTCCGGCAATTGCGTCGATTTCTCGGCATAGCATCGTGGTACCGGCGCTTCATGCTGGAGTTCGCGACCATCGCCGAACCTCTGACTCGCCTTACCAAGAAGGACGTCGAGTGGCGATGGGGTCTCGAACAACAAAACGCTCTCGATACGTTGAAGCGGTGCCTGACGAGCGCCCCGACGCTCGCGTGCCCCGACGTCTCGCTCCCGTTCACGCTGCAGACCGATGCTAGCGGTGTGGGTCTCGGTGCCGTTCTGACGCAAGTGATTGAAGGGCACGAACGGGTTATCGCTTACGCGAGTCGCGCTCTGAGCGTGCCGGAGCGGAAATATTCCGTAAGTCCATAGTCCATCGAAAAGGTGCGTTGCACCACGTTCCCGACGCGCTCTCGAGGATCCCCGAGGGTCAGGAGGACGCTCTGGCGTGCATCCAAGACACTCGGGACCAGTGGTACCGTCGCCGGGTCCGCGACGTAGAGAGGATCCCGGATAGGTTCCCGGACTGGAAGTTGGTCGAGGGTCGGCTGTACTATCACCGACCTTCCCACTTAGCCGATCTCGAATTTCAGGATCTCGACGCGTGAAAGCTCGTGCTTCCCTGCGAGCTACGGCAGCACGTTCTAAACGAGTGCCATTCGCTACCGCAGGCGGGTCACCTGGGGGTCGACAAGACATATCGACGCCTGGCGACCGCCTACTACTGGCCTGGTCTTTTTAAGGACGTGGTAGCTCACGTGCGGCAGTGCGACACCTGCCAACGCTGCAAGGTCGAGCAGCAGGCTCCTGCCGGTCTCGTGAGTCATCGCATAGTCGAAGAACCATGGACGACTGTAGCTACCGACATTATGGGGCCGATCACCCCCGGGCGATCCGGTCACGCGTTTGTTCTCGTGATCCAGGATCTCTATGCCAAGTGGATAGAGGTCCAGCCCCTTCGCAGGGCGAATGGAAAGTCGATCGCGAAGGCTCTCGATGACCTGATCGTCACCCGCTGGGGGGCGCCCAAGGTCTTGATCACGGATAATGACACTGAGTTCGTCAACCGCGACATACGCGAGTTGACTGAGCGCGTGGGGATACGGCATAGCACCACGCCACCGTATCACCCCTAGACCAATCCTACCGAGCGGGTGAATCGCGTGGTGAAAACCATGATCCACGCCTTCCTGGAGGGTAACCATCGGGAATGCGATGCGCACCTGCACGAGTTCCAGTTTGCGTACAACACGGCGCATCACAGCTCTCTACAGGCTACGCCTGCGTTCGCGAACTTCGGCCGCGAACCCTCGCCAGCAACGTCGCTACGCCGGGAGGCCGAAGGTGATCCCGAAATCACTCCACGCCCCCCCCCCCCCAGGGAGTGGGTGAGGCGTATGGCCCGTCTCGACACCCTGAAGACGGCCTTTACGCATGCTCTCGATGAAGCGTTCCGGAGACAATCGGGGCAGTACAATCTCCATCGTCGAGATCGTACGTTCCGAGTTGGTGATCTCGTTCTGCGCCGTGCGCATCGGCTCTTGTCCGCAGTCGAGGGATTGACTGCAGCTCTCGAGACCCCTTTTGAAGGGTCCTTCATGATCTCGAAACAGCTCTCGAGGATAGTCTACGAGCTATCCGATCTCGATGGGCGATCGAAAGGGAAGATTTCCGTGCAGGATCTTAAGCCTTACCAGACCCCCTTGATTCCGTGCTAATAGTTTTTATATTTGCAGGCTCTCAAAATGTCTTCTGGCGCAACCACCCCTGAACGGGACGTTATGGTTATTGACGAGGACGGGGTGGATACGAAGCCGTGACTTTGTCCGGTTTAGCGCCTGGATCCCTAAGTCGGCAGAGACGGCGGTCTCGTCGCCCCCATCCGCTTCGTGGGCCCGGAGCTCGGTGGAGCTCCTGCGGGCGTGTGCGGCAACGCTCCGGGATACGGAGCGTCTGGTCGGCGACTCGGCGGAGGATCTCATTGAGGTCATCCGCAAGTTGGCCCAGGACGCCCTTACCCCCGAGCGGGTCGCGCAGGCAGCGGACTCACCGACCCGGGCGGCTACCGAGGGCCCCAGTACCAGTGAGGCCCCGAGGTTCCCGACACCCGTTGACGGTGGTCTAGAAGCCCCGAGGGCGGCGCCGGAGCCGACCCCCAGGCGGAGGGCCGACCAATCGGCGGGGACTCGCTCTCGAGCGGGCTTGTTATAGTTGCGGTGAGGTGGGCCACCGCTACAGCAACTGCCCGCGCGGTCCTCCCACTACGACGTTTTGCCGTAGATGCGGTCGCAAGGGGAAGATCTTGCGGACGTGCCCGCGGTGCAGTAACGGATGGCGGCGGAAGGGTCCGTATATACCGCAGGCGGGCCGCAACGTCCCGCGGGAAGAGCTGAAGGTGATGCGGCTTGCGCGGGCGGAGGCCCGTAAAACGCGGTCGCCACCGCCAGCTCCCCCGCAGGAGACGACGGTCGAGCCGGTCCCGGGTCCTTCGGGCCGGACAGTTCGGAGGCGACGCCGTGGCGGCCGAGGCCGGGGCAACTCGCAAGCTTGAGCTGGCCCCAACGAGCTCTCGCATCGGAGCCCCGTACCCCGATTTTCGGAGGATACGAGATGGCCCGAGTTCCCGTAAGGTGGGTCTATGACCCCAGTTCTCGTGCGTAGCGGCAACGCCTCGCAGTTCTCGCAATGGGGACCATAGTCCCTAGTTCTCGGACGTAGCGGCAACGCCTCGCAGTTCTCGCAATGGGGACCATAGTCCCTAGTTCTCGTGCGACGCGGCAACGCCTCGCAGTTCTCGCAATGGTGGGACCATAGTCCCTAGTTCTCGTGTGACGCGGCAACGCATCGCAGTTCTCGCAATGGTGGGACCATAGTCCCTAGTTCTCGCGCGACGCGGCAACGCCTCGCAGGTCTCGCAATGGTGGACCATAGTCCCTTGTTCTCGTGCGTAGCGACAACGCCTCGCAGTTTTCGCAAGGTGGGCCGTAGGCCTTAATTCTGGCGTGAGCCGTGGCTCGTGTTCTCGTGCCGGCCAGCCAGGCTTGCGGTCCCGCGATAGTGGGGCTTATAGCCCCGTTTCCGTGCAAAGCGACAGTGCCGAGCAGTTCCCACGATAGGTGGCCGATGGCCCAGGTTCCCGACGGAGGTGGAAAGACCTCTCAGTTCCCGCAAGTGAGGCCAAGCACTCAGTCCTCGGCACCAACTACACCAGACACGGAGGAAGTTGGCGCAGTTCCCGCAGTATTCCCGGAACCCACTGCCACGTATGAACGACTACGTCCAGATCGGTGAGTCCACTCCCGTTATTTTACGTTTCGTTCGTGGTGATGGTGAGTGTGGATTCGAATATATTTTTTTTTATTCTCGCGTCGCAGGGCGGTTATCTGCCCGCGACAGGTCTCGGTCTTGTCCCCCCCCCCCCCCCATATTAATGCTACCGAATAGTAACGGGAAGAGACAATAATGCTACCGTTTATGAATATTTTGTTGTTTGTCGTTTTTTTCTCGCGCTGTATGGTGGTTAGTCGTCCACAGTAGGTCTCGGTCTCTCCCCCCTTTAGGCTACCGACTGTAACGGGAGATACACAATCAGCCATCGAATACGAAATGTTTTTTTTTGTTTTCTAGCTCTCTGTCCCGTGCTGCGGGTACTTGGTTCCCCGCAGTAGGTTCCGGTCCTTCCCACCGTTTTAAGCTACCGACTGCAACTGTGAAGGACAAGAATTGCTACCGTGTGAAGTTCAGCTACGGCTTTTGCTTAGCGGAGATCACGTCGTTCCCTAACCGCAACCACCCCTAAGGGGTGGGGAGTTGTGACGTGATTTTTCAAATCGCGTCACAGAAAAAGCTACCGGTGATGAGATTACGTTCTCGATGCCCGGGTTGAGACCCAGCCGTTGTGTTAAGGGCCTTTTTTCCGCATGATTGTTTCGTTGCGTTTAGGTTTGTTGTCTTTATCGTTGGGTTAGGTTGGCGTGCGGAACTCGGTCAAGCGGCGTGTTGCTCAACGTATCGAGCAATCCTGACCGAGGGAAGCATCCAACGAGATTCTTCGGGGAATCGGTGCACGGCCGGCTGAGACGCCGGCGCCCCACTGAGAGGTGCATCGTGCCGAGGAGCGGGCCGTTGGGTTACGGGCGGAGGCTGGAGGACTCCGTGCCGCGCTTCCGGAGAGAAGCTATGCCCGCTCTCATACGGTGACCCGGGGATGCGATCCTCGAGAGTCTCCATGCTACCGAGGAGAAAAGGTCCCGATTTGTTACCGTTCCGTTGCGGGGTAACTCGGGCAGAAAATATAGATTCCGAAAGGAATATTCTATTAGAATATTCCAGCTCCCGAAATAATATTTCAGCTTACGAAAATTACGAGATAAGGATTCCCGCTTAGACCAGCGTTCTCGCATGGTCCGATCGCGCGAGCGTGTTTACCTTTTTTTTCGGTAAGCGTGCTCGACAATGCTCTCGCGCGCTGGCCCTCGCCATGCGAGGTACTGTCCGCCGCAAGATTTCGGAGGTAGTTCTCGTAGAGTCGTGTTTCAGACTTCGCGATGAAGAGACGTGTCGTGGTCTCTCTCGCGAAAGAAGAGTCGCGTTCTCGCTCTCGCGCTAGAGACACCTGAGTGGTGCTCTCTCGCTCCCGTGCGGTTAACGTTCTCGCTCGCGTTTAAGCGTTCGCAATTAAGAGTTCCGCGTTTAGTTCTCGGGATTTTCGGTGTAAAATGCAGCTCCCGCAAAATAAAATAAAATAATTATTTTATTTTATTTCGTTCTCGACAGTTGAGCTACTCCCCCGGTGAATCCCGACCCCTCAACCATAACCCACAGCCTGAGTGACCGTGCTTTACCGCAACCGTTCTCCCCCATGCAAGTGCATCCAGGTTAGTCTGGTTACGATTCCGGCGATACAAAAATCGAGGAGAGCTCCAGTCTCCGAACCCGGTTAGGATTCCAGGAGACCAAAAATCAAGGAGGGCTCCAGTCTCTGTTTGGCGGGTCGGGTTGGATCCCCCCGATGACAGTTTCGTCCGGTTGAGAAGTCCGGCGAAACAAATTCTCTGGCGCCCCGGGTACTGCGGATGCACGTGCGCGGAAGGGACGGTCGAAGGGGACGGTTTTCTCGCACCAGATCTCGGATTGAGTTCCCGTTCTCGTGGTTAGAGAAATATCCAAATATCCCGTCACAACATATAGGTGTATGTGTATCTGGGGTAATCATTTGCAGGATGTTCCTGCAAATGATCGCATAGTATGTTAATGTGACGAACCCAATTTTTTATCAGCACGGTCTTTGGAATGTGTTCAGGTCGTTCTTCGTCAAAGTCCACGGGTTCTTGGTGGGGCGCACTTCTTACATACAAGTACGTACAAAGATTTCGATGTTATCTTTCAGAATGAAGCCATGGACCGAATGCAACCGAATTTTGGAAAAGTAAGCCTATCCTTTACTAAAGCTGCATGAAAAGTGTTATGAGTGAAGACTTCATTTTGGCATTTAGCATTACCATTGCCTCAATTTATCGAGCGTCTGCCATAAAACCTAGCGTTTGACTTTTGGGTTTGTAAGTAGTAGGGCTCTGCGGTTTTTAACGCAGGTCCTCCGAGAGGGGTGCGGTCAGGGGGTTCACGTGGGAGCGGGAAGACGTCACGTGGCGGGAAGGGGGTGACGTCAAGCGGAGAGGGGGATTCCGTTGGGTGGGGGAAACTTGGGGGGTATCGATGATTAATTATTGATTGATTGATTATTGAATTTATTTATTTTTATTTGTATTGTATATTGCTTATTTTATTCATTCATGTACCAGCTGTCACCTAAGAGGGGGCGGGAGGGGAGTCGAGTTGGTTGACCCTTGTCGCTGAAAAAGAGAAGAAATCGGATTACACGTATGCACGAGTGAGAGATAGAAAGAGAGACGTAGCGATCGGGTCGCCTGCATGTAGAAGAGAGACCGATCGTTTGTATGTAGAAGCGTAGCGATGTAGAGACGTAGCGATCGGATCGCCTGCATGTAGAAGAGAGATGTAGCGATCGGGTGGTCTGCATGTAGTGAGCTGTTCAGAAAAGTTCGGAGTTCGCAGAGCTCCCGCGCGAAGCCCTCAGTGCACGGTCGGTCTTTCGTAGGACTTCGCGATCATGGACGCTCGAGCGAGCTTCCCCTTCCACTCAGCGCAGTCCCTTCTGTCTTCTTCTTCTTCAATTGATCCTTCGCACTGTTACGGAACGCTTCGTCTCTTCGGGAACCCTTCGCTTCGGTTCGGTTAGGTATCGAGAAGTAAACCAATTTACGCCCGGTTTACTTCAAAATACAAGTTCCCTTCGAGAATCTCTCTGCGGACACCAGTTCGGGTCATGTATCAAGGAGTAAACCGATTTACGCCCGGGTTACTTCACATCCAAGTAGTTGGCTATTTTCCGTTACAAGAACGCTTCGACCCCTTCGGAAAAGTTCACGGTTCTCTTCGCACGGTAAAGCGATTTAACGTAACGCCCGCGTTACTTTGAGACTGTCAAGGGTTTGCCTTCGACCCTTCGGGATATTTTAAAAACGAAACAAGTGATTACTTCCGCGTTCGTCGCCATTGTTGGCACGTTCGCGAGTTACGATTCTCCTTAGAATAAGACTTTATTTTATATATCAATAAACAGCAAGCATATTTTTTTGTTAATACGAGTGCTACTTCTTTCATCGGATTCAGAAGAAATTTACTCTTGCTTCTAAAAACTATTTTCTCCCACCCTTTCCTTCTCACGCCAGAAATTTTCAAGGCCTCCCAAAAACACGGTCGGATGGTCTGCATGTAGAGAGACAAATACATCTAATTTTAACCATTCATATTTTTAACTATTGAACCGGTTGGGTTTGTTTAGGGTTATATCCAAACAAACCCAATCGGTTCAATAGTTAAACCATAAAAGTCTTTGAAGGTCTCACGAACGTCTTACGAAAGTCTCTCGAACGTCTCTCGAACGTCTTCGAACGTCTCTCGAACGTCTCACGAACGTTGTCGAACGTCTCTCACATCTCACGAACATTATCGAGCGATTATATTAGTTTATTTCCTCCAAAAGAAATTTAGTTTCACTTCCAAAAGAAATATTTTATACAGCAATGCAATGCTGGAAAAGACGACGTTATAAAGGAATGGGTGCGGAGAATAAAAAATTACATAATGTTACATTTGTTTTATTTGCACGAATCTTTATGATTCGACCACCAATTAAACATTTTGAATACATTTTCTAAGGCGCAATTGCTTTCGTGCTTTTCACAACGTAGAGTAGAGCTTACATCTAAATTCCCGAATGCATCCTCAAAGTCTACATCAAACATTTCAATAACTACATCATTTTTTCATATTTAATATATCAGCTAGGCATTCTCGCTTTTCATGACTCATAACATACAGGATAGGACACATGTCGTGTATCTTTGGGCCCTCAATTGTATCCGTTATTAAACGTTGAGCCATGCTATATGGAACGTTTTTATGGCCCCACGTCAAACCATGATGATTTCGAATCAACCATGATTCTTCGCATCTCTCAGATTTTGTGAGAAGACTCCAAGGTATGGGACTCGCGAAAATGTAATGGGAGAGTACGAATGGCGCGCTCAGAATCGCTACTTCCTTTACAATAAAGTTCCTCCCTACAATGAATCCTTGAAGATACGCAAACGTAGGCACAGTCATAACGAAAGCGATCAAGTCGATGGCAAGATTAATTGAGGACTGATGTTAATTTTTAAGAAACTCGTATTTTAATGACATACTTAATTAGAGAGGGAATATTTACTGATCTATACAATTTTACGGATAATGTTGGTCAATGGACAGTATTCAACAATGCGATCGTGCAGGATCAAACAATAGGCAGTAGTATTCGGTGGTAAATCTTCCTTGTATTCAAACTCTATTCGCACGTCTACGGTACCATTTTTCACAGACTCGTTCTGACGTAAGCAATCGATAACTGTGAGAGGGCTATTACATTGAAACTTGGCAATGGTTAGCAAAGAATTATCGTCATTACAGCTGTAATAAGCTTTACGAAATTAAGAGTACATATTGAACAAAATGGCGAATCGTTTTTTGTCAAAGTCCAAATTCAGATCATCGTAAGGATAGGATTCTGAGTTGAGATAAAGTTTAACAACTCGTTTGTCGGTATTGCAAAAAGGTAGGACACACAATAGGAAACTGCCGTGCCCGCGAATATAATAACTCGCGAAATCGGTCGGGAAACGGATCGAATAACCCTCGGGCGGACGCGCCGAGAGGTTCCCCGATCCCGAAGCGTCCGGTGACCACTGTCGCAACGATCCCACCGAGCGAACCTATCCTACCTACACAATAAACGCAGAAAATTTCGATAAACTACCCTCGGTGTGTATCGGAGCGCATCCAGAAAAGGGAAAAATATCATTGTTGCTGGATAGTGGTGCTATTCCAAACCTAATTAAAAAACAATATACAGAAAATTTCCCAGGTATCAACGAGGAGGATATCATAAAATTAAAAGGAATAGCCGAACCACCGATCCTCACGTTGGGTAGTATAATGATCCGAGTGCTGAATTTCGAAACCTAATTCCATATCATACCTGATGAGGTGCAACTTCCATACCCCGGTTTATTGGGGTCTCGATTCTTTTTCGCTACAAAATCACAAATAAATTTTAAGACGAAATGCCTTGAATGTGAAGACAAGGCATGGCCGTTCGAACAAACATACGAACCCGACGAGGTGATTGAAATCCCCGCGTGTTCGGAAACTTCTTTTCATATAAGAGTTGAAAATCGCACGTTGAAGGAAGGGTATATCCCACCTTTAAAAATCCGTAAGGGTGTTTACGCCGGCGACTGCCTGGTAACGAACATCCACAGTAAGGCGCATTTAAAGGTTTTCAATACCACAAATGATGCCGTCAGACTGCGCGTGCCAGTCGTAAAACTGCAGGAACTCGACGTTGTCGAAGACCTGATAAAACACAAACAAAATCCAGATTGCACGACAATCTCCAATTCCAATCCTATTTATCGCGATGCTAATCCAATTTCTCGCGATTCTAATCCTAATTCGGACGTAGATTGCATGACAACTACGCCGGTCCAGAGCCCAGTAGTGGCCAATCCAAAAATATCGACAAAAAACGTCGAAATAAAACCTTGTCAACGCTCCAGCGAGAGCGATGACGAAGAAAAATCAAATAAAAAACAAAAACCAAAAACAAACCAAAACAAAAACAAAACAAAATCCGGTTGCACGACAACCTCCAGTTCTAGTTCCATCCCCCGTGACCTTTCTATTCCAGGCGTAGATTGCAAGACAATTACGTCAATCCAGAGCCCAATAGAGGCCAATCCAAAAATTTCGACGAAAAATGTCGAAATAAAATCTTGGCATCGCTCTAGTGAAAGCGATGACCAAGAAAAGTCAAATAAAAATTTCTGTAGCGAGGAAAGAACAATAACAAAAACTCACAAACAATCAAAAAATGGTCAAAATAAAAAATCAAAATCAAACGAAAACGCGAAAAGTGAGAAATCAAAATCAATCGAAAAATTAAATAACGAAAAAAACGAAAAATTAAAAACGAATCAAAATCAAAAACAAAATCAAAATGTAAACTCGATTTCTACCTCTGAATCAACATTGCGTATGATTGAAAACAATCCAGAGCGTCCAGAAATTATAAAAAATCTCTTGCGATTAGACCACTTGGGCGACGAAGAATTAGAAAACGTCGAACAAATTATCGAAACATACTCGGACAGGTTTCACGTAAAAGGCGAACCCTTGGAATCCACACATGTGCTTCAACACAAAATTCCTATGGTCGATGACCTGCCGATCAACACCAAACAGTATCGTTTTCCACAAGCCCTTAAAAGCGAAGTCCAGCGTCAAGTGGATGAGCTACTAGATTCAAAAATAATAAATCACTCGGAATCCCCAAGTAACAGTCCTGTTTGGATAGTACCAAAAAAACCGGACTCCAACGGTAATAAACGTTGGCGGATGGTGATAGATTTCCGAGCCCTTAACGAAAAAACAATTGGTGACTCCTACCCTTTGCCAAACATCACTGACATTCTTGATCAATTAGGACGCGCATGTTATTTTTCAGTATTCGATCTAGCATCCGGTTTTCATCAGATAGAAATGAACCCAGCAGACAAATCAAAAACCGCTTTCTCCACACCATACGGGCATTACGAATTTAATCGGATGCCTTTCGGGCTTAAAAATGCCTCGGCGACTTTCCAACGCTTAATGGATGCTGTACTTAGCGGACTCCAAGGAGTATCCCTCTTTCTTTACCTTGATGATATCGTAGTTTACGCAAAGGACTTAACCGAACACGGTGACAAAATTCACAAATTAATGAGACGATTGCGCAAAGCTAACCTCAAGTTACAACCGGATAAATGTGAGTTTCTTAGACCAGAAGTCAATTACCTCAGACACGTCATTGGAAAAGACGGATTAAAACCAGATCCCAATAAATTATCGGCAGTAAAAGAATTTCCAATTCCGAAAAACGTCAAGAACATTCGTCAATTTTTGGGTTTAACAGGATATTATCGCAGGTTCATCAAAGACTTTTCAAAAATCGCAAAACCCCTAACCCATCTCTTAGAAGACAAAACTGACTTTAAATGGACGGACGAAACACAAAAAGCTTTTGAAATTCTCAAAAATAAATTATGCGAAGCTCCAATTCTCCAGTACCCCGATTTTGACAAACCATTTATCATAACGACTGATGCTTCCGGCTATGCCTTAGGCGGAGTCCTATCGCAGGGTGAAATTGGAAAGGATAAACCCATAGCGTACACATCATGCGTATTACGCGGCGCAGCCCTTCGGTACGATACGTACGAGAAGGAAGCCATGGCAATCGTTCACGGCGTGAAGGCCTTCCGTCCTTATATCTATGGTAGAAGATTCACGCTCGTTACCGATCATAAGCCCTTGGTTTGGTTCAGAACCGCTAAAGACGCTAACGCACGTCCGCTCAAATGGCGACTCAAACTTTCCGAATACGACTACGAAGTCGTCTACAAACCCGGCCCGCTCAAATCAAATGCTGACGCCCTATCACGAAATCCAATAGAAAAATTAGAGGACGTTAAAACAATACCACATATTCAACCAAAGCAAACCGAAGAATTAAAAAACGAGTTAAACAATTTGGCGCGCCAATTAGACCAGACTGACGATAGCGCTGCCGAAAACGAAAATCCTACGAGATTTATTGTTCGAGCAGACGTTCACCCCGTTCCGCATGAAGAAAATATAAACGTCGTCACTCGCTCTCAAGTGAGAGACGACACCAAGGACGCTGCTACTGTAAAGGCTAGTGCGCCTGCATCCAAGCGAGGGGACGTACACTCGAAACCCCGGCACCTTACGCGTCGAACTCGTAAACACATAAACTACGCAGAGAGTAGCGACGAAGAGACGGAGGCCGAGGTAGTAGGGCCCATACGCGCTAGGCAACCCGAGCGGGGCATTGACCCCAAAACAGTTGAGGGCCCTGACCAGCGCAAAGCACTTCCAATCCATCGCTCCAATAATCACACTGCTCCTAATTCCAATGATTCGATAGACTCAGATGCGAGTTCCCATGACCCATTAACTTCCGAAGACGAAGATCTTGCTGCCAATGAACCATCGATAACCGAATTTAAAATCGCAAACTTCGCCAGTACAAAGGAACTATTTCATTTCCGGAACGACAACTTAGTCTATTTCATAGATTCACAAGGTAAACCGTGCGATCCTGGATCGCGTAAATTACAAGAATTGAATAAATTACCTTCTTTAAAGAACCTTTCAGTCGGTCGAGCTTACAGCGCAAAATTTGGAAAAAAATATCACATCGCGCTAGTTATTCGGGGCGAACATCCCGAGTCATTATCCTCAATATCTGAAAATATCAACAGTAGCGTAAAAGAATTAAAAGAAAAATGCGAAACCCTCAAACTCGAATCGTTTAGTCTTTGCCACTGCCAACACGTCGAACATTTGACCTGGGCAGACGTAATGAACACAATGAAAGAAACATTTGAATCCAGTCAAATAAAAATATTGATTTGCTTGGGTACGTTGCAATACGTACCGATTGAAAAGCGCGATTCCATTTTTTACGAGATGCACAAGTCCCCAATAGGAGGACACAAAGGTGTCTCAAAAACGTATAACAGAATCAAACGCGAATACTTCTGGGAAGAATTAAAATCGGAGATTCAAAGACGAGTACAGCAGTGCTTAGAATGCCAGCTAAAAAAAATTAGTCAGAAGTCAAAACAAGACAACCAATGATAATAACCGACACTCCGGGGACGGTTTTCGAAAAAATTTCAATGGATATAGTAGGTCCTATGCAACGCACTTCAAACCAAAACGAATACATTCTCACAATTCAAGACCATTTGTCAAAATATTGTGTAGCAATTCCGCTACCGAATGCACTGGCGACGACAGTCGCTGACGCATTCATAAAAAGATTCATATGCGTATTCGGCGCACCCAAGGCATTACTGACGGACCAGGGGAGTAATTTCCTTAGCGGTCTAATGAAAAGAATCGCGAAACGCTTCCGCATAAAGCGATATCGAACTACAGCGTTTCATCCCCAATCCAACGGATCGCTTGAGAGGTCTCACCATGTGCTAGCCGAATTTTTAAAACACTATACCGATAAAGATAACGAATGGGATCAATGGTTGGAATTGGCAATGCTTTCATATATCACTAGTGTGCACGAAAGCACAAGACACACTCCTTACGAGGTGGTCTTCGGCAAACTAGCAAGGGTCCCGTCAAGCGAACCTCTCCGCGAATCAGACCAGCTACCTACCTATCGCGGTTATCTAATTGAATTAATTACGCGAATAAACGGAATCAGAAATCTTGCCTATGAAAATTTGGTCACATCTAAACATCGCTCAAACAAATATTACGACAAAAACGCTAATCCAAAGAGCTTCAAGGTAGGAGATTACGTCTACATCCAAAGGGGTCCGAAACCTGGTAAACTCGGTGATCATTACACAGGACCACATAAAGTCCTAGAAAAATTGGAAAGGGGCAATGTAAAAATCCGGTATAACAACAAAATGCGAGTCGTTCACGAAAACAGATTGCGATATTCACACATTAATATCGAAACCAAACCCAAAAAGAAAAACAAGCTGACCAGAGTCGATGAATTTCAATAACTGAATAACTAATCATAATCATTACACTTTTTTCAGATGGCCGATATCAATCCATTTAGTAATATTAAAGGATATGACTTTTACCTACGTATAGAGAAATGAATCAAACCTACATAACAAATTAACTGGCACAGAATATCCAAGTTATTTATATACGAAATGTCAAAAACGAATGCGTTCGCTGT
Organism: Ophion ventricosus; assembly: GCA_963932345.1. Taxonomy (NCBI): domain Eukaryota; kingdom Metazoa; phylum Arthropoda; class Insecta; order Hymenoptera; family Ichneumonidae; genus Ophion; species Ophion ventricosus. The sequence goes on from OZ010720.1 coordinate 9,167,187, forward strand.
CCAAAAAATTACTTATCGCCAACCTAGATATATGCGCCTATATTAACTCTAATTATAAGTTTCTTTGTATAGACCGACACATTCAAAAACAAATTCAAACACGATATACTTGTTCAACAACGCAACCAAGAACGTCAAATTCTTAAAAATAATTATCTCTTGCGATTCAAGAACCAAACGTATATGCATATAGATTAATGAAAGCTCCAAGCTATATGACAGTACTAGCTAGCGGATTAGTACACGTTCTAAATGTATACCGATAAAATTAGCCTGATCAGGTTAAAAGAATGCTACGAGCAATTGCCTATCACTTGTGGGAACAAAACATATTTCCTTATCCCTCGAACTCTTATATTATCAATGGAACCTTAACAACCTACAATTCCCTACTTCCTCCATATTACCATTTCGGAGTCACCTGCTACAATTTCTTGACTGTTCCGGTGGAAGCTATCCACCTGCAAGCATTAATGCCGATGACGAAACCTACTTGGAAGTATACCAGTCCAGCATCATTAGCGTCCAGTGGAATTTACTCCAAAGAAGATATCGATAACCTAGGAAAACGTATAATGTTCTCCGTGAAAAAAAAATTTTTAACTCGCTGCCCTAAACAATATGGCGCGGGGCATCAGTGGTCAAAACACTGTGAATCTAGAAGAGAAACTGCTGAACTTTCCGACTGCAGCAGCCTACAACGCCTATCGAAGTCCATCTGGAATCGCACCTGGGAAAAAATCTTTCAAATCCGATCAGCAAGCGCTGGTGTCATCGGGATGCTACTCGTCGTGCGAGCGATTAAACTCCTCGTAGATTCGTAAACATCCACACATACAGCCTACACTGTGTACGGCTGGTCCATCTATCTCATTGGTGCCATATGGGATTCAGTAACTCATCTATTGATACACCTGGCTAAACGACCGAAGAAGAAGGAAACGTCAACAGATGTAAAGTCTGGTCAAGAACCCAACAGAATTCGCTGCAGCCCCATCAACTGAGCCGGGAGCGTCACACAAGGAGCAGCATACTCCAACTAACAACAAACGATCCGTACCCTCACACCCCTACTTGTCCAGAAGACGATCAATCCTTCAAATCGTATTCCTTTCTCTCGAGTTCTCACAAGAAGACATAACCAAGTACCAAAAAGAATAATTCCAATCATGCTTAATCATTTTTATTCTATTTTTTTCTCATCATTATTATTCTTTTAACCTTGTCAAGTAAGATAGAACGAAATAGGTAAATAAATATTTTCACAAAAGGAAGAAGAAAAGAAGATATAAAAAAAAATCCATATATATGGATATATCCAAAATAAAAAAAAAGCATTCTCGCGGAAAGATCTATACATATATATACAATAATCGTAACATATATACCACTTTTTCTTTTTTTTTTTACTAAATATATAGTCTACGTTATACTCTATTCCAAAGATTGTACCTATCTGACATTGTAACCGCCCAAGAATAAGCTGATGATGATATCGAGTTGACCTCCGGAGCATTCATAACAATTGAGCGAGACGCTCAATCCTAAAGGGGGGAGGTGTTACATCCTAGCCAATATGCAGGATGTCTCTTCCCTCGGTTATTCTCAGTATCCTCATTTGCCATCACAAATGTATTATATATATTAAGAAATCTAACATATAACAGCGTAAACGCGTGCGATACCCTCTGTCCAAAGATCTTCGTCCGGTTGAGTCTTAACGAAAAACGAGATCGAGCGTACACGTCAATAATAATAAAAGTATCCGTTCTAGTTTCCAATAAGAACATGGTCCCGAGCGCGTATTCCACGAAGAGTCACATTACAAAACCACACAGAACCCTGAGCAACGTCCAACTTCATCACCTCATCAAGCTTTCATCAAGAACATGGTTCTGAGCGGATTTTCCACGAAGGGCCGTATCGTGTAGAACCAAATAATGAATCGATTATATACATCTTAGGCCAGAGCGTCGACCCAACAACAGAGCGGAGTGCGATAAAAATCCAGCGCATACCCGTGTCATACGAACCTAGCGGCCGCCGCGCTATCGCGAACGCCGCAACATCGAATTTTGGCTACGCAAATCATGAGCTCATGATCAACAAAGGGAATAAAGAGCGCAATTCCCCTTCCATCAGTACCATAACTTCTAAGAAAGGAAATCAAAGATTGAATCACTCCCTACTCCCACTGTGTTAAAAATTATAAGCAAACCAAGAAGGGCCAGTACGCCAAAAGCCCAAGTCAGTCTTCTATCGTTTTCCGCCCGACGCAGTCTTCTATCGTTTCTCGTCCGACTCAGTCTTCTATCGTTTCTCATCCGACCAAGTCTTCTATCGATCCCGATCCGATCAAGTCTCCAGTCGACTTCTATCCGAGTTGGCCTTTTCCGAATAAATCTCTGTCGAAAAGTTTAACATCATCATCCGATATAGAAAGATCTTTTCTATCGACTCTAACCTTGTGTCGCGATCCGTACCTCTATTCCGCGTCTAATAACTGAACTCTATACCTCGATCGTTCATTTCCATCTCTATTTTACTTCAAAAAGTATCGTAAATCTTTTCCGCGTTCTTCACCCTCGTGAAGTGACCCGCTGACCCATCTGCGACGATTGTAAACACAGCGTGTGTGTGGCCCGTCGACCACCATTGTACCAGCGAGCGCACTAGCCTAAGAGCGAAGGCCCTTGAATTCCGAGCTGCAATAAACATCCGTGCGACCGAGCGAGCGACCAACACTCAACGACTGTAAGCCATACATATGTTTTTCTTGTATTACACTTTGTAGCCATGATCATCTAACCCAATTAGTACCTTTTAATAAATAATGTCGTGTCAATAGAATAGAGGTCTGTCGAATTATTCCTCGAACACCTACCCATTCGCGAAACTCTCCTAATCTCGCTTATCTCATACACATCCCCTTTTTACCCTCATCCCGTGCTATTGCGCTAGGCGTAGGCAACAAAGAGGGAAACAAAAATATTGTGCTCTCATCCCTTCCGGATGTGACAATACTCGTATCCCAAGAGCGAAAACTCATATTCAAGTATCGCCCATTTTCCAATGATCGAAGTAATGACAATTTATTGATCTCATTTAATACTACGTGGGGCACACGCCATTGTATCTTGAGTAATTCAACTTCTGCCTCTACTGCTGGATGGTGACTAAATACACAATTGTTGTCATTCCGGGAACGTATCAAAATAAACTCATGACGAGCATTAATAACAATATGCTTGTAATCTTCGCAGAATTCCAGCGATATGTTCAGGGGTACACAAAAATTGAAGTACTTTCCCCCATCATTATGTATCACATCCTAGGCAGCATTTTTCAAAGTATTACCCCTCTGAGGGATTAGAGAGATGTAGTTATTTATCGTGGCTGTTATTCCAACGTTTCGATTGCGATCAATCTCCACGCCATCAAGTTCATAATAAAGTTTATCAAACATGAATGTAATGCAATTATTTCCCAATACTACTATCGCTTGATCATCAGGTTTTTTATGCACCGTGAACTTTCCCTCAATATAGAGAAAACTTTCGGATGATAGGACGAACAAATCTTGGTATTGTATAGGAATGCGTATTTCATCGCTCTACCCGAACGTTGAGTTGACATACGGATTGTACGTATGTGTCGCAATTTTGATGATATGATCGTCAGAAATTGGTTCACCAGTGATATCCACAATGTCAGTCATCCTTTTGTCTCAACTATTTCGTACTAAAAACCCCAAGGATTCTAAAAATTCACGGTTTGCTGTACTGAGTTTTTTCTTTGCGGGCAATTTAACACTCGATGCGGCTAGTGTTCTTGCAAAAGTATTATGGCACGCAATCGTATTAACCTGTGTAAAAATATTGTCTTTAGCGTATTCCGTGTCGTACAGAACGACCATCATAACCGTCGCTTCCGTATGTGCAATCTCACCGTAATTTCTTCGCCTCGAAAATCGAATAATTTTCCGTTTTGATCCACGATGCGTATCGTCAGATCGGTAATGCTCCGCACGATGATCGGAAGATAAATGATTTGAGCAGGCGTTTCCGATATTTTATAGCCTGGCGGTGCGCTTGGCGAAAAATCATGTATCGTATGTACGCGCTGGCCATTGCAGTACGGACCAGTGGTGATGCTACATTGTATGCGGATAATGTTGACATTCATTATATTTATCGGTATATCAGATTCCTGCCGGTTCCATGGATGCAACATTCGATTTGATGAAAATCCCAGAGGCGATCCTACGTTGTTGGGTTTACTGAAATTTATTCTGTACGCACATTTGATTTCGCTCTTCAGTGTTTTATGATTAACGCGTACAACGATTGTATATTCGCGATTTCCATCGAGCTCGTCGTTATTTACCTTTCAAGCATCAATTTCATTGTCAGCAACATCGGCACCGTTGAGTAAAATTGCACGATTCAAATACTCATTTATAGCTTTCAGTTCATAGGATCCTTCAGGGATTATAATTTTCTTGTCATCATTAACAAAGCAAAGTTTGTTGTTCGATGAATTTACATTTGGTATTGTGTGACAAGTTTCATAATCTATCAAACCGAGTTCATAACAGTCATCATTGAAATCTATAGCGGGAAAGTAATTTGCAGTTAGAAGGCTACTCTTGCGGGTCAACGTAAGCGTTAGTGACATGTTTCGTCCGAATACTGAATTGATTGAAGCATTGCCACGGCTTACCATAAATACATTTTTCTCATCGATTCTTTGAAGAAATTGTACACAATTGTCCCCAAATACTCTGATTATAATTATGGTATGATGTCCGATTGTATTGTATTTTTTTTATATTTGGTCCGAAATATCGAAATGCACTATATAATTCCCCTTCTTTGCATAGGCTACCCAATGAGTACCAAGGCCATCGGTATCGTCCAAATTTACAATACCGCTCTCATTTGACTGCAATCCATTACATACTGGTAAATTATTGCGCATAAAAACCCCCCTGACGAATGGTATGCGCATGCGTCTGGCTAAGCGTTCCAATTGTACATTAGTCGTTACACCCGTGGGCATTTTCACCGAGTTGTGACGTTTTTTTTTCTTAGGCGAACACCCTTGTCCACGCTTGTAGGGGGTGAGATATAGCCCGTAGCCTTCCATAGCTCGATTATGACGTTGTATTTCTTCCAGTTGGCGTTGTGCAGCCTTGCTATCGTCCACAACTTTCGCTATTCCAGCTACTCCACCAGCCAGTGAACCAAGAACTCCCAGCAATGGTAACATTGGCAAAATACTGCCACGCTTTGCCACCGATAGTGTTCTCTTCTTAACGGACTTTTTTTTTCGTCGTCGACTTTTTCGTCTTCATGCCCATTTCGAATTTTGTTTTTGCTTTCATAGCCGCCCAAACAGCGGTCGCGGCTGTTTTCTCGCCAAAACTCGAATCTCTCGCCATAATACGTTTTCGTGCTTTTATCGTAAGTATGTTATCCGCAACGTGTCGTGCGCCCAAATGATTGCTTCGAGAATAGGCTATATCGTGGTCGCGACATGCAGCATCCAATGGATGTAATTCGATTGGAAGTGAATTTATCGCAAGATTTAACAAGAGGTTGCATTTTCTTCTTGACATTCGTCACAATTCTTTATAAGCGGTGCTGGGCCGTCAATGTGTGTCAGGTGCCCCGCTAAATTCCAATGCCGCGTGCATCAGCGATATTGCTGTACTTCGGAATCAGCCTTTAGGTGCTCGGGAAGTCTGTCCAATAATATGTCCACGTAGTGATAAAAATTTTGCAACAATAGAATTTTTGGGATAAATTATAATTGATGAACCGTTATTCGGAGAATGCTGCAGTCGGCCGACAGGTACAAAAACATTCTCGATACTGAGCGAATTTGGCCCGGTGCACCCCTATAATTACTCCTCCGATAGCGCATTTTGCGCGAATGTGTGTTGAGATTCGAGGGAGCAAACATGCGCTTCGTGCAGCAACCGACGGCGATTCAAGTGACCAATTTCGACGATAGAGTAAAGGAGGACACAAACGTACGCAAGCATGGAGACATGCTGCTGATTACCATATGCAGAATCATTTGTGGTCCTTGAAATTGTGGAGAAACGAACGTTCTGTTAAGTTTGATAGAAAGTACGAATGGATTCCGTTTTGAAAATCTATATGTGTACTCGAAATAGCTCCAACAGCCAAAATATCAATATTTAGAAAATCTGCTGACGTCGATTAATGAAATAAGCTATTTTAAATTCTCCAAGAATAGTAAAGTTATTGCACCATGCAAAGCGCTTCCGAATCCCATTTTTGTTTTTGACGACGTAGCGAGTGACAAAATACAGTACGAGAGTACTCTTCAATGGGCAGACTTTGCAGACACTCGAGCATTGACTGCTCCTACCTTTGCCGAAGATATGCCAAGGTTCCCAAACATCTTATACGGGACAAGGCGAATCTGCTGATTTTATTTAAACAGGATCGTACTAACTTAAAACATGTGTGCAAAGAACATGTAAATACTGACATGCCGTATGAAGATTTCCTGGGATTATGAAAAAAATGTTGGCAGCAGAAATATGGTTTCATGGTGATTGATAAAGCTAGCTTATTGGCCGCCGGTCGATATCGAAAAGGATTTACCGAGTTTGCAATACCGTAATGTAGTCTCAGTCTGCATTGAGACATCATCTCTACAACGTCCGAAAATTCATTTTATGTGAGAGAGGATGGGTACAATCGATGACGATGAAAACATTACGAAGGAAATTGCAAAAACGGGCGAGTCAATTCGCAAAAAATATCAAGCTTTGAAGTCTGGAAAAATGGAAGAATATCTTGAATTAGAGAAACATTTCAGGTCTACCACCGACCCTCTCAAGCAGGTTGTCGAAAAATCAGGAGCTCTTGAATCTCTTGTACCAGACATTGAATCATTAAGTATATCTAGTATCAACACCCTGAAGAAGGATGTGAAAGAAGGAACAAAGCGTCCACGTTCATTATTCCAAGATTCACCCGTAACTTCTGCACCAAATGCCTTGAACCGTGAACGAATCATTCGTGGGTTCGACTACAGCCGAATCGTTCGTGGTTTCAATTCGACGTCAATTACAAACGCCCGGAGGTCAAAATACATGGCGCGAACATTTTGGTCCACCCGGTAAAAAATATATTACATCTATTCTTTCACAATACAAGAATTCCAGCATGGATTATATATACAGTGTCAAATTTACCAACGAAGGAATGATGTTAGCTGATAAACGCTTCGATGTGGATAATAATGATAATATATTCATTGACAGCATAAAATACTTAGGAACCCCTGGACTCTATGAGTTGATCTTCAAAAGAATTCCTCACGATGCAATATACACCGAGGAAGACAAATACAAATATAAACATATATTGTTGACAACGAATGCGCATCGACGTGGTAGCAATATACTTAATCCTGTATTGGGTAACAAAGGCTTCAAGTATTAGTATATAATTGGACCTCTAATTTTTGACTGGAAAGCTGAAAGAGGTATCGAAATGCCGTTCGCAATAACGTTAAATGATAACAAAATCGATTATGTACATTGGAATAATTCCACTGAGTAGGTCGATCGCTTGTGCTTGTTGGAAGCTTCACGGCGAGTTGGTAACATTGGTCGCGATAATGAGATCATGGCTATTATAGAGGAACTTCGCGAAGCTGGTATTATAAATTAAGCTGTGAATTGATACCAATGATCATTCATTCGTCATTGATGATACCGAAATGTCGATCAATAAATTTGGATCATTGCTCGGAGCGCAAGATAATTCATACTATCAGTGGAATGGACTAATTAGAAACTATACACGTGATAACGCACTTTGTCTAATCTCCGGTGGCTTCAACGCAAGATCGCGCAAAATCCGAGGTATAGCATTACCAGAAGCTGATTACGATGCTGCTAACAAAATTACGTGGAAATGAGAATCGCGCTAGTAACAGCACGACTGACAGAATTGGAGAAATAACAAATCCCACCAGAAAATAAGCTTTAAATAACTACGAAAGACACGTCAAAAACCATTCAGTATGAAACCGGCGCTGTATCCGGTACGCCACAGGAAAATTTGTAAAAATCGTCTCATCAACAAAAAATATGTAGGAAAAAGAAAAAACGTTTGAAGAAAAGCCACTCGTAGAGGAACTACATGCCCCAGCAAGAAAAAACTTTCCGCGAAGACGTGTCATCGTACGTGGGTATGATGATTTGCGGCAAGCTGACGTAGTTGAAATGCAACCGTATTCACTATTCAACAAAGACTACAATTACATACTCACCATCATCGATGTGTTGAGCAAGTATGCATGGACCGTAGCACTGAAGAGTAAATCAGAAACGAAATGAGTGCAGCGACCGGGAAAATCATACAAGATTATAGCCGATTCCAAACCGATATTGAAAGAGAATTTTAGAATGTGAATGTGCAACGATTAATGGAGCAATACAATAGAAATCATTATTCGACGTATTCTGTTATGAAAGCCTCGGCCGTGGAACGATTTAACCGCACCCTAAAAAATAATATGTGGGAAATGTTCCCATTCAATGGTAATTACAAGTGGCTCGATGCGTTACCGGAACTCGTTACAAAATACAATGCTCGGAAGAATCGTACGATTAGCATGAGACCCATCTACGTTACCTCTGTAATCGCAGAGCAACTCTTAACCACCGTATACAGCAACGTAAAAATTGCGGCTCCTGCGAGGTTTAAAGTCGTTCAGAAAACGTAGCCTGTAACGTACCAAGTAGATGACTCCAGGCGAAATCCGATAGCCGGAGGATTCTGCGAATACAAACTGCAACGTATTGCCATTCCAAACGTATATCTCATGGAAAAAATAATACGCAAAAAAGGCAATGATGTTTATGTCAAATGGTTGGGAATGGATAAATCAGAAAACTCATGGATACATAAAAATAACATATTTTTAAAAGTTTTGTAAAATATGAGGAAAAATGTAATAAAATTTACTCACAATCCGTACAAGTATATATATTTCTTTATGTACAAATTCACAATTCCTTATAAAATTGAATAATTACATTGTTTAAACATTAACATACACGTTTTATACAGGGTGAGGCACATAAAGTGTTACAGAGCAATAGCACTCAAACTATTGATCATATCCAAAAATGTTTTAGACAAAAGTTTCAGTGTTCGAGAAGGCCGTCATACTGGAACACCCTATTTTTTTATCGGTGGAGGCGCTGAAGCTACGTCAAGGTCAACTCCACTTTTTTAAATGGAACCATGTTTTTTTTTCCGATGACATTATTACCGATTTTAAGACGAATTCAGCGATCTACAACACAAGGTCATTCTAGTCACGCAAAGTATGAAAATAGTCCAAAAATCGAAAAATATCGGAATAATCACTTTCAAAGGATCCACTAACCTTGGTTTGGGTTTACCTACAGAAGATGCTCGAAGTGATGACCCTCGACTTGTAAACACTTGTTAATTCGCTGATGAAAAGACCGTCTAACTTCAGCCAACATTTGTGGTGTAATTTCGGTACATGATCGGGGTATTCTTTCTTCTATGGGTAGACCCAAACCAAGGTTAGTGGACCCTTTGAAAGTGATTATTCCGATATTTTTCGATTTTTCGACTATATTCATACTTTGCGTGACTAGAATGACCTTGTGTTGTAGGTCGCTGAATTCGTCTTAAAATCGGTAATAATGTCATCGAAAAAAAAATACATGGTTCCATTTAAAAAAGTGGAGTTGACCTTGACGTAGCTTTAGAGCCTCCACCGATAAAAGAAATAGGGTGGTCCAGTATGACGGCCTTCTCGAACACTGAAACTTTTGTCTGAAACATTTTTGGATATGATCAATAGTTTGAGTGCTATTGCTCTGTAACACTTTATGTGCCTCACCCTGTATATATATATATATATATATATATATACACACACACAATAATAGTAACATATACAGTCGGTAAAAACGTATTTGCACACCACATGTTTTCCAAATTATCCTGCGAAATAAAATCAAATACTTTAGCATTTTTTTTTCGAGGAAATAATGTTCGAAAATTTAGGATAATTTGAAAAACAGGCGGTGTGCAAATAATTTTTTACCCACTGTATACCACTTTTCTTTTTTATTAAATATATAGTCTACGTAATACTTTATTCCAAATATTGTACCTATCTGACCTTGTAACCGCCCATGGATAGGCTAATGACGATATCGAGTTAACCTACGGAACATTCATAACAATTGAGCGGGATGCTCAATCCTAAAAGGGGGAGGTATTACATCCTAGCCACTATGCAGGGGACACTCTTCCCTCGGTTATTCTCAGTATCCTTATTTACCATCACAAATCTATTTTATTATATATATTAAGAAATCTAACATATAACAGTGCAAACGCGTGCGATACCCTTTGTCCAACGTTCTTCGCCCGGTTGAGTCTCACCGAGAAACGAGATCGGGCGAACACACCACAAGCAGACGTAAATAATATGTTAATGCAAGTATCCTTTCGAGCGCCATGAGCTCTCATCAAGAACGTGGTCATGAGCGAATATTCTACGAAAAACTAAACAGTGGGTCGAGGTTATACCTCTTAGGTCAGAGAGTCGACCAGGTAAACAGAGCGGAGTGTGATAAAATGCAGCGCCCTAATAGGCGCTGCACGTCGGCGAGATCCGCAAGTACGCGCGTCCCCGCTTCCCTCCTGCCCATTCCGATCTTATGCATGCTGCGACACGTCCTGTCACGCGAATTCAATTTGCTTTTCGTACGCTACTCTACGCTCTCAGACTTCTCACATGTTTTTTTTTGCTTTCATATTTTTTTCGTCACACACTCTCGGGAAAATATTTTGTACACTGGAATAGGTTTGACCACGAATCGGACAATATATTGTGTCACATCCGGAAGGGATGAGAGCATAAACTTTCGTTTTCCTCTTTCTTGTGTACGCCAAGCGCAATAGCACGGGATGAGGGTAAAAAGGAGAATGTGTGGAACGGGTGTTCTAGGTCTCGAGTGCCTAGACGGTCAAGAGTTATGTGAGTGATTGCAACAGATGTAGTTACCATTTACAAATTTTCGTTTACTACCGAGTACCGTCCAGTTGGCCGGTCGGAAACATGAGAAGAATACAGTTCGACAGATTAAGAAAATGATACAAAAAATGATGATATTAGCTTACGTTTGCTGAATGACGGTCCTTCGGACTCGCATGAAGGGGCCTTCGCTCTCGGCCTGTTACGCTCGCTTGTACAATGTCAGTCGATGGGCCGCACACACGCTGTGTTTACAATGTTGCCGCAGATGGGTCAGAGGGTTACTTCGCAAGTGTGAAGAGCGCGGAAAAGATTCACAATACTTTTTTAAGTAAATAGAAAAGCAAATGAATGATCGAAAAACAGAGTTGGATTATTAGACGCGGAACAGAGGTACGAATCGCGATACAAGGTTCGAGTCGATAGAAAAGATCTTTCTGGTTCGGATGATGATGTTGAACTGATTTTCCTTTCATCCTGTGGACCTTCCTGCTCCAGATTTCCCTTTTTGGGTAGAGTAGGAGAAAAAGGGGGTTTTCGTTTTTTAACTCTCTTTTAACCAATCGGAGCGGTCGACGTGGGAGACTGTTCTGTGTATCTTGGAGTCTGAGCGCATGAAATTAATTACGAATAGACCAATCGGAATGAGTCTATTCCGAGCGAGTTTTCGTGAGGAAAGCGCATGGGGTCGTGTTTGCTTATCTGTAGTCTAGGGCCTGGCGCCGAGTCGCCTCGCGATAATGCAGCTGCTATGCGCCTCGTAGCCCTTCCATGTGCATTTTGTTTTCGTCGCGGCCCGGTTTTATGACCGAGTCGAGTGGTCTTTTCCGGCGGTGTTGGTCTATCCTTGGTTTCCACACGGATTGAAAATCGGGACTGCGCTAAGGGTCCGTTTATGGGTAATCTTCGAATCATTGGAATCGCAGTTATATAAATTCTTGTTTTACGACTTTTCGGAGAAGTTGTGCCTAAAACTGTATTCTCGTCGAATTCGAGTGGATAAGGAGGGTCAGATGAAAAGTATGCGCGCCGCTTGCTTATTATCGATAGGTTTCATTTTGGCTGTGGTACGTCTACGCCTAAGAAAATACAAAGATGCGTCGAAAAATGAGAATGCCGTATTCGTTTAATGGTTATTCACGATTTCCATGGGAAATCGCGCAGGCCAGCGTTCTCGCCGGATTTCAACAAAGTAGGAGAGAGAAAAGAAATATTTTTATGCGCTTTTGCTCGCGACGTGACACCTCCCCCCTTTAGGATTGAGCGTCTCGCTCGATCAGTCATTGAGGGTGGTGATCAAAAAGTATACTAGCACGATAGTATGAATTGGCTTATCATTAAGGGGTTACCCCCACTTGCGATTTTGAAAAAATCGATTTTTTTATTGCATTTTTTTGAAGTATAAGTATCTGAGAATATGTCCTGAAAATTTCAAGTCGATCCGAACAAAATTGACTGAGATATGAGCGTTGAAAGAGAAGAATCCGTTGTGTAAACGACCGGCTAGTCTGCCGTCTGGCGCGCTCGACCCTCCCTCCGACCTTCAATGCATTCTTCGATGAAAAGGGTCGTATACCTGGCATTCACAACGTTCATATAATAGACTGGAATTTATAAAAACGTATTTTCGTTGTCTGTTATGGTCTAAACACGTCAGTGTAGCTCGAAAGTTCGACTATATAAGACGTATATTCCGCCCTTCATAATATTATAAGCGCAGTTTTTATTAATTTTACATTCAAAAATGGATCGAAAAAATGGTTCGCGACAAACAAGAAGCAGTGATAATTTACGGAAATCTCGACCAAAAAAAAGGAAGGGTGTTTTTAACCCCAACCTGGCCGAAACGGAAACTGAAAGTTTCAGCACGTCTGCGAAGAAACTGAAAAATAACATTCATATGACTGTGAATCAAAGTCCTAATATTGAATACCGGATTTTGAACTTTTGGGTTGTGTTTGCTGCTATTTCAAATTTAGTGAAGTGCAAAACGTGTAATGGAAATATTATATTTGAAACGGCAAGTGCAAGAGGACTAGGCTTCAAAATCGTTGTGAAATGTGACTCATGTGCAGATAATTTGATACCATCTTGTCCTTTTTTGGAACATTCGTATGAAATAAATCGTCGATTTATATTCACCATGCGAGTTCTCGGCATAGGATTGGCTGGAGCACAAAAATTTTGCGGACTTATGGGCATGCCAAGGTTTCTTACCGAGACTACATATTCAATAATTTTGAAAAGTATTTATGAGTCTGTGAAAACATGTGCAGATGTAATATTTAAAAAAGCCGTACGAGAAGAAATTGAAGATACACCTAATGCAGAAGGCGATGCAACTCCTCAATTAACAGTTTCCGGAGATGGATCCTGGAGGAAGCGAGGATATACGTCGTTGTTCGGAGTCACATCAGTCATAGGCTACTACAGTGGAAAAGTACTTGATCTTGTGGTAAAAAGTGCGTATTGTAAAATGTGTGAATCGTGGAAACATAAGCTAAATGATGCGGAATACGAAGAATGGTACGAAACACACGAAGATAACTGCAGTGCAAATCACGAAGGCTCCTCGGGAAAAATGGAGGTGGACTCCATTATCGAAATCTTCAAGCGTTCAATAGAAAAGTATAATGTCCTGTACCGTGACTAGTAAATTCTCATCCTTATGACGACGTAGAAGTTATAAAAAAAGAATGCATCGGTCACGTCCAAAAGCGTATGGGATCCCGCCTTCGTAATTTAGTAAAAAAAAAAACAAAAAGCTTGGTGGTAAAGGACAGCTGACAGGAAAATTTATTGACAAGCTCAGTGTGTACTATGGACTTGCTATTCGACGCCATTCTGCTTCTGTTCATGATATGCATGAGGCAATATGGGCGACCTTCGATCATTACAGTTCAACCGATGCAAATCCATACCATGAGAGATGTCCAACCGGTGAAGAATCGTGGTGTTCGTATCAACGAGCTCAGGCGAGAAACGAGGCTTTCCAACACGATTATAAACCACTTCCATCAAATGTATTGGATGCCATCAGATCTATATACAACGATCTGAGTAAGGAAACTTTACTCGAAAGGTGCGTCGGTGGCTTCAATCAAAATAACAACGAAAGCTTCAACCAACTTATTTGGAAAATCAGCCCAAAAATCGTCTCGAGTGGAGCAATCGTTGTAAATTTAGCAGCTTATATTGCCGTTGGAAGTAGAGGAGTAACGCCAGTCCGAACGCAGGGATCTCAGGGGCGAGCGGGGCGCGGTGCCCGCGCGGGGTACCTGCGGTGTGACGTCACGGCGGGAAGGGTCAGGTAGTGGGGGAGCGAGACGATGTTTCCGGCGGAGGGGGGGGCTGGAGTCTGCGATAAGAGATAACGCTACCATCGATGCGAGAGCGGCAGGGGGAGAGGGGGGGTCAAATAGTGGCAGGTAAGCGTTGGAAACCCATAAACGTTTTGTAGTTTATTGTATAACTCGGAATTATCAGCCTCATTATGGACACATGCGTGGGAAACTACTATATGAGACTAGGAAAATTTCCACTAATGAGAAAACGCTAGCTGTCATATAAAGGGCGCTCTTTCAGAGAGCCATAAGAAAAAAAATGCATTATTTATTGCATGCAACTGCAAGTATGAAAGGTGTTATTGTTCGATAAGAAAATTCAACCCGTTGTGATTTCATTCCGAAAGAGTGGGTCAAGATGTTCACATGTGCGAGTATGTACGCAGTGCATCCAGCCAAGCACCCTGTGGACTTGACGAAAAACGAGCTCGAACACGTCCCTAAGGTCTTTCTCCTAAAGTATTGGGGTAGTTATATTGTTTTATTATGGGATAGTTTATCCGAACATCTTCGAAATGACAGTGAAGTGATATCATATCTTCCATGCATGGAGCATTATAATACGCCACAGATGAAAGATCACATCGATGGTCCCCCACCTCGACGTCGGGATTGAGAAGAGTGTTGTGGAAGGGGATATTCTCCACGCGGGTTCTTCGAATGTGTTTGAACCCGTTCCACATGCATATGATTCGGGAAATGGGAATAAGTTCAAATATCTGAGTGGAGGGGTTATTCTAAGTTGAGAGAGGTTATATTTTCATGGACCAATCTCAAACTGCACTATTCCACGACAATATCAACATCTTCAAAAAGAACTTTGAAATTTCCAACGAGAGTGCGTGAAAAAATGGACCTCTCGAATATCAACAAAGTCAGCCGGATGGCGGATTTCCTCCCCACGAAGAAGCTATCAGAACTCCACGTCCAATCGGATTATCAAGTCTCCGACATGAGAGCTGTACAAACCAAGTTTGGAAAATGCTACGTGGTGGACATCGCGAATGAGTTCGCCATCTTCTTGCCAGCACGACTCGTGAAAGCCTTCGATCAAGATCCAAAAATGTTCGAGGGTATGCTGCAACTTGCACGCAATGGCCAACTCTACCTGATCTACTTTGGTGGAAAACACAACAGCATCGAGTTCCATGGACTCTGAGCATGGAGGATAAAAAGCGCTTGTGACGGCTCGGTGGAAACAACGCGGTCAACGGCTGTCAGAATCACCATCAGTTGTCACCATCGTAGAGTGCAACGAATGCTTGCATCACCATCAGTCGTTTGTCGTCTTCGTAGAGTTTTCTACGTCCAGTACAGACTACGTAAGAATATATATAAAAAAAAACCTATCATCGAGTATATTGTAACACAAAAAGTTGTTTACAAATTGTATCCGCCGTAGATATAGGTAATAAATGGAGAAACGATATGTGATCAAAATGTTCTTTATTCATTTACAAAAATCTCTCGCTCACACAACGCTTGGTATACAGTCAATCATCTTTTCAACGATTTTACATTCGCATTAGCGCAATTATATTTTTGATTGAAGGAATGATGAGGGCATTTAAAGTTTGGGATTTTCGGCAACTTTTGCAGGGATGGACAATCCAGAGTCTCCAGGTCGATGACTGTTGTTGCTGGATCCGTGAATCTTGACAGCCATGCGTACTTCTCAAATCCCTTCGCATAGATAGTAGGAGCTCCTTCGAACATTCCTCGAATCATCGTTCTAGCTGCCTCGTATGGTATGCCGCTGTGGTCCCATCGTATTCCATGATAATTGCGTTCCACCCACTTGTTTGTCATTTTGTACTTGGCCGATAAAGCATCCCAGGCAATGGTACAGCGAACAAGAATATCAGCATTTCAGCGTTCTTCTCATGGAGTTTGACGATGGACATCCCGTTTGGGACAAATTCGTTGATGGGTCTCTTGAACCCTTGCCCATCGACAATAAGCTCCATGTCGACTGAAGTGTGCGCGGGTCACAGGCATGAATTCTAACAATTTTTTTTAATCCCACCACTAATTGGATTGTACTCCACAATATGATCATGGAGGATCATAATATGCTGAGGTTTGTGGTGGAATATTTTTATTGAATTCAAATTCAAGTCGCACGTCCACAGAGCCGGACTTGAGAGAATCGTTTGTATATGAGTTGGTAGTCTTCGAAAGCTATTTATAGAATGTCATTATCATCGGTGTTTGGTCTCGTGAGAATCAACTCACTCACGAACGTCTTCGAACGCCTCTTGAACATCTTCGAACCCCTCTTGAACGTCTTCGAACGTCTCTCGAACGTCTTTGAACGTTTGACGAACGTCTCGAATGACTTACGAACGTCTTTGAACGTCTTCGAAAGCCTTAGGAACGTCATCGAACGTCTTCAAAGATCTCTTGAATGTCTAGCGATCGTCCTGGAACGTCTTACGAACGCCTTTGAACATCTCTCGAAACCTTCGCAATCATCTTCGGACGTCTCAGGGATTTACCTCGAACGTCTCATGAACATCTTGAAACGTCTCACGAACGTTTTTGAACATCGCCTGGAAGTCTCTCGAACTCCTCACGATTGCCTTCGAACGTTTCCAGAACATCTCTCGAACGTCACATGAATATCTTTGGACGTCTCACGAATGTCTTTCAAACATCTTACGAACGTCTTCGAACATCTATTCAACCTCTTCGAATGCCTCACGACCGTCTCGCGAACGTCTCTTAAACGTCTTCAAACGTCTCTTGAATATCATCGAACGTCTTTGAACGACTCTCGAACTCTTCACGATTGCCTTCGAACGTCTTTAAACGTCTGACGAACGTCTTCGAACGTTTCGGAATGTCTGTTGAACGTCTTCGAACGGCTCTTGAACGTCGCTCGAATGTCTTCGAACGTCTTCAAACTTCTCTCGAATGTCTTCGAACGTCTTCGAACTTCTCTCAAACATCTATACAACGTCTTCGAACGCCTCGGGAACGTCCCTTGAACATCTTCAAAAGTTTCTCAGACATCTTTGAACGTTTAACGACCGTCACATGATCGTCTTCGAAAGTCTCACGAATGACTTACGAACATCTTCAAACGTCTTTCGCACTCCTCAAAATCGTCTTTAGACGTATCAAGAACGTCTCTGGAGCATCTTTGAACATCTCACGATCGTTTTGAATGTCTCCTGGAAGTCTCTCGAAGTCCTCACGTTCGTCTTCGAACGTCTCGGGAACATCTCTTGAACGTGTCATGAATATCTTTGGACGTCTCGCGATCGTCTCTTGAACCTCTTCAAACGTCACTCGAACATCTCCTGAACGATTCGCGAACTCGTCACGATCGTCTTCAAACGTCTCATTAATATCTTTGAAAGTTTCACGAGCGACTTAGGAACGTCTTCAAACGTCTCACGAACGTCTTCGAACATCTATTCAACGTCTTAGAGCGTCTCGCAAACGTCTCGCCAATGTCGTCGAACGTCTTCGAACGTTTTGGGACTCCTTTTGAACGTCTTCGAACGACTCTTGAACGTCTCTCGAACTTCTCACGAACATCTTCGAAAGCCTTTGAACGTCTCCAGAACGTCTCTCGAAGTCTTCACGATCGTCTACAAACGTCTCACGAACATCTCTCAAATGTCTAACGAATATCTTTGAACGTCTCACGAACGTCTTACGAACATCTATTCAACGTCTTAGAACGTCTCACGAACGTCTCGTGTATGTCTTCGAACGTCTCGCAAACGTTTTCAAACGTCTTCGAACGTTTTGGAACGTCCCTTGAATGTCTTTGAAAGACTCTTGAGGGTTTTGGAACATCTCTTGAACGTCTCTCGAACTTCTCACGAACGTCTTCGAACGTCTATTCAACGTTTTCGAACTTCTCGCGAATGTCCCTTGAACGTCTTCAAACGTCGCTTGAACGTCATCGAACATCTCTTGAATGTCTTTCGAACGTCTTTGAACGTCTCTCTCGAACTCTTCGCTATTGTCTTCGCAAGTTTCATGAAAATCTCACGAACGTCTCACGTACATCTTTGAACGTCTCTAAACATCTCACGAACGTCTTCAAACGTCGCACAAACGTCTTACAAACGTCTCATAAACATCTTTGAACGTCTCACGAACGTCTTTAAACATCTCACGAACATCTTCAAACGTCTTCGAACATCTATTCAACATCTTCAAACGTCTCTCGAATGTCTTCGAACGTGTCATGAACATCTTTGAACATCTCACGAACGTCTTCGAACGTCTTGGGAATGCCTTTGAACGTCTCCCGACATCTCACGAATATCTTCAAATGTCTCATGAGCATCTCTCGAACGTCCCTCGAACGCGTTCTAACGTCTTACGTACGTCTCTCGAACTTCTTTAAACGTCTCACGAACGTCTTCGACCATCTATTGAACGTCTTCGACCGTCCCTGGAACGCGTTCGAACGTCTTTAAACGTCTCACGAACATCTCTTGAACGTCTTCAAACGCCTTCCGAACGTCTATCGAACGTCTCTCGGACGTCTACAAATTTCTATTTAATTTCTGTAGACGTCTCACAAACGTGTATCAAATGTCTCTTGAACATCTATCGAACGTTTACCGTTGAATGTCTGTGAACATCATAAAGCGATTATATCAATTTAGTTTCCATCGAATTCCTTATAGAAGAAATTTAGTTTCACTTTCGAAAAAAATATTTTATCCTATGTGTGAACGGTTTGTAAAACTAGTTTAGAAATTTTTCATTGAATAAAGATGTTTGGGTTTGTTTGGGTTTAAAACTGTTGGCGGCGGTAGACCGCCAGGGATATTTTGAATCATAGTGTCGACCGCACACTCGCAAAGCTTGGCCACCCCTGCTATACCAGATGATGTATTGAAGGCAGGGTTGGGGAAAATAAAAAATTTCATAATGTGACATTTATTTTATTTGCGCGAACCTTTATGAATCGACCATCAATTGAAGATTTTAATTACATTTTGTAATGCACGATCGTTTTCGTGATTTTCTCAACGTAGAGTAGAGTTCACATCTAACTTACTTGAGGCATCCTCACAATCCACATCCAACCTTGGAATAACTACATCATTTTTCATATTCAGTATATCAGCTAGCCATTCTCGTTTTGCATGACCCATAATATACACTATAGGACACATGTCGTCTATCGCTGGGTGAATTACTTCGGACATTGAAAAGCGGGCGATACTTGAATATGAGTTTTTCCTCTTGGGATTTATATGAGCATTGGCTTCTACAAAACACAACGAAACATTCATGCACCGTAAAAGCTGCTTCGCAGATGGAGGAACCAAGGTATTTAATTTTTGCGCTGCCGACGAGTAGAAAAATTCTATAGCGAAGGTCATTACATTATTCGACGACTTCAAACTTCCTAATATTGGACTTCATTTCAACGCTAAATCCTATCCTCCCGACGATCTGAATTTGGACTTTGACAATAAAAAAATGTATCATTGTGTTCGGTATGTACTCTCAATTTCATAAACCTTCGACTGTAAAAACAATTATTCTTAGCTAACCATTACCAAGTTTCAATATAACCGTCCTCTCACAGTTATCGATTGCTCACGCCAGAACGAGTCTGTGAAAAATGCTACCGTAGACGTGCGAATAGAGTTTGAATGCAAGGAAGATTGACCACCATATACTACTGCATATTCTTTAATCTTGCACGATCACATTGTTGAATAATGTCCATTAACCAACATTGTCCGTAAAAATTGTATAGATCAGTAATTATTCCCCCTCTCTAAATGAGTAAATAATTTAAAAACAAGTTTCTTAAAGATTGACGTTAGTCATCAATTGATCTTGCCATCGTTTTGATCACACCATCTTCGTTATGACTATGCCTACCATAGTTGTTCAAAATCTGTATCAGGCGTTACTTTTTGCTCGATACAAATGTATTAAGTATCGAAAAACCTTTCGTTACTCGATACCAAAGTATCAAGCTATTTTTGAAGATCGCGACTTTTGTATCTAGTAACTTTAAAAAAATTTATACGATACAAAAGTATCGAGTAACAAGTATATAAATAAATAATTTTTTTGTATATTCTCAGAATAAAAAAAATATAATTTGTTAATAACTTTCTAATATTTTTATTAATCAAAATGACTGTGCTTAGTATCTTACGTATGATTGATTTTTTAATATTTTTATAGAATTGCTAAGTACTTGAAATTCTAGCTCTATTCTATTGTTGCTGAAATAATACCTACCATACATCCTTAAGAATGTATAGGAGGTACATCACAGTAAAAAGTTAGATTTACAGATTATTTCTACGCGTAACGAGAAAATCAGAAAAAAAATAAATTACTAGGAGATATTAAAAATATTGATCTTAAATAATAATAGTATTGAATAGTTATAAAGAAAAATGTTTATAAAACATTTTTACGAAAAATATTCTGAAAAAATTGTTTTTTTTTTATTTGTAATGAAATTGTTAAGGTTTCCGACTGCGTATACATTTTTCAAGAAATTTTCATCGTTTTGAATTTTTTTTTACAAATTAAAAAAAAAATTTAAGTTCTTCGATACTCTACACCTTTGTATCGAGTATTGAATAAATTTTCGTTACTCGTTACGAAAGTATCAATGGGTAAGGAAAAGCTTTTCGTTACTCGATTTTTGTGTTATAAGTCTCAGAATACGAAGCTATTCTGTTAACAGTTTTTAAATTTCTCACGGTTGATACAGAACCTTTCTACTCGAGGGAAAGTAAAGAAATTTTCCGGCTTCTTGTTAATTTTTTTAATTTGTAAAAAAAAAATTTCAAAACGATGAAAAAACTTGAAAAATTTATACGCATCGGAAACCTTAACAATTTCATTTCAAATAACAAAAAACAATTTTTTCAGAACATTTTTCGTAAAAATGTTTTATAAACATTTTTCTTTATAACTATTTAATACTATTATTATTTAAGATCAATATTTTTAATATCTCCTAGTAATTTTTTTTTTTTCTGATTTTCTCGTTACGCGTAGAAATGATCTGTAAATCTAACTTTTTACTGTGATGTACCTCCTATACATTCTTAAGGATGTATGGTAGGTATTATTTCAGCAACAATAGAATAGAGCTAGAATTTCAAGTACTTAGCAATTCTATAAAAATATTAAAAAATCAATCATACGTAAGATACTAAGCACAGTCATTTTGATTAATAAAAATATTAGAAAGTTATTAACAAATTATATTTTTTTTATTCTGAGAATATACAAAAAAATTATTTATTTATATACTTGTTACTCGATACTTTTGTATCGTATAAATTTTTTTAAAGTTACTAGATACAAAAGTCGCGATCTCCAAAAATAGCTTGATACTTTGGTATCGAGTAACGAAAGGTTTTTCGATACTTAATACATTTGTATCGAGCAAAAAGTAACGCCTGATACAGATTTTGAACAACTATGGTAGGCATAGTCATAACGAAGATGGTGTGATCAAAACGATGGCAAGATCAATTGATGACTAACGTCAATCTTTAAGAAACTTGTTTTTAAATTATTTACTCATTTAGAGAGGGGGAATAATTACTGATCTATACAATTTTTACGGACAATGTTGGTTAATGGACATTATTCAACAATGTGATCGTGCAAGATTAAAGAATATGCAGTAGTATATGGTGGTCAATCTTCCTTGCATTCAAACTCTATTCGCACGTCTACGGTAGCATTTTTCACAGACTCGTTCTGGCGTGAGCAATCGATAACTGTGAGAGGACGGTTATATTGAAACTTGGTAATGGTTAGCTAAGAATAATTGTTTTTACAGTCGAAGGTTTATGAAATTGAGAGTACATACCGAACACAATGATACATTTTTTTATTGTCAAAGTCCAAATTCAGATCGTCGGGAGGATAGGATTTAGCGTTGAAATGAAGTCCAATATTAGGAAGTTTGAAGTCGTCGAATAATGTAATGACCTTCGCTATAGAATTTTTCTACTCGTCGGCAGCGCAAAAATTAAATACCTTGGTTCCTCCATCTGCGAAGCAGCTTTTACGGTGCATGAATGTTTCGTTGTGTTTTGTAGAAGCCAATGCTCATATAAATCCCAAGAGGAAAAACTCATATTCAAGTATCGCCCGCTTTTCAATGTCCGAAGTAATTCACCCAGCGATAGACGACATGTGTCCTATAGTGTATATTATGGGTCATGCAAAACGAGAATGGCTAGCTGATATACTGAATATGAAAAATGATGTAGTTATTCCAAGGTTGGATGTGGATTGTGAGGATGCCTCAAGTAAGTTAGATGTGAACTCTACTCTACGTTGAGAAAATCACGAAAACGATCGTGCATTACAAAATGTAATTAAAATCTTCAATTGATGGTCGATTCATAAAGGTTCGCGCAAATAAAATAAATGTCACATTATGAAATTTTTTATTTTCCCCAACCCTGCCTTCAATACATCATCTGGTATAGCAGGGGTGGCCAAGCTTTGCGAGTGTGCGGTCGACACTATGATTCAAAATATCCCTGGCGGTCTACCGCCGCCAACAGTTTTAAACCCAAACAAACCCAAACATCTTTATTCAATGAAAAATTTCTAAACTAGTTTTACAAACCGTTCACACATAGGATAAAATATTTTTTTCGAAAGTGAAACTAAATTTCTTCTATAAGGAATTCGATGGAAACTAAATTGATATAATCGCTTTATGATGTTCACAGACATTCAACGGTAAACGTTCGATAGATGTTCAAGAGACATTTGATACACGTTTGTGAGACGTCTACAGAAATTAAATAGAAATTTGTAGACGTCCGAGAGACGTTCGATAGACGTTCGGAAGGCGTTTGAAGACGTTCAAGAGATGTTCGTGAGACGTTTAAAGACGTTCGAACGCGTTCCAGGGACGGTCGAAGACGTTCAATAGATGGTCGAAGACGTTCGTGAGACGTTTAAAGAAGTTCGAGAGACGTACGTAAGACGTTAGAACGCGTTCGAGGGACGTTCGAGAGATGCTCATGAGACATTTGAAGATATTCGTGAGATGTCGGGAGACGTTCAAAGGCATTCCCAAGACGTTCGAAGACGTTCGTGAGATGTTCAAAGATGTTCATGACACGTTCGAAGACATTCGAGAGACGTTTGAAGATGTTGAATAGATGTTCGAAGACGTTTGAAGATGTTCGTGAGATGTTTAAAGACGTTCGTGAGACGTTCAAAGATGTTTATGAGACGTTTGTAAGACGTTTGTGCGACGTTTGAAGACGTTCGTGAGATGTTTAGAGACGTTCAAAGATGTACGTGAGACGTTCGTGAGATTTTCATGAAACTTGCGAAGACAATAGCGAAGAGTTCGAGAGAGACGTTCAAAGACGTTCGAAAGACATTCAAGAGATGTTCGATGACGTTCAAGCGACGTTTGAAGACGTTCAAGGGACATTCGCAAGAAGTTCGAAAACGTTGAATAGACGTTCGAAGACGTTCGTGAGAAGTTCGAGAGACGTTCAAGAGATGTTCCAAAACCCTCAAGAGTCTTTCAAAGACATTCAAGGGACGTTCCAAAACGTTCGAAGACGTTTGAAAACGTTTGCGAGACGTTCGAAGACATACACGAGACGTTCGTGAGACGTTCTAAGACGTTGAATAGATGTTCGTAAGACGTTCGTGAGACGTTCAAAGATATTCGTTAGACATTTGAGAGATGTTCGTGAGACGTTTGTAGACGATCGTGAAGACTTCGAGAGACGTTCTGGAGACGTTCAAAGGCTTTCGAAGATGTTCGTGAGAAGTTCGAGAGACGTTCAAGAGTCGTTCGAAGACGTTCAAAAGGAGTCCCAAAACGTTCGAAGACGTGCGACGACATTCGCGAGACGCTTGCGAGACGTTCTAAGACGTTGAATAGATGTTCGAAGACGTTCGTGAGACGTTTGAAGACGTTCCTAAGTCGCTCGTGAAACTTTCAAAGATATTAATGAGACGTTTGAAGACGATCGTGACGAGTTCGCGAATCGTTCAGGAGATGTTCAAGTGACGTTTGAAGAGGTTCAAGAGACGATCGCGAGACGTCCAAAGATATTCATGACACGTTCAAGAGATGTTCCCGAGACGTTCGAAGACGAACGTGAGGACTTCGAGAGACTTCCAGGAGACATTCAAAAGCGTTCGTGAGATGTTCAAAGATGCTCCAGAGGCGTTCTTGATACGTCTAAAGACGATTTTGAGGAGTGCGAAAGACGTTTGAAGATGTTCGTAAGTCATTCGTGAGACTTTCGAAGACGATCATGTGACGGTCGTTAAACGTTCAAAGATGTCTGAGAAACTTTGGAAGATGTTCAAGGGACGTTCCCGAGGCGTTCGAAGACGTTGTATAGATGTTTGAGAGAAGTTCGAAGACGTTCGAAGACATTCGAGAGAAGTTTGAAGACGTTCGAAGACATTCGAGCGACGTTCAAGAGCCGTTCGAAGACGTTCAACAGACATTCCGAAACGTTCGAAGACGTTCGTCAGACGTTTAAAGACGTTCGAAGGCAATCGTGAAGAGTTCGAGAGTCGTTCAAAGACGTTCGATGATATTCAAGAGACGTTTGAAGACGTTTAAGAGACGTTCGCGAGACGGTCGTGAGGCATTCGAAGAGGTTGAATAGATGTTCGAAGACGTTCGTGAGATGTTTGAAAGACATTCGTGAGACGTCCAAAGATATTCATGTGACGTTCGAGAGATGTTCTGGAAACGTTCGAAGGCAATCGTGAGGAGTTCGAGAGACTTCCAGGCGATGTTCAAAAACGTTCGTGAGACGTTTCAAGATGTTCATGAGACGTTCGAGGTAAATCCCTGAGACGTCCGAAGATGCTTGCGAAGGTTTCGAGAGATGTTCAAAGGCGTTCGTAAGACGTTCCAGGACGATCGCTAGACATTCAAGAGATCTTTGAAGACGTTCGATGACGTTTCTAAGGCTTTCGAAGACGTTCAAAGACGTTCGTAAGTCATTCGAGACGTTCGTCAAACGTTCAAAGACGTTCGAGAGATGTTCGAAGACGTTCAAGAGGGGTTCGAAGATGTTCAAGAGGCGTTCGAAGACGTTCGTGAGTGAGTTGATTCTCACGAGACCAAACACCGATGATAATGACATTCTATAAACAGCTTTCGAAGACTACCAACTCATATACAAACGATTCTCTCAAGTCCGGCTCTGTGGACGTGCGACTTGAATTTGAATTCAATAAAAATATTCCACCACAAACCTCAGCATATTATGATCCTCCATGATCATATTGTGGAGTACAATCCAATTAGTGGTGGGATTAAAAAAAATTGTTAGAATTCATGCCTGTGACCCGCGCACACTTCAGTCAACATGGAGCTTATTGTCGATGGGCAAGGGTTCAAGAGACCCATCAACGAATTTGTCCCAAACGGGATGTCCATCGTCAAACTCCATGAGAAGAACGCTGAAATGCTGATATTCTTGTTCGCTGTACCATTGCCTGGGATGCTTTATCGGCCAAGTACAAAATGACAAACAAGTGGGTGGAACGCAATTATCATGGAATACGATGGGACCACAGCGGCATACCATACGAGGCAGCTAGAACGATGATTCGAGGAATGTTCGAAGGAGCTCCTACTATCTATGCGAAGGGATTTGAGAAGTACGCATGGCTGTCAAGATTCACGGATCCAGCAACTACAGTCATCGACCTGGAGACTCTGGATTGTCCATCCCTGCAAAAGTTGCCGAAAATCCCAAACTTTAAATGCCCTCGTCATTCCTTCAATCAAAAATATAATTGCGCTAATGCGAATGTAAAATCGTTGAAAAGATGATTGACTGTATACCAAGCGTTGTGTGAGCGAGAGATTTTTGTAAATGAATAAAGAACATTTTGATCACATATCGTTTCTCCATTTATTACCTATATCTACGGCGGATACAATTTGTAAACAACTTTTTGTGTTACAATATACTCGATGATAGGTTTTTTTTTATATATATTCTTACGTAGTCTGTACTGGACGTAGAAAACTCTACGAAGACGACAAACGACTGATGGTGATGCAAGCATTCGTTGCACTCTACGATGGTGACAACTGATGGTGATTCTGACAGCCGTTGACCGCGTTGTTTCCACCGAGCCGTCACAAGCGCTTTTTATCCTCCATGCTCAGAGTCCATGGAACTCGATGCTGTTGTGTTTTCCACCAAAGTAGATCAGGTAGAGTTGGCCATTGCGTGCAAGTTGCAGCATACCCTCGAACATTTTTGGATCTTGATCGAAGGCTTTCACGAGTCGTGCTGGCAAGAAGATGGCGAACTCATTCGCGATGTCCACCACGTAGCATTTTCCAAACTTGGTTTGTACAGCTCTCATGTCGGAGACTTGATAATCCGATTGGACGTGGAGTTCTGATAGCTTCTTCGTGGGGAGGAAATCCGCCATCCGGCTGACTTTGTTGATATTCGAGAGGTCCATTTTTTCACGCACTCTCGTTGGAAATTTCAAAGTTCTTTTTGAAGATGTTGATATTGTCGTGGAATAGTGCAGTTTGAGATTGGTCCATGAAAATATAACCTCTCTCAACTTAGAATAACCCCTCCACTCAGATATTTGAACTTATTCCCATTTCCCGAATCATATGCATGTGGAACGGGTTCAAACACATTCGAAGAACCCGCGTGGAGAATATCCCCTTCCACAACACTCTTCTCAATCCCGACGTCGAGGTGGGGGACCATCGATGTGATCTTTCATCTGTGGCGTATTATAATGCTCCATGCATGGAAGATATGATATCACTTCACTGTCATTTCGAAGATGTTCGGATAAACTATCCCATAATAAAACAATATAACTACCCCACTACTTTAGGAGAAAGACCTTAGGGACGTGTTCGAGCTCGTTTTTCGTCAAGTCCACAGGGTGCTTGGCTGGATGCACTGCGTACATACTCGCACATGTGAACATCTTGACCCACTCTTTCGGAATGAAATCACAACGGGTTGAATTTTCTTATCGAACAATAACACCTTTCATACTTGCAGTTGCATGCAATAAATAATGCATTTTTTTTCTTATGGCTCTCTGAAAGAGCGCCCTTTATATGACAGCTAGCGTTTTCTCATTAGTGGAAATTTTCCTAGTCTCATATAGTAGTTTCCCACGCATGTGTCCATAATGAGGCTGATAATTCCGAGTTATACAATAAACTACAAAACGTTTATGGGTTTCCAACGCTTACCTGCCACTATTTGACCCCCCCCCCCCCTCCCCCTGCCGCTCTCGCATCGATGGTAGCGTTATCTCTTATCGCAGACTCCAGCCCCCCCCTCCGCCGGAAACATCGTCTCGCTCCCCCACTACCTGACCCTTCCCGCCGTGACGTCACACCGCAGGTACCCCGCGCGGGCACCCCGCCCCGCTCCCGCCTGAAATCCCTGCGTTCGGACTAGCGTTACTCCCCTACTGTTGGACTATTCAATGAAAGTTCAAAATCATTATTATTTTATTTGAACTCAATCGGAGTGAGCTGTGGAAACAACGCGCACGAATACGCTGATAAAATGGACGAAGCACGGATTGCACTGGCAGAGAGACGTGCGGCCGAGAGCACTCGTGAAGAAAGAATGTTTCGAAGGCAACACCAAATTTCCGTTTTGCAAGCGGCATCGTCGGCGGAAGAACTTCTGTATGGGCCTGGAATAGATGTCTCTATGTAAGTTTACAAAAAAAAATATTTTCTTCGTATAAACTGAAATTGAAACTTTAAACGCGTTTTTCTCAAAATGGCATTTCTGAAGTCGGTGACCAAGATTACTCGAACACTAATGAACCGATCTTCTTGAAATTTTGCAGCCTTATTTAGTACATAAAAATGTAGTCTTTAATCGTTCGATTTTTTTTTTCGAAAAAAATGGCCGTTTTATAGCCAAAAAACGGCCGTTTTTTTTTCGTTAAAATCGAACCATTAACTTTGACTGTCCGCCATTTTGTGAAAAATGAATATTTTTTAAAATCCGTCGATTAAAGACTAGTTTATACTTATATTTGACTAAATCCATCCCATTTTTTTTTCAGATGTTGGTCACCGCAAACCGTGTATATAAAAACATTATTTCATTGACGGCCATTTGCCACTGAACGATGTAACATTTTTCAATAAAAAAATTACTGGAAGTTCTTCAAGATGTGTTCTTTAAGATGGTATATTGATCGATTAAAAAAGTTTTGTAGTTTTCTTTAAAAAAATTCATGAAAAAGGCCTTTTTTTTGCGCTACAAGTGGGGGTAACGCCTTAATCGACTTACAATGTGACTTAAACATATTCGAAGATGAGTGTTACTTATTATTATATACATATATATAGATCTTTCCATGAAAATGTTCTCTTTTTGTTTTTTTTCAATTATGTGTATATAAATATATATTTTTTTGCTATGAAATATATCCTTTTTTATGCATACATATTTATTTACTTAGCATGCTGCTCCTTGCGTCCTTCGGTTCTGTTGGTGGAGTCGTAGCTAGTTCGTTGAGTTCTTGAATAGACGATAACCATTAACATTTTCTTCCTGAGTCGTTTAACCAGATGCCTCACGAGGTGTGTAACGAATCCCATACAGCACGGATGAGGTAGACCGACGGGCTGTACACAGTGTGTAGGCTGTATGGATGGATCAGTGTGTCTACGAGAAGTTTGATCTCTCACACGATGAGTAATATGATGACTGCAGCGCTTGCTATGCCGAGTTGGATGGATTTTTGCCAAGCGCGACTCCAGGTGGACTCCGCTACGTGTGGTAGGCTGCTACTATCGAGAAGGTTCAGCAGTTTGTATCCTCGATTTAGTGTTTTGACGACTGATGCCCCGTGCCATATTGGTTAGGACAGCGGGTTTCTCTACGGAGATTTTTATGCATTCTCCTAGGTTATCGATGTCTTCTTTGGGGTAGATTCCATTGGAAGCAAATGATGCTGGATTGACATACTGCCAAGGAGGTTTCGTCATCGGTTGCGTACCCGTAGGTGGTATGGTTTCGACTGCAATGGGTATGAGCTTGTACCAGGTGTCCAGAAGAGGTAGTATGGGGAGGACCAAGGAATTGTAGGTTGTTTGTGTTCCTTTTCGATAATATGTGAGTTCGAGAGGAATGAAGTATATTTCATTCGCACGAGTGACAGGTAATTGATTACAGAATTCTTTTAACCTGATCAGGCTTACTTTTATCGGTATATATTGATAACGTGTATTATTTCGCTGGCTAGTACTGCCACATAGCTTTGAGCTTTCATTGATCTATATACAAATTTGTCTGGTGCTTTTATCGTAGGAGATAAACTATTTTGGAGAATTTGATGTTCTTGGTTTCATTGTTGAATAAGTATATCGTAGTATGTTGTTTGAATTTGTTTTTGAATATGTTGTTCTACATATATAAACTTAGAGTTAATACAGGCGCATATATCTAAATCGCAATAGGTAATTTCTCGGAAGGCAAACGCATTTGTTATTGAGATTTCTTAAATAAACAATCTTGAATATCATGTACCAGTCAATTTGTAACTGCAGGTTTGATTCATTTAACTAATCACGTAGGTAAAAGTTATATTCTTTAATGTAACTGAATGGATTGATATCGGCCATCTGAAAAACAGTGTAATTGTTGTGATTATTAATTTAGGTAGGATTAAAATCGGATTCGTCAATTCTTGATAGTTTGCGTTTCTTTTTGTTTTTGGTTTCAGTGTTAATGTGCGAGTATCGCAATCTGTTTTCATGCTACTCGTGTCTTGTTATTGTATTGGCTTTTTACATTACTCTTGTCGAGTTTTTCTAAGACCTTATATGGTCCTGAATAATGATCTTCGAGTTTACCAGGTCTCAGTCCCTTTTGGAGGGAGACATAGTCTCCTACCTTAAAACTTTTAGGATTGGCATTTTTATCATAATATTTTTTTGAACGATGTTTGGATGAGATTAAATTTTCGTAAGCAAGGTTTCTGATTCCGTTTATTCGTGTTATCAATTCGATTAAGTATCCACGATAAGTGGGTAGTTGGTCTGATTCGCGAAGAGGTTCACTCGACGGGACTCTTGCTAATTTTCCAAAGACTACCTCATGAGGAGTATGTCTTGTGCTTTTGTGAACACTGGTGTTGTATGAAAGCATAGCTAGTTCCAACCATTGATCCCATTCGTTATCCTTATCGGTATACTGTTTCAAGAATTCGGCTAGCACGTGGTGAGACCTTTCAAGGGATCCATTTGACTGGGGATGAAACGCTGTAGTTCGGTATCGCTTTATGTGGAAGCGTTTCGCGATTCTTTTCATTAGGCCGCTTACGAAGTTACTCCCCTGATACGTCAGTAATGCCTTGGGTGCGCCGAGGACATACGAATCGTTTTATGAATGCATCAGCGACTGTCGTCGCAAGTGCATTTGATAGCGGGATTCCAACACAATATTTTGATGAATGGTCTTGGATTGTGAGAATGTACTCGTTTTGATTACAAGTACGTTGCATTGGACCTACTATATCCATCGATATTTTTTCGAAAACTGTACCTGGAGTATCGGTAATTATCATTGGTTGCTTGGTTTTGGCTCTGACTAATTTCTTTAATTGACATTCGAGACATTGTTGCACTCTCCTTTGAATGTTAGATTTTAGATCTTCCCAGAAATATTCATGTTCAATTCTATTGTACATTTTTGAGACACCTTTGTGTCCTCCTATTGGGGACTTGTGCATCTCGTAAAAAATGGAATCGCGTTTTTCGATCGGCACGTACTGTAATATTCCCAAACAAATCAATATTTTTATTGGACTGGCTTTGAACGTTTCGTTTATGATATTAATCATGTCTTCCCAAGTCAAGTGTTCTACATGTTGGCAGTGACAAAGACTAAACGATTTAATTTTTAGGGTTTTGCATTTTTCTTTTAATTCATTTATGCTCTTATTGACGTTTTCGGATAACGCGGATAATGATTCGGGAAGTTCGCCACGGATGACTAATGCGATGTGATATTCTTTCCCGATCTTCGTACTGTAGGCTTTGCCTACTGTCAAATTTTTCCAAGACGGTAGTTTGTTCAATTCATGTAGTTTTTGTGATCCAGGGTCACAAGGTTTTCCTTGTGAGTCGATGAAATAGACTAAATTGTCATTAGGGAAATGGAATAATTCTTTCGTATCAATGCAGGTGGCGAATTTAAATTTGGACATTGTTGGTTCCTCTGCAGGAGGATCTTCGTCTTCGGAATTTAATGGATCATGAGAACTGGTATCTGAATCTGTCCAATCATCGGAGTTAGGATCGGCGTATTTTTTGGAATAAGGGATAGGAAGTGCTTTGTGCTGGCTAGGGCCCTCAGCTGTTTTGGGGTGAACGGCCTCTCTGGGTCGTCGGGCACGCGTAGGCTCAAATATCTCGGCCTCTGTTTCCTCGTCGCTACTCTTCTCGTACTTTATAGGTTTACAAGTGCGGCGCGCAAGGTGTCGAGGTTCGGGATGCACGTCTACCCGTTTAGGGGTAGGTGCATCGACCCTGGTCATAGCGTTGTCGCCAGATGTTTCGTTTTCTTGTTGTGACGATTTTCCTAATTCCGGGGAAGCATCGTTTTTTGCTCGTGAGGGCGTGACAGCGTTTATATTTTCTCCGCAGGGAATGGGATGGACTTCAGCTTGAGTTGTGAAAGTTGTGGGATTATCGTTTTCCTCATCGCTATCACTAGTCTCAGTAGATGAGTGGTGCGGGAGCTATGACAAAATTCCTACTACCAACATTTTACCGACCTACTTAGCAAAGACACGAACCATAGGTTCATGTCCGAGCTAAGTCAGGTTCCGATGGTCGAGTAGGATTTTGTTCAGAGCCCCGCACCATTATCGACTGTCTCTACTTACCGGTCGATGGTTCCCTTGGTTACCGGCTGATGGTGGCCCCCCCTCACGAATGGGGGGGCACGGAGACGTCCGACTCCCGGCGAGGTCACGCAACGACTGATAAAGAGTCGTCGTGCTTTGTAATAAAGGGGAGCCCCCCCCCCCTCCTCCCCGCCAGAAGGAGGGGCGGGAGGAAGAGTAGGGGGTCTCATTTCTCAGAAAAATTGTTTAAACATTTGTGGGTGGTGAGTCATCGGGCGCCATGCCAAAGGGACCTCCCCCCCCTCTCGCCACGCGACAGCTTTGTGTTGAAACCTGTCAGCGAATGACTTTTCTCAGAATTTGTTTATCCCGGCAGCGGCGGACGAGTGAAAGGAGGTTAATATGGCCGCCGAATTTCGTGAGATTTTTTCTACGCATTGTTTTTATCGGACGTTAGAAATTTTTCGCCGGCGGTGGAAGAGGGGAGCGACGGGATTTCGTCAGATTTCTTCTATGCATTGTAGAAATCAGACGCTTTTTCGGTGGTCATCAGAGGTGTTGAGTGAGAGGTGTCGACCGTCCAACCATTTGCACAATGTGTGATTACCCTCTCGTCGGTAAAGCAGAAAACTATCGAAAAACAAAATTTGAATTCAAGATTTAAGAGTCACACAATGCCTCGCACGCGGCGGCTTGACAAAGGACCCCCCCTCCCCCCCACTCACCGCAAAACAACTTTGTGCATTGACGTGTTGAAACCTGTCAGCGAATATCAAACGCGCTTTTCTGAGAATGTGCTTATCCGGGCGGCGGAAGAGGGGGTCAAGCGGCGATATTTCGTCAGATTTTTTCTACGCATTGTTTATTTAGGTCACTCATCGAACGCTTGAAATTTTCCATTTGTTTATAAATAAACTCCGAGGCGGAAGAGTGAAAGGGGGGTCAGGCGGCGGGATTTCGTCACATTTTTTTACACATTGTTTATTATCGTGAGTCATTGGACGCTTGAAATTTTCCATTTGTTTATCCCGTCGGCGGAAGAGTGAAAGGGGGTCAATATGGCGATAAAATTCCGTCAGATTTTTTCTACGCATTGTTTATTGTCATCGGACACTTCTTTCGGCGGTCATCAAAAGACGAGGTGAGAGGTGTCGACCGTGCGATAGTTTGAACAAATGGGGTCACGGATGATTTCAGAGTGGTCACCCTCTCGTTGGTAAGGCAGAGAACTATCAAGAAAAAAAATATTGAGTTCAAGATTGAAAAGTCACACAACATCTCGCTGTTTAGAACTCGATCTTGTGTATACAAACTCGACGTTCGAGCGGGCGGGCATGCGTTCCCATACACACACACACACACACACACACACACGCGCGCGCGCGCACGCACGCACGCACGCACGCACGCGCACGCGCACACGCACACGCACACGCACACGCACACGCGCACGCGCACACGCACACGCACACGCACACACACGCACGCACACGCGCACACACGCGCACACACGCGCACACGCGCACACACGCGCGCACACACGCGCACACACGCGCACGCACACACGCACGCACGCACGCGCACGCACGCACGAACGCACGCACACACACACACACACACAGACGCGCGCGTGAGGTTATATAGAAATTTTTCTCTCAAATATATATTCATCAGCCCTTCCACATGCGTATTTGATTTCGATTCATTGAGCAGTCATCATGGACGATTGCGACAAAATTATCGATACGTTGAAGAGTGCGCGGTATTCGCAGGCGGAAAAGTGGCAAAAGTATTGTGATGTGCACGTCAAGCTCTTGGGGAAAACATTGAAAAAACCGGGGCTGAACGTTGGTCAAAAATTGAAAATTCTATCGACATTAGCAAAATTGTCGTCGTTGAGGGAAAAAATCGCGCGTGGAGCAGGTGTAAGCAGTGCTGGTGTAAGCGGTGCTGGTGTGAGCGATGCTAGTGATAAACTAAAGTGGGTCAATCTTGAGTCGGCATTTCAAAGTCGGATAAAGATGGGCTCCATTGTGAATTTCAAGCACAAAGATGTGCAAAGTTTTCTCGAAGATGCGATGCACGTGGTTATCGCAAAATTCGAAAACATTGTGCGAGAGGAGGGTAACGTGAAGGTGAATGTGACATTAGAGTACAAATTTCGCCTCATAAAGGTGAATGAAATCATTGAGGAGGAAAAGACATTTCAAACGAAAAACGCAATCATCTTACCGTCGAGCGATATTAGCGAGTGGTTCATCGAATACGTCCAATCAAAACTCTCGACGAAAATCGAGGACTTTCAGGAAAAAGAGTCTGGTTGGACATTATATGAAATCTCACATCTACTTGTGAACATTAACAAGTACGAACCACTGCGAGGAAGCTTATCCACGTACACGCGCCTCCCGCGGGATATACAGATGAAACGGGCCGTCATGAATATTGAAAACAATGACCCCTATTGTTTTCTCTGGTCCGTCACAGCAGCTCTCTCCCCACCACCTAAGGGGAATCCTGTACGTAAGAGTTCGTATCCTCATTACAGCGAGGTGCTCAACTAAGAAGACCTGGATTTTCCCATGAGTTTGTTAAATATTTAAAAATTTGAGCAATCGAATGGCTTATCGATCCACTTGTACGGGATTGACGGCGTGACAAAAGACGGCACTAGTAAAATTGTGCCGATATATTTGAGTAAACAAATGTCGGATAAACCAACTATTCATCTACTCATGATCAGAGCGGAAATCGATGAGGGTGAGGAGGAGGAGGAGGACGCGGGTGTTCCCAAGGTGTATCATCATTTTGCGTGGATTAAAAACATTTCGAGCCTCGTGAGTGCGCAGATCTCCAGGGGCAAACGCTACACGTGGATTTGCGATCGACGTTTGTGCTACTTCATCACAGAAAAAATATTGCAAAGGCACAAAAAGGACTGTAGTAATAATTGCCGAGTTATGTTTCCCGAAGTTACCAACACAATATTGAAATTCAAAAATTACAAGCACAAGGAGATAGTTCCATTTGTAATTTATGCAGATTTGGAATGTTTGCTCGAACCAGTCGCAGCATCGCAGACTAATACTGTAAACTATTAAAAGCATACTCCCCACAGTATTGCCTACTATAAGCATTGTAGCTTTAATTACGCGCTCTCAGAGTATAGAGTGAATCGTGGAAAAGACTGTATTGAATGGTTCATGCGCGACTTGGAAGAACTGGCCCACTCATTGAATGTAATTTTTCAGACAGTCGTACCAATGAAACCTTTGAGCGTGGACGAAAGTCGAAGCTTCAAGTTAGCTGAAAAATGTCACGTTTGTGAAAATCTTTTGCTCCTAATCAAGTGAGAGTCCGAGATCATTGTCATTTTACGGGGAAATTTCGTGGTGCTGCTCATCAAGGATGCAATTTAAATTACACAAATAGCCACGTTGTTCCCATAATTTTTCACAATTTGTCGGGATACGATGCACACTTTTTAATAGTCGCATTGGCTCGAACATTCGAGGGATCGATCAGTCTTCTCCCCATTAACAAGGAAAAATATATTTCATTTTCAAAGTGCG
Organism: Ophion ventricosus; assembly: GCA_963932345.1. Lineage (NCBI taxonomy): Eukaryota > Metazoa > Arthropoda > Insecta > Hymenoptera > Ichneumonidae > Ophion > Ophion ventricosus. The sequence continues at coordinate 9,203,050 of OZ010720.1, forward strand.
TCAAAAGCACACGCGTGCAGTACCGATTCATCGACTCTATGAGATTTATGGCAGGTAGCATTGAAAAATTAGCATCTTATCTGAAAGACGATCAAAAAATAGCGACACGTAAGCATTGCGCTAACCCCAGGGAATTTGAAAATTATTGACGAGGAAAGGTGTGTTTTCCTATGACTACTTGGACTCTTGGCAGCGATTCGATGAGACGGAATTGCCCGCTAAAGATAAATTTTTCTCTCGACTCAATAATGAGGATATCTCGGTGGACGATTACGCACACGCTTGCAAAATTTGGGCAGTCTTTGACATTAAAACGTTGGGGGAATATTCCGACTTTTACTTGAAAACCGATGTACTCCTACTGACGGACATATTTGAAAATTTTCGTCAAAATTGCATCAGCACATATGACCTCGATCCATTGTATTATTTCACCGCCCCCGGCCTATCCTTTGATGCAATGTTAAAATGTACCAATGTCGAACTCGAACTTTTGGTCGACGTTGACATGTTGATGTTCATCGAGAGAGGTATTCGCGGTGGGGTAGCGCAGTGCTGCAATAGGTATGAGAAAGCAAATAATCGCTACATGAAAGATGATTTTAATGCAAACGAGCCAGAGTCATACTTAATGTATTACGATGTTAATAATCTGTATGGTGCAGCTATGTGTGAGTCACTGCCTTACGGCGCGTTTGTTGGGTAGACGATTTCGAGGAACGTATCGAGAGTATTCCGGATGACGGTGAAACGGGATACATTCTTGAAGTTGATTTAGAGTATCCTCAAGACTTACACAACACACACAAAGATCTGCCCTTGTGCCCCGAACACTACGTCCCGCCTGGGAGCACTCAGAAAAAATTAACAACCACGCTAATGCGAAAAGAAAAGTATGTAATTCATTATCGAAATTTGAAGCAATGCTTGAAATTGGGACTTCGCGTCACAAAAATGCACAGAATCCTCCAATTCAAGCAGCGCGCTTGGCTAAAAAAATACGTTGATGTAAATACGGAATTGAGAAAAAAATCTAACAATGATTTTGAGAAAAAATTTTATAAACTCGTGAACAATGCGGTCTTTGGTAAAACAATGGAAAATGTGAGGAAACATCGGGAAGTGCGACTCGTAACAAAGTGGAAGGGGCGGTGGGGTGCGGAAGTGCAAATCGCCAAGCCAACGTTCCATAGCTGCACCATATTTGACAATGATATCGTTATAATCGAGCTCAATAGAGCGTGCGTTCTATTTAATAAGCCCATCTACACAGGATTCTCAATTCTCGATATCTCCAAACTCTGGATTTACGATTTTCACTACAATTACATACTCGAAAGATTTAACAATCATGCAAAATTGTTGTATACAGATACTGATAGTCTCATTTATGACTTCAGCGTGCCTGACATTTACGAAACGATCAAGTGTGACATTGACAAGTTTGACACGTCCGATCATTCCCCAAATAATCCCTACGATATGCCCTTGCGAAATAAAAAGGTATTAGGTCTCATGAAAGATGAAAACAATGCCCATATTATGACAGAATTGAGAGCGAAATTGTACTCGTTAAAGATCCTCGACTGTGGCGATGTAAAGAAGAGAGCTAAGGGCATTAGGCGGTCAACCCTGAAATCCATCACATTCGACAATTTAAAAAATTGCTTGTTTGCGCACGACAACCTCGTCAAGGCGCAGCAATTGATTATGAGTAAAAAACACATTGTTCACACGGCGATGCAAAATAAAGTTGCTCTCAGCTGGAGAGATGACAAAAGAGTGCTAATCCCAGATTCCACGGACACTTCCATGGGGTTATGCTTCCGACGATATGGAATATTAAGATGAAAAAAACCCCAAGCTGTACAATGGTGTATAAATAACTAAAAACCGTATGAAAATCAATGCCAAAAATTCATCTGCTCCTCTAAAGGGGGGGGGGGGGGGATGGTCATCGAAAAAAAAAACAAAAGACGTTGGAGTCTTTCGATTCTGGAACATAAGCAAATCGTGTATCAGATAAGCGTTAGAGTGAGATGAAAAAACCCTAAGCTGTACAATGGTCTGTAAATAACTAAAAACCGTATAAAAACCAATGCCAAAAATACCTCTCCCCTCCCCTAAGCGGAGAATGGTCGTCGAAAACAAGAGACGCTGAAGTCTTTCGTGCCTAGAACGTAAGCAAATCGTGTATGAGATGAGCGTAAGATGGAGGGAGATTCGAGATTCGAGAGCAATGAATCGAGTGGGTTACGCACGCATGCAAATATCTCCCGAGAATACCAAGGAGAGAGAACTCTTGCGGTCTAAGGAAAAAAAAAACATTTTTCTACGAATTTTTCAATGATTATTCAAAAACCTTTTTTACAACTATTTTGTATAATAATAAAAATTTTATTTGATTTCTTCATTTTGTCAATTCTGATTTGTCGATCGAACTGTTGTGTGCATCGTCGAAGCCCAACCACTTGATGAGCATTCGATCACCGCGTTTCTTCACAATCTTCTCAACGAGGTAAATGTCGGGATGCTGGACGCTCTGGAGCTCCTCTTCGTAGAAGCAGCCGGCGATGGGTTCGTTCCGATGGTCCTTGAGATTGTACGTCGTTGGATTTGTTCTTTTCACTCTATATATCGTGAATATTTCAGTTGTCCAATTTGGCGTGTAACCCTTCTCAAATACATGCCTAAATTTGCTGATTCGCACATTATCGCCAATTTTGAATTTTTGTGATTTTTTTCCTACTCGAGGCTGGCGGAAAATACGATGGAGGATCTGTTTCTCATTTGCCGTATTAACATTTTTTGCTTTCACCTTGATGGTGCGATGCACAGTGCTGTTGTATTCGGTCATTAGAGAATCCAGAATATCCATTCAATTAAAACTTCCACGTAGACTAAATTGCATCCACATTTTATTTTTTAACGTTCTATTGAAACGCTCGCAGATTGATGCTTTCAAATTGCTATACGTTGAGTACATGTTAATATTGTATTTTTTCATAAGCTCTTCAAACTGAGAGTTATAAAATTCTTTTCCACGGTCAACTTGCAAGTTCTTGGGTACACGGCCCTGACGTAGTATACATTTCATTGCAGTCATTGTATCTCTACCGCTCTTGCTTCTCAACGGTATGGCCCAGGCAAATTTGGAGAATATGTCGATGACGGTTAGGAGGTACTTATGTTGTGAGTTTTGCCTCGCGTACGATGACATATCTACGATGTCGGCTTGCCACGTGTCATCCAGACCTCGAATTTCAACGTGTCGACGAGTATAATTTCTTCGTGCAGGCTTATGCAGCTCTCGCACGAGCGTCAGTTTTTTGTCATCATTCATGGCGCGGTTAGTCCACACACATCAACGTTCGACATGCGAATGTATGAAAAAATGATCGTTTTGCTTCATTAATAAATAATTCCAGCCTCACGCAATTCTTCGATAATTGATATGATTTCATTGGAATGCGATGAGTTGCCTGCCGCTTGAGATGCGTGGAGTAATCGAAGACGATCTACAAGCTCATTCGCATTGTCCCAGTAAACATAATCAAATTGCATATTTTTTCTAGCTTTCTTATACTTGGGCATCCCCCGACCCGTACGTGCACGAATTATTTTTGAAATATAAATCTTGAATTTGTGACTTTTTCACGTCGCACAGCTCCGTCGGGACGATAATCTTTTTTATGAGCATTCGTGGCAATGATAATATTCTCATAATTTTTCAAATCCGTCGGTTCGAGAATCCCGACGTTTGGCACTTTTTTAAATAGAAGCTCCGCTAATCCAGCAGTTTTTGCATAATCTTTCTCCCCCACACGAATATGCTGAGAATCGAAATTTATGCAAGAATCGCCAATCATTAGTTTCGCATTCGCGAGAACTCGTACTCCATACGATGTATCCAGGCTTTTGTTTCTACCCATGCGTAATAGTATGAGATATTTATTTATCAATCCATCGGCGCGATCCGATGAATAATCTTCATCCTCTTCTTCTTCATCATCATCATCATCTTTGTGGTCATACGCCTCTGTGGAAGGTGAATCTCTGGCATCTTCATACATCTCTGTTGAAGGTGAAGCTCTGGGTGACTTTACTACTTCCCTCATTTCATTCTTGATTTCCTCCTCCTCCTCCTCCTCCTCCTGCTTCATTGTCGGCATCTCGTTCTGGTGAGAAACGAGCTTTTTTAATGGTGTGACTATCGGCTTAAAGACATCCTTCATCGCCTGATCAGCATTATCTCTGCCCATCTTTATCATTCGATGTTTTCGTCTAATTGCATCACTAGCCTTGACGATTTGCTGCAGCACGTCTTTTTCTTGCAAAAGTTGTTGACGCTTCATGCTGTTGTCAGTTTCACAACACTTGCAATACTGGTTGCATTGGAGCAAAGAGCACGTCATTTATTGACTCGCAGGAAAGAATCGAATCCCCGTCTATACCTACCCTCGTTGATACTACTATCCTTGTCAATTGTAAGGAATCCATACTTGCTGGAATTCCAACATTCGGAGCATATATTTTTAAAGTGTGTATATGACATGTCGGTATGGACATGGTCATCGTACACATGTTTGAGGTTCGAATCGTCCTGCTTGAAGAAAACTATGAAATTCGTATTATCGCGTACGAGATGCTCAGGAATACGAGCGTATGTTTGAGAAAGATAGAAACAGTTAACGTTCTCATGCCTTCCATGGAGAAAAAGGCTCTGACGTTGTCTTGTTTCTCGCACGCTATATCGTCAAAGATGAATATCGAGTTTGGTCGTGCTTCGGTCGGTGACACCACTTGTTCTTGCTCATTAAATGGATAATATTCGAGATCCTTCACTGGCTTGAGAAATTTTTCGAGTAATTGGTATTTCGGCTGTTTCAGCGACTTTGAATAGAGAGAAACGTTTTCGAATCTGATACCGTTAAGGTGTATTACAAGGGTGAGCAACGCGTTGGTTTTTCCGCAGTTTGAGGGACCGCAGAATACCGCGCGAATCGTATTTGGCAGTAAATCACCATGACGCTTTCGTCCACCCTCTCCTCCCCGAATTTGTGTAAATTCATCAAAGTTTATTACCGGCAGCTTTCCACACGGCTTCTTCTTCATCTTTGTCGCGACTGACATAATTTTCATATAAAACGAGCTTCTATATCGATTACCACTTCAGTCGAGGGTCAACCTTCATCATGATTAAACGTCGCGGAAAGTCCGGTAAAGGTCTCCTCAATCGTATGATCAACAATCTTCCCCTTGAATTGCATTTGCCTGGATATCAGTATTGCGGACCCGGCACAAAGCTAGCTAAACGTCTTGCACGCGGCGATCCTGGAATAAACCCGTTGGATGCAGCTAGTGAAAACCTCAAAGCTAGACATTCTGCGGATAAAATATTGCAGGAGAGAGCTTGGCAACGAGTTCGTGCCGGGGACGCTAGTATTGGGGAAAAATGCCCTTGCCGTAACAGGCATCATGAAAACAAAGAGAAAATTCGGCATGGGGATTAAGAAGAAGAGGGGGACAAAAGTTGTTGGCTTGAAGAAAATTATCGATGCGACGAGAGAAGCCAAGGTCAAGAGTGGAGATTCAAGTGTAGTCGCTGCGTCAGCCTTAAAGGGTGCCCGAGCAGCTGTCAAGAGGGTCGCAAGTGGCACGCGCAAAGTGCGTACTCCTCGAGTGTTACCCGTGCCTCGTAAAATCGCGGCTTCCTGCCGTTTCTCGTGCCCATCTTTGCCGGTCTTAGCGCTGCGGGGGCGCTAGCCGGTGGCACGGCCAACATAGTCAAAGCGGTCAAGGCCGCTCAAGCAGCGAAACTTGAGCTCGAAGAAAGCAAGGGTCACAATCGAACGATTGAAGCAATAGCATTGGGCAAAGGCTTGCATCTCAAGTCGTACAAACAGGGAATGGGTCTTTTTATCGCGCCAAAAAACTTAAAGTAGAGCTACCTCACCGACCACTCACCGACGCCGATTTACTGAAATACGCCAAAATTATGAAAATCCCCGATTTTCGTGGAGTTTACATGCGAAATCAATTGCCCAAGGGTGGTCCATGGCGACACGAATGTCCCATTGTAAATCTCGATGAGGTTATGGGGTCTGGCACACATTGGGTGGCATACAAAAAAATTAACAATAGAGTCCAGTATTTCGATAGTTTCGACAATTATCAACCACCAGCTGAACTTTTAAAATACTTCGGTGTGGGTAGCGTAAATTATAATTACAAGGGGTACCAGAAATACGGTACATTCGAATGTGGTCATTTGTGCCTCAAGTTTCTCTGTCAACAATTATTACATCGACGAGAGAGATTTTCTCTATATAAAAGTGGATGATAATGAAGAAATCGAGTCAGTTTGTCAAACACCATTATGGATAACACTCTTACGTTGACATTATCGGGATCATCGTCTGTGCTCGAGGCTCAATACTTTCCCCCCATTGAACTCGCCCCCCACAAGAGTTATACCCTCGGACTTATCGAACTCCTAACCTACAATTCTATTCTGGTGAAAAGCACCAATCGGATAATCTAGTGACCATTCTCAAAATGAACGCCTTGCGTGTCGAATGTAACCTCACAGCAGGCGCATATATTAACGAGCGAAGAGTACACACAATCCACGAGTTTTTCCCATCCGTACCACCAGGCTATAAAATCATCGAGGTTCCGTCGCACGTAATTTAGCTACCAATCGCGAGCAAGACGATAGACAATATTCAGCTCCGAATAGTGGATCAGGACGGTTATTTGGTGAACTTGCGCGGTGAAACAATTACCATACGACTACACATTAAATCGCAATGGGCATAGTCTTTCATAGAGTCTCTTATAAAAAGAATACTCCGTCGAGGAGAGAGGCCAGTAATCGATGGACACGCACGTCGCTAACAACGCAGAACGTCCTGTTTTTGAAGAGACTGGGTCTCCGAATACGTGGAAAAATCGGATAAAACACTATATAATCTGCATTGCGTGCGTATGTTGTTGTCGATGGAGGCGGAAATAACTAATATCAAAACACCCGTCATCTTCGATGATTCCATCGCGCATTATGAGATTCATGCTCATTAGCCGTATGCATCCACAACCTTTAATAACAGTGATGAAATACGTATTTCCATTCAGCATCAAGACATATGCATACTTCCCAGTCAAAGTTTGCTACGCGTATACGGGCGAGTCACCAAAGCCGATGGTACACTGGCTGCCAATACGCATTTCGCAAATAATGGCATTTGCTATTTGTTCGACGAAGTGAGATATGAGCTCAATGCCATGGAAATAGATCGATGTAAACATGTAGGCATAACGAGTTCGATAAAGGGATACGCGAGTCAATCCAAGAACTATAAGCTTGAGAATGCCGGCTGGTATGATGTCCGCAGTGGGCATGCTGCCGCAGATTCTGATGGGAATTTTGACGTATGCATACCGCTGAGTATGATCCTCGGTTTCGCTGAAGTTATCAAAAAATTGTTGTAAATGCGAAGCATGAATTGATTCTATTGAGATCGAAGACTGATGATAATGCGATATGGCAAGCCGCGGGCGACGTCGACATTAAATTCACGTTGAAAAAAGTAGAATGGCTCGTACCGTACGTGACACTCTCCGATAAACGTAAAATTCAGCTTCTCAAGTTTATCGGTAAAGACACACCGATACCCATGACTTTCCGTTCGTGGGAATTGTACGAATACCCAATGCTCCCTGAGACCTCAAAACACATGTGGGCCGTGAAGACATCTACGCAACTTGAGAAGCCGCGATATGTCATTCTAGCCTTCTAGACTGATCGTAAAAATAAGAAAAGCGCAAATGCGAGCAATTTCGATAATTGTGACATCACTGATGTTAAACTCTACCTAAATTCGCAAAGTTATCCCTATGGGAATTTGAATCTGGACATCACAAAGAACCAATATGCGCTTCTCTATCAAATGTATGCAAACTTTCAATATTCGTACTACAATAGAGAGCCCGAACCATGTTTGAAAAAATTGGATTTCATAAAGTATGCTCCTCTCCTTGTCATTGATTGCTCGAAGCAGAACGATTCTCTCAAATCCGGCCCCGTTGACGTACGCATCGAATTTGAATCAAAGACCAATATTCCCGCCAATACTTCCGCATACTGTCTCATTCTCCATGATCGTATTGTCGAGTACAATCCGATAGGTGGCGGCGTCAGAAAGTTGATATAAAACAAACTGAGGTCGCGCGCCATCTCAGTCATCATCATGGAGTTCATCGTTGACGTGCAAGGCTTCAAACGACCGATCAACCAATTCGTCCCAAAGGAAATATCAATTGTCGAGGTGACGAGCGTTGACAGCAAGCCTCTGACGTTGCTCTTCGAACCACCGTACGTCTGGCACTCTCTGCCCGCAAAGGACAAGAGTACGAATATGTGGTTGGAACGCAATTACGATGGTTTGCGATGGGAAGATGGCGACTTTCCGCACGACACGATCCCCATGTTCATTCGATCAATCTTACAACATGCTCGAATCGTCTACATCAAGGGATTGGAGAAATCGCTGCGGTTGAAGAAATTCACCGACCAAGCAACGGAGATTATCGAACTGGAGACTCTGAACTGCCCATCGTTGCACAAACTTGCGTCAAAAGAACTACGAAACAACGGATGTCCCTACCATACGACTCTCGACCCGAAATTCAAGTGTGCCCATGAAAATGTTAAATGTCTGGAAAAATGGTTGAAAGAGGATATGAGAAAATAAATTTGTTTATTGATTACAAAATGTTTTTTTTTCTTCTTATTTACACAAATTTTCTCCAAATAGCTGGGGGGTTCGTAGATTCCTTCTCGTCAGATCTCTAAGCGCAGCTTCTGGATCAAGCGCTTTGGTGAAACACGGATGTCTGCTGCTGGTGGCAAAATCGTCCGTGATCCACGTTGACAAAGTTCGCTGGTCCGGATTTTCTCTGCCGACATCGTCCGACCCTCGGTGAATTCGAGACCTCACAGCGACTCGGTGAATTCGAGACCCCACAGCGACTCGGGCGACAAGTTTCTTCACTTTTTTTCACTCGCAATTCACTTGATGTCAATCGTCACCGCGATCGCGAGGTTCGCTCGACACATTTTTGAATTCCATGCTGTGAAACTTTCCACCGATGTACACCATGCAGAGATCGCCTTTGTACGCTGCTGCCAACATCGTCTGAAATGTTGCTGGACTCGCTGCAAGCGCCTTGCTGATCCTTGCCGGTAGAAATACGGTGAATTCGTTGCGGATGTCGATCACGAACTTTTTTCCATATTTGGTGCTCACTTCCCGTATATTGGTGATGGGATATTCCGACTCGGCTGTCAGCTCGTTCAGTTTTTTCGCCGGGAGAAAATCGGCATATTTGCCAACCTTATTGTTCGCCTCCATTTTTCACTTGCCGTTCGTCTGATTGTTCGAAGCCGTCTTCATGAGATTATATACTTACCCCCCACCCCGCCACACCCGCCACTCTCACTTCTCGACCAATAACGAGGAGGGAGAGATTTTACGGACGTTAGCTCTTCCATACCTGTTTAGATATCTTAGATACCTGTTTTTGAATTTTCCGGGAAACATCGTCCGAGGGCGAACTACCCTTATATGATGTCCGGTGCCCCCTTACCCGATTTCGATCCGAAAATCGATTCGTTATATTATAATGAATTTATTTGCATTCGAAAATACGACGAAGCTTACAGTGGTATACCGTTTTACGTTTCGTCGAAAATCTTTCTTTACCGGTGAATGACGCCTCGGTATACGTGCGCAACCGAATTTCCATTCAAATCGTATTGTGTTTAAATATTACGAAGCTATTTTTATCTGACAATAACGATCTTAATGGTTAGAAGAACATTCGATTGTATTTCCTGAAAAATCCATCCCTATTTTCAGACCCCTTTTTGGCGGAATTTCTCACAGGCACGCATATCTTTGCATTTTTCTATTTTCAAAATGTTTTGGTCGTGCTAGAACTGATTGACGAATCGAAGCCATTCATACAGAGTTGTTTATTTTAAGGCTAATTCACTTGCCACTACATAGATAATTAAATGCAAAATTGCGGGTATTCAAAATCGTAAAAACAACAAGCCCTTGGTATGTGTATACTGTCTCGGCATTTAGAATAATGTAAGTTATATTATTCATCGAAAGTATTGAAGTAATGGTAATCATAAAAAAATTCTGAAAACATAATGACTTCTTACACCATGAACAGCGAATAATCGCTACATTTTTGCAACCTGGGACTTGACACTGAGATTTGCAAGAGTCTCCGAAACCAAAATCCGGAGGATTTTTAAATGCTTCTGGCCCCACTTTTGTATAACCACTTTTGTACCAAGAATACTTGAAAAGATTGACATATCAAGGGGATGATAACTGATTATGAGTTAGAGATTGCAATTTCATGATATTATTTCTTAAGTGCAAATTTATATCATAATCCATTAATAATACACTATCAGAGAAATGTCTGACGAAATTTTTCCATACTCCGAAACCATAAACACCAAGAGGTTGAATTTTGCCGGTCGTACCCATAGGTATAATCTTTAATATAAATATAATATCCTTATTCGGCGGTGTTGCATCCCGTACAACCGCAGGGCAATGGCCACTCCATGAATCAATCAACAGTACACTCTTCGATCCAACGTTTTTGAAAAAAAACATGTTGCAACCAGGTTTTAAAGTGTTCTGAAAAAATAATAAAATATTTTTATTATTTATATAACTAAGTAACACACATATGCGAATAATTGTGCAATCTATAAGAACATATTTTTACCTGAAGTAAGTTTGCCAGACTTCGAAACTGTTATGTATACATTATCTGGTCTGAACAATTTCTGTTCCACTATTGGACCAAACATAGTACTTGGTTCTTTGAGAACTAAAAAAAGGGGCGAAAGAAGCTTTCCCTCTGCTGATATAGTTGGTTGAATAGTAAATATAACTGTGGGTAGTAGATGAAACTGACTGTACAAGACATTCCACCTGCTTTTCGCCTTCGACTGCTAAAGTTCTTCCAGAATGCATCTCCAATTCGAAATCACTTTAGTCGGAATTATAAACGTTTGGTAATCCGTATGTTTGTACATTTGGCTTGACATCAGATATACATTTTTTGGCTTGCTATCTCAAAGTTTCCACACTCTCAATTGTTTTTTTAGTGATGAATTTGTTAATTGTTCTTAATACAATACGATGGGCATTTTTAAATGATCTAAACGAAAATTCAGATGTTTGAACCGAAAGTTTTCATGGCCTACTTCTTCCTGTGCTTGCAAAGCCCACTTTCGTAAATCGTTATCATGGACTGTTAAGTGTGCAGCAACAGCAGACTTGAAATTGCGCAATGGATAGTCACAAATTCTCTCGATTTTTTCTTTCTAAGTTCCACCTTTCTTTAAATAACGAGGCCAACGTCTTAATTGACATACAGATCTGACGTTTTTAAACTTCTGTCGAACACTCTCGATGCTTACATTTTTTTTTCCCCGACCTTCAGTAATCAACGGCTCTCGACATGTATTCGTAAGACTAATCTTCATCATCACTTGAGCATGCGCTCGGCGGTAGTTTCGGTTCATGAATAGCATCTGTCCATTCTTTATCTTCTACAATTTGCATTTCTACATTTTTATATGGTTTTTCAAAATCTAGGGAGTGATTTTCCCCCATTTTGACGCCAGTATACTCTTCCATTGCATTTGATAATATACTTTCAAAACTATTTTTCAATTGTATTTCCGCATCATTTATGGGCGATTGAAGAAGATTCATTGCCTCAAATGTTGTCAGAAATAGTTGTATAACATTCATTGGGTTGACCTTCATCTTGAACATAAGGAAACATTCAATGCACTTTATTTTTCAATAAAGAATTACTTGAAATAGTAAGCAAATTTTTATGCATACTACCTTTGAGATCGATGAAAATCGATTTATAGTGCACACTATGATGATACCCACTAAACTGACCAAGACGAGTTCTTCATGTGCGTAATAGTGGGTGAAGTAAAAAGTTCTGAGCGTTTTCCGGTAGCGGTCTATAGTGAGCCATATCTCACGATGTATACATCACATCGGGTCATACTATACGGCGATTTCAAAGGTGACATTACGCTTCAAAACAAGTTCTGACAGTTTTGTGTTTGGTGAAGCCAATTGTGTGTTACAGCGTTCCAAAATGGAGGTAAAAAAATTTGTGTTCTTTATGGATCCAATACAGTATCGAATACAACAGCAAAGCGGTGGTTCCAACGATTCCGTTCTGGAAATATGGACGTCGAAGATGAGGCACGCTCTGGTAGGCCAATCGTCGAAAATGTCGATAAAATCATGGAAATCGTCTAGTCGGACCGGCATGTGAGCACTTATGCCATTGCCCAGGAACTGAAGATTAGCCAGAAAACCGTTTGGAACCATTTGCATAAGGCTGGTCTCAAGAAGAAGTTCGATGTATGGGTGCCACACGAATTGACGCAAAAGAACCTTTTGGACCGAATTGATGCCTGCGATTCTTTGCTGAAACGTAACGGAAACGAGCCATTTTTTAAGTGGATGGTGACTGGCGACGAAAAATGGGTCATATACGAGAACAACAGCCGAAAAAGATCGTCGTCCAATCGCGGTGAGCGGCCCAAACGATCACCAAGCCCGGATTAACGGCCAAGAAGGTTTTGCTGTGTGTTTGGTGGGATTGGAAGGGAATCATCCACTATGAGCTGCTCCCATCGGGCCAAACACTCCATTCGGACCTTTACTGTCAACAACTGACCAGAATGAAGCAGGCGCTCGACCAGAAGCGGCCAGAATTGGCCAATAGGAAGGGTGTTGTGTTCGATCAAGATTCTGGAAGAACTTTAGCAGTCGAAGGCGGATTAACGGCCAAGAAGGTTTTGCTGTGTGTTTGGTGGGATTGGAAGGGAATCATCCACTATGAGCTGCTCCCATCGGGCCAAACACTCTATTCGGACCTTTACTGTCGACAACTGACCAGATTGAAGCAGGCGATCGACCAGAAGCGGCCAGAATTGGCCAATAGGAAGGGTGTTGTGTTCCATCAAGAAAACGCCGGGCCGCACACATCTTTAACGACGCGCCAGAAGCTCCGAGAGCTTGGATGGGAGGTTCTATCTCACCCGCCGTATAGGCCAAACCTGGCATCAAGCGATTATCACCTTTTCAAGCATTTGCAAAATTTTCTTGATGGTACAAAACTGGCCTCAAGAGAAGCATGTGAAAATGAGCTGGTCAAGTTTTTCACCAATAGGGACGAGGACTT